>CM062820.1:443325112-444525112 GCA_031772625.1 Pinus tabuliformis | reverse complement strand
GTGTGCTGAGAAGAAATTATTCTACATAGATTGTGAAGAGGAAGAAGAAAAGGAGCAAGAAAGGTCAAAAGAAGAGGATATATTCCAGGAACAAAGCCTAGATGAAGAACAAATAAATCCGACCATATCTTGTAATGCATTGGCGGGAATTACCACTCCTCAAACCATCAAGATAGAAGGACAAATCAAGAAGAAAAAGGTAATAGTGTTGATTGATTCAGGAAGCACCCACAATTTTATTCATTGTAGGGTAGCAAAAGAATTGAATTGCTTCCTATATCCAGCACCAGAGTGTCAAGTGATGATTGCAAATGGAGGAACAATAAATTGCTCTGGAAAGTGCCATAATATCAAGCTATCCATGGGAGAATATGTATTGACTAGCCCAATGCTTTCCATTCCAATGGGAGGTGCTGATGTTGTACTAGGAGTCCAATGGCTACAATCCTTGGGTACAATAGCTTTTAATTTTCAAGAACTTTTCATGAAATTTTCTGTGGAAGGAAAGGAAGTTGAATTAAGGGGTATTGCAGGGAAACCAGGAAAGATAATCAGCTCTAATGGTATGACAAAGCTTCTAAAAAAGGAGCAAAGAGGTGTAATTGCACAATTATGTTCGCTAGATGTTTCCACATTGGAATCATCTATTTCTCCAGATCTCCAAAAAGTCCTGGACAATCATTCCAAGGTATTTGAGACTCCCAAAGGTCTCCCACCTATGCGTGATCATGATCATGCTATTCATCTGATTCCAGGAAGTGTTCCTCCAAACATCAGGCCGTACAGATATCCCTATGTCCAAAAAAGTGAAATTGAACGTATGGTTGCAGAAATGCTAGAGGCTGGTATAATTCAACCGAGTCAAAGTTCTTTCTCTGCTCCAGTAGTATTGGTGCACAAGAAGGATGGATCATGGCGCATGTGTCCGGATTATAGGGAGCTCAACAAGCTCACTATTAAAGATAAGTTCCCCATTCCTGTCATTGATGAATTACTGGATGAATTGCATGGATCAATTTACTTCACCAAGTTGGATCTTCGTTCAGGATATCATCAAATCAGAATGAAGATTGAAGACATTCCGAAAACGGCATTTAGAACTCATGAGGGTCATTATGAATTTTTGGTCATGCCTTTTGGCCTTACCAATGCACCTTCAACATTTCAAGGTTTGATGAATTCAATTTTCAAACCATTCCTTAGAAAATTTGTGTTAGTATTTTTTGATGATATACTAATCTACAGCAAGTCTTGGAAGGATCATGTTGAACATGTTGACAGGGTGCTACAACTATTGGAGGAGAAACAATTATATGCAAAAAGATCCAAATGTTTCTTTGGAGTCCAGGAGGTGGAATATTTGGGTCATATTGTATCTCATGAAGGAGTTAAGGTAGACCCTAGCAAAATTAAAGCCATTAAGGAATGGAAAATCCCCACATCCATAAAGCATCTGCGAGGATTTCTTGGGTTGACAGGGTATTATCGCAAGTTTGTTAAGAATTATGGGAGAATAGCAGCACCTCTAACAACATTATTGAAGAAAGATGCATTTTCATGGACTCCGGAAGCAACAAAGGCCTTTGAACATCTTAAAGAGGCAATGTGCCAAGCACCGGTCTTAGCTACACCGGACTTCACAAAAACCTTTATTGTGGAATGTGATGCTTCAGGAAATGGAATTGGTGCTGTTCTAATGCAAGATGAAAGACCCATTGCTTTTGAAAGTCGTCCAATCAAGGGAAAGTTTTTAAGCAAAGCTATTTATGAGAAGGAAATGTTGGCAATACTCCATGCACTTAAGAAATGGCGACCCTACCTAATGGGAAGACACTTCAAGGTAAAAACGGATCATGATAGCCTTAAATACTTTTTAGAACAAAGATTATCCTCTGAAGAGCAACAAAAGTGGGTCACAAAGATGTTGGGTTATGACTTTGAAATCATCTACAAAAAAGGGAAGCAAAATGTGGTGGCAGATGCACTCTCAAGAAAGGATGAGGATGTGGAAGCATTGTTGTGCGCCATTTCTATTATCCAACCAGATTGGATAAACGAAGCAAGGGAGGAATGGAAGAATGACGAAGAAGTGTGGGCACTTATTCGAAAGCTACAACAAGATTCCAGTACGTCTGATACATTTAGCTGGAAAAATGATTCGTTATGGTACAAAGATCGCTTATACCTCTGTAAGAATTCCCAGCTAAAACAAAAGATTCTTATGGAATTGCACAAGCACTCAGGATTTTTAAAAACTTACCACAGGGTTAAGAAGGAATTTTTTTGGGATGGCCTTAAATCAGATATTCAAAAGTTTGTGGCAGAATGTTTGGTTTGCCAACAAAATAAAGTTGAAACAATTAAGACACCGGGTCTATTACAACCTTTATCCATTCCAAGCCAACGTTGGGAGGAGGTTTCAATGGATTTTATCACAGGTTTACCCAAGTCTGAGGGAAAGAGTGTCATCATGGTGGTAGTTGACAGACTTACCAAGTATGCACACTTTTGTGCATTATCACATCCATTTAAAGCCAGTACAGTTTCTACTGCATTTATGGAAACAATTCAAAAGCTACATGGAAACCCAAAGATTATTGTAAGTGACAGAGATCCCATTTTCACTGGAAATTTTTGGACAGAATTATTTTCTTGTCTTGGTACTCAGTTAGCTCATAGCTCATCTTATCATCCTCAATCTGATGGGCAAACTGAGATAGTAAACAAATGTTTGGAAGGATATCTTCGTTGCTTTGTATCTGATAAACAGACACAATGGGTCAAATGGTTGCCTCTGGCTGAATGGTGGTATAACACTTCCTTCCATACAGCAACAAAAATGACCCCATTTATGGCACTTTATGGGTATCAACCACCATCCATCACATCATATTTAAGAGAAAATTCTAAGGTTCAGGCAGTGGAACATCACATCGAACATCAACAACAAGTCCTCCAACTCTTAAAGGATAACCTCGTGTTGGCACAGAATAGAATGAAACAACAGGCAGATCAACATCGCAGTGAAAGAAGTTTTGATGTAGGTGATTGGGTATTCCTACGGCTACAACCATATAAGCAAATGTCCCTCAAGCAAGCTAAGAAGGATAATAAATTATCACCAAAGTATTATGGTCCGTACAAGGTGTTGCAAAAGATTGGTACTATGGCATACAAATTGGAGCTTCCTGCAGCTTCTCGATTGCACCCAGTTTTCCATGTTTCATGTTTAAAGAAGGTTATAGGCGACAAGCTCCCAGTTCAAACAATATTGCCAGAACTTGACGAGGAAGGAAAAATTATATTGGAACCGGAAGCAGTCACAGAAACAAGAACTCGACAGCTACGAAATCGATCAATTTCAGAGTATCTTATCAAGTGGAAGAACTTATCCGCTGAAGATTCCACATGGGAGGATGAGAATTTTATGCAGAAGTATCCAGAACTACTCAAGCGTTGAGGACAACACTTTTTTGAAGGAGAGGGGCATGTTGGGTCCCTATAATACTAGTGATTACCCCATTACTATTGTAGTTATACCCCTTATTTATATTGTTGTGCCCATGTACCCCCATATTGTTATTATTGTGCCCCATAGAATCCCTCTATTGTTATTTTTGTGCTTTACAATATTATTGTTAGGTCGGCTGGATTATATTGTGACCCTTAGACTCCTATATATAGAAAGGAGGTTTTTCATTTGTATCATCCAAGAATTGTTCATTTATGTAATGTAAAGGAGGTTGCCCCCTCGAAGAGGCTGAATTCTAAGGCGTGGATCTCTCTTTTCTATCTTTTTGTGAGCTGGTTTCATAACAAGCTGCGTGCATACGCGACTTTGTATATAGCGAACCTGCGTATCCGCGACTTAGTATATAGCGTACCTGTGTGTATACACAACTTGGGCTTAATGAACCTGCGTATATGAAATTTCTCTTCATACTTGTAGTCTGGACTGAGATCTGTCATCAAAGAGAGTTGTCATCAAGGACAACACCTATATCGTAGCGCCACACCTGTGCCAAAATGCCAACAATCTCCCCCTTTGGACTTGATGGCAACCCCAAGATCCTTAGAACCATTCTCCCCCTTTGTCATCAAGGGCAAAGGGTTGTGCTCCCCCTGAGTACATGCTGATATCTCTGCTTGGCTGTGCTGAAACATGCTCCCCCTTACTATAGGCAATATCTGCAAAAGATGTTCTTCAAAAGAACCAAGACCTTCCTATCACCAAAAGACTCAATACATACATCCATACTCCAAGAGGGGATACATCAGAAAGTTACATATAACAACCAATTATATTACATCATTCATCCCAGGCATAGTGGGGAAACCAACATAGGCCGTTACATGACCTTGACACCATAAAAGAGATAAAAGAGATACATGACATAGAGACAACAAATCTAGACCAAGACTTATGAAAGTCACAAGCAACATCTGATAAACATCTTTTAGATCAGCGACCAAGATTTTCTTCTGAGCTCCTTCTCCTAAAATCAACAACAGTTTTGTACTAGAACCAAAAGCATCTAAATGCCAACAATGCTTTATCAGACTTTAAGTTGTTCCCCCTGAACCTGTGCCTGCTGCACCCCCTGAAATTGTGCCTGAAGAATTCTGGCATACCCATCTCAGACCTTCTCCAACCAGAGTCTGCCCTTGCTGTTCAGAACTCCATATACGCGACTTCTCCTCCATAAAACAGCGTATGTACACGGATATGCTTTCTACAACACGCGCACGTCATACACACGACTTTCCTAGCATAAATCTGCGTATATACGCGGATATCCCTTAAGTAACTTGCGTATACCAACTTTTCTATAGAACAGACAAGCTTCAACAGCAGGATGAAGCATCAACTACTCCCAGCTTTTGTCTGAGATATTCAAAAGTTTCCCTGGGCAGTGGTTTTGTGAGAATATCAACAACTTGTTCCTTAGAAGGAACATACTCCAACTTGACCTTCTGCTCAAGCACTTGTTCCCGAAGAAAATGGTACTTGATTGGTATGTGCTTGGTCTTTGAGTGCATGACTGGATTCTTTGAAATGCTGATTGCACTTGTATTATCACATAAGATAGAGACTGGTGAAGTGCAAGTGATTTGAAAATCCTACAAGGTCTGCATCATCCAAAGAAGTTGTGTGCAACAAGATGTCGCAGCCACATATTCTGCTTCAGCTGTAGATAAGGCAATCGAACTCTGTTTCTTTCTGAACCAAGATACTAATCTGGAGCCCATAAAGAATGCACCACCACTTGTGCTCTTCCTGTCATCCACGCTTCCGGCCCAATCTGCATCTGTATAAGCATGAAGTGTGAGATCTGTATCTCTAGGATACCATAATCCATAATTTTGTGTTCCTTGAAGATATTTGAAAATTCTCTTCACTGCCTAAAGATGAGTCTCCTTTGGATTTGCCTAAAATCTCCCAACTATTCCGACTGCATGCATGATGTCTGGTCGGGTACCTGTCAAATAAAGCAAACTCCCAATCATGGATCTATAAGTTGGTTGATGAACTGCTGCTGATTCATCATTTGCACTGAGGCTGCATCCTGTAACCATGGGTGTACATACTGGCTTTGAATCTTCCATGCCATACTTCTTCAAGATCTTCTTGAGGTACTTGGTTTGAGACAAGAAGATGCCTCCTTCATTTTGTTGGATTTTCAATCCAAGAAAGTATGTCAATTCTCCAAGTAGTGACATTTCAAATTCTTTCTGCATAACCAAGGCAAAGTTTTGACTCATAGTCTCTTCATTGCTGCCAAAGATAATATCATCTACATAAACAACAAGTATTAGCAATTTGTTATTTTCAACTTTTATATAGAGATTGCTATCTGCTGATCCTTTTGAAAAGCCTTGTTGGTGAAGATATTTTTCCAATCGATAGTACCAAGCCCTTGGAGCTTGTTTGAGACCATAGAGAGCCTTTTTCAATCTGCATACAAGGTTTGGATCATTCCCAAGAATGAAACCATCTGGCTGCTCAATATATACTTCTTCTTCTAAGTCTCCATTCAGAAAGGTTGATTTCACGTCCATTTGAAATACCTTGAAGTTTTGAAAGCTTGAGAGAGCAAGGAACATTCGGATGGCCTCAAGTCTTGCAACAGGAGCAAAGGTCTCTTCAAAATCTATTCCTTCTTGCTGCGCATACCCTTTACAAACAAGTCTGGCCTTGTTTCTAATTACTTCTCCATTTTCATTCAATTTATTTTTGAAGACCCATTTTGTCCCTATGACATTTTTATCTTTTGGTCTAGGAACTAATTCCCAAGTGTTGTTCTTTTCGATCTGCTCAAGTTCTTCATCCATTGCTTTGACCCGGCATTCATCTTTGCATGCCTCTTTCAGACTTTGTGGTTCAGTGGAAGAGAGTAATGCCAAATAGCTTCAAGCTTCTGCAATTCTTCTTCTTGTTTGTACTCCTGCTTCTTTCTGCCCCACAATCTGAGATTCTGGATGATTCTTTTGAACATATCTGGATGGAGTCTTCTCTTCTATTCTTGTCTGCTCCTCTGGTTCTTCTTGTGGTTCTTCTTCTTCTTGAGGTTCTTCTTCTTCATCATTCTGCCTTTGAGGGTAGCCTTCATCTTCTTCAATGTCTTCATGATGAACTTGCCTAGGAATATATCCCTTCTCATCAACCACTACATCAATGCTGTCAACAATTCTGCCAAGTCTTTTATTGTAGCACTTGTATGCTTTGCTATGTGGAGAATAACCAAGAAGAATGCCTTCATCTGCTCTTGGTTCAAGTTTGCCAAGTTGCTCATTAGTATTCTTAATATAGCATTTGCTCCCAAAGATTTTGAAGTGCTTCACCGAAGGAGTCTCACCACTCCAGAGCTCATGAGGTGTTTGAGTGTTGTTTACTCGGACATTTGTTTTGTTAAGAATAATAGCCGCAGAATGTGCAGCTTCACCCCAAAAAGTTGTGGGAGTACCTGATTCATCAAGCATAGCACGAGCCATTTGTTGGATTGTTCTGTTCATTCTTTCCACCACCCCATTTTGCTGAGGAGTTCTAGCTGTAGAGAATTTTCTTCTTATCCCATGTTCTTCATAGAAATCGAAAAATTCGTTCGAGGTAAACTCCCCACCTCTGTCAGATCTGAGGCACTTAATTTTGTGTCCTGATTCATTTTCAACCAAGGCTTTGAAGGATTTGAATTTTTCGAATGCTTCATCTTTGTGCTTCATAAGCCCTAACCAGACAAACCTGGAGAAATCGTCAATGAATAATATCAAATATTCTTCTCCTCGAGGTGTCCTTTTCCTAAATGGACCGCATACATCTGTATGGACTAGCTCAAGAGGTATGCTGGCTGATCCTTCCTTCTTTGGAAAGTTAGTTCTAGTTTGCTTCCCAAACTGACAAGATTTGCATATAGTGTTGTCTGGAATTTTGATATCTGGAAGACCACGAACTGCCTGATATTTGCATGCTTTCCTTATTTGTGAAAAGCTTAGATGCCCCAACCTCCGATGCCATAGCCAGTGTTCATCATACTTGCTCAAATAGCATTGTTGTGGCCCTTCTTCAAATATGTATAGATTATTTGGATTCCTTCTTCCTTTGATCACTGTTTTACTTGTATCAAGATCACGAACACAACATCCATTTGATCTAAATATTACCTTTGTTCCTTGATCGCACATCTCACTGACACTCAGAAGATTATGCTTCAATCCATCAACATACAAAACATTTCCAGCTTTGACCTTCTCTTTCAATGGAGCAACACCTTTTCCTTTTATGGCTGCAGAGATATCGTTTCCAAAAGAAACTTTCTTCCCCTTTTCTAATGCGGTATATGACTCAAGATTTTCTTTGTCCCCTGTCATATGCTTCGAACATCCGCTGTCAATGTACCATAGACTTTCTTGACCTTCTGCATAAAAGGCTATCCCACATCTTTCTGGTTGCGGTTCCTTTATTCTCCATGTTTTGACATTTGAGGTTTGTTCCTTCTGAGTTGCCTTCCGGAACCTGCTCCTGCATTCAGAGTCTTCATGACCAAAGTTATTACAAATAGAGCATTCAATTTCATTTTCAAGAACAGAAAAGTTGTTATAAGTCCTTTTCATGGTTCCAGTCATTCTCCCTTGCTTTTGAGCTTCTCTAGTCATGATTGTCTTGTAGGCAACACATTGAGCTGCTTTGTGACCGAAGTTATGGCAAGAAAAGCATTGGCCATTAAATAAACTTCTGTGATAATCATATCTATCATCCAACCGATTGTAGCTTCTATTCACATTCATTCTTGGAGTAAATTGGGAAGATTTTACCTGTGGCTGATTGTAGCTTCTGTTTGTCCTTAATGCAGTTTGTCCTCGAATTTCTTGATGGTCTTTATTTGTTCTTGAGGTAAATTGTCCTTGATTCACCTGATAACTTTTATTTGGCCTTTGCTCGCTTCTCCTTGCTGCATCAAGATAACTTTTAGAGGTAGAGGCTTGAGATGTTTCTCCATTATATCCAAGACCTGTCTTGATCAGAGGAGATAGCTGCACATTGATAATCTCATCCAAAGTTTCAGATCCTTTAACAAATTTAAGATTAATCGCTTTTGTTTTCTCAATCTCCTTTCTAAGACAAACAATCTCACATTCCAATTTTTCAAGATGTTTTTCCTTTTTAGCTAGTTCACATTGTAGAGAATCAATAATAGCACTCTTCTCTTCTAAGCAAACTTTGAGATCTTTCATTTCTTCACAAAAGCCTTCTACATCTATAGCATCCACGTAGTCATCATCTTCAAAAGCCATTAAAAGTTTATATCTATTACCTTGTTCATCTTCATCACTATTTGAAAGACCATCACTATCTTCATGAGTGTAATAGCTTTTCTTTTTTTTCATTTTGTTTCTTGTTCCATTTAACAGGTTCCTTTCCCTTGTCATTCTTATCTTTGTGAGGACATCTGGCAGCATAATGACCTACTCTTCCACAAGCAAAGCATTTAAAAGGTAACTTACCTCTGAACCTTCCAGAACCCCTTTGAAGATTTCTGACAAAATTTGATTCTTCTTCTTCATCTTCTGGCATGTGACTTGCTTCATAATAATCTCCTTTGCCTGAAGCCTTGAAAGCAGCTTCTCTTCTGTCTGATGGACCTCCCTTTCTCATTTCATAAGCAGTTAGAATTCCATGAAGCTGAGACATAGTAAGAATTCGTAGATTTTCCTTTTCTTCTATTGCAGACACTTTAGATTCAAATTTGGGGGACAATGATCTTAGCACCTTTTCAACCACAATAGCCTCTTTTATTTCTTCACCCAAGTTTTTCATGCAATTAACAATCTCATCAACTCTAAGGAAATAGTTAGCCACACTTTCATCATTATACATTCTGAGAGTCTCATACTTAATCCTGAGAGTTTGAAGTTTAGCACGCTTTACCTGTTCGTCTCCTTCATAGCTCGTGACAATCTTGTCCCATATTTCTTTTGCAGATTTATAGTGCATTACCTTCATGAATTCCGATTGGGATATACATCCCAATAGAGTACTGACTGCTTTCGCATTTGTTTCATATTTCTTTTTCTCGTCTGCATCTGTAGGAGTAGCTGAAGGAAAAGTGTAACCTGTCTCTACGATGTCCCAAACTTCTGTACCAAGAGATTGAAGATAGGCAGTAACTCTTACCTTCCAATAATTTAAGTTTGTTCCATCAAAAACCGGTGGCCTGATTGATGCTTCTCTCTCATAGTTGCTCATGATGAACGATCTACCTTCAAGCGATCAAGCTTCTCTGAAGGACCTGCTCTGATACCAATTGTTGGAAATAATACTGAGAGGGGGGGTGAATCAGTATTATCAGAAAAAAAATTTCATTTTATGCTCAGAAACATATACGCTACTTCAGTTAAGTGAAACAGCGTGTACACGCTACTGTGTCTAAAGAAACCAGCGTATAACAAGAAAACTTATGATTCAGTAGCTTATCTTCAGTAAATGCATCAGGACATTATTAACCATGATAGTAAAACAGGTGCAGTATAACAGAACAGATCATCACACAGAAAACACACACATGAACACCATGATATAAGGTGGAAACCCAATGTGGGTGAAAACCACCTGCTGCAAGTCGTCTCTATCTTTCTTTAATATGAAACTTCAGTTTACAATCTTTTGTACTGGTGCAGCCTTATACCAGTACGCATGCTACAACCTGCTGAAGGCTTCAACCTTCTCGTTCTCCAAACTTCCTTGGAAGGGAGCTCCAACCCCCTTTGCTCTTGTACTAGCTAAGATACTAGTACGTAGGTGCTGGCCTACAATGTTCTTTCCTTCAGGTACCACTTTTCATACATTTTCAGACTGGATATTCCTGAAGCACAACATTACAATCTGAAGACCACAATTCATTCAACTTTCATAACAGATCATTGAAGCACAAAACAACCAATACTAGCATCATCAATCTTTGAATCACTGAACCACTGAAACCCTGTCAACACCAGTCACCAGAACACAGAGCAGACTACTGAACTCTGCAATAGCAGTCAGACCCAACTGCAACCCCAAAAATCAAACTTCAAAAGATATACGCTACTTCAATGAGAGAAACCCGCGTATACACGCGCTTTTACCAAAGACAACCTGCGTACAGATCTAAAAATAAATTCTCTTAACTTGCAGCTGTACCAGACATCAGTTAGACCCAGAACATAACATTGCGTCAGTATGCAGATCTAGAAATACGCATAATCAACCATATCATAATAGTGCATTTCAAACCATTAGATCCCGATCTGTCCTTAGATCTAGTCTTCCATCAACCGGTGTGATCTCTCCTTAGCTTAGATCAAGCAACCCAGAACCTGCATACCAGATCTCTTTCTTTTTCAGATATTCAAGACTTTTCAATTGTATTTGCCTAATGATCTTCTTCTCCTTATATAGCCTTAGGCCTTGCTCAATACCAAGGGCCAAAACCATAGAAATCCAATACCATCAACTTCAAAACTAGGGATAAACACGTCTGTCGAGATACTTTGGTCCAAAGACATAGGCTCAAGTACTGAGGACTAACTACCACAGACCAAAGGGAAGCTTCTCGACATGTATGCCCTTTTCTGTTCATGAAGCTGTGTGCATACGCGACTTCGTATATAGCGAACCTGCGTATCCACGACTTAGTATATAGCGTACCTGCGTGTATACGCAACTTGGGCTTAATGAACCTGCGTATATGAAATTTCTCTTCATACTTGTAGTCTAGACTGATATCTGTCATCAAAGAGAGTTGCCATCAAGGACAACACCTGTATCGTAGCGCCACACCTGTGCCAAAATGCCAACACTCTGATGCCAAGCTAGTCTCAAAAATAGGCTCACTTCTTTCCATCACTAGACTCTCTGGGAAGGGAGGCTGGTTGGAAGAAGGTGGCAAGGATCCAGAGGGTAAGGGTTGCTTGGTGATTTCTTCTAGAGAATGGTTAGGAGTTTCCTCTTCTCCTTTCTCTTCAACAATCATTGTGGGTTGGTTCTGATTTTCTGATGTTACAGTCCTTCCTAATCTTAACTGAATATCATGAAACCCAACTGTAATACACTGGTACTCAAATGGTAAAGGTGGGTTTCTTACATAAATCATTTGCACTGCTTTGATATTATTAAGATTGAGCATAGGTTGAGCAGGCAATTGAGGAGGTCGAAAGGGTGGAGGTAAAGGCAATGGTGGAGTAGACTGACTCGGAAGTTGAGGCATTGAATTTTGTGTATGAGATGTGACTGCATAGGTGGCTAGTAGGAATATGGAGCATGAGTTGGCCCTCTCCAACCTAGCTGCCATGGTTGAGAAGGTTGTCCATGCTGATATTGATTTCTGTACTACCATTGTTAATTAGTTTTATGATAAGAATATGCATGTGAATTATAACCAAAATAGTGTGGAGAAAATTCAGGAGCCATACCTGCACCTACCTGAGGCTAATTTCTTCTTGCTCCCATAGCATTCAAGTATTCAACTTTAGGTTGTCCCCCTGTAAATATAGCTTTAAGTCCTAATATAGAGGGACATTTTTCTGTGAATGGTCTTCTGCACAAATAGCACACTTATTAGTTTCTTTTAAATTAAGAGGACACTCTTTAGGAGGATGCTTGTCTCTACATTTAGGACAAAAAATACATAGTGACTCTTGTTGCTTTATAATTTTTTTCTGAAATTTTAAAGATTCCAACTATTTAGAAACAGCATTCATTGTATCAATTTTCATGTTTTCCATTTTATTTTCTAGTCCAATAATCATAGCACCAGCAGATTCATTTTTTCTATTTCTATTTCGAGTTCCTCTACTAGATCTATACTGATTTCTTGAAAATTTCTTGCATAATTCACAAATTTGATCAAAAGTTTGTTGAGAAATATCACCTTGTCCTAGCATATTTAGATTATTTCTAGCATTATCAATAAGTCCTCTTAAGAACAAGGTTCTAATAGTGCTGGAATCAAGCTTAAGTTTTGACCTTTGTAAAATATACAGAAAACTTTCTAAGTAATCTTCAAGAGTTTCATCATCATCATGTATTGTAAAAATCTCATTTTGCATGTCCCGAGTTTTGCAATATTCCTGATATTTAGACAAAAACACTTTCTTCATCTGATCCCAAGAGGTTATAGAGTTTCCTCTTAGCCCCATGAACCAGCGTAAAGTTGAGTCCTTAAGAGTAGTAGGAAATAATCTTAACTTCTGAGCGTCAGTTGAATAATCATAACTTCTACACAGAATATCAAACTCGAATAGAAAAGAGTCAGGGTCTTCATGAAATTTACCGTGGAAATGGGGGAGAGCTGATGGTGGAATATTCTTCATTTGTGCCACAGTATCAGGATCCAAAATTGGAAACACAAAAGTGGATTGTTCTTCACTTACCTGGTTTTCACCAGACCCTTCCACATAATCTTCATGATCTGCCATTGTTTCTCTCTTACTCTCAATAGGCTGAACCACACTTGAGTTGTTGTCACCAGAATCCAGGTGGATTGTTCCTGCATGATGGGTTTGAATTGGATTGGGCTTCCAGATCACAGAAGGAGACTCAATATGGGAATTGTTTTCAGAATTATTTTGGCCCTTAGTGGGCTTTGAACCCTTACCTTTCCTAGGCATTCATTTCAGAAAAAGAAATAAAAACAACAAGTAATTTCTAATAAAAATGTTGTCATAAATCAATTAACACCAGTAAAATTCCTTCAAAAGAAAAATATTTTCCAAACAATACTAAAAAATAAAGAAAAATTACCTCTATTGTATAATCAGAAAATTCTTACCAAATCAAATCACCTCCCCAGCAACAGCGCCAAAATGTTGGGTGCAGGATTTACACTTAAACTCCTCAACACTTAAATTGTCAACCCGGGGAATTCGTAAACTTAGAAATGAAGCACTGGTAATGCCAGAGATGGTATGAATATTTCTAATATCAATCCCTACTTTCTTTAAAGGAAAGATTGCAGAATCAAACTATAGAGAGAAAAAGGCAACTTGAACCATCAAAATAATATGAGACTGGAACAAGGGAAAATGTACTTGTAAGAGAGATTTAGAAATAAAGGGGTTACTCTAGCTAACTATTGATTATCTACAGAGTGTGTGTTTTCTTTAGCAAATACACTTAAGCAGTCTTCTAAATATTTCCTTCTCGCGAGAATCTATCTTGCACTAGTGCAGTCTGCTTGCACTAGTGCAGGAACAACAATTTATGCAGAGGGTGTAAAATGATGTTTGTACTAAAAGCGTTTTTCTTCGTGCAAGGGCTTGAACTTTCTCAAGTCCAAAGCACTCAGATCTAGCAACAAGAAACTAGTTCTTGTACCATATCATAGCTTCTTACACTTTAACATTTAATTCTTGAAATCAGTGCTTAATTACTACAAGTGTTATGAAGCCAAATTGCATACCAAAAAGATGAATTTTTCTGAGTTTGTCAAAGTGAAAAAATAAAGAAACGGTCTTTATAATTTATCATGTCATCAAATATTAATGAAAGAAATAAATATGTTAGAAGTAAACTAAAAAGACTTGCTGCATCACACAATCTTTCACTCGTGCAGGTTCAGTTCTTCTGCTTTAAACCAAGCGAGAAAACCAAATCAAACAAAACGTGCAGAAAGTGAATAGCACACCAACATGCACTGGTGCAGGTAATTTCTCCTGCTTGGACCAGGCGGGGAAAACCAATCCAAAAAAAATGTGCAGAACTTGAATAGCACACCAATGTGCACTGGTGCAGGTAATTTCTCCTGCTCGGACCAGGCGGGGAAAACCAATCCAAACAAAACATGCAAAAAGTGAATAGCACACCAACATGCACTGGTGCAGGTAATTTCTCCTGCTCGGACTAGGCGGGGAAAACCAATCCAAACAAAATGTGCAAAAAGTGAATAACACACCAACGTGCACTGGTGCAGGTAATTTCTCCTGCTCGGACCAGGCGAGGGAAAACCAATCCAAAATCAGATGTAGGGAAAGGAAATTTAACTACTTCACGTTGCAGATATGCTTTCACTCAAAGAGGAATTCAGATGTTGTAAAATAAATCACACTTGGCAGTTTAAAACATAAACTACAAGAACAGAAAAGAGGGAGAACGTGCTAGGTTGGCTAGGCCCTAGCCAACCAACACATTTCCATTTCAAATAAAAACGATGCTCAGTGCTTTATCAATTCATTAGCATCCAAACATAAAAAGATACAATTTATGGAACATAAGGCGGAGCTCCCTTTCTTATTAAATCATAAAGGCAAATACATGCATGATTACATATCTAGCCCAGATTTGGGCGATAACAAAATATAGGAATGTTACCGCCTTCCTGGTTCTATCTCTGTTCTATACAACTCTATCAACCATTAACCATTTCATCCTAGTTACATTTCTCGTTATATAGATCCTTGGCCGAAGGCCAAAAGGATCGTTTAACTCGTTACATAATCGATTGTAGAATTTAGATTGTTCAACTAATTACATGACCAATTGCAGATTGTTCAACTAATTACATAACCAATTGCAGAATTAAGCTTTCGGCCTTCAAAATTAGGCACTTTAATAGAACAGGCCGTAGTAATCTCCAGTTGTTTATTTCCCATAAATCCGATCTCAGCTACCTCTAGATTGCCTTGCTGTCATAACTGGAGCTTGGTTGCCTTCAGATCTAACCTGCTGTCATGGCTAAAGCGGCACAAAACTAGCAGTGATCAAGGAGATCCGGATCTGTTGCCAAGATTCTCGGCGTTGGCACTAGTGCGAGATCCACTCTTACACTAAGATCAGCATTCACTTAAGCATTTAACTACCAAATAACATGGGAGATATCAATAAGTTACAAAAGTAATTATAAGCAATAAATCATGTAATAAATAATTAATAAATGCTAAGTTAAGTTAAAAAATGTAAAATATAAATTTAATGCAAAATGTGTCATCGTTCTTTCACTAGTGCAAGATGAGGGTGTATAAGTTAGGTAAAACAGGGGTAAATGGTTATGATTTAGGAAGGGAAAAATGGTCAAAAAGGGAGAAAATTAGGGGACTAATAGTACTCATGTAACAACAACCACATAATTCCTTAACTCAAAAGGATCTCCTTCTTGTAATCCAGCACTATAGGCTTCAGTGTGATTAAGGCACCTATTAGTGCTCATCTTTTCATTTGTGCATAAAGATTGAGGCAAAACCCCACAATCCTTTTTCTGTATGCAGATGACTATTCCCTGATTTCCGGGGTACTCAAGAACAACTTGAACTCACGTCTCAATTCATAAACCATTCCTGATTCTTCCTTGATCCATAATGCTTCCCTTTCTTCATTGGTCTCAGCTGACTTCATGGCCAAATGCCATTCGATTTGATTCCTCATAAAAGAAATGAAGGCTCACAACTGCAAATCCCCCATATAAGAGAAAACACTTGCCACCATATTTGTACTGACATATTCACACATCATGTTATGAAAAAATAGCTCACAAAGTAAGCTTTGTTCATCAAAATCACAAGCACGAATTTTTTTAAGAAAATTATAGGTAGAAGAATGCAAATAAGGTTTGTTTCCAAAGACTGATTTTAGTTGAAACAAATAATAATGTTCTCATAGGAACACTGTATATGATGGGGAAGGCCTCCTGCATCCTAGCAGGTTCAAGGCAAGCTCACGAAGCTTCATCTTATCATTTGTTAGATCCAGAACTTGTCGATGTAACAACTGCAATTGTTCGTCTTTCTTCTTCATGATACATTTTACATGATCGTTCGATTACATATTTTTGGCCTCTTTGACTCCCTTGGATTACTCACATTCCACACCAACCCTTAGAGGATTAGGTGTCCAACACTCCCCCCTTAATCCAAAGGGATATATATGATTCCAAGAAGAGAGTTGCAATACAATCTGTGCAAAATTCATGGGATCACTAGGTTGAGTGTGCTCTCTATAAAGTTGGTGTAAGGTGGTGGTTTAAGGATGACCACCAACATTGGAATGCTTAGTGCAATTCCCGAAACTCTTCCAAGTCTGGAAAGAAGCTAAAATAATCTTCTAGAGGAAGTGTCCCTAATTCTTTTGAGAGGGATACCTTCAACTTGGAAAATGGAGGTCTACAACCTGCGGTGGTTTAAGGATGACCACCAACTCTAGAATGGTTAATGCAATTCTTGGAACTCTTCCAAAAATGGAAAAAATATGAAGTCTTCTACTAGAGGAAGTTTTCCCAATTATTTAAAGAGGAAGAAGCTCAACCTAAAAAGGGAGGTATCAACCCTGCATAGATGGTTTAATGTTGACCACCAACCAAAGGCATGCTCAAGGGCATCATTGTCTCTCGATACAACTCTAAATCTAGTATGGCAAGTTGTGGCTCAGGCTCGCTTGATGTGGCTTTGAAGCTTGTAAACGACCACCACTTCCCCACTGTTGGGTCCCTATAATACTAGTGATTACCCCATTACTATTGTAGTTATACCCCTTATTTATATTGTTGTGCCCCTATTACCCCCATATTGTTATTTTTGTGCCCCTTAGAATCCCTCTATTGTTATTTTTGTGGCTTTATATTATTATTGTTAGGTCGGCTGGATTATATTGTGACTCCTTAGACTCCTATATATAGAAAGGAGGTTTTGTCATTTGTATCATCCAAGAATTGTTCATTTATGTAATGTAAAGGAGGTTTCCCCCTCGAAGAGGCTAAATTCTAAGGCGTGGATTTATCTTTTCTATCTTTTCTTGAGCTGGTTTCATAACATTTGGTATCAGAGCTTTGGATTCTAGGGTTTCGCTGCTCCAAACAGGTCATCGTGGAATTTTTGCTATAACATTTTTTCTGTGACGTTTCAGAAGTAGCAAAAAAAAACCATTTGAGAAGAATTGGCGCTGAACCTTGGGTCCAAATTTCAGAGCTTTTCGCACGATATTTTCAGAGATATGATCTGAGGAAGTTGGCCTTTTTGCAGACTCCTGAATTACATTCAAAACAGGTGACCTGGGGAAAATAGTCATAACTCTCTCTCTGAGGATCGGATTGAAATTTTGTAAAAAGGTACAGAAAGAGGACGGACTATAGTTTCTTGTATGTGTGTTTCAGATTCAAAGGTTGAAACAGTGACTCGTGGCACGTCGTACAAGTTCGCTCTACTGAACCAGTCTAAAAGCAAGTCACTGTGGGAGATTTCACATAACTCTTCCTTGGAGAATCCAATTTGGCTCAGACTTGTGGCATTGGAAAGAGGACGCAGAAGGCTACTGCAGGTAGCAATTTCAGAACTGGATGATTCGAAATTACAGAGATACATCAGATTCAATATCAGGCTTCTATAAAGTGAAAAAAGGTGTGTAGTTTTTTTTTTAAATTTTTGTGTAAGCTTGGTTTAACGGAATTCAAAGGGCATAGTAAAGCATTATTATCGGTAACTGATGCCCCGAGGAAAGAAAATGCAAACACCTAGTAAGGAACCTGAAAGCTCTAGCATGACTCATGAAGAAGAAGAAGAAATGCTACATGATATATCAAAATTACAAGAACAAGTGCAACAAATGTCACGCTCACAAAAGCTAACAGAAGCTAAGATAAGTGGCGTGGAATCTAAGATAAAGGGCATGGAAGCTAAGATGGATGATTCGAAGACAGATTTGAAGAGAGACATGGCAGATTTGAAGATAGATTTGAAGACAGATATGGAAGAATTGAAGAAGTTGCTACAAGAAAGTGTCACTAATGGTGAAAAGGTAGTAAAGGAAACTCATGATGAGAACAAAAGAAATGTTAATCATGATTCCATAGACTCTAATGTTGGATCGAAGACTCACCATGTTCCAAAAATCGATATGAGGAAGTTTGATGGCAAGGATCCCGCCACATGGATATTACAGATGGAGCAATTCTTCGATCTCAATAATGTGCAAAACACACAAAAGGTACGTATGGAAACTTTATATTTGGAACCAAATCAGTTTGTATGGTATCAATGGCTTTGTTCTCGTAAAAATTTATCACTTGGGCAATTTTTACGGAAGAATTGATAGCACATTATGAGGATACAAAAAGCAACACTTTTTTTAGCCAATTGATAAGTCTCAAACAAAAGGGTTCAATAATGGAGCACATTGAGGAGTTCCAAAAATTGAACATAAGGGTAAAAGATATTCCAGAGGAGCATAGGATTGATGTGTTCATAGGGTCTTTAAAGGATAATATCCAACATGATGTGCGCCTTTGGGAACCTGATTCATTAGAGAAGGCATTCAGGTTAGCAAGAAAAATGGAAAGCAAAATTATGGCAACTAGGAAGCATACCATTCACAACTATAAAGACGGAAGTGTTTTTTCCCATAGTCTTCCACAACCTACAAGGTTGACACCACAACAATTGGAAGAAAAAAGAGCAAAAGGGCTTTGTTACAATTGTGATAGCAAATACACAAAGGTCATAAGTGTGCTGAGAAGAAATTATTCTACATAGATTGTGAAGAGGAAGAAGAAAAGGAGCAAGAAAGGTCAAAAGAAGAGGATATATTCCAGGAACAAAGCCTAGATGAAGAACAAATAAATCCGACCATATCTTGTAATGCATTGGCGGGAATTACCACTCCTCAAACCATCAAGATAGAAGGACAAATCAAGAAGAAAAAGGTAATAGTGTTGATTGATTCAGGAAGCACCCACAATTTTATTCATTGTAGGGTAGCAAAAGAATTGAATTGCTTCCTATATCCAGCACCAGAGTGTCAAGTGATGATTGCAAATGGAGGAACAATAAATTGTTCTGGAAAGTGCCATAATATCAAGCTATCCATGGGAGAATATGTATTGACTAGCCCAATGCTTTCCATTCCAATGGGAGGTGTTGATGTTGTACTAGGAGTCCAATGGCTACAATCCTTGGGTACAATAGCTTTTAATTTTCAAGAACTTTTCATGAAATTTTCTGTGGAAGGAAAGGAAGTTGAATTAAGGGGTATTGCAGGGAAACCAGGAAAGATAATCAGCTCTAATGGCATGACAAAGCTTCTAAAAAAGGAGCAAAGAGGTGTAATTGCACAATTATGTTCGCTAGATGTTTCCACATTGGAATCATCTATTTCTCCAGATCTCCAAAAAGTCCTGGACAATCATTCCAAGGTATTTGAGACTCCCAAAGGTCTCCCACCTATGCGTGATCATGATCATGCTATTCATCTGATTCCAGGAAGTGTTCCTCCAAACATCAGGCCGTACAGATATCCATATGTCCAAAAAAGTGAAATTGAACGTATGGTTGCAGAAATGCTAGAGGCTGGTATAATTCAACCGAGTCAAAGTTCTTTCTCAGCTCCAGTAGTATTGGTGCACAAGAAGGATGGATCATGGCGCATGTGTCCAGATTATAGGGAGCTCAACAAGCTCACTATTAAAGATAAGTTCCCCATTCCTGTCATTGATGAATTACTGGATGAATTGCATGGATCAATTTACTTCACCAAGTTGGATCTTCGTTCGGGATATCATCAAATCAGAATGAAGATTGAAGACATTCCGAAAACGGCATTTAGAACTCATGAGGGTCATTATGAATTTTTGGTCATGCCTTTTGGCCTTACCAATGCACCTTCAACATTTCAAGGTTTGATGAATTCAATTTTCAAACCATTCCTTAGAAAATTTGTGTTAGTATTTTTTGATGATATACTAATCTACAGCAAGTCTTGGAAGGATCATGTTGAACATGTTGACAAGGTGCTACAACTATTGGAGGAGAAACAATTATATGCAAAAAGATCCAAATGTTTCTTTGGAGTCCAGGAGGTGGAATATTTGGGTCATATTGTATCTCATGAAGGAGTTAAGGTAGACCCTAGCAAAATTAAAGCCATTAAGGAATGGAAAATTCCCACATCCATAAAGCATCTGCGAGGATTTCTTGGGTTGACAGGGTATTATCGCAAGTTTGTTAAGAATTATGGGAGAATAGCAGCACCTCTAACAACATTATTGAAGAAAGATTCATTTTCATGGACTCCGGAAGCAACAAAGGCCTTTGAACATCTTAAAGAGGCAATGTGCCAAGCACCGGTCTTAGCTACACCGGACTTCACAAAAACCTTTATTGTGGAATGTGATGCTTCAGGAAATGGAATTGGTGTTGTTTTAATGCAAGATGAAAGACCCATTGCTTTTGAAAGTCGTCCAATCAAGGGAAAGTTTTTAAGCAAAGCTATTTATGAGAAGGAAATGTTGGCAATACTCCATGCACTTAAGAAATGGCGACCCTACCTAATGGGAAGACACTTCAAGGTAAAAACGGATCATGATAGCCTTAAATACTTTTTAGAACAAAGATTATCCTCTGAAGAGCAACAAAAGTGGGTCACAAAGATGTTGGGTTATGACTTTGAAATCATCTACAAAAAAGGGAAGCAAAATGTGGTGGCAGATGCACTCTCAAGAAAGGATGAGGATGTGGAAGCATTGTTGTGCGCCATTTCTATTATCCAACCAGATTGGATAAACGAAGCAAAGGAGGAATGGAAGAATGACGAAGAAGTGTGGGCACTTATTCGAAAGCTACAACAAGATTCCAGTACTTCTGATACATTTAGCTGGAAAAATGATTCGTTATGGTACAAAGATCGCTTATACCTCTGTAAGAATTCCCAGCTAAAACAAAAGATTCTTATGGAATTGCACACTTCTCCCTTAGGAGGGCACTCAGGATTTTTAAAAACTTACCACAGGGTTAAGAAGGAATTTTTTTGGGATGGCCTTAAATCAGATATTCAAAAGTTTGTGGCGGAATGTTTGGTTTGCCAACAAAATAAAGTTGAAACAATTAAGACACCGGGTCTATTACAACCTTTATCCATTCCAAGCCAACGTTGGGAGGAGGTTTCAATGGATTTTATCACAGGTTTACCCAAGTCTGAGGGAAAGAGTGTCATCATGGTGGTAGTTGACAGACTTACCAAGTATGCACACTTTTGTGCATTATCACATCCATTTAAAGCCAGTACAGTTTCTACTGCATTTATGGAAACAGTTCAAAAGCTACATGGAAACCCAAAGATTATTGTAAGTGACAGAGATCCCATTTTCACTGGAAATTTTTGGACAGAATTATTTTCTTGTCTTGGTACTCAGTTAGCTCATAGCTCATCTTATCATCCTCAATCTGATGGGAAAACTGAGATAGTAAACAAATGTTTGGAAGGATATCTTCGTTGCTTTGTATCTGATAAACAGACACAATGGGTCAAATGGTTGCCTCTGGCTGAATGGTGGTATAACACTTCCTTCCATACAGCAACAAAAATGACCCCATTTATGGCACTTTATGGGTACCAACCACCATCAATCACATCATATTTAAGAGAAAATTCTAAGGTTCAGGCAGTGGAACATCACATCGAACATCAACAACAAGTCCTCCAACTCTTAAAGGATAACCTCGTGCTGGCACAAAATAGAATGAAACAACAGGCAGATCAACATCGCAGTGAAAGAAGTTTTGATGTAGGTGATTGGGTATTCCTACGACTACAACCATATAAGCAAATGTCCCTAAAGCAAGCTGTTGTGCTCTACAACAACCCCCCATTTCATATCATTTTTACTTATAAACATTAACGTATGAAACGGGTCCCTTTAAAATTTGATTTGGTATCAATGCTATTATAATCCGAAAAAATCCAAAAAATGAATAAATGCACTTTATAAAACTTTCTGGGCAAACCCTTAAAAGAAATCATGTAATGATTTGTCATTGCGATAAAGCGATCGCAAGATCGCATATCGCAATGACACATGAATTATAATTAAGCACCCCAAAGTTTTCCGCTGATGCGCATTCGGCGCATTCGGCGATCAGCGATATTCCATGAACATGTTATAATGCCCCATGCCAATAATCCCGACGCGATACACATTCGGCGAATTCGGCGATCGGTGACACGCTACAACAGTTGTTATGTTCCCAAAAACTTGTCCCGATGTGATGCGCAATCGGGAATCGGGTATCGCGGCAATCTCACCCAAAGTCTTTTTACGCTCAAAGCTTTTCGCCGATGCGATATCGCATTCGGCGATCGATGATATCCAATACGCACCATTAAAGCGCACTAATTATATCCCCGATTGCGATCCGATAAAGCGCGGTTTTCAACGAAGAGCCGTTAAGTGATGGGATGGCACAATTCAATTGTAATAAAAGCTTGATCTCTCACGCAATCCTTCATCTATGCTCAACCGCCAAAACGTCCATTGCATGCTCAAGTGAATCGTTCACCCGAAAAATGATATAATGGGCATTTAAGAAATGACGGATTGAAAACAGTTAATTAATAAGATTATGTCCTAAAATCTTTTCGCGGATTCTATACGCACCCATTTTAAAAGCTAAATATTTCAGTTACGCATCTATTCATATGCGCTGTATCACTTAAGAGTTTTTCATCGTTATCTCTGTGTATTACACCCAATTGCCTCCTTGTGCAGAATTCATTCACGGAAGCTAGGCCTGAGAAGATGGGAAAGAAGTCCAAAAAGACTGCAGGTGCTTCCGCAACACCATCTGCGGGACAGGCCACCGCAAACAAGAAGAAGGGACTAATATCCAATACCACATGCACGGGGCTCACCAGAGTGACTTGGCAGGGCACTTATAACCTAATTGAAGTTGAACAGCCAGAAAGGATAGTGACAGAAGCTAGTGTGGACTTACTCAAGAAGTCTGATGCAACTCTCAAAGATTTGGCCAACTCTTTCCTTCACAGGATAGCGGCCAGAGATCAAATTCTTCCTTATACTGACGTTGTGCGATGGGCGATTGAAGAAATCCCCATATTGGACAGGACTTTTAATACAAGAGATGGGAGGATTTTCGGATCATTCAAGCCAGAAGACCTAAGGCAAATGTATCATTTGCCTGAACCAGAGAAAATATATAACAAAGACTTCTTGGAGAAGTTCGCAAGCGAGAATGAGATCGAATCTGAACCTATCAAGGATTGGAGGCAAAACCCCAACAAGCACAAGCATGAATCCTCCGGTAAGTACTCGGTCGATTCTTTGGCTTCTCCTTATTGTTATGCGGGGATTATGATGTGTAGGCTGTGGGGATTGCATGATTCTGCCAATTTTACCATTGAAATGGTTCCTTTAATGGAGGCAACAGTAAATAGTTGGATTATGGATTGGGCTACTATTATTTCGGATAAATTAGCAGTAGTTGTTCGCGATTTTAGGTCTCAGTCTGTTGTTTCAGAAAGGAAAATGCCCCCGTTCTACTATAGTGCATATATCCTAGACACTCTTTGTTTCAATTCCGAATTTCATGTTCTCGGGTGGAGGTGGACCGCACAGGACCCTTCACCCATTCATATATATCATCAAAAATTGTGGAAGTCTTCTTATAAAGACCACCTGTATCAAATCTGTAATGGTTTCATGGTGCCCATTTACTATTCCATTTTTGATAAACCCATTTCAAAAATTTCCTATCAAGCTTCCTTTGATTTACCAGCAGTAGCAAGTTGGTTTGGAGAATAAAATTTCACCTATATCAGAGTTTTCGGCAGCAAAGCCGACCCACATGTTATTCCTCTTTATGTTCCAGATAAGCTGCTAGCAAGGGAGATTGCATATCAAATCATGGCTGAGAGTACTACACAGACTCTCAAAATAGAAAAGAAGAGAGGATGGCCATCTTTTCCCTTCATATGTGGCGTTTATACTCTGCATGATCTTAAACATGCAGAAAAGGAAGCCACAAAGCTCCAGTCTTTAACGCTGGCCACGATCCCAAACAGACCCTACGACCCAAAAAACACTGCTTACAATGCATTAGAGCAGGCCAAATTAACAAGGTTTGAGCATCAGAAGGATATGTTTGATGACCTGTTCATTGCCTCTGAGACAATAGGTCATGTTAAAGAACTCGCTAGGATGCGATATAATGATGAGGGATTAACTGAGTTCAATAAACTCAGAGAACAGAGGTTGCAAACTCTGCCTCTGCATTTACTGGCAACATCCCCAGCAACATCATCAAGCCAACCTGTTCAAGAACAGGAGGAGCAGCAGAAGAAGCAACAGGAGGAGCAGCAGAGAAAAGAACAGGCAGAAAGGCTAAAGAAAGAACAAGCCGAGAAACAGCATAGAACACAAATGGAACAAGAAGAAAGAAGGAAGAAAGAACTGGCAGATAGGCAGAAAAGGGAGCAAGAAGAACAGCAAAAGAAGGAACAGGAAGAAAAACAGAGGAGAGAAAAAGAGGAGCAGCAGAGGAAAGAGCAGGAGAAAGAGCAGCAGAAGCAAACCACCAATGTAGACACTACTATAGACCCCAATTTATTACAAGAATGGCAGCAATTTCACTCCATCATTAGTGGATTGGAATGTTCAAAAAATGGGAATAATTCTAAGACAAACGATACACAGGATGTTACCTCTCCTCAGGTTCTAAGTGGAACCAGCGGCCCACCAAGTTCTAAAGAAGTTGAAGTTATTCCAAAAGACCCCTCTGACCAAATTATTCTACAGATAGAAGATATTCCGCCATTGGATGTTTTCTACAGCCCAAGACACAGGGCAGTTGTAAAGCGGTCAAGGAAGAGACGAAGGATTGATCAACCTTCTATCTTCCCCGAACAAACGGTCACAGGTAATGTAGTATGGAAGGAGGAATTAGATCCCTCTGATGATTTAACAAAGCTATCACAGTATGCAGGCGCTTATTCGGTGGCAACAATTGACAAAGCATCGGAGGTGAGCCTTCTATTGAAGAATAAGGACCAAGAAATCCTTGTGTTATAGGCAGAATTGGTTGAAACAAGGCAAAAAGCAGCACAAGCCGAAGAACAGTTGCTGGCGCAACAGCAAGAGAACAATCAGTTGACTCAGCAATTGCAAGCGGAAAGGCAAAGGATCGATCAGGGTGCGATCCAGAAACAATAATAATTGTCGGAGGCGTTGGAGAATTTGAGAGTTGCGAATGAGCAAATGATAAATACCAAAGACGAGCAGATTGCTCAAATGTCATCGCAGCTGGAAAAGATGAAGGGTGCATCGCAGGTAAAAGAGTTTAAAACAGAGGCATTATTGATAAACAATGCGTTGATAGCTCAGGTCAGACTCTTATGTCAACAGATGGATCAGGCTGAGTCCCTATGTGAGCTAACTACAGTGATAAATCAACAGGTAGAAAGGGCCAGGACTGAACTAGATCAAGCGGACGAGGCCATTACTGCACATCTTGACTGGCAAGATACTGATTTGGGAAAAGCAGCAAAATTGCCCAGGATTAATGAAACACAGAAAGATATTCTTTTCACAGAATGGCACTCTCAAGTGATGAAGGCAGAAAGGGCGGCTTCAAGATGTAAAACAATTGCCAGCAATCTAGTGGATCTAGTCAATAACACTCTTTACCTGGCCAATATGATTTCTCAATGTACACCGGGAAAGATAACAACTCCAAATGCATTAGAGCTAACATGCTACCCTGAATTAGAAGAAAAAGGAAGATTAATCGTTGGAGTTAAAACCTTATCCTTAGATGCATATTGGCTCTTTTTAATCAAGCCACATACACAGAGATCTGCCCTAAAGTGCCTTACAGACGCAATCGGGTGTATAATTCCCGATATCCAAGATGCCACCTACGCTGCACAGCTCAGTTCGCGCCTCAACAAACCTCCAAAGGTTGAGCCAATGCTTGCAATTAATCAACTCAGATTCAAAGGAAAGCAGCCGACTTAATGAGTCACCCTCTCGCTTGCCAGATCGCCAGCCAAAACAGGATCAAGAGTTATTGATACCAGCTTAGTAGGATTTCTGTTTAAGTAGATATTTAAATTAGATTAGTATTTATAGACCCTTTCATTGTTTTGGAAAGGGTCGTAAAATTTTGTAACAGACTTAATAGGCTGAAGTTTGCACTACTGTGCTTCAGTCGCTATTCTTTTATGAAATTGGACCAGTTGTTCTGAATTCGACATTAAATTTTGTTTTGCAATTGCGCACTATTGCCTTTGTTAAGGACGATTTCTGTGTTGAAGGAAGAACTGCTAATAGCGATTGATATTTGGGAATGTGTTGCAGCTCATATGGTACTTTTATCT
This sequence comes from Pinus tabuliformis, assembly GCA_031772625.1. Classification (NCBI taxonomy): domain Eukaryota; kingdom Viridiplantae; phylum Streptophyta; class Pinopsida; order Pinales; family Pinaceae; genus Pinus; species Pinus tabuliformis. The sequence goes on along the minus strand of CM062820.1, from coordinate 444,498,492 downwards.
ACGTCTGAAGTCATTCTTTTTATATGAATTGTTATGCTATATATTCTTGCTATTATTGAATACATGCATGCGCTATAACAGCAAATCTCTATCTCAGCCCACTATTGGATGTTTTGTGATTTGCATCTCTTTTAATTATGTATGTAACAATGATATAAATGATGGTGTAGTAATTTCGCTGTTATCACTTTGTGTAACTATTTATGCACAGCAATCTTGAACAATTTAATATCTATGTTTGAAGACAGAGTCATCTATATGCCTGTCTAAAAGCTCAGATCATCAAACGCTACACTTTAGAGATCGATAAAACCCCGGGGTAGATTATAGTTATTATATTCCTGCCGATAGTTGTAGTTATTCGCTTATCACTAGCATAATCTATAAGTCGCTCATCCATCCCATTTTATCCATTTTTGGGAAACTGGTCCCATTATCCCCAGTCGGAGCCACTATTCCAAACGGAAAAGGAGTTGTACTAAGGTCCGGACCGGGTGGTTTCCCCTATGTTGTTGCAGCGATTTTCGAGGCATCAACATAATTGGCGCTAGAAGGAGGGCCCAACTGTGAATGGCACATAAGTCCAAACCTATAAGCCATTCAAAGAGAAATTCTCCCTCCGAATCCCCTCGACCTTCTCATTTGCACACTGGTTCGCCGGTATCCAAACAAGGAGAAGGGGAATCAACTACCACTGCTCAAACCCATCATACCACAGAACAATTAAGTCTTGAATCACCTGAAGTCCAGTCTCTAATCCATAAACTTCAGAGCTTCTCGATTTCACCACAGAAATCTGAGGTATCAGAAAGCAGTGTGACTTCGCAGTTCAATCTCACTCATCCTCTCACCAAACTTCAGAGCGAAAAACTCGGTATTGAACCCACTGAGTTGCCTTTACCCAAAAGGAAAAAGGCGAAGAAAATTACTGAAGGATCTGATAGTGAAGAGCTCTCATCTACGTCCTCCATTGCATTTTCCCCTCTGCGAGGTCAACCATCCATTCCCCCATTACAAATTGTCGTTCACCAAGGATTAGAAGCCTCAATATCCCAACCTATTCACTCCTCATCTTTGATCCCTTCCCATACATATGGAATCCCAACAGTAGCGTCAACCACTATCGCTATCACAATGGCAGACCCATGGACTAGGCCAGGTGCAGTCAACATGCCTGCACCATTGCATGATCTACCAGATGCTCCCGAAAAATGGCTGCCTAAATTTAACCCAGATGACGGGACCCAGGCTGAAGAACACATTAACAATTTTATGTTAGCAGTTAACTTAAAAGGAGTGACAGAGCAAGATGTTGTTGTAAGACTCTTCCCCTACACCTTACAAGGATCAGCAGGATCCTGGTATTTTTCCTTACCCTCTGGTTCAATTACCAGTTGGAACACATGCCAAGAGCAGTTTCTTACCAAATATGGAGATGATAGGTCCTTAGCTACTTTAATAAACGACCTCTCCAATCTGAGAATAGAGCATAGGGAACCAATAAAGGAGTTTAATGCCAGATTTAATAAACTCCTGAATAAAATCCCTACAGCTTCTAAACCAAGTGAACAAATCCGAAGCGAATGGTATATTACTGCCCTACCTGCCAACATAGCTATTTTTGTAGACAGGGCTGGGAAACCTACCTTAGCTGAAAACATGAGAGAAGCACTTGCTATTGAAAAGCGCATCAATGCTCTAGAAAAGAAAGCTGCCTTGGAAGATAGAAAAGCTAAAAAAGTTTCATTTAAAGAGGATTCTAAGAAGAAAGCCCCAAAGGACCCGTATGACATGGAAGGTTTACAAAAGGTCCTTAAAACGTTGTCTAACGAAATGGTCGAAATAAAGAAGCAGGTGGCCGAAACCTCAAACAAAAGACCATTTAGAACTTTTAAGAAAACTGAAACAAAGCCGCCCAATGTAATATCTAACGCAGATTCAGAGCAAGAAGAAGAGGAAGAGGAAACAACCTCACAAACCGATGATGAAGAAGAAGTAGCTGAATGCCACGGAATGTGGGATTTTATACTCCCAAACTCTGATACCGAGAATGAAGAAGAAGCCTTTCCGGTTACTACAAGAAGTAAAAGTACTTCTGAACCTGCCCAGGCAACTTCAAAGAAGAGGAGCGCAGGTGCTGCCACAACAAAGGAAAAAGTTCCCCCAAAGAAGTCGCATGTAGTAGTTCCCCAAAACCAGCCTTCAACTTCTAATTCTCCTTCAACATCCAAGACATTAGTGGTATCTGATTCAATGGAATATAACATTGTTGATGACATGAAGAAAACTAAGGCAAACATAACTATGTTTGAGTTTAGTAAATTAAAACATCAACAAAAATTACTTCTTAAAGAATTGAATGCTGTGCCCTCTACTCCCCTTCCCAGTGCAAGAGCTGCCAACGATTCAGGCCAACCTCCTTCAGGTATGGTTGAAGCTACCGACTCAGTTCTAATTGGAGATAAATCGAATTCTCACACTCCACCCTTCCTGCTGACTTATGAGATTTATAACAGAAACCTGCACAACTGTTTAATTGATTCAGGGGCATCATCTAATATAATGCCAGCTTCAGTTTGCTCTAAAATGAACATTGAACCCCAGAAGTCTGTGATTCATATTGTACAGTTGGACAGGACCAAAGTGCAGGTTGTGGGAGAAATCAATTTTGTAACCATCAGGTTGTTGCCGATCCCAGGATTGTACAGAGGATAGATATCCTAATTGCTGATATACCTGAGTTTTATGGTTTAATTTTGAGCAGAGATTGGTCCGAAAAACTGCATGGGTACATTTCCACAGATTGGTCACATATGTGGCTTCCCTACATGGGAAAGCCAAATCAAATAAGGATCGATCGAGAGAAGCATATGACCCACACAGTTACTGAATTTGAGCAAGAAAACCAAACTGTGGCATTCAACAACAACATTTTGGGGAACTATTCGTCAGAATCATTCTTTGGCAACTTTGTTGCCCAACCATCTCCTTTTTCAGTCAATCATTTTACATCTCAGATTGAAAAATTTTCACAAACTGATAAGTCCAGATGTTTTAATGATGCTGAGGAAAATGTAAATATTTTTGTTAATACTCCTTTATTTTGGTCTTTATATTTTGATGGCTCTAAGTCCAGCGAAGGCTCAGGAGCAGGTTGCATTTTGGTTAGTCCGCAAGGAGAAAACACAATGTTGTCTTGTAGGTTAGAATTTGAGTGCACTAATAACACAGCCGAATATGAAGCTTTAGTCCAGGGATTATATAAAGAAATCGGCCTTGAAGTGCAATATCTAAAAGTATTCGGGGATTCGGAAATCATTGTCAAATAGGTAAGGAATGCAATTCATTGTCTTTCAAGTCACCTCAAGCATTATCAATCGCTAGTACAGGATCTTACCTCACACTTTTCAGCATTTAACATTTCTTCCATTCCTAGGTCACAAAATCCGGCAGCCGACCTACTAGCCAATGTAGCTTCTAAGCTTCTACCTTCTGAAGACTACAGCCTTGATAGATTTTCTGTAGAATTACTTTTTAGGCCTTCAATTCCTGACAATGTCACTAATTGGAGAGTATTTAACCATGACAAAGATATCTTGCAGTTTCTAACTACCGAAAAGTCCTATGACAATCAAGTTATTGAGGAAGATGATCATGATCTACAGATGAAAGAAACGCCTCAAGAAAATTCAATTCCTAAACCAGTGGTGAAGCTTGAAGACCTTTATGATATCAAAGACAGGTTTAAACCTGTAATTAATGCAAAGCTTCAAAGTTCTACCCTTAGGTTTGAATTGATAAATCTAGGCACTGACGATGCTCCTCAAAACATCAACTTAGGATTAGGACTTTCCCAGGAAGAAAAGGAAGCATTTATTAAACTATTAAGAAAAAATAAACAGGTCTTTGCTTGGAAGTATGATGACTTGAAGACATATGATACATCTATTATCCAGCATACCATTCCTATGCTTCCTGATCAAAAACCGATTCAGCAAAAGTTAAGAAAAATACATCCAAATTTGGAGAGCCAGATAAAGTCAGAGCTTAACAAGCTCTTGAAAGCCAAGATTATTTTTCCGGTCCGACATTCAAACTGGGTCTCTAATATGGTGCCAGTCAGAAAGAAAAATGGCGACATTCGAATCTGTATTGATTTCAGGAACCTGAACAAAGCGAGCTTGAAAGATAACTTCCCATTACCGACTATGGAGCAAATCCTCCAATCAGTAACAGGTTCTGAATTGATGTCCTTTCTTGATGGATTCTCAGGATATAACCAAGTTCTGGTTCATCCTGATGACCAACTTAAAACTACATTCAGAACAAAATGGGGAACATATGCATATCAGAAAATTCCTTTTGGACTCATAAATGCAGGAGCAACATTCCAGAGAGCCATGGATATAGCCTTTAAAGGGTTGATTAATCGATCAGTAGTCGTCTATCTAGACGATATTACCGTATATTCTAAGAAGAGATATAATCATTTGCATGACTTAAATCAAATCTTTCAGCGATGCAAAAGATATGGTATTTCTCTCAACCCAAAGAAGTCTTTCTTTGCTCTTGATCAAGGAAAACTCTTAGGCTTCATAGTATCCAAAGATGGCATTTATATTGATCCTAATCGGATCAAGGAAATTTCTGAAATCCCTTTCCCACACAACAAAAAGTCGATGCAGTCATTTTTGGGCCAGATTAATTTTGTTAAACGATTTGTTCTAGATTTTTCTCAAATTGAATTACCACTTCAAACTATGATCAAGAAGAATTCAGTCTTCAAGTGGGGATCAGAAGAAAAGCAAGCTTTTGATGTTATCAAGCAATCAATAATTAATGCCTCAGCCTTGAATACTCCAAATTTTTCTAATCATTTTACATTGTATACCGTTGCGTCCGATGTATCTTATGCTGCAGTTCTCACGCAGCCAAATGCTCACAATTTAGAGGCACCCATATCATTCTTCAGTTCAAATCTTCAGGGTGCCGAATTAAATTATTCCGATGTAGAAAAACAAGCCTTTGTTGTATTTAAAGCGGTCAAACATTATCGACCCTTTCTTTTAAAAACCCATACAAAAATAATAGTTCCTTTCTCGACAGTTAGGCAACTATTAATCCAGAAAGAGCTGGGTGAAAAAAGGGCAAATTGGGTCACAGCACTTCAAGAATATGACCTAGAAATTAAGCCAGCAAAGATTGTTAGGGGCCAAGGTTTTTGCAAGATATTGGCAGGAGCATCCAACATTCCAGAATCAAGCGATGCAGATCAAACTCAAGAAATTAATCAGATAAGTGTTACTGATTCTGGATCTCAATATGCCGATTTAATCTTTTATCTAAAGAATGGTTATGCGCCTCCGAATTTGTCTTACAAAAGCAAAAGGGCCATTATATTAAAAGCAAAGAATTTTACAATCATTGATGACGTGCTTTTTAGACAGAATTACGATTCTATTTTGTTAAGATGCCTTGAAAAACCTGAAGCCCAAAAGGTTTTGCAGGAGCTACATGACGGACCAGCAGGAGGACATTTCGGAGCTGACACAACAGCTCACAAAATTATTCGTGCTGGTTACTATTGGCCTACTTTGTTTAAAGATGCGCATGAGTACATAAGGAAATGTCTAAATTGTCAAACTGCTAGCGGAAGACAACGTAAATCAGCTTTCCCCTTGCAACCAATCAACATTGAACAGCCATTTGAGCAATGGGGATTGGATATTATTGGGGAGATTACTCCAGCATCTTCCAAACAGCATAAGTATATCCTTACTGCTACCGATTACTTCACAAAGTGGGTTGAGGCAATCCCTTTAAAGACAGCAAACTCTGAAGCAATCATTGAATTCATAGATCAATTCATCATTACCAGGTTTGGTGTCCCAAATGCTCTCGTTTTTGATAATGCATCTTACTTTTCAGGCAATGCTATGTTTGATTTCGCTATTAAAAGAGGACTTAAGTTAAAATATTCTGCTAATTATTATCCCCAAGGAAATGGTTTAGCAGAATCTACTAATAAGAATCTGATTAAAATTATTAAGCGAACTATCGAACAAAATCAGAGGAATTGGCACAAATCCTTAGTGTTCGCATTATGGACTGATAGGTTAACACATAAAGCTTCTATTGGAACTTCTCCATTTAATCTTGTTTATGGAAAAGAAGCAATCTTACCCACAAATCTTATTCTTCCTTCTTTAGCCCTAGTACAGTTCATTGAGGAAACTCCTTCCTCTTCTATTCTGTTTAGACATGACCAGATCCTAAAATTAGAAGAAGAAAGAGAAAAAGCCAAGGTTACTCATGCCAAACACCAGCAAGTCATCAAAGCAGCTTTTGATTCAGCCTCATCCGGTTCAAAGCAGTTCCAAGTCGGTGATTTAGTTCTGAAATGGGACAAAGCCCATGAGGACAAGGGTAAGCACTCTAAGTTCCAGAAGTTGTGGCTTGGACCATTTCAGATCTGTGAGAAGATAGGCCATTCAACCTTTATATTGCAAGATTTAGCAGGTTCGAGAGATTCTCTCCCTGTTAATGGCCTTGTCTTGAAGAAATTCTTTCACTGAGGAGGTAACCCCTTCTCCTTTCATTTCAGTAGGATTTTAATAGTTTGTAGGATTTTAGGAAATAAGGTTGTGAGATGTCTCCAATTGACCTTTTGCTGTATTTAAAAAGTTGTCCCATAGAATGAATATAAACATTTTCTTTTAAAAAGATAGAATTTTTAACCAAAAAGGATAATTTCTAGGAAATTAGATCTCTTTGTATTCTGAAATCACAATTCAAATTTTTGTCAACTCCTCTCAAATCATAGAAGTATTGTAAACCATTTTCTGTTTTTCAAATTGGTCTCTAAAGGTTATCCATACTAAGATAGGAATCAATCCAATCTCAGCATCTTCAACTCTTATTCTGTCATCCATTACTCTTAAGAAGAAGATTGTTCACCCCATTCACTAAAGTTTATGGTTTTTCAGAGTGTAATTCTAAAATATAAGATATTTAAGATAAGAGGTCTTATTACAAGCCTGCTTACCATGTTCATTGAGAAACAGTCTATCTGACATTACCAATACTGCAAACCAAAACAGGGTAATGGCTTGAAATTTCAAGACAAGGGGTCTCATCACGAGCCAGCTTGTTCAGCTAAGCTACTATCAGTAAGTGGCATTGTCAAACAGCTGGCCATCAAACCAGGACAATGGATTTTTATCTTATCATTGACAAAGAAGAAAAAGGAAATGAAATACAAAATATGTAAAAAATATTTTGAATGCATTCTGTTAATCACACTCTTAATTGGATGGGACGGTGGACAATCACATGGTTAAAAGGTATCCCTGTCGAAACTATAGATGTTTGCTGGCAGCAGAGGCTCTACCTGTGACAGATGAGTTTACTATAAAAGGCTAATTTGGAAAGGTATTCTATTTTATCATTACAAACCAATAAAGACCGATTTCAAAGCTTAGAATGTTTTTATTTTCATAGAAAAGAGGGAGTCAACAAAATAGTTTCATTTTTCTCAGAATATATTGAAATCTAGTTATATTAGAAATTTCCCCATTGATTGAAACTCTATTTTTTTTGAAAAAGCTTAAGTGTTTCTATTTTTGAAAGAGATAACTGGTTCTTCCAGCGAATCGCCAATTGTTGTGCTCTACAACAACCCCCCATTTCATATCATTTTTACTTATAAACATTAACGTATGAAATGGGTCCCTTTAAAATTTGATTTGGTATCAATGCTATTATAATCTGAAAAAATCCAAAAAATGAATAAATGCACTTTATAAAACTTTCTGGGCAAACCCTTAAAATAAATCATGTAATGATTTGTCATTGCGATAAAGCGATCGCAAGATGGCATATCGCAATGACACATGAATTATAATTAAGCACCCCAAAGTTTTCCGCCGATGCACATTCGGTGCATTCGGCGATCGGCGATATTCCATGAACATGTTATAATGCCCCATGCCAATAATCCCGACGCGATACACATTCGGCGAATTCGGCGATCGGCGACACGCTACAACAGTTGTTATGTTCCCAAAAACTTGTCCCGATGCGATGCGCAATCGGGAATCGGGTATCGCGGAAATCTCACCCAAAGTCTTATTACGCTCAAAGCTTTTCGCTGATGCGATATTGCATTCGGCGATCGGTGATATCCAATACGCACCATTAAAGCGCACTAATTATATCCCCGATTGCGATACGATAAAGCGCGGTTTTCAACGAAAAGTCGTTAAGTGATGGGATGGCACAATTCAATTGTAATAAAAGCTTGATCTCTCACGCAATCCTTCATCTATGCTCAACCGCCAAAACGTCCATTGCATGCTCAAGTGAATCGTTCACCCGAAAAACGATATAATGGGCATTTAAGAAATGACAGATTGAAAACGGCTAATTAATAAGATCATGTCCTAAAATCTTTTCGCGGATTCTATACGCGCCCATTTTAAAAGCTAAATTTTTCAGTTACGCATCTATTCATATGCGCTGTATCACTTAAGAGTTTTTCATCGTTATCTCTGTGTATTACGCCCAATTGCCTCCTTGTGCAGAATTCATTCACGGAAGCTAGGCCTAAGAAGATGGGAAAGAAGTCCAAGAAGACTGCAGGTGCTTCCGCAACACCATCTGCGGGACAGGCCGCTGCAAACAAGAAGAAGGGACTAATATCCGATACCACATGCACGGGGCTCACCAGAGTGACTTGGAAGGGCACTTATAACCTAATTGAAGCTGAACAGCCAGAAAGGATAGTGACAGAAGCTAGTGTGGACTTACTCAAGAAGTCTGATGCAACTCTCAAAGATTTGGCCGACTCTTTCCTTCATAGGATAGCGGCCAGAGATCAAATTCTTCCTTATACTGACGTTGTGCGATGGGCGATTGAAGAAATCCCCATATTGGACAGGACTTTTAATACAAGAGATGGGAGGATTTTCGGATCATTCAAGCCAGAAGACCTAAGGCAAATGTATCATTTGCCTGAACCAAAGAAAATATATAACAAAGACTTCTTGGAGAAGTTCGCAAGCGAGAATGAGATCGAATCTGAACCTATCAAGGATTGGAGGCAAAACCCCAACAAGCACAAGCATGAATCCTCCGGTAAGTACTCGGTCGATTCTTTGGCTTCTCCTTATTGTTATGCGGGGATTATGATGTGTAGGCTGTGGGGATTGCATGATTCTGCCAATTTTACCATTGAAATGGTTCCTTTAATGGAGGCAGCAGTAAATAGTTGGATTATGGATTGGGCTACTATTCTTTCGGATAAATTAGCAGTAGTTGTTCACGATTTTAGGTCTCAGTCTGTTGTTTCAGAAAGGAAAATGCCCCCGTTCTACTATAGTGCATATATCCTAGACACTCTTTGTTTCAATTCCAAATTTCCTGTTCTCGGGTGGAGGTGGACCGCACAGGACCCTTCACCCATTCATATATATCATCAAAAATTGTGGAAGTATTCTTATAAAGACCACCTGTATCAAATCTGTAATGGTTTCATGGTGCCCATTTACTATTCCATTTTTGATAAACCCATTTCAAAAATTTCTTATCAAGCTTCCTTTGATTTACCAGCAGTAGCAAGTTGGTTTGGAGAAGAAAATTTCACCTATATCAAAGTTTTCGGCAGCAAAGCCGACCCACATGTTCTTCCTCATTATGTTCCAGATAAGCTGCTAGCAAGGGAGATTGCATATCAAATCATGGCTGAGAGTACTACACAGACTCTCAAAATAGAAAAGAAGAGAGGATGGCCATCTTTTCCCTTCAGATGTGGCGTTTATACTCTGCATGATCTTAAACATGCAGAAAAGGAAGCCACGAAGCTCCAGTCTTTAACGCTGGCCACGATCCCAAACAGACCATACGACCCAAAAAAGACTGCTTACAATGCATTAGAGCAGGCCAAATTAACAAGGTTTGAGCATCAGAAGGATATGTTTGATGACCTGTTCATTGCCTCTGAGACAATAGGTCATGTTAAAGAACTCGCTAGGATGCGATATAATGATGAGGGATTAACTGAGTTCAATAAACTCAGAGAACAGAGGTTGCAAACTCTGCCTCTGCATTTACTGGCAACATCCCCAGCAACATCATCAAGCCGACCTGTTCAAGAACAGGAGGAGCAGCAGAAGAAGCAACAGGAGGAGCAGCAGAGAAAAGAACAGGCAGAAAGGCTAAAGAAAGAACAAGCCGAGAAACAGCATAGAACACAAATGGAACAAGAAGAAAGAAGGAAGAAAGAACTGGCAGATAGGAAGAAAAGGGAGCAAGAAGAACAGCAAAAGAAGGAACATGAAGAAAAACAGAGGAGAGAAAAAGAGGAGCAGCAGAGGAAAGAGCAGGAGAAAGAGCAGCAGAAGCAAACCACCAATGTAGACACTACTATAGACCCCAATTTATTACAAGAATGGCAGCAATTTCACTCCATCATCAGTGGATTGGAATGTTCAAAAAATGGGGATAATTCTAAGACAAACGATACACAGGATGTTACCTCTCCTCAGGTTCTAAGTGGAACCAGCGGCCCACCAAGTTCTAAAGAAGTTGAAGTTATTCCAAAAGACCCCTCTGACCAAATTATTCTACAAATAGAAGATATTCCACCATTGGATGTTTTCTACAGCCCAAGACACAGGGCAGTTGTAAAGCGGTCAAGGAAGAGACGAAGGATTGATCAACCTTCTATCTTCCCCGAACAAACGGTCACGGGTAATGTAGTATGGAAGGAGGAATTGGATCCCTCCGATGATTTAACAAAGCTATCACAGTATGCAGGCGCTTATTCGGCGGCAACAATTGACAAAGCATCGGAGGTGAGCCTTCTATTGAAGAATAAGGACCAAGAAATCCTTGCGTTACAGGCAGAATTGGTTGAAACAAGGCAAAAAGCAGCACAAGCCGAAGAACAGTTGCTGGCGCAACAGCAAGAGAACAATCAGTTGACTCAGCAATTGCAAGCGGAAAGGCAAAGGATCGATCAGGGTGCGATCCAGAAACAAAAAGAATTGTCGGAGGCGTTGGAGAATTTGAGAGTGGCGAATGAGCAAATGATAAAGACCAAAGACGAGCAGATTGCTCAAATGTCATCGCAGCTGGAAAAGATGAAGGGTGCATCGCAGGTAAAAGAGTTTAAAACAGAGGCATTATTGATAAACAATGTGTTGATAGCTCAGGTCAGACTCTTATGTCAACAGATGGATCAGGCTGAGTCCCTATGTGAGCTAACTACAGCGATAAATCAACAGGTAGAAAGGGCCAGGATTGAACTAGATCAAGCGGACGAGGCCATTACTGCACATCTTGACTGGCAAGGTACTGATTTGGGAAAAGCAGCAAAATTGCCCAGGATTAATGAAACACAGAAAGATATTCTTTTCACAGAATGGCACTCTCAAGTGATGAAGGCAGAAAGGGCGGCTTCAAGATGTAAAACAACTGCCAGCAATCTAGTGGATCTAGTCAATAACACTCTTTACCTGGCCAATATGATTTCTCAATGTACACCGGGAAAGATAACAACTCCAAATGCATTAGAGCTAACATGCTACCCTGAATTAGAAGAAAAAGGAAGATTAATCGCTGGAGTTAAAACCCTATCCTTAGATGCATATTGGCTCTTTTTAATCAAGCCACATACACAGAGATCTGCCCTAAAGTGCCTTACAGACGCAATCGGGTGTATAATTCCCGATATCCAAGATGCCACCTACGCTGCACAGCTCAGTTCGCGCCTCAACAAACCTCCGGAGGTTGAGCCAATGCTTGCAATTAATCAACTCAGATTCAAAGGGAAGCAGCCGACTTAATGAGTCACCCTCCCGCTTGCCAGATCGCCAGCCAAAACAGGATCAAGAGTTATTGATACCAGCTTAGTAGGATTTCTGTTTAAGTAGATATTTAAATTAGATTACTATTTATAGACCCTTTCATTGTTTTGGAAAGGGTCGTAAAATTTTGTAACAGACTTAATAGGCTGAAGTTTGCACTACTGTGCTTCAGTCGCTATTCTTTTATGAAATTGGACCAGTTGTTCTGAATTCGACATTAAATTTTGTTTTGCAATTGTGCACTATTGCCTCTGTTAAGGACGATTTCTGTGTTGAAGGAAGAACTGCTAATAGCGATTGATATTTGGGAATGTGCTGCAGCTCATATGGTATTTTTATCTACGTCTGAAGTCATTCTTTTTATATGAATTGTTATGCTATATATTCTTGCTATTATTGAATACATGCATGCGCTATAATAGCAAATCTCTATCTCAGCCCACTATTGGATGTTTTGTGATTTGCATCTCTTTTAATTATGTATGTAACAATGATATAAATGATGGTGTAGTAATTTCGCTGTTATCGCTTTGTGTAACTATTTATGCACAGCAATCTTGAACAATTTAATATCTATGTTTGAAGGCAGAGTCATCTATATGCCTGTCTAAAAGCTCAGATCATCAAGCGCTACACTTTAGAGATCGATAAAACCCCGGGGTAGATTTTAGTTATTATATTCCTGCCGATAGTTGTAGTTATTCGCTTATCATTAGCATAATCTATAAGTCGCTCATCCATCCCATTTTATCCATTTTTGGGAAACTGGTCCCATTATCCCCAGTCGGAGCCACTATTCCAAACGGAAAAGGAGCTGTACTAAGGTCCGGACCGGGTGGTTTCCCCTGTGTTGTTGCAGCGATTTTCGAGGCATCAACACAAGCTAAGAAGGATAATAAATTATCACCAAAGTATTATGGTCCGTACAAGGTGTTGGAAAATATTGGTACTATGGCATACAAATTGGAGCTTCCTGTAGCTTCTCGATTACACCCAGTTTTCCATGTTTCATGTTTAAAGAAGGTTATAGGCGACAAGCTCCCAGTTCAAACAATATTTCTAGAACTTGATGAGGAAGGAAAAATTATATTGGAACCGGAAGCAATCACAGAAACAAGAACTCGACAGCTGCGAAATCGATCAATTTCAGAGTATCTTATCAAGTGGAAGAACTTATCCGCTGAAGATTCCACATGGGAGGATGAGAATTTTATGCAGAAGTATCCAGAACTGCTCAAGCGTTGAGGACAACACTTTTTTGAAGGATAGGGGCATTTTGGGTCCCTATAATACTAGTTATTACCCCATTACTATTGTAGTTATACCCCTTATTTATATTGTTGTGCCCCTATTACCCCCATATTGTTATTTCTGTGCCCCTTCGAATCCCTCTATTGTTATTTTTGTGGCTTTATATTATTATTGTTAGGTTGGCTGGATTATATTGTGACTCCTTAGACTCCTATATATAGAAAGGAGGTTTTGTCATTTGTATCATCCAAGAATTGTTCATTTATGTAATGTAAAGGAGGTTGCCCCCTCGAAGAGGCTAAATTCTAAGGCATGGATTTATCTTTTCTATCTTTTCTTGAGTTGGTTTCATAACACCCACCTGTCAAATAAAAAGGTGAGATGATGGAGACAACTCAATATAATGACTATTCAATACTCTAGAACAAGTTCTGACATATGGCTGAAATATCTTCTTGGATGTTGAAGCCCAATTCCAAGAAGCGATCCATCCAAGATGAATGTTTGTTCTTGTAGGAGGTGTGTTTTTGAAACATCTATTTGAATGATGAGTGGTACTATGACAATTATCACATGGAAAAAGATCAAAATAGTGATCTTTTAGATGGCCAACTCAGTCACAATGTTGTCATTTAACATTCTATTGTGGCTAATGTGAAAGAGGAGAAAAATCTGGAGTAGTTGAAGGTGAACTGTCATGAAGAAACCTATAAATCTGAAACTGGATGGGCTCTAAGTAATCTAGAATATGAAAGGATGCATACTTATCATATCCAAGACTTGTTTTGTTCTTGTTGTTTACAACATCTTCCCAAATTCTGATGATAGGGCTCGAGAAGTGCAGACTGAAATTATGCGTCTAGATGCACATCTCTTCTTGAAATGGGCACAACATCAATGGCTTCTCGTTGTTGATGGGAATCAATCTTAATCTTGAATAGAAGATATTTCTGAACTAAAAATGGTATAGAATGATACCTTTTCTTTTGTAACTCATCTTGCTGAAGTTATGACTCAAGTTGCAAGAATTTAATCTTGTCATGTGCATTTTGCAAACAAGTTTGAATATCTCTGAGAATGGCTTTGTCAATCATGATTGTGTTGTTGATAGTAGAATGTATTAAATTTTTTAGTAATTCCAATACTCCATCAGCCATTTTCCAACAATTTAAATTATTTAATTCACTCCCAAAATCAAATAAAGGTGTGCTTCACCAGGCTTCAAGTCTCGACTGCAATATATTTGGTATTTTATCGGTCTAGCATTGAAATACATTGCCTAATTCACTAAACTAATTACTCTCCTAAATTATCATTCAACCTAATAAGGTCCAACAAAGCTAGATTTAAACAATGAGAGAACTACAACCCATTGTAGCATATTGTAGCGTTTCAATTGATCCGAGAGGATAAATTATATAGAAATGTGATCCTATATAATCCACACTACCAAGTATGATGGATGTACTCACATGGTCTTGTCAACATTAAATATCAAACTTGAGAATCGTAACATTGGTGATAACCTTTTAATCCTCGATGAGATTTAGGACAACTACTGGAAGCCACTGCTTGAAGTGGAATTATGGTAAGATTCTCCCACTTGTATCAAGCATGAGTCTTGTCAGTTAAATTCCCTAAGTCAGCTTAGGAAATCTCATGGAACTCCACAACTCCTTACAAGGTTTTATTTTGGTATATTTGTCTAACATTTGAGGGCACCATACATCATACATTGTGAAGCAAAAGAAACACTACTAAACACATTAACTATTCATATACAGGACTATTGTTATCAATGTGAGCACTAATGCAGAAAGCTCATACAATATTGGGCATATCCAGTATATTTAACACCCTCGTCGGTCCTTTCCCATTGTAACATTCTACAAATAATTGAAATCTTGTGGTGGCCCAGTGACAAGACGAGAAATCACCCACAACAATTGACAGACAAATGGTCATCCCACTCTCCATCTGTCGACCTCCAATTAACTCTAAATTAACACCTCCACAAGTCCCATTTAAAATCTAGAACGAAAACATTCACATGAATTGACCTTTTCGCTCTCCATCTAGTATTCTCTTTAAACTTGAACATTTAACTCTTCCACAAATACATGACGGTTGAGGACGGGAAATAGTTACATTATTTTCCAGATAAAAAAAATTTGCGGTTCATGTCTATCAGTCTTGCCTTTGTGTGCTCCAAAAATCCGTCCTAGTTAGATTCATCTGGTGAATCTCAACTAACGAATAATATTAGATGATATTTGAAAGCATCAATGGATGAAAATGGATCTTTTGTCAATTAACCATTCTTCTTGATAGTTCCTATAGCGGGTCTGCGAATAATTTCTAATCATATATTGAACACTCCCATAAAGGATGAGAATACAACTGGAAATAGGGATGTAATATTTCTTCGTAGATTTTCAAAACCTTTATCGATTCCACACACACACGTAGACACACAATTTATGAAAATTAATGGAACAATTCAATAGATATTATGAGGGTTACAATTTCAAACAATAGATACTAGAGATAGAGTGCATAAATAATGGCAATGGCTCACGCACTTTAAAGGATGGATTTTTGTAAGAAACCATGCGACTCCTTGAAAAATGGAAACAACAAAGGGTTAAAACAATGGGTTTTACGATGAGAAAATTTGAAACTCTATAGTGTAGGAAAGTTCACACATTAGGGTAGATTTGGTAGATAGATATTTCCAATCTGACACGGCAGATAGAGTAAAATTGCTCAGTGGCATGAACAATGACAATCCTGTCGAAATAATAACTTAGAGTGGCAGAGGTGTAGAGACAAGTGAAAAACCTAAGTATGAGGGAGAATGCCCATTTTTGCAATTTCAGGACAAAGAGCAAAGAATTTAGCTCCAATTTTGGCTTGGAATTCTTGTGAAGAAGACAATTAAGTGAAGATATGAAAAAGACAATTTCAATGTTTTATATTTCCTTCAATACAACACACAAACCAAAGAATCGCTCAAAGCACAATCATTCAGCTCACGCTCTCCAGCCAGCGCATATATACATATAACGCAAAGGTTCTAAAAATTTTAAACCAAGAACATGTAACGAGCCTCAGATAGAATAAAATTGCATACTACAGGACAATGGAGGGAAAGGTTACAAAAATTGGAGTCCTCGCTAATGGACAAAGATGGTAGCAAGATTTTTTTACTTGATTTTTAGAATTGTATGCAACACATGCCTTGATTTTATTTTCATAACTGTACGCAAAACAAGACAACGCTATTCAAGGGGAAGCTTAAATTGGGGAACTGTATATTGGCACTTTGATACCATGTTAAACACACATGGAATGTGAATAGCAGATATGAAAGATAATCATGTGATTCATTATTATTCACATGATAAACATTTATAATAGATTTTACATGACCATTGGATTCCATATTCCAAGGTCTCTTAGACTCCCTTTGACTGCTCACATTCCACACCAACCCTTAGAGGATTACGTGTCCAATAGTGTATCACGGGAGCCTCATTTGAGTCAACTTTGGTAGGAGGGAATAGGACTATTACATTGTGGAATTCCCCATTAGATCAATAAATCATAGAATAAAATTTACATCCATCTCATTGAGGTTGTTGTTAGTAAGGCAAACATTGAAAATGTTAAAAAATATGTATGTTTCACTTTCGAATGTTATTTGAATTGTCATTCTGATTTTGAAACAAACAGGTATCTTTTTATGTATAATAGAAAGAGCTTTATATATACTATTGTTACCATTTTCTTGCATATCAAAAAAAATTGTGCAATAGAGACAAATATTAAGCCTTGTGTGTGCAACAAACATAGAGAGACATAGAGATTAAAGAGGACCCTCATCTGGGTATACAGTCATCCATTTTGCACGGAAACCACTATGGCACGCTGTCGCCATATGAGATGCAACTTGAATAAGATTTTTTCCTCGTTAACCTCTTTACCTATGCTCACAGCCAACGCCAATATCTTCATCTCAACGTAAGTAAAACCCACTCATTTTCATATAATATATCACTAGTTTAGTCAATTTAGAGTCCTAAATTGCTTGCATAAATTATCAACGAGGTTCGTAAGCTGATGAAGTGTAATGCACTTTATGTGCTTAGTTAACCCTTATTACTTCGTTGTTTTGCATTTTTATATTGTTTTTGGGATTTATGTTCTTTGATTCCTAATGATGTACAAACTGAACTATGAGAAACTGAATCTAAACCTCCTAAAGGTGAACCAAGAGCTTTAAAACTAATCAAAATCTAAGTTAAAATAAGGTAAAACAGAGCATCTGTCCTATCTTGTCATTAATCCTAATTCATAAATCTAATTCTTAAAATTAAGAGGTGAAGTTGTAAGGCATGTTGGAATAAATACAGAGAATGAAAATAACTGAAGTACTTCTAGTTACTCAAACCTTCAATTTTGAAAGATAACCTTCTTGAGATGGAATACAAGCAACTTTCTTTACTTTATGATCTAAAGAACTAAATAAAACATGCAGAAAGTAACTAATTGGTTTCAATAATTGTGTAAAGTGAATGTTTAACCATTTAGTTTAGGATGGATATCAGCTTGAAATGGTGATCAAAAACATTCATTAACACAGTGCATTGGCAATCTGAACTAGGAAATAAATAACAAAAAAAAATCAGTGAGTAAACTAGTCAACAATGCATTCTCATTACTTTCAACCTTACTCTGTTTAGAAACAAAGTCGTTTCCTTTATGAAATGGATTGGAGAAACAAGACTACACAATTGAATTCTAACATTATGCTATTGATCATAACTAAAAGAAATCAAACTACAAGAAATCAACCTAAGTTAGAAACACTGCTAAAAGAAAATGGTGAAATTAAAACTGAACAGGAAAACAAATGAAAATAAAACCTCCTTCAGTGCAGGGGCCCTCTACAACTGACTGGGTTGAGCTGCTAACTAATTGGAAATTCTCTTTCAAATGATCATCGGTCAACACACGGCTTTATATTATAAATAGGAACAAAAGTCCAAAATTACAGAGTTGAAAGTCTACACTTAATACATCAAAAACTTTGAACCCCTCTCGGTTATGTATAACTAGTATTTAAAAGAAAATATTCATAGTTGTCTTTGAGGAAAATTAGCTATAGGTGGTCTACACATATCACAACAGGACTGCGTAAATGTTTTATCAGCTACAGGAGACTTGAATTCGAGCAATATGGTTGCACAGAAATATTAACACAGGTGGCTGATCCTAGTTAATGCTGCAACAGAACTGTTGGATTTATTAACTAACCACGAAGAGTAGACAAAGAGTCCTATTTCTCCCGAGTTTCATATGTTTGACTCCACCTTTGATTGTGGTCTTGAGTTGGCTTTCTTATCGATATGGGCTGAGTGACTAGGATAGGATTAATGTGGAGCCGATTCCAGAGATGCCCATGTGGCTGGTTTCTTCGTTTGACACCTGGAACCTGCTAGACCATGGAAATAGCTACGGAATA
Organism: Pinus tabuliformis; assembly: GCA_031772625.1. NCBI lineage: Eukaryota > Viridiplantae > Streptophyta > Pinopsida > Pinales > Pinaceae > Pinus > Pinus tabuliformis. The sequence goes on along the minus strand of CM062820.1, from coordinate 444,479,847 downwards.
CACAGTTAGTTGTAGAATAGGTTGTGTTCTGTAGCTAATTTGTAAAAACTTATTTAAATAGAAAAAACATAAAAATATAGCATGTCAATCATTTAATGCCCTCCTTAAGACAAAATCTATCATTTATCATTGATGGGGATTTGTATTCTTATGGAAAACACAAGGGAAAGAAGTGAGAAATGTTGTCAAAGAGAGGGTAATTCTGAGGTTCAACATACCCCCACTGAAAAATCATTACATGTCCCCATGCAATTTGTAAAAATTGTGAATTCTTCTTTCCTATTACATTTGTTTAGACACTTCTGCTAGTAGATCTAATTTTTTTCTTTTGCTCCTCTTTGAAGTGACTGCTATCCTGGGTTTCTTCATAAGAAGCATGTGTTTAAGTTTGATGGTTGTTCTGTTCAAGCTTCTATTCTTCCTCTTCAAGTTCCTATTCTTCTTGTACCATAGCCCTAGGTGCAGTATTGTATTATCATGAATAGTTTTATCCAATTTACTTTGTTCCCTCAGGGTTTCATTTTCTTTCTTGATGTGTATGTTCAATATCTCTAACTCATAGATTCCCTGTTTTAGAGAGTCAGTTGGAGGTTCTTGTGTATTGATAGAGGGTCTTGGATTAGCTGAGGATTCTGGGTCCATTGAGGCACTTTTATTTTCCAGTGATTCTATATAATCATAAATTTGTTGCTGCACTGGGTCTATGCCTGGAGATCATCTGCTAGGGCTGCCTTCAAAATACTTTTCAGGAGAATTTTGAGGACTGTGTGTAAATGGAACATTATCAGGAGATGTTGTTGGGGTTTATTCTTCTAGATTTATGAACTCTGTTCCATTTGATGATACCTTCTTTACCATACCCCAGAGTCTAGAGCTCCTTCTAAGTTGTAGAGGGCTTATGTTCTTCTCCTTTGTACCCTTTTTCTCCTTTCCTATATTTTATTTTCTCTTGATTTGTTTCCTAATCTCTGTCAATTTTTCAAAGATTGATTGTTCATCATTTTGTTGTATTGAAGATTCAGGTTTGTTTCCAGTAATTCCAACAGCTTTCTTTTTCATCTTCCCTTTTTGCTTGATCTGCTCCCTGATCTCTGTCAATTTTTCAGAGACTAACTCTTCATCATTTTTTTGTGTGGAGGACTCAGGTTTGCTTTGAATGGTTATACCAGTCTTCTTCCTCCTACTCCTTCTGACATTACCCTCTTCAGGTGATTCTGGTGCCTCTTGGAAATAGTTTCTTATCAGGAAATTTTCCCAAGTATCTCCTATTCTTTTCAAATGAAACTCAACCAGTATTTTTACCAACCCATGATGGTACATGGTTGTGTCTATGAATTATATTTTCTTCTATACATTTGAATCCATCCTTCTTAAACTGTTTAGTAGGAAGAAAGGGAGGTTGATGTCTCCATTTTCTAGAAAGTTCATCAATAAACGTATATGATAGACATACATGCACATGAATCTCCCTTCACGGGTAATGAATTTATGTAATATCAAAAGCATGCTTCTCCATTTATTTTTAAGTGTTGAAATAGGAATTCCTTTTCTAAACACAGAGACATCCATACCTGGGTTCCTGAGGATTACTTTCCATGATTCACTGTGGAATTCCTTATTTTTAAACCATCTCTCGCCATGTCTTGGCAATTCTGTAGCCTCTGCTATGTAGGATTTTGTTACTGCAAACTTAATGTCTCCAATTTCTACTTCTGTACCATCGAATGATCTAGCAAAATATTTTGTGATCTCTTTGTGGAAGCCATCAAATTTTTCAATGAAATTGAGCCATCCAGCCTTCTGCAGCATCTCCTTGAGTTGTGGGAATCCCTCCATATATTTTGCTCCTACTGGCTTTGTCCTGACAATGAGTCCCATGGCTTCTGTTTCGCAGAATTTTTTTAACCTTCAGAATTACTCTCCTGGTTTATGAAATGGACTGACTGCGGGTATGGTGAAAAAGAACTATGGGTTTGCATGGAATAAGTAGATGGTGAGGGTTTGGAGAGATGTGTATACATTGGTCACATCATAGTCTTGACCATTAACAGATGGAGTTATTAGGGACCATTTTAGGTACAGAGTATGGAGAGTGTAGCGGAGATGTGGTATGATGAAATTATTATGGACCGTTTGGTATCGAGTATGGAAGATGTGGCTGAGATGTGGTATAATGAAGTGGCAGTCAAATCAAATGATGACTTGTTAAGGAGACATATGATTACTCATATTATACATGACTTATGTTTTTAACTTGTTGTTTGAATTAAATTTTGCATTTTACCTTTAGAACTTAACCTTTTTCTTGATAACTCCTTTGGTGTTGATCCATAGGTACTTTTAGCATGGTTGGTCTCCAAAAATTGATTCTTCAATTTCCTACATTCATGATTTATGTGTGAGTTGTACAATTGTGCCAGAGCTGATAAGTAAGTTGTAGCTGCAGAATCAGATTAGCTACAAAATGGAATCAGCTGCAGAATGTGAAAAGAAGGAAAAGTGAAGGATGGCTATGGAATATGAGTGTAAAAATGAAATGGAAATGGGTTATGGCAGTGAGATGAAATGAGAAGTAAAATAAAATGGAAAATAGGGTGAAATGGAGTAAAACTGTAAAAATAAAATGTAAATGGAATATGATAGTGGGATGAAATGGAACTATAAAAATAAAATGAAAATGGGATGAGGTGTAATGAGACTATGGATTTGAAAATTCTAAATTGTAAATAAATGTAGCTTTTTGTCACTACTTATTACAGAAAGGAAATGGAAAATACAGGATGTCAAAAATCTCTGATTTTCCCCTTGTATTTTCTGTATAAGTATGCCAATCAATGATTGGTTTTCAAACTCATACAATTTATTTATTTATTTATTTATTTATATTTTTAGGAAAAACAAAGACTCAGTTAGTGGAGAAGAAGAATTCTTCTTCACTAGCTTCATTTCAGAGTTATTCTGGAAAATCTTAATGAACTCCTCTCTTGAAATTGGTTTCTGATATATCTTCAACTGATGACCATTCACAAGAAGAGGTATTTTGCTTCCATCTATTGTCCTTATCCTTACTACTTCATTATTAAAGGCTTATTCAATCTCATATGGCCCAAGCCAATGAGTTTGAAACTTCCCTTAAAAATCTTTGAATTTTGAATTGAACAACAGTGCCCAATCTCTTGCTTGAAACTTCTTCTCCTTGATATATTTATCATGCCATTTATCCCTCTGTTGTTGGACTATACTAGTTCTTTGAACTGCATCTTGCCTAATTTCATCAAGCCCATTGAGTTGCTCTAATCTATGTTTTTGTGCCTTTGATAAATCCAGTCCCAATTGGACTACCATCTTGAAGGTTTTGATTTGAAACTCTATAGAGAACATGACTTGTTTCCCATAAACAATTTCATAGGGTGTATGTCTCGTTGTGTTCCTCCATGTAGTTCTATAAATCCAGAAGGCTTCAGGAAGCCTTTCTGCCCAATCTCTTCTATGTAGATGCACAGTCTTAGTGAGAATTCCTTCAATCACTTTATTTGTAGATTCAACTTGACCATTTGCTTGTGGATGATAGGGAGTAGATTTCTTATGTTTGATCTTATAATCTTCCACAAGACCCTTCACCATTTTAGATGTAAATTGAGATCCCTGATCTGTCACAATTTCTCTTGGAACACCAAAACGAGTGAATATGTCCTCAAAAAGAAAATTAACTACAGATTTTTCATTAGAAAAAGGTAATGCTTTAGCCTCTACCCATTTAGTGACATAATCAGTGCATACCAATATATATTTCTTTTGCTTAGATGGGGGATTAATTGGTCCAACAAAATCCAAGGCCCATTTTCAAAAGGTTCAATGAGTACCTTCATTTGTAGTGGAATTTCATTTGAAGGAGTAGGTTTTCCTACCCTTTGGCAGTTGTCACACCTCTTGACATATTCTTTGGCATCTTTGAAGATGGATGGCCAATAATATCCTAAAGAAAGGATTTTATAGGCTTCCCTCTTGTCAGAAAATTGTCCACCACACGATTCACCATGATATGCCTTAAGAATCTCAGGCATTTCATCTTCCATCACACATCTTCTGATCATGAGATCTAGACCTATTTTATACAATTCATTAGTGATCCATGAGTATCTTGCACTTATTTGAATGATTTTTCTTTTCTCTCTAGGAAACAAATGTGAAGGCAACTTCCCTGTGACTAAGTTATTAGCAATATCTGCAAACCAGGGGGTCTGAATAGTCACTGCAAAAAGATATTCATCAAGAAACTTATCTTCAACCAGAGTGTCATCTTTGATATTTTGAATTCTGGACAAGAAATCAGCAACTGTGTTTTGTTTTCCAGGTCTATCTAGTACAGTAATATTGAATTATTGCAAGAGTAATAACCATCTTGTAACTCTGCCATTAGTAATAGGTTTATTCATTAAGTATCTAATTTCATAGTGATCTGTATGAACAAAGGTTTCATAGTCTGTTATATAATGTCTGAACTTGTTGATTGCATGAACAACAGCTAAAAATTCCATTTTAGTTACAGTATAATTTAACTCAGTGGGAGTCAAATTCTTACTTGTATAGTAGATGGCATAGGGAATCAAATTTTTTTTTCCTAATACAACCCCCAGAGTTGTATCTGAAGCATCTGTTGAAATGTGAAAATGTAGTTTCCAATTTGGACCTCTCAAGATGGGGGCTTTAGAAATTTTTGTTTTTAAAGTCTCAAATGCTAACTGGCAATCAAGATTCCAATTGAATTCACAATCCTTGGTGAGTAATTTGAAGAGTGGGGATGCTATTTTAGTAAAATTTTCTATAAATCGTCTATAGTATCCTGTAAATCCTATAAAACTTCTAACATCCTTTTGGAAATTTGGAATTGACAACTTAGAGATGACTTCAACTTTAGATTTATCAACTTTAATTCCATCTCCTAAAATGTGATTTCCTAAAACAATCCCTTGTGTAAACACCATAAAACATTTTTCATGGCTTAGTGAAAGGTTTTCTTCCTTACATATTTTAAGAACTTTTTCAAAATTTTCCAAAGCTTCTTCAAATGTATTCCCATAGACTGTAAAGTCATCCATATATACCTCTACACAATCATGTATTAGATCAGGAAAAAAAAAAATATATTCCTAGTACCGCTCTTTGGAATGTTGCAGGTGCATTACATAATCCAAAAGGAAGTACTCGGTAGGCATATGTTCCCCGTGGACAAGTAAATGTGGTTTTATCTTGATCTTCAAGTGCCACCTGAATCTGATTATAACCACTAAAACCATCCAAGAATGAGAAATACTTCTTACCTGCTAATGTATCTAACACTTGATCTATAAAGGGCAAAGGAAAATGATCTTTTAGGTTACCTTTATCCAATCCTCGATAATCAATGCACACCCTCCATTTAACGTTCTTTTTAGGCACATTCACTAAAGGGGAAACCCATTGGCTATTTGAAATTGGGTAAATGAAGTTACATTAAGCAATTTTTTCAGCTCTTCTTTCACAATTTCCCTAAGATTTGGATTCATCCTTCTTTGAGGTTGTTTGATAGGTTTACAATTTTCCTCAATGTAAATGTGATGTATACAAGTCTTAGGACTAATTCCTTTCATGTCAGTATATTCCCATGCATATGCAGCAGAATGTTGTTGTAATGTTTTGATTAGCTTTTCTTGTTGTAATTTCTCCAAGTTATTGTTTATGTTCAATGTTCTCCCTGGAAAGATTTCAATTGTAGAGCTACCACAGTCTTCAATAGAATAAAGAGACATCTTCCTAGATGACAAATATTAAATATTGGATTTTTCTTGGAATTGATCATGTTCATATTCTGGAGATGATTCAAAATTTTCCATTGTATTCAAGATTTGACTATATTCACTAATGTCTGAAATAGTAAAGAGAGGTTGAATGTCATTTTCATCATCAATCCATTCTTTGTCATCTATTTCTGTGATTTTTCTTGCTGGAGGATATAGAGTGAATTTCTTTGTTGAATTTCCATTAGAAATATACATTTCACTAGATCTACACCTAATGGAAGCATCAGTTGTGGCCAGCCAAGGTCTTCCTAATATAAGTGGATGTCCTCCTAGATTGTTCTTGGGGCTTAAGATCCTAAAATCAACGGGATATTCCCAAGAATCTAAGGATACTGAAATATCTTCTAACATACCATCTGGTTTGATTACAGATATGTCTACTAATTGCAGTAATGTAGGTGTGTAAAGAAGATTAGGAAGATTGAGTTGTTCCATGGTTTGTTTGCTCATGATGTTTATAGTTGCTCCTAAATCAATCAATGTATTTGGAATTTCAACTCCATTGATATGTGTTTTCACAATTGGACTTCCTGGATCTACATATTTTTGTATGGCAATTTTTCCCATCATTATATCTGTTATTTTTCCTACTAGGTGAATTCTTTTTGTTTCCTTTGCTTTTCTTCCTGGTTTCTTTATGCTCAACTCCTTTATTGTTTTAGCTAGGATTGGAATCTCCTTAATGGCTTGTAACAAAGGGATTTTGATACAGACATTTTTCAATTCATCTAGAAAATCATAATTAGGCAACATAATCTACTTTTCTACTCCTCTATCAACTTGTAATCTTTCAGGAAAAGGAGGTGTAGAAGTAGATATTGGTTGCTCAATGATAGGAGTTGAGTTCACTGGTTCTTTCTGTTTTTCATTTTCAGTATTTTGGTTTTGGAGAGATGTTCCTTCAAAACTTTTATTGGGTTGTAGAGAATCTTCCTCAGAATTGTCTTGTTCCTGAATAACTACATAAGGCCTTTCCTTTTCTAATATCCTACCAGATCTTAGTTGAACATAATTGAGATCTAGAGGATATATCATATAAGTTGGAAATTGTTGTCCTTCCACCATGTAAGTATTCTGAGTATTTTTATTGTTGGGGTTTGGTAATGGTTGGGCAGGTAGCTTATTTGGTCTTTGCTGAAATGGTTAAGGATTTTGGTTTTGTTGTGGAATTTTTTGTGGATTTTGTTGTGGAAATGGTAGTGAAAGTTGAGTGTTCTGATTTTGAAGCTGTGGCTGCTGATTTTGTTGTGGAATGTGTGGGGGAGGATAATTCTAATATGATGGAGGATATTGATAATATTGATAAAATCTTCCATAAGGATTTTGTACTCCTTGAGCCCAAGGTTGAGATTGAGATTGAGGTTGAGGTTGAGGCCAAGGTTTCTGCCAAGAATCCCAATTTGGTGGGGGCTGAAGATACATTTGATTGTTAAATCCTTGATTTTTTGGCCCCTGCCAAGGTCTTCTAGAGATAAAGCAAAGAGATCCTGCTGAATTTGGAATTGTTTCTTCTTGAAAAATAGCCTTAAGACCTGGAATTGAAGGACAACCCTTGGTATCATGGTTTTCTGAACAAATCATATAAGTCTCTATGATGTTTACATCCAAAGGAAATTCTCTTAGAGCATGTTTTTTTTTGCATTTGGGACAGAAAATAGCTAAAGTATCAGCCTCGGTTTTCTACTTGTTTTTCAACTTGAGGGTGTCAATTTTCTCACTAAGGCTCCCTAGAATATCTGTTTTGAATTCATCAAGCATATTCCCAATTTCTGCCCTACTCATTGATCCATTTGCAAACTTATTCACTCTAACAAAAGAAGGATCTCTTGGACCTTTCCCAGTTTTGGATTTCCCTCTTGAGAGATGAACACATAATTCTCCTATGTCACTTAATGGGAGTTGAGAGATATCTCCCTTCCCCATCATGTTAAGGATATCTATCCACTCATCTCTAATGGCTTTTAATAGAAGAGCTTTTAAGGTATCTTCATCTAAATTGTCCATATTTTCTCTTTTCAAGTTATAGTTGAATCTCTCAATTAAATCCTCTAAATTTTTATCCTCTCTTTGCATCATTTTGAACACTTCATCTTTGTGATTGGTAGGCATGCAATAATCCAAATACCTATCCAAAAACACTTTCTTCATGTCATTCCATGTTCTAATGGACTGAGTGACTAACCCCATGAACCACTTCAAAGCAGTTCCTTTCAATGTTGAAGTGAGCAACTTAAGTTTTTGAGAGTCTTTTAAGTAATCATAGGTTTTGCGCAAGACTTCAAACTCAAATAAAAATGTTTCAGGATCCTCACTTTTTAACCCATGGAAATTTGGGAGGACAGAAGGTGAGATATTTTTCATTGTGGCATTTGTTTCTTCATCCACTATAGGGAATCCAAAAGAATCATCTATTTCCCTATTTCCTTTGCCTCCTCCATTATTTCCTCTACCTCCTCCTCCAAATAGTGTGAATTCTCCATCCTCTCCTTCTGCTATTATAGTTTCTTCAGAGTCGGTATAAGGTTCAACCTACAAGGTTACTTTCTCTTCCTCTGGTTCCTCTATTAATGGTATGTGGGAGAGATGTTCTACTTCTTCCTCACTAGGTATACATAATTCTTCAACTAAAATATGTTCCCCTATGGAGGTGAAAAAGGCTACTCCTTCTGTTGGAGCACCAAGATTTTTCTCCTCTGTCTCAGTAGATGAAATAGGAGACCCTTTTGATTGGATTTCTGACCTTAGAAATTCAGGAGTTCTATGGATAGGAGTATGAGTTTGAGATGGAGGTGTATCTCTTCTTGTTCTTAGTCGAGTAGGTGGTGTTGTAGGAATTGAACTCCTGCCTCTCGCTATAAATATACCCCTAGAGTCTCTTTCTCTATGATTGTCATTTTTTTTAATGTAAGAGATAAGGTTACCTTATTACACTTCCCCAGAAACAACGCCAAAATGTTTAGTCAATTTAGTGTCCTAAATTGCTTGCATAAATTATCAACTGAGGTTGGTAAGCTGATGAAGTGTAGTGCCTTGTATTTGCTTAGTTAACCCTTCTTACTTCGTTGTTTTGTATTTTTATATTGTTTTGGGGATTTATGTTCTTTGATTCCTAATGATGTACAAACTGAACTATGAGAAACTGAATCTAAACCCCCTAAAGGTGAACCAATAGCTTTAAAACTAATCAAAATCTAAGTTAAAAGAAGGTAAAACAGAGCATTTGTCCTATCTTGTCATTAATCCTAAGTCATGAATCTAATTCTTAAAATTAAGAGGTGAAGTTGTAAGGCATGTTGGAATAAATACAGAGAATGAAATTAACTGAAGTACTTCTAGTTACTCAAACCTTCAATTTTGAAAGATAACCTTCTTGAAATGGAATACAAGCAACTTTCTTTACTTTATGATCTAAAGAACTAAATAAAACATGCAGAAAGTAACTGATTGGTTTCAATCATTGTGTAAATTGAATGTTTAACCATTTAGTTTAAGATGGATATCATCTTGAAATGGTGATCAAAAAAATTCATTAACACAATGCATTGGAAATCTGATCTAGGAAATAAATAACAAAAAAAAAAACAGTGAGTAAACTAGTCAACAATGCATTCTCATTACTTTCAACCTTACTATGTTTAGAAACAAATTCGTTTCCTTTATGAAATGGATTGGAGAAACAAGACTACACAATTGAATTCTAACATTATGCTACTGATCAAAACTAAAAGAAATCAAACTACAAGAAATCAACCTAAGTTAGAAACATTGTTAAAAGCAAATGGTGAAATTAAAATTGAACAGAAAAACAAATGAAAAGAAAACCTCCTTCAATGCAGGGGCCCTCTGCAAATGACTGGGTTGAGATGCTAACTAATTGGAAATGCTCTTTCAAATGATCATCGGTCAACACACGGATTTATATTATAAACAGGAACAAAAGTCTAAAATTATAGATATAAAAGTCTACACTTAATACATCAAAAACTTCGAGCCCCTCTCAATTTTGTAAAACTGGTATTTAAAAGAAAATATTCATAACTATCTTTGAGTAAAATTAGCTACAGGTGGTCTACATGTATCACAACAGGACTGCGTAAATGTTTGATCAGCTACAGGAGACTTGAATTCAAGCAAGATGGTTGCACAAAACTATTAATACAGGTTGCTAATCTGAGTTAATGTTGCAACAGAACTGTTGGATTTATTAATTAATCACGAATAGTAGACAAAGAGTCCTATTGCTCTCGAGCTTCATATGTTTGACTCCACCTTTAACTATGGTCTTGGGCTAGCTTTCTTATCAATCTGGGCTGAGTGACTACGATAGGATTCATGTGGAACCAATTCCAGAGATGCCAATGTGGCCAGTTTCTTCGTTTGACACTTGGAACCTGCCAGACCATGGAAATAGCTACGGAATACACAGTTAGATGTAGAATAGGTTGTGTTCTATAGCTAATTTGCAAAAACTTATTCAAATAGAAAAGCATAAAAATATAACATGTCAATCATTTAATGCCCTCCTTAAGACAAAATCTATCATTTATCATTGATGGGGATCTGTATTCTTATGGAAAAGACAAGGGAAAGAAGTGAGAAAAGTTGTCAAGGAGAGGGTAATTATGAGGTTCAACATCACTTTATGGAATTGTTCACATAATTTATCATTTTCATATAATATTTTACTCGGAACAGTTGTTTAAAGTAAGAAAGATTATACGAAAATGGGTAGGGTTTTACTTACTTTGAGATCAAGTATGGTGGTCCATGTGATCACAGGTAAAGAGTTCAACGTGGATGAACTGGTATTTAAGTTGTTTTGTGTTTAAACAACTAAGCATTATAAGTGGATTCCATCCAAAATGGATGGTCATATACCTTGATCACTGCCATTATGTCTCTTTATGTTGCACACATAAGGTTTAATCTTTGGGCACTCATCTATTTAAAATTTATGTATCATTGTACTATATTGAATTTAAACCACCTTAGATCGATCTAACACCGGATCTTTCATGCGCCGAGAGGGATCAAATCCCTCGAGGTGGAAACCTTATTTTTGTTGTGTAGAACTTGAGGAAAGTTTTGCAAATCAAAGGATTTGATCCCTATGGATGCATGATAGATCTAATGTTAGATGGATCTAAATTGGTTCCAGTTGAGGGAAACAATGCCATATTTTTAGATTACCATTATTATGTATATGTTTGAGATAAAATTCAAAATTCACATTATGTTTTCTTTGTTTTACATGACCATATCATTATTTTCTTTATTTTGGTTTGTGTTGCATTTCTTCAATGCTTTGTATGTTTGTGCTTTGAGTGGTTTGTGTGTTTATCAATCATTTGCAGGAATATTGGTATCACACATATATTTCATTTAATTTTTAGTATCACAACTTCTGACAACTGACTAAAGTAATTATAAATAGTGTTCCTCCAAATATTACAAAATATATCTTGAAGAGTAGTTTTAATAATTTATTGCATCAAGATTATTCTTGAAATAATTTGTTTCTTTGTTTATGCTTAAAATAATTATTTCCTTCAAGGAATAATGTATTTTTTATTTTTTTTAATGAGTGGCCAGATTTGTAAAATATTTACATTAATTGTTTCTCCAAACAATTATCACATCTCCTTCAAGAATAGTTTGATTTGTTTTGATGTTTATAAATATACATTTTTCTCTTATAAATATTTTGAAAACATTGTTGCATGGAATTTCTCTATTAGTAATTTTGAATATGTGTAGTTTCCTATTAGTAATTAGTTGGGGATGAAGAAGGGAGATAATATTTCCAAGGATTAATTTTCACTTTACATGTTCGGATCTCGACCACCTAGAAAGCATCACATAAATACTAAGATTATAATAATTTGGATATTGTACAATCAAATACAAACCATGATAAGTAACCTGCTCAGAGGAAGGGTGAACAGCCGAGAAAGCCTCGTGGTAATCAAAAGCCTATGGTTGAAGTGAAAAGAAAGCACGGTCGACCAAGAAAGCCTCATGGTAACATTGAGAGGGATTTGGATCCTTAGTTTGTCGATAAAAGGGAGGAGGATATCCCCTCTCCCTCGTTATCAACAAACTGAGAATCCCACTCTCTCTCAGCACTACCACGAGGCTTTCTCGGTCTCCCATGGTTTATTTTCACTTCAACCATAGGTTCCTCCCAATAGGTTTCTTACCATGGCCTGTATCTCATTCTACAATATACAAATTAAAATAATATTTGTATTTCTTTAGTGGTTTTCTAGATCGTTCAGATATTGATCAAATAAACTACTTTACAATTTTCTTTTCTTGAAATGCTAAAAAAAATTCTCATCGTCGGTTGCCTCTATAGCCATATAAAAATCTAACATAATTTCCCTGTACAGAGGGGATATATGGAATAAGATCTTTTCTCTCAAAACTTCAAGGATGAAGATTGAAAGAAGAGTGGCTTACCTGAAATTTATTTGTGTTCTGGTTGGAAATATCCTCCAATCTATCACTCAAAAATTTAGTCCTGAAGATGGATCCCCATTGGGATTTGGAACGTTGACAAGAGGCACATAATACTGTGGATGATCCGAATCACAAATCTCTAAAAAACAGCCACAAAAGCTTCAAATCTAACATAATTTCCCTGTACAGAGGGGATATATGGAATGAGATATTTTCTCTCGAACATTCAAGGATTAAGATTGAAAGAAGAGTAGCTGATCTTAAATTTATTTTTGTTCTAGTTGGCAACCTCCTCCTTCAATCTATCACTCAAAATTTATGTCCTGAAGATGGATCCTTGTTGGGATTTGAAACGTCGACAAGAGGCACATAATACTGTGGATGATCTGAATCACAAATCTATAAAAAATAGCCACAAAAGCTTAAAATCTAACATAATTTCCCTGTATGGAGAGGATATGTGGAATGAGATATGTTCTCTCGAAAATTGAAGGATTAAGATTGAAAGAAGAGCGACTGACTTAGAGTTTATTTGTGTTCTGGTTGGCAAGCTCCTCCTTCAATATATCACTCAAAATTTCTATCCTAAATATGGATCCCCGTTGGGATTTGAAACATTGACAAGAGGCACATGATACTATCGATGACCTGAATCACAAACCTCTAAAAAACAGCCACAAAAGCTTAAAATATAATATAATTTTCATAACCTTTAGGCATACTTTGTTCTCAGGTCTTCCACCAAAAAAGTCACCTTGTCTAATGTAGTCCACTTAGCTTTAATTAAAAACTTTTTCACATCTACTATATGTCAATACATATATTATTCCTGCATATAAATTCTTATATACTACCAAGTCACCCCTCAGCATAAAAATGCATATATCTCCTTTTTGGTTTTTAACCTAACACATAAGTATTTATAACACATGTGCATATAATATAAAAGGATGTCACGCACCTCCAAATGTGTTGATTAATACAAATAAAATTATCTAACAAGAATAGTTTGTTGGGAAGAATATGTGGTTTTACGACAATGTTGTAAAACCTAGTCGAATTGCGCTCATGCCATGGTTGTTGAAAAATGGGTCTCTCCCCTCCTCCTCCTACCCCTGAATAAGAGGTTGTTGTGTTTCAATATCTAGTGGCTACCATATCAAATCACCCTAGGAACAATGTCGTGCAAGCAAAATTTGTCAAAAAAACATAATTGAATCCCTCTATGGCTCTTCTTACGGGGGGAAAAAAATCTTTGGCTTTCTCCGAGCACACATTAGTTGGAAATTTCACCAGAATGTGGCCAGCATTGCAGTCAATTGAGATCTAGATTGAAAAAACTTGGAAGGATAAGATGAAGGGGAAGATCTGGTTATATGCATGTGGAAATGGGTTCTTTGAGTTTATGTTTGAATTCAAAGAGGACAGAGACGTGATCTATCGAAATGGCCCTTATTTCTTTAGATCAAGGGGAATGTACCTCAATCAGTTGAATCTAGACTTTAACCCAAATGAGGATATTTTGAATGAAATCCTTGTGTGGGGCAAACTTCCTCGCCTTCCTCTCTTTTTATGGAGTGACAACTGCCTGACAAAACATGGTTGGGAGATTTGTAGATGAGGTCGAGCCAAAGGGATTCCAGGTTTCCTGTGTGAATATTTGTGTTGAGGTGGATCTAGAGAAGGGTTTACCCTCAAATATCAACCTCACCTTGGAAGAATGTAAGCATTGTCAAACTTTGGATTACAAACAAATCCCATTTAAATGTAGGTATTACCATGAATACAGGCACTTTGCATGGGATTATGAAACATCTCTTGTTAGTAAAGGTCCAGATTCTCCTATAGAGAAATGGAACAATGGAAAACCTAGAAGCGGTAAGGGAATAAAGGTAAAAGGGTAGGAGAAAAGAATCAAAAAGAAATGAAAAACAATGGCGTGTCCACACCCTCAAATCCATATCAAGTTTTGTAGGATCTAGAAGAGAAAGAGTCTAATCCTAACCCTAATCGAGATTGGGTTTAATCAAGGGAGGATCTACAAGAAATAGATTAGGAAGAGGGTGAAATACAAGATAGCAAAGGAGATCAAAATATTGAAAGTAATGAGGTTCAATTACAAGATAAACTAGTGCATGTATAATGTGGCTCCTCTCATGAAACCCATGTGGCATAAAATGCTAGAGAAGGTCAACCCACAACAAGAGATATTACTCGCAATAAGGAGCACACTTTTGGCTTGGGATGATAATGGGAGTCATGATACTTAAAGAAACTATTGACGGTGTTGGACCCACCAACATTCAAGGGATCACCCTGGTATGAAGTCCCAACTAGATCTCACATTGTTTGGTGTGGGAGTCCCATCCGGCATGATGGCCCGGTTGCCATTATCTTAAAGATTTTCCTCAACTATTGCTTGTTAGCATAGGAGAGTGGTTTGCTTTGTCTTCGAGAAGTGAGGTTTGTGTGCCTGGTGAGTGTAAGTGTAATTGTGTCAATGGTTCTTTCACTGTGAGGGGAAAAAGGTGAAGGTGAGTTCCAAGTTGAAAGGGATCAGTCCCAACTTAGCAACGAACACACAATGCAAAGAACATACACAGCTTCCAATAGAGCAGTCCACTCGGATGTGGCAATCACAACATACAAGGTAAGGTAACATGTACATCACTCACGGATCAGTTCAAGATGAGTGCAACAGTTGTTACAGCGAGGTTCATGTGAAAGGTCTATCTGATGTCTGGCAGAGTATTCAACATGGACGGGACAACATTAACAACATATACAAAGCATTTCCATTAATAGATTATGCATTACAACAAATGAATCAGTTCAGATGTAGAACACATGGTTAAAGAAACATGTGTTACAAGTGTTAAAGATCAGTCTTACAACAAATACAACACATGTGTGAAAACATGTTGGCCTATTGACAAGCTTCTGAATTAAGTGAAAATTCCAAGACACATCGTTACACCATACATCACTAACCCCGTTAGCGGGGTGTTGGAGCCACTACTTACTCCTCAAATAAAATATTACAGACTCTCTTGGCTATGTGGGAGGAGATGAGGTGAAAATTCCTTTCATGTACAAATGAGGGGATATTTATAGCCAAGGGTGAAACTGACCCTTGTGGCTATTTGACTACCTTCATGACCATTCGACTTCCATGACATTCTGAATTACATGACTCTATGTTAAACAATTGGGTCTCTTGGACTTCCATGTTACATCACAGTGATTGACAACAAGCCCATAGTAGAGATGTGGGCAACATGACTCATGACTTGACTCGACATGACTTGACATGACATTGTTGGTACATTCGTGTTATTGTTGGAGTACATGTCGAGCTAGATTGCTGCTAAGTGATGGATGTCTTCATGGTGTACCATAGTTTCACCTTCACATGGCGAAGTGTGCAGAGTCTTCAATGGTCCTTGGTTCACTTAATGAAGCTTTATCATGTTGTTCCTTGCTTTCATGATGGAAGGCTTGACAGGCTCACTTGTTAGGGAAGGTGCATGTTCGTCGCATTCGTCCTCTTCGCATGCTTCGCTCGTTCGTCCGTTGGTGAATGTGCCCATCTAAGTGTGCTCCCTTCATTCATCCCATTTGTCACCTTGACATGTTTGTTGGTGTATCTGTACCTATAGTCACTCATGACGAGACGAAATCAAATCCAAAACCTCCTAGTCTACCATGACACATGATCATTCGAATGCAATTGACCGAGAGAGGCAGCAGGGCTATGATGCAGGATGATGGCTCCGGGCAACTGTTGATGAAAACTACACAAAATTCACTGAGATATTGAGACAGACGATCTGAGTCGACAGTGACTGACTGAAAGTTCTAGTTCGGCTAGGAGGCAAAATTGCACAAATTTTGGGAGGAAGATTCTGTCTTGTTGGAAGGAAAGGTAGGCATTCTCTATGCATTTTATGGAACGAACAGTCAGCGGGGGCTAGACAGCCAAATTTGCACAATTTTTCAGAGGAATGGGTTGGGCTGCATGAGGGGTCAGCAGGCAGGGATTGCGCAATTTTTATTGGGATCTGCCCGGGAGACTGGTAGCCAGATCTGCGCAATTCCCAAAGGTAACTGCTAGTTTCCTGCTGGGGTCACTAGCAACCAGACGTGAACAATTCCCAGAGGGAACTGCTAGTTGGCTACTGGGGTCACTGGCAGCCAGACTTGCGCAATTCCTAAAGGGAACTGCTAGTTGGCTGCTTAGTCATTGGCAGCAGAAACTACACAATTCCTGGATGGAATAGGTAGTCTATTGTTGCGAGTTTTTGGCTAGGAAAACTGCAATAAGGCTGGGAGGCTAGCCTGCTCATCATCTCTGCAAATTTTATGAGTTGAACAGTCGGTCAACTGTCTGGGTGGCTAGCATGAGTGTTGTTTGAGTTGCTTTTGGGCAGAATAGCTTGAAAGAACTAGCTTGGTGCTTTTGCATTGTTCTAGGTGACATTTGATCAAGTCGAAAGCAGGGTGATGGTCCAACTGTCAGTGAGGAATCTGGTCACCAGTACTTCAGCAAAAATGACTAATTGTTTGAACAGTCAAAAGATGCATAGGTGATCATAGGAACACACACTTGCATTACTTGACTATGATCCGACCAAACCATAAAACGCACATGTTCAACATGACTAACCGACGGTGCAAGCGATGAGCGCGACACTCATGATTGATCGTTCATCATCGAGACAATGCTTGTGTGATAGTGAATGTGACTTCGTGTGGGAGTGCAACAAATTCCTTCATGGCGAACACAACAAACACATACGAAGCAAAGGCTTTGAGCATAACCAAAACATAGTTTCAAGAATGACTTAGACATCAACTTGTAGAGACTTGAGTGCAATAAACAAGAAAGGTGAATGTAAAGGCTCACATGAGCTCATGGAGTGAACCCAGGTGTGTGTAGTCATCAAGTGAAACTCTTCAGGGGAGGCTCTAAAATTGGTGCAGGCCACAATTTTGGAGGGTGGTTATAGCCGCTACAACACTTGGCGACACACTGGTAGAACTCCAACTTCTCTGTTTTGGTTCATTGCTAGCACATGGCCTTGGTCTTTCGGGGAGTATTGAATCGCTGTGCAGGTTACCTCAGTTTCCCCACTTACCCCATGGACATACATGGTTCACCCTTTTCCAACTCAGTCAAACACAATCAAAAGTTCAGCTTAGATCTCAGTGTTTCGAATTTGGGAAGGGTAGTTTAGTTTGCGAGTTGAAGATTTTTAGAGTATAAGTTTTCATCTCTGGTGTTGCTCCGCTACCAGCAATCCTGGATAGTACCCCAGCGGCGTCACGTAAGAACACACACATTGCTCCACTGCCAACGAGCCTGGTCAGTACCCCAGTGGAGTTGTGTGCTTCACCTCTCTACGCAGGAAGCATTTCTCTTCTTTTGTCTTTGTATTTCTTAAGAGAACTGTGCATAGGCACTTATTTATTTTTGGGGCGGAAGAGGGATCCCAACTTATTGAGAGCAGAAGAGGTTGTTCATTTAGAGAAGCATGTAAGACCTCTAACATAGGTTTTCTCATTTAGATTTTTCCCCTTCTCCATTTCTACTAGTGAGATTAGCTTAAACACACAGAGCAGAAAGTTGAGTATAGGCATGGGGCTTCCTAGTGTGGACACAGGTTCATGTTTGGACTAAATACTCCCTTATAGACAGTTTGTATTTTCCGTCAGAACTTCATCGGACAAAGGTTATAACCAAGCACAGAGAAAATGGACACAAGACGGGCCAAGTGTTGCAGTGTCACAAGTCTCTTCAATTTTCAGCCACATACTCTATTCAAAATCTAGAGCATAGTAGTTGGCAGCACTTATTTCTAGAAACAAAAATAGTAATATATCAAACAAACAAAATGAACGTGAAAAAAAAAAGTAAGCAGAATCAAACAAAGTGAAAGCAAAGATAATAAGCAAAACAAACCAAATGAAACAATGAACAGCAAGAAGACTATGTACATGGCATGGGCATGGCCTGACCTACTGAAACTAGTGTTTGAGGACTTGGCCGTTGACAGGAATATTATCAATCCTCCCGTCAAGTGATTGCAAATGATACGTGTGTGAGCCAAGTCTCTCATGGACCAGTGTCGATCCACTAGGCTCCACTACCGAAACCTAGTGGCATTCCAGAAGACCTTGAAGTGAAGACAACACCACTGTTTTAGGTACTGTGTGCAACATGGGCTCAGATGATGGCATGGGGTTGTTGTTTTTACTCCAGAAAGGGTTCAAGTTTCTGAAGTCAATGCATAAGTGGACCTTCTCATATTTCATGCATGCAGGATTTAAATCAGAAAACCAAGTATGATGACGAACTTTGCAAGTAATCCAAACACTTAAAATGTTAGTCAATCTTTTCAGAAAAAGGAGGACAAACAACATGTATGTGTTACCTATTCTTTGTTGCAATGGCTGGTCTCCTCCTTTACCTGGAAAATCATGTTGGATTGCTCGCGTGCAATGGGTACTAAGGTCATCATCTACTCATGCAGACCCATCTCAGTACTATTCGATCAAGTGGTCAACAATTGGTTGCTACTGCAGTGTGTAGCTTATACCAAGATTGGCCATATTTGGGTCATGGTGGATTCCCAGGTTGCTCTATTCATTCATAGTGTTGGTCCTTCGTGCGTTCGGCACGAGTGCTTCAAAATCATAGTTTGTGACTTCAAACTCCAAAAAACTTGAGATCACGCATGGTTCATTGTTTTGGATTACTGAGATACACTCGGTCCTTGATCCATCATGTCTTCCCAGTTTGTCAAGACTCATGGCCCACAACTTGTCTATACATGGACCGCTTGGTGTGCTACTACTGTTGCTACTACTATTACTAACAGAAAAAACAAATTGTACAAGTTTCATTATCAGCAGTTGGGCGAGGAAGGAATCCCAATTGCTTGTTTGATGGGGTTGGGGTTGGTTGTGTAAGATAACACTCCAATGTCTTTTCTAGGAAGCAGTTGCCAAACATGTGTTCTGTGAAGGCCAATGGTTCATTCTTGTTGTTAAGAGGAGTGACATTGTGTTTCATATACCTCTCGGATAACACCCAGATTTGGTTGCATTTTCCATTGTACAAAAGTCACATGTGAGACCAGTCTGTAGCAAAGTATCCATCTAGCTTGCTGGAGTATTCTCTCTTGAGCAGCAGACCATATGCTTCTGGTATGTCCACAACAATTATGTTTATGCACTAGTGGACTCGACTGTCATGGGATAGTTGGATGATCACATCTCATAGTTCACCAATGGTTGGTACCGATGTTCTATCAAGTTGGATGATTCTCACGAATGTTTCGCTCCATTGTGCATTGATCTTCTTAGCAATGGAGAGCGGCATGACATTGGTTGTCGCGCCAGAATCAACCAAACAGTTGTGGACATTGTAGTTGAAAACTTCGAATGAAAGTAGGAATGGGGGGAAACCTGAGTTTTCTTCTTCCATTCGGAGTGTATTGAGCATAGTGGATAGTGATCCGGGAGATGTGCATGCTCCCTTGTTGGTAGATGCCACGCTATCTATTTCCATTTTTCCTAATGCACACAATAGGATATCTCACTTGCTCTCGACTTTGGCTAATTTTAACAAACTGATGTTCGCTCGAGTTTTCTTCATGTCATCAACTATGTTGTAATCCAAAGGTGGTAGACTCACCGAGGTGTCTCGGGTGGAACAGATGCTCGTGTTGTCTAGCAAATTGTTCTGGAACTTGTTGCTCACGAATGTTTTCTTATCTGTCATTGTCTTCTCAGAATTTCTTTTTGTTTGTTGCTTTGAGGCAGCTTGTGGATTGACCTTCTTTATCATCCATCTCACTTTCTCTTGCATCTCCTCAATTGTCGAGGAATCCCCTTTACTCCTAATAATGTATCGATCCTTTTACTTTTGGGGCTACTTCTAGGTGTTCTTCTTCGAGACTACTTGCGAGCACTGATATGTGTTCACCACATGCCTAGAACTTGGTGCTTCATCAAGTGCAACCTCTTTGTTATCATCAGTGTCTTCCGGTTGCTCCTGTATGTCACCATCTGCATCGAGTGTATGAGTACAGACAGAGGTAACAACTCGCTTCCAATCTGAACAAGATTTCTCGGGGTGAAATTATTCATGGAAGGAATAGTACTTAGGTTCAGCACATTGATCGAGTTGGAACATAGGCTTCTGCGCATATTTGGAACTGAACAAGTTGTTTCTTGATGAGCTAGTTAATGAACTGCTTGCCTGTCTCTATCTGGGTGGATGACTATTCACGAATGTGTCCATCTTCCATTGCTTGAGTTCGGACATTTTGGTGGTCAATTTCTTGACAAGGCGAGTGAGGGTCTCAATATCAGTTGCTTCCTTGTCTCTACCTTTGCTCGTTGTTGCTTGGGGCTTTCTACTTGCATCCTTGGAGTCTTTTGTTGATTCGTCATCCTTGATGACTCCAATGGTACGCAAGTCTTTCTCAACAACAATAGCCTCTTCGCATCTTTCTAACAGTGTTGGCTTCGCAGCTCGCTTGACGAACTGTGCAATGGTGGTTGGAAGTGCAGATGTGTAATAGTCGACAGTGATGGAGTCATGAGGTTTGGTGTTTGCTGCAAACTTGTTCAAGATACGTGTAAACCTCTGATTGCAATATTTTACTTTCACTTTTCCCTCCATCTTGAGGCTTCCCAATTCTTTGAGTAGTGTGGCTAGAGTCTCGTCATCAGCAAACTTTTCAAGGAACATACATTTGAAAGAACCCTAGCTCTGTATAGAGTTGGGTGGAAGGTTTTGATACCGAGAAATTGGCCGTTGTCCAAGGTACATGGAAATAATATACATTCTACGTTGTCATAACGTACCTCAAGGGTTTACAGCTATAGGTAGAAGTTGTCTAAGTGGTCTTCTACCTTCACCGTTGTCTCAAGGTTAAACTTGATGTTAATTCTTTCTGCTCGCTTTAGCATCTTTTGCAAAACATCCAGGAGAGCCAATGATCCCTGAGTCATCCATTCAAGATTTGGGTCATCCATATCTTCATCCTCTTCATCCTCTTCATCTTCTTCCTCTCCTTTGGAATCTGATGATCCTGGATTTGAGTTTGTCGATTCATCTCCACCTCCACTTCCTCTGTTGCCTTCCCCTCTGCCTCCTATACCAGAGTTTGATCCCAAGGCTACAAGAGTGCCTTGTTCGTCTTCAAAGAATATTGGAGGTTCCTCTCCATCTTCAATAGCTTCTTCCAAACTTTCAAGAGTAGCAATGACTGCTTCTTCCATTGATGATATAACCACTCATGTGGGAGTGACCTTTGGCTTCTTAGATGTGTGTGGAAGGTACTATATGTCTAGGATCAGTCCGACTACTTTCACGAACTGGTGAGTGATGGGACAGACAAAGCGAAGGTGTTGATATGAAATCTCGTGTTCAATTCTGGGAGGCGGGGAGTAACCACCTGCTGAGTCATGGGAGAGGGAGTGCGAGTTACTACCTTGACCAGATGATTGATGAGTGAGTGTGAGGGGAATTTCAGCCATGTACAATTGGTTGCCCTCCTTCTAGTGCCAGAAATGTTGATGGTGTTAGACCCACCAACATTCAAGGGATCACCCCTATATGAAGTCCCAACTAGACCTCACACCGTTTGGTGTGGGAGTCCCATCTGGTATGATGGCTCGATTGCCATTGTCTTAAATATTTTCCTCAACTCTTGCTTGTTAGCACTGGAGAGTGGTTCACTTTGTCTTCGAGAAATGAGGTTTGTGTGCCTGGAGAGTGTAAGTGTACATGTTTCAATGGTTCTTTCACTATGAGGGGAAAAAGGTGAAGGTGAGTTCCAGGTTGAAAGGGATCAGTCCCAACTCTGCTAGGAACACACAACACAAAGGACATATAGAGCTTCCAGGGGAGCAGTCCACTTGGATGCGGCACTCACAACATACAAGGTAAGATAACACGTACAACACTCACGGATCAGTCTAAGAGGAGTGCAACGGTTGTTGCAACAAGGTTCATGTGAAAGGTCTGTCTGATGTCCGGTAGAGCAGTCGACACGGACAGGACAGCATGAGCAACATATACAACACATTTCCATTAATAGGTGATGCATTACAACAAATGAATCAGTTTAGATGTAGAACACATCGTTAATGCAACATGCATTACAAGTGTTAAAGATTAGTCTTACAACAAATACAATACATGTGTGAAAATTTGCTAGCCTGTTGACAAGCTTCTCAATTAAGCAAAAGTTTCAAGACACATCGTTACACCATACATCACTAGCCCCATCAGCAGGGTGTTGGAGCCACTACTTACTCCTCAAAGAAAAGATTACAGACTCTCTTGGCTATGTGGGAGGAGCTGAGGTGAAAATCCCTTTCATGTACAAATGAGGGGGGTATTTATAGCCAAGGGTGAAACTGACCCTTGTGGTTGTTCGACTACCCTCATGACCGTTCAAATTCCATGACTTTCCAACTTACATTACTCTATGTTCAACAAGTGGGTCTCTTGGACTTCCATGCTACATCACATTAATTGAAAACAAGCCCATAGTAGAGATGTGGGCAACATGACTCATGACTTGACTTGACATGACTTGACATGACATTGCTAGTACATTCGTGTTGTTGTTGGAGTGCATGTCGAGCTAGAGTGTTACTGAGTTATAGATGTCTTCATGGCATACCATAACTTCACCTCTGCATGGTGAAGTGCGCGGAGTCTTTGATGGTCCTTGGTTCGCTTGATGAAGCTTTAGCATGTTGTTCCATTCTTTCATGTTGGAAGGCTTGATAGGCTCACTTGTTCGTGAAGGTGCATGTTCGTCGTGTTCGTCCACTTCGCATGCTTCATTCATTCGTCTGTTGCTCAACCTGTCCATCTACATGTGATTCCTTAGTTTATCCCATTCGTCGCCTTGACATGTTTGTTGGTGTGCCTATACCTGCAATCACTCATGACAAGATGACATCAAATCCAAAACCTCCTAGTCTACCATGTCACATGATCATTCGAATGCAAGTGACCAGGGGAAGTAGTAGGGTTGTGATGTCGGATGATGGCTCCGAGAAACTGCTGATGAAAAAGACACAAGAGTCACTGAGAGATGGAGACATGTGATCTGAGTCGACAGTGACTGACTGCAAGGTCTAGCTCGGTTAGGAGGCAAAATTGCACAAATTTTAGAAGGACAGTCTGGGCTACTGGAAGGAAAGGCAAACATGCTCTATGCTTTTTTTGGAACAAATAGTCAGCATGGGATAGACAGCCAAGTTTGTGCAATTTTCTAGAGGAACGGCTTGCGCAATTTTTCTAGGGAACTGCCTGGGAGACTGGCAGCCAGATCTGCGCAATTCCCAGAGGGAACTGCCAGTTGGCTACTGGGGTCACTAGCAGCCAGAATTACGCAATTCCTAGAGGGAACTTCCAGTTGAATGCTGGGGTCACTGGCATCCAGACTTACGCAATTCCCAGAGGGAACTGCCAGTTGGATTCTCAGTCACGACCAGCAAAAACTACGCAATTCCTAGAGGGAACAGGTAGTCTGATGTTGGGAGATGCCGGATGGGAAAACTACATTAAGGTTGGGAGGCTAGCCTGCTGATCATCTCACCGCAATTTCTGATATGAACAATCGGTCCACTGTCCGAGTGGCCAGCATGAGTGTTGTTTGAGTTGCTTGCAGCAGTGCATCTTAAAAGAACTAGCTTGGTGCTTCTGCGCTTTTTTGGCTGACAGTTGATCAAGTCGAAAGCAAGGTGATGGTCTAGCTGTCAATGAGAAGTCTGGTCACCAGTACTTTAGCAAAAATGACTAAGTGTGTGAACAGTCGAAAGATGCATAGGTGATCATATGAACACACACTTGCATGACTTGATGACGAACCGACCAAACCATCAAACACACATGTTCAACATGACTGACTGACGGTGCAAGTGACGAGCACGACACTCATGATTGATCGTTCATGATCGATACGACGCTTGCGCGACAGTGAATGTGACTCCATGTGTGAGTGTGACATATTCCTTCATGGTGAACACAACAAACACATATGAAGCAAAGGCTTTGAGCATAACCAAAATACAATTGCAAGCATGAATTAGACATCAACATGCAAAGACTTCAGTGCAATAAACAAGCAAGGGGAATGTAAAGGCTCACACTAGCTCACGAAGTGGACCTGAGTGTGTGCATTCATCAAGTGAAACTCTTCCAAGGAGGCTCCAAAATTGGTGCAGGCCAAAAATTTGGAGGGTGTTTGTAGCTGCTACAATAGAAACAAAACAAAAAAAACAAAAAAAAGGAGGCCCTTGAAAAACACAATAACAGTATGGGAAGAATAACAAAATAAGAAATGAGGAAATCAACAAATTATCTTAGATGTCTTGAAGATCAAATCCAGTAAAGGCCCAGAAAAACCAAAAGTGGGGAAGGTCAACATACAAACCCTCCCAAGATCCAATCAAATTTATTTCATGGAGCATAAGGGGTATGGGGAACCTCATCAAATCATTAGCTATAAAATATCTAGTGTTACAAGAAAAACCTTGGGTCATTTTAATCCAAGAAACAAAGCAAAAAGGAAAATAAGTCACTTAAGAAGCAAAAATGTTCTTGCATTAAAGCTCAAGATTAGCGCAAGATTGTAAAGGATCCTCCAGAGGAATAGGTATGTATTGGTGTAAATCTCATTTTTCATTATTTTATAACATGCAATCCCCATTTTTTATAGAAACTCTTCTAGAAAGAAGGAACACAGGGGATTGCACTCTTATAATCTGTGTCTATGGCCCCACTCAATATGGGGACAAAGTAGATTTTTGGGTTTATTTAAACCTCATCAATGACAAAGGCTGGCATATCAATTGCATAATAGGTGGATATTTCAACATTGTACTCAAATCAGCTATGAAAATGGACAATTGCTTGGTTTGAGATTCATTTAGTGATAAAATAGAGGATTTAATCTCTGAATGATATCTCGTGGACATTTCCCCAAAATCAGGAAAATACACATGGTCTGATAAGATAACTAGAGATAGTTATACAGTAGCACAACTGGATAGATTCTTAATTCATAGCAATTGGTTGTTAAAAAGATTATATATTTCCACATCTATTTGGCCAATGGTTTCTCAGACCATCAACCCATTTCTTTGACAATAGACTATAACGAATATCTCAATCCTCTTCCTTTCAGATTCAATCCCGCTTGGTTACAGGAATACGAGATCATTGATCTCATTCAGAATGATTGGAGACTCCCTATTATGGGCTCATCATCCATTTTTTTGGAATTTAAGTAAAGGAATGTGAAGATGCGCTAAAGAAATGGTTAAGGGAGTCTTATTGTCCATCGAGCAAGAAACGAAATGCAGTGATAAAGTAGCTATAGCAACATCAGAAAAGTATTGAAGATGATAAAGTGGAGCCTTGGCACATTGAAAAAGAAAGGGATCTCTCCAAAGAGATATTCAGGTTGAATAGGTATGAGGAAGCTCTTTGACGATTAAAATCTTGAAGCTTATGGCTTCAGGCGAGAGATTTTAACACATCATTCTTCCACAAGAAATCTAAATCCAGGGAGTTAAAAAACAGGGTTAAAGAGATCACTCCATATGGTAGTCGGAAGATTAATAACTATGAAGACACCAAACAAGGAGCCTTTCATCACTTCCAATCTCTATATCAGGAGATTGAAGTAGTCGACATAGCCCAAACATAGGATATTTTATCGTGTGTTCCCTCCTTAGTGATGGATGATGGGAAACAATTCTTGACTTAAGACATTGAGGAAGTAGAGGTCCTAGATGTGATTTAGACTTTAGAACCAAATAAGGCACTCGGCCTTGATGGTTTTTCAATTAACTTCTACAAGGTATTTTGGAGCATGACCAAAAAATACATATTGAGGATGTTGAATAGTACGCATAAGAAAGAGAATATTGGAGGTAGTACAAATTCCTCCTTTCTTGCTCTTATTCCCAATGAGAAAAACCTGGTAAAATTTTCTTGCTTCCAACCCATATCCTTATGCAATTATACCTATAATATTTTAATGAAAATAATTACTTCAAGGTTGAAAAAATTGCTTCAGGGGATCATTTCTGAAAACCAAGGTAGTTTCATGAGCAACAGAAATGTTTTGGACAACATCATACTAGTGAAAGAAGATTTCATTCAAGAAAAAATGTTGATGAACCTAGGATTGTAATCAAACTCAACATGGAAAATGCCTTTCATCAAGTGAGACATACATTGGTCTTTCTCATGTTAGAAAAATTGGGATTCAACAAAGTTTTTGTAAGTTGGATTAAATCTTCCATTGGTGCCCTATAAATCACCCTGTTCGTCAATGACAGACAAACTTCTTCCTTTGTAGCATCAATATGTCTATGGAAAGGGTGTCTATTTTCCCCACTTCTCTACATTCAAACGGTAGAAATTCTAAGTCAAAACCTAGAGAAGGCAAGGAAATAAGGTAAGCTAGTGAGCCTGAACATAACATGCAAAATTAAAGGTATCAATCATTCCAATATCGCGAATGATACATTTTTATTTGGGGGAGTATCTAAACTAATTTTTTCCAGGTTTCAAAATATCTTAAATAAATACGTTGATCTTATAGGAGGAAATATCAATAAGAAAAAATGCCATGTGTGTGGTTGGAATTGCTTCATGGCGACATTAATAGAGATATCAAGGCAATTTGATTTCTCCCTAGCTATAGATTGGAGATTCTTTACATACCTCAACATGCCAATATCCTTGGGATCATCCAACTCTGAGGATTGGGAAGAGGTCCTAAGTAAATTTATACAAAAAGATAGAAAAGATAGATCAACGCCTTATAATTCAGCCTCTTCGAGGGGGCAACCTCCTTTACATTACACAAATGAACAATTCTTGGATGATACAAATGAAAAAACCTCCTTTCTATATATAGGAGTCTAAGGGGTCACAATATAACCCAAGCCGACCTAACCATAATAATATAAAGCCACATAAATAATAATAGTGGGCTTCTAGGGTGCACAATAATAACAATATGGGGACAATAGGGTCACAACAATGACAATAAGGAATACAATGACAAAAATGATGGTGTAATAACTAGTATTATAGGGACCTAACATGCCCCTCTCCTTCAAAAAATTGATGTCCTCAACGCTTTAGTAGTTCTGGATGCTTCTGTAAAAAATTCTCATCCTCCCATGTGGAATCTTCAATGGGTAAGTTATTCCACTTGATGATATACTCTGAAATTAATCGATTTCGTAGTTGTCGAGTTCTTGTTTCTTTAATTGCTTCAGGTTCCAATATGATCTTTCCTTCCTCGTCAAGTTCTGGCAATATTGTTTGAATTGGGAGCTTGTCACCTATAACCTTCTTTAAGCATGAAACATGGAAAACTGGGTGCACTCGGGAAGCTGCAGGAAGCTCCAATTTGTATGCCATTGTACCTATATTTTGCAACACTTTGTATGGACCATAATACTTTGGTGATAATTTGTTATCCTTCTTAGCTTGCTTGAGGGACATTTGTTTATATGGTTGTAGCCGTAGGAATACCCAATCACCTACATCAAAACTTCTTTCATTGCGATGTTGATATGCCTGCTATTTCATTCTATTATGCGCCAAGGTGAGGTTATCCTTTAAGAGTTGGAACTTCTTGTTGATTCTCGATGTGATCTTCCACTGCTTGAACCTTAGAATTTTCTCTTAAATATGATGTGATGGATTGTGGGTGATATCCATAAAGTGACATAAATGGGGTCATTTTTGTTGAAGTATGTAAGGAAGTGTTATACCACCATTCAGCGAGAGGCAACCATTTGACCCAATGTGTCTATCTATCAGATACAAAGCAACGAAGATATCCTTCCAAAAATTTGTTTACTATCTCAGTTTTCCCATCAGATTGAGGATGATAAGATGAACTATGAGCTAACTGAGTACCAAGACAAGAAAACAATGTTGTCCAAAAATTTCCAGTGGAGATGGGATCTCTGTCGCTTACAATAATCTTAGGGTTTCCATGTAGCTTTTGAATTGTTTCCATAAATGCAGTAGAAACTATATTGGCTTTAAATGGATGATATAATGCACAAAAGTGTGCATACTTGGTAAGCCTATCAACTACCACCATGATGACACTCTTCTCTTCAGATTTGGGTAAACCTGTGATAAAATTGTTAGGCCCCTATACTACTAGTGTAACCCCTTATTGTTATTAGTACAACCCACTTATTATATTGATGTACCCATGTAGTTCCCATATTGTTACTATTGTGCACCATAGAAGCCCACTATTGTTATTATTGTGCCCTTACATTATTATTTTTATGTCGGCTCTGATTATGTTATGACCCCTTAGACTCCTATATATAGAAAGGAGGTCTTTTCATTTGTATCATCCAAGAATTGTTCATTTATGTAATGTAAAAGAGGTTGCCCCCTCAAAGAGGCTGAATTCTAAGGCGTTGATCTTTCTTTTCTATCTTTTCTTGAGCTGGTTTCATAACATTTGGTATCAGAGCTTTGGATTCTAGGGTTTCGCTGCTCCGAACAGGTCATCGTGGAATTTTTGCTATAAATTTTTTTCTGTGACGTTTCAAAAGTCGCAAAAAAACCCCATTTGAGAAGACATCGCGCTGAACCTTGGGTCTGAATTTCAAATCTTTTCACGCAATATTTGGGGAGATATCATCTGAGGAAGTTGGTCTTTTTGTAGACTCCTAAATTACATTCAAAACAGGTGACCTGGGGAAAATCGTCATAACTTTCTCTCTGGGGATCAGATTGAAATTTCATAAGAAGGTACAGAAATAGGATGGATTGTAGTTTTCTTTTATATATTTTCAGATTCAAAGCTTGAAACAGTGACACGTGGCACTTCATACAAGTTCGCTCTACTAAACTAGTCTACAATCAGGTCACTGCGGGAGATTGTGCATAACTCCTTCTTGGAGAATCCAATTTGGATGAGACTAGTGGCATTGGAAAGAGGACACAGAAGGCTACTATAGGTTGCAATTTTAGAATTTAAAGATCCAAAAGTACAGATTTACAGTCGTTTCAAGGTCCAGCTCCTAAAATCAAGAAAAAGCAAGATGAGGAAGTTTGATGGCAAGGATCCGGTAAATTAGATACTTCAGATGGAGAAATATTTTGATCTACATGGTGTACAACTGTTACAAAAGGTATGTATTGCATCTTCATATTTAGAACCAGATCAATTTTTATGGTACAAAGGGCTTTGTTCTCGTAAACAACTTGTTACGTGGTCAATTTTCACGGAGGAAATGATAGCACATTATGAGGATACAAAGAGCAACACCTTCTTTAGAGCAACACCACAACAATTGGAAAGAGTAAAATGGCTCTGTGACATAGTGGAAAGAAAAATTATGGAAACCAGGAAGCGTACCCCTCACAACTATAAAGAT
Source organism: Pinus tabuliformis (assembly GCA_031772625.1). Lineage (NCBI taxonomy): Eukaryota > Viridiplantae > Streptophyta > Pinopsida > Pinales > Pinaceae > Pinus > Pinus tabuliformis. Next base: position 444,450,070 of record CM062820.1, on the reverse strand, counting down.
GGAAGTGTTGTTTCTCCTAGCCTTCCACAACCTACAAGGGTTACACCACAACAATTGGACGAAAAAAGAGAAAAAGGGCTTTGTTACAATTGTGATAGAAAATGCACTAAAGGTCATAAGTGTGCTGAGAAGAAATTATTTTACATAGAATATGAAGAGGAGGAAGAAAAGAATCAAGAAACATCAAAAGAAGAAGATATACGCCAGGACCCCACCCCAGAGAGAGAAGAAGCGAATCAGACCATATCTTGTAAAGCATTGGCAAGAATTACCACTCCTCAAACTCTCAAGATAGAAGGACATATCAAGAAGAAAGAGGTGCAAGAAGTGAAATATCACATCGAGAAAGAAGAAATGAATCCAACCATATCTTGTAATTCATTGTTCAAAATTACCACTCCTCAAACTATCAAGATAGAAGGACATATCAAGAAGAAAAATGTTCAAGAAGTGAAAGATCACATCGAGCATCAAGAATTGAATCCGACCATATCTTGTAAAGGATTGGAAGAAATTACCACTCCTCAACCTCTAGAGATAGAAGGACATATCAAGAAGAAAAAGGTTCAAGCAGTGAAAGATCACATCGAGCATCAACAACAAGTTCTCCAACTTTTAAAGGATAACGCCACTTCGGTGCAAAATTAAACGAAACAACATGTAGATCAACATCGTAGTGAAAAATGTTTTGATGTAGGTGATTGGTTATTTTTACTGCTACATCTCAAGCAAGGTATTTATGAGAAGGAAACGTTGGCAATACTACATGCACTTAAAAAATGGCAACCTTACCGAATGGGAAGACTCTTCAAGGATGAGGATGTGGAAGCATTGTTTTGTGCTATTTCTATTATCCAACCAGATTGGATAAACAAAGCAAGGGATGAATGGAAGAAGGACAAAGAAGTATGGCCACTTATTCAAAAGTTGCAAAAGATCCCAATTCAAACAATATTGCCAGAAATTGAAGAGGAACGAAAAATCATATTGGAACCTGGAGCAGTCATAGAAACAAGAACCAGACAGCTATGAAATCGATCAATTTCAAAGTATCTCATCAAGTGGAAGAACTTACCCACTGAAGATTCCACATGGGAGGACAAGAATTTTATACAGAATCATCAAGAACTACTCAAGCGTTGAGGACAACGGTTTTTGAAGGAGAGGGGCATGTTAGGCCCCTATACTACTACTGTAACCCCTTATTGTTATTAGTACAACCCACTTATTATATTGATGTACCCATGTAGTTCCCATATTGTTACTATTGTGCACCATAGAAGCCCACTATTGTTATTATTGTGCCCTTACATTATTATTGTTATGTCGGCTCTGATTATGTTATGACCCCTTAGACTCCTATATATAGAAAGGAGGTCTTTTCATTTGTATCATCCAAGAATTGTTCATTTATGTAATGTAAAGGAGGTTGCCCCCTCGAAGAGGCTGAATTCTAAGGCGTTGATCTTTCTTTTCTATCTTTTCTTGAGCTGGTTTCATAACAAAAATCCATTGAAACCTCCTCTCAAGGTTGACTTGGGATGGATAAAGATTGTAGTAGACCTGAGATCTTAATTGTTTCAACTTTATTTTTTTGGAAAACTAAACATTCCGCCACAAACTTTTGAATATCAGATTTAAGGCCATCCCAAAAAAATTCCTTCTTAACCCTGTGGTAAGTCTTTAAAAATCCTCACTGCCCTCCTAAGGGAGAGGCATGCAATTCCATAAGAATGTTTTGTTTGAGTTCGGAATTCTTACATAGGTATAAATTATCTTTGTACCATAATGAATCATTTTATTGCTAAATGTATCAGATGCACTGGGATCTTGTTGTAACTTTTGAATGAGTGCCCCCACTTCTTCATCATTCTTCCATTCATCCCTTGCCTTATTTATCCAATCTGGTTGGATAATAGATATGGCACAAAGCAATGCTTCCACATCCTCATCCTTCCTTGACAGTGCATCTACCACAACATTTTGCTTCCCTTTTTTGTAGATGATTTCAAATTCATAACCCAACATCTTTGTGACCCATTTTTTCTGCTCTTCTGAAGAAAATATTTGTTCTAAAAAGTATTTAAGACTATCATGTCCATTTTTACCTTGAAGTGTCTTCCCATTAGGTATGGTCACCATTTCTTAAGTGCATGTAGTATTGCCAACATTTCCTTTTCGTAAATAGCTTTGTGTAAATACTTTCCTTTGATTGGATGACTTTCGAAAGCAATGGGTATTTCTTCTTGCATTAAAACATCACCAATTCCATTTCTTGAGGCATCACATTCCACAATAAAGGTTTTTGTGAAGTCTGGCGTAGCTAAGACCGGTGCTTGGCACATTGCCTCTTTAAGATGTTCAAAGGCCTTCGTTGCTTCTAGAGTCCATAAAAATGAATCTTTCTTCAATAATATTGTTAGAGGTGTTGCTATTCTCCCATAATTCTTAACAAACTTGTGGTAATACCTTGTCAACCCGAGAAATCCTCACAGATGCTTTATGGATGTGGGGATTTTCCATTCCTTAATGGCTTTAATTTTGTTGGGGTCTACCTTAACACCTTCATGAGATACAATATGACCCAGATATTCCACCTCTTGTACTCCAAAGAAACATTTGGAACGTTTTGCATATAATTGTTTCTCCTTCAATAGGTTGAGCACCCTGTCAACGTGTTGAACATGATCCTTCCAAGACTTGCTATAGATTAGTATATCATCAAAAAATACTAACACAAATTTTCTAAGGAAGGGTTTGAAAATGGAATTCATCAAACCTTGAAATGTAGAAGGTGCATTGGTAAGGCCAAAAGGCATGACCAAAAATTCATAATGACCCTCATGAGTTATAAATGTTGTTTTTGGAATGTCTTCAGTCTTCATTCTGATTTGATGATATCCTGAACGAAGATCCAACTTGGTGAAGTAAATCGATCCATGCAATTCATCCAATAGTTCATCAATGACAGGAATGGGAAATTTATCTTTAATAGTGAGTTTGTTGAGCTCCCTATAATCTGGACACATGCGCCATGATCCATCCTTCTTGTGCACCAATACTACTGGAGCAGAGAAAGAACTTTGACTAGGTTGAATTATACCAGCCTCTAGCATTTCTACAACCATACATTCAATTTCACTTTTTTGGGCATAGGGATATCTGTAAGGCCTGATGTTCAGAGGAACACTTCCTGGAATCAAATGAATAGCATGATCCTGATCACGAATAGGTGGGAGACCTTTGGGAGTCTCAAATACCTTGGAATGATTGTCCAAGACTTTTTGGAGATCTAGAGAAATAGATGATTTTGATGTGGGAACCTCTAGCGAACATAATTGTGCAATTATGGCCCATTTCTCTTTCCTTAGAAGCTTTATCATTCCATTAGAGCTGATTATCTTTCCTGGTTTCCCTGCGATACCTCTTAATTCAACTTCCTTTCCTTCTGAAGGAAATTTCATGAAAAGTTCTTGAAAATTAAAAGCTATTGTACCCAAGGATTGTAGCCATTGGACTCCTAGTACAACATCAGCACCACTCATTGTAATGGAAAGCATTGGGCTATTCAATACATATTCTCCCATGGATAGCTTGATATTATGGTACTTTCCAAAGAAATTTATGGTTCGTACACTTGCAACCATCAGTTGACACTATGGTGCTGGATATAAGAAGCAATTCAATTCCTTGGCTATCTTACAATGAATAAAATTATGGGTACTTCCCAAATCAATCAACACTATTACCTTTTTCTTCTTGATATGTCCTTCTATCTTGATAGTTTGAGGAGTGGTAATTCCAGCCAATGCATTACAAGATATGGTTGGATTCATTTCTTCTTTCTCTAGGTTTTGTACCTGGTGTATATCCTCTTCTTTTGGTTTTTCTTGTTCCTTTTCTTCCTCCTCTTCACAATCTATGTAAAATAATTTCTTCTCAGCACACTTATGACCTTTAGTGTATTTGCTATTACAATTATAACAAAGCCCTTTTGTTTTTTTTTCTTCCAACTGTTGGGGTGTCAACCTTGTAGGTTGTGGATGGCTGGGGGAAAAAACACTTACATCCTTATAGTTGTGAGTAGTAGGCTTCCTTGTTGCCATAATTTTGCTTTCCATTTTTCTTGCCAACCTGAATGCCTTCTCCAATGAGTCAAGTTCCCAAAGGCGAACCTCATGTTGGACGTTATCCTTTAAATTCCCTATGAACATATCAATCCTATGCTCCTATGGAATATTTTTTACCCTTATATTCAATTTTTGGAAGTCCTCAATGTGCTCCCTCATTGAACCCTTTGGTTTGAGGTTTATCAATTGGCTAAAAAAAGTGTTGTTTTTTGTATCCTCATAATGTGTTGTCATTTCTTCCGTAAATATTGCCTAAGTCACAATTTGTTTACGAGAGCAAAGCCATTGATACCATGCAAACTGGTTTCGTTCCAAATATAAAGTTGCAATGCGTACCTTTTGTGTGTTTTGCACATTATGGAGATTGAAAAATTGCTCCATCTGTAGTATCCATGTTACAGGATCCTTGCCATCAAACTTCCTCATATCGATATTTGGAACATGGTGGGTCTTTGTTACAATGTTAGAGTCTATGAAATCGTGATTAACATTTATTTTGTTCTCATCATGAGTTTCCTCTACAACATTTTTGCCATTAAGAAGCCTTTCTTGTAGCAACTTTGTGAAACCTTCCTTCAATCCTTCAATGTCTTTCTTCAAATCTTCCATGTTTTTATTCTTCAAATCATGATTAACATTCCTTTTGTTCTCATTATGAGTTTCCTCTCCTACCTTTTTTCCATTAGGAAGCCTTTCTAGTAACAATGTTTTCATACCATCCATCTCAGCTTCCATGCCGTCCATCTTAGCTTCCATGTTGTCCATCTTAGTTTCCACGCCATTCATCTTAGCTTCCACACCATTCATCTTAGCTTCCATGCCATTTATCTTAGATTCCACGCCATTTATCTTAGCTTCTATTAGCTTTTGTGAGAGTGACATTTGTTGCACTTGGTCTCGTAATTTTGATATATCATGTAGCATTTCTTCCTCTTCTTCATGAGTCATGCTAAAGATTTCAAGTTGTTTACTAGGTGTTTCCATTTTCTTTCTTCGGGACATTAATTACCGATAATAATGCTTCACTATGCCATTTGAATTCCTTCAAACTAATGTTTCAAACCAAGCTTATGCAAATATTTAAAAAAAATACACACCTTTTTTCACTTTGTAGGCACTTGATATTGAATCTGATGTATCTCTGTAATTTCGGATCTTTCAATTCTGAAATTGCGACTTGTAGTAGCCCTCTGTGTCTTCTTTCCATTGCCACTAGTCTTATCGAATTTAGATTCTCCAAGAAAGAGTTATGCACAATCTCCCAAGATGACCTAATTATATACCTTTTCAGAAGAGCAAACTTTTATGAAGTGCCACGTGTCACTGTTTTGACCTTAGGATCTAAAAAATATACAAAGGAAACTACAGTCCATCCTCTTTCTGTAACTTCTTATGAAATTTCAATCTGATGCTCAAAACAAAAGTTATGACTATTTTCCCCAGGTCACCTATTTGGAATGTAATTCGGGAGTCTGCAAAAAGGCCAACTTCCTCAGATCATATCTCTACAAATATAGCGTGAAAATCTCTGAAATTTGGATCCGAGGTTTAGAACGATTTCAACCCAAATGGGTTTTTTTTTTAGCATCTGAAACATCGCAAAAAAAAAAAAAAAAAGTTATAGCGCAAATTCCACGATGACCTATTTGGAGCAGCGAAACCCTAGAATCCACAACTCTGATACCAAATGTTATGAAACCAGCTCACAAAAATATAGAAAAGATAGATCAACGCCTTATAATTCAGCCTCTTCGAGGGGGCAACCTTCTTTACATTACACAAATGAACAATTCTTGGATGATACAAATGACAAAACCTCCTTTCTATATATAGGAGTCTAAGGGGTCACAATATAACCCAAGCCGACCTAACCATAATAATATAAGACCACATAAATAACAATAGTGGGCTTCTGGAGTGCACAATAATACAATATGGGGACAATAGGGTCACAACAATGACAATAAGGAATACAATGACAAAAGTAATGGGGTAATCACTAGTATTATAGGGACCTAATGAGAATTATTCTTCAAAAGTTAATTTGGCAAGGATGGAGGAACAATGACAATAAATTCCATATATTCAATTGGAAAGTTGTGTGCCTACCCAAAGAGCATGGTGGATTACCAATAAAAGATCCTGAATTAATGAATCAGGCCCTTGGAGAAAATATTATTTGGTGTCTCCTCTCTGAATCTAAAGGGTGGTGGAAGGCAACTTTTCTTAGAAAAAATTTCACAAAAATAGGAATCTGCCTAAAAAATGAGTTATGGCCCGACCAAGACACTAAGATCTAGAGGTTATGCAAGGAGGTTTCTCTTGTCATTTTATAAAATCTTGGCTAGCAATCTAGTAATGGAGCACGAATCGATTTGTGGAAGGATAAGATATTGACTATGGATATAACATAAACCAATGAGGGCATGGGATCTCTTGTCAATTGGATGAAGGCTAATATCATTGAGAAGATTGTTGATATTTCCAAGTGGAGCTCCAATGGGATATGGATCAGTTGGAAATGTCTTGACATTTTTCCAAATCTCCAATCCTATTAGCTCACTTTGGTCACTGCATTAAAAGGACTTATCCCTGTCATGACATCCAAGTTGGACCAATGTATATGCATAGTATGTAAGAGTTTTGCATATAAATTCAAAGAAGGATACAAAATGATGTTCAAGATATCCATAAAATCCCCTCCAAATAAGATATGGAATAGGATTTGGAGCTTGGATTGTATGCCTAAAATAAACTTTTTCTATTGGGAACTAGATCATGGAAAATCAATAACTGCATAAAATTGGAGGAAGTGGAATGTACATGGACCTTCATTTTTCTCCTCATGTGAATAGGGAGAGGAGAATATCCCACATGTTTTTATTCAGTGCTCCTTCACCCTTGAAGTTTGGAAATGTGCCTTGGATAAGGTCAAATATATAACTAAAATTCTGAAGGATTGGATTAAAATGTTAGACTCCTGGAAAAATAAACTTCCCTAGAGTCTAAAATATGACTCTATCATCACTTAATTTTGGATGGTCATTCCAAAAAAATTATGTTGGGAAATTTGGGACTGCACGAAACAAGCAATTTTTAACAACAAGAACCCTTCTACAGACAAATATGCCTCCAAAGCGATGGGATTATTTTCAAAATAATCATAGAAAGAGGTTATAAAAAGGAGGAGATAGATGATTTATCATAGCCTGAGAAAGACTGGCTAAATCTTGAGTTGATCCCAACTCATGTTGTCAGCTTCAAGTTCAGGAACTCTAAATCCAAGCCACAGCTGATAAAAATGGAACTAGATGAATTTAGGCAATGGAAAGATGCTCAAAATCTTATATGCATCATTTTACAGTGCTTCGAAAGGAAACCCTAGGGACGCTGGAGTAGGAGGGGTTACCCTTCACCCCGATGGAGAAAAGGAGAAAAGGAGATCAAATAACCAAGTTGAAACATTAACTCTATGGCAAGGCCTTAACTTAGCCATTTCAAAACCAATTCAGAAACTAATGGTGTTAGGAGACTCTATGGTTGTAATTCAGCAAGCTTGCAAGCTTCAACTGGACTGTGACCAAAATCAACATGCAATGCCACTAAGATTAAAGCTCCAAATAGATCAATTTGACCACATAGAATTCATCCACATCTACTGCCATATGAATTCAAGTGTCGATCTATTGGCCAATAAAGGCACAATTCTGGAAAAAAGGTATTTCATTATTGATAACGAAGATCTGATCTACAAACCTATTCCATGAGATTCTTATTATTCAACATATTGATAATGTCCATGCCAAAAGGCCAAATTGAAGAATGGAAAATTCAGGGCATGGAAGTGTCGAAAAAGAAGAAGGGTAGTATACTTTGTAATTTTAGTTATGCAATGTAGTTTTGTGAAATTTTCAAGTAATTTTTGGAGATTATATAGGAAAATTTTGTTTGAAATTTTCATATGTAATCATAGGAAAGGCGGGCCAAACCTATTTTTGATTATGCAACTCAATACAGAAATAACAAGTTCTTACCATGTAAAATGTTTTTGCCTTCAAAGCAAATAGTTTTTATGGAAACCTCTATTAGTTGTATTTAAAAATAAATAAAAACATAGCTTGTTGGGAAACCGATGAGAGAGAGAACGTTCCTCCCAACTAACGATTTTCCACCAGAAAATTCCCTCAAGCTCAAACTTCTTGTGTATAGGAATAACAACTTATTTCTTATTCCATAGTGGTATTTTTGTAATTTCTTCCCAACATATTTTTCCTGAGTAGTGTCCTCCTTTTACGGTTTGCATCCCTTTTATTATCTAGGCTTTTCTTTTCTTTTATTTAGGAAAACGTCTCTTTCTTTCCCTTTAAATCATGTTTTTCTCTCCCACTGTGATTTTCTCTTTCTTTTCACCCAACTTGGCATTTCTCACTAGCTAAGTTCTAATCTTTACTTAGCATAATATTTCTCTCCCATTATGTTATTTTGGAAATAACAATTTTCTCCTAGGATTTTTAGGAGAAGATTTGAGAAGATCCACCATGTGAACTTGACCACTTAACATTTTTTCTAGAATATCAAGAACTCTATATTACTCATGTGCTCTTTCCCATATTTTCTCAAAAGAAAATTATTATTTCATAATATAAATGTTGATTGCATAAACTATTAATTAAAATTGTGGCCATTAAGTTAAAAAAATAATCATAATAGTCTAAAAATGGTCATGTATTTTTAAAATCAAAGCACATGGATATCATAAAATTGCTTTCAATTCCAATAAGCTTTCGTAGGATTATAAGTAGATTTAAATAAAAATCATGGTGATGTGAAGAAATATAAAATAAGAGAAAGCTAATGTATTGTGAAGAAATCATGAACCCATGTTAGACGATCAAATTTGTCTTTTTTTTATTATAAGCATAAAGATAAAACCCAATATTGATCAAATAAGAAATAATTAAGACCTAAAGACCATGGTTGTTGAAATGTGGCAACAAGAATATTCCAATTTAATTTGTCCTTGAATTAAATTGTGAATTAAAATCGAATTTAGTCTTAACAGCTACTTGGAAATAATTAATTAAGTTATTTTGACTTAATTAGTTGGAGAAATTCAAGTTAGAAGTCTGTCTGAAGTCATACAAGAGTTATCCCTTAAATTAAGGAGATAAGCCTTAAATTAAGAAGATAAGATTGAGTTATATTTGAGTTGTCATTAGAGTTGTAATTAGTTAACTCAGTTTACTAAGTTAAGTCCAGTTAAATTAGTTCCAAACTGATTGAGGAACTAATGGTGAGTTAACATTTAGTTGATGCATGCATGCACTCAACTAGTGTACTCCAGTTAACTGAAGATTCCCTCATCAAAAACTCATGCATGTCTATTCTGATAATGACCCAGTTGATATTAAAGACAAGGACAGTGTACTATCAATTGCATGTGTTTTCTTATAAAGAAAACTCATGCATGCAATCAAGGCATCATTCCTTGAGGATTGTGCAATTCTGACAGTGTGTGAGGGGGGATCATCCACTTGGTGAGGTGAATATCATCCACTATGAACAGTGCAAGGAAATAGGAGCTTGGAGGGCAGAGAGGAAGGCTTGAGAGAAGCCAGGATTTCCTGTGAGCACCTATGAGGATTGTACTGAGAGCTAGCTAGTTGTGAGAGCTAAGGCTTTGTATAATTCCTATGTATTTCCACCTAGTATGATAATACAGATAGTGGAGTTTTTAGTTGAGGCTTTCCCAAAAGTATTTTCATGTGTATTGTGCATTGATTCTTCTTCTTCTGATTATATTGTTCATCTTGATCTTTAGGTTTCCGCAAATTAATAGTAGAAGTAGGCTATAGTATTCTTCTTTGATTTATATTTCATTATCGGGTTAACCTACACAGTAGAAACTTTCTACAATGGTAAGAAAATGAAAGAGGAAATTGTAATCTTTGTGATAATACTGAACTTGAGGATGAAAAAAAAATTGTTATTCATAGCAACACCTTACGACTCAATTCTACAATAACACTATTTATATTTATAACTTACTAATTAAACAAAGTCTTTCGGTAGAAATCACATAAGAGAAATTTTAGTAGAATTTGAGTCCTTGTCCTGTCCTCCTAGTTTTCTAGGCTTCTTTTTGGGATTTATTTTGTTTGTTTGTTTATCTATATAGGTATTGGCGTCCTTTTGATAGTATTTTTTGTTGATTTATTCTTCATTAGATTTCATTTTATTGATCCTTCATGTTTTTTATGTATTTTATCATCTTATTCGTTCTTAACTCATTTTAGCATTTTTGTTATTTATTTAGTAGGCCTGAGCCCCATATTTTACTCCATATTTTACTGTTGACCTTGTTTTATTTATTGATTACATTTCTTTGAATATATATATATATATATATATATATATATATATATATATATATATTTCTTTTGACTTGTGTATATATTTGTTTTATTTTATTTATTTTTCAATTAATTATTTTTAATTTAGTTTATTTTATTTCCATTAATTATTTTATTTATCAAATGACCTTGTCTCGATTGACTTGACTCATTTTTAAAAAATTTGACTTCCCCCCTTGTTTAGAATTTGACTTTGATTTTTTTTTAATATTATTTCTCAAAAACTAGTTGTTTAATATAGTGGTTACTTATTAATATTTGTTTTTAATAAATTAATAAACTAATATCATAATTTAAATATTATTTTTCAAAAACTAGTCGTTTAATATAGTGGTTACCTATTAATATTTTTAATAAATTAATAAACTATTTTCATTATTTAAATATTATTTTTCAAAACCTAGCTGTTTAATATAGTCATTACTTAATAATATTTGTTTTTAATATATTAATAAATTAATATCATAATTTAAATAATATTGTTCAAATATAGTCGTTACTTGAAATTATGTCTCTACATTGCTCTCTATTTAAGCCTTTGGGATGGTATGCCTCTTCATCTGGTCCTCATGATGAACCACACTTGTTGGTTCGAAATGTGTCGGCTAAAAATTTCTCTTATGGTATGCCTCTTCATCTGGGCCTCATGATGAACCACACTTGTTGGTTTGAAACGTATTGGCTAAAAATTTCTCCTATGTGATTTCTACTGAAAGGCTTTGCTTAATTCATTATGGATCACATAACAATTGCAATGAATTTTATTATAAAAAAATACTAAAATTACTAGATTAATTGTTAAATGTCAAAGATCAAATAACCTAAATATATTACATTTCATAATTTTATTTATTTATTATGCTAAATTTATACTAAAAATAGTCTTTAATAAATAAATACATATTTAAAAAGAGATGAAATTTACAAACATCACAATCTAAACATATTAATAGTAATATCTTTTTCATTTATTACATTAAATTATAATAAAATGATCTTAACTAAAACCACCACATTAGTAAATGTTGTTGATATATGTTGATCTATGTCATTTCCAAGGGTCAGTTAACCTATAAAATGTGGTATTGTTAGAGTGCATAAAATTTTACATATTATTTTTTTATTAATAATTATTAGAAAGTAAATATTATTAATATTATCTATTAATATTAATGTTATTAATAATTATATTATTAATTATTCAAATGTAAATATTATTAATATTTATTTATTATTATTATTATTAAGTAAATATTGTTAATATTATTTATTAATATTAATGCTAATATTATTTATATTAACAATATTAATGTCATTAATAAAATTAATATTATTAATCAAATGTTATTAATGTTAACTTGATATTAAAATGTAAAAAATAAAATCTAATATAAAATCTAAAACTTAATATTATTATAAACACATTTATAAACGAAATATTATAAAACATTGTAAATCTTGAATTATAAAACCCATATATATATATATATATATATATATATATATATATATATATATATATATACACAGACTATTATTGAATCCAATTTGATGCATTGTATGCATCTCGTGTATACTATATTATATTATATCATGAATACTCGCATCACAATGAACCAATTCATGATGGGTAAATAATTCGCATTTTGTTTTGTAGCTAATTAACCCTAATATGATGCAACCTTTGCCAAGATTTGATTAAATTTCTCTTTATGTGTAGAACTCCCTTCAATCCAACTGCTACAGATCTATGATCTCCCATATATAATTGGAAACGATCAATTTGTATATATCCTCCTTGTAAATGTTGGAACTCCGCTATGCTACTGGAATTGAACTCTTACCACTAGATCTGAAGCCCAATGGTCTGTAATTTATTTATCTCAACTCTCTTTCTGTGTTTCTCTTCCATATCTAAACTCCCCTTTTTTTATCCATACCATCTAAGCTATTGAATTCTCCCTAAAGGATACTTTGTTCTAGTGTTCTACCTCAAGGCTTGAATAATTGAATCTTTGAATCAGCAACCACGATCTTTGTACATTGATTCACCAGTTTCTCAACAGGTCAACAATTTAGATTTTCTCTGAAATCCGACGATTTTATCATAACATACAAAGTTCTAAGTTGGGGAGGTTGGAGTGCTCCTATATCGAACAACCTCGCTATCAGTGTTGGACAGTCCTCTGTCTCATGATCAAACAATGTACAATACAAGCATGATGGTCGCGTTGGATTTGTACAATCGCGGGCATAATGTCCTGGCCCTCCGCAATTGTAACATATCAGTTGTCTGCGACCTCTTCCTGGTCCCCCTCCACCTCGGCCTCGTCCATGCCCTTGAAATCCGGTGTGTGCCATTCCTGTGTTTTGATCAAGGGCCCATGTTTTGGCCTGAACTCTGTAGGTAGGAGTTCGATCCATCATTAGTTCATAACTTCTACAGGTGCGCTCATCATGTCCTACTGACCTACAGAAATTACAGAACAACTGTTGTGAATTCTACGTATACTTCTGTAATAGATGGCAGTTATCTGTAGCATGCTTTCCTCCTATATGACAAATCGCGCACCATAGCACAGGTGCCGCACTTAGTCCTGCTTGTGCCTCCAGTCTTAGTGGCATTGGCCCTCCTCTCGCAAGGTAATTCACAAACACTGGGCAGTGGTCCTTGTCGTGCCCCTGGCCCTTGCATTTTACGCACCATACCTCATCGTGCACTTCTAGGCGAGTCGTCCTGTCTTGTTTCAAACTCTGCATCTCTAGGCACAAGTTTTTCAACTACACGTGAATCTGTTGAACTCCCAGGTTAGGATCTTGTATCGAAGTCTCGTGCAATCTCATTGCGACCTCCAAAGCCTCAGCCTGAGTGGTTAGCCTTTGTTGCGACAGCGCATTCCGTAGATGTGGTGTTAATGATGCTACAAACCATTTGCGGTGTTGCCCATCTGTTAATGTCATGTTCGCTTCGCGAATTGTGCACTTCAGTCTTTGATCCAACTCCCACGGGGTTTCGCCTAGTAGAATTGTGATTTCCTTGAATCCAATGATCGATTGTGCCTTTGATTTTGGCCTACTAAATTATTTGTTTAGCGTAGCTTGGATATCCGCTATCCCCGCATTTGGATTGTCATTGGAATGCTTAATGTACCAAGTGAGCGCACGATCCTGCAAAGCGTTGACCAACTTTGCCTTATTTATATTGTCATCTGTGACACCCTGTGCTTCCCATACAGCTTTTATCACAAACCAAAACTGGTCTAAATCTTCATTCCCTACTCCCTTGAAGACTAATAGCTTTATCGCACTGGCCATACTGCTTCGCAGTGGTGGCGGAGGTGGTATGGGCGAAGTCGGGGGTGAAGACAGTGAAACTGGTGGTGGTGTGGATGGGGGTGGTATGCGCAAAATTCTCTGCCTTATCAGATTGATCGCACTTCTTGGCAAAACCTTCGTGAACTCTTCTTCGTTCCCTCGCAGAGGTGAAATCAAGGGGCTAGTTTATAGTTCTATGCTACCTTCATTTCTGTAGATTCTCCCACTCCACATAGCCCCAAACATCAATTTATTCGCATAACCCGTTTTTCACAGAGTAGCATTTTAATCCGTGTGTTCAAATATTTAACGTACTTACCTCACGGTCCCTTGAGGAAGCGTCATCCTGCCTCGCTATAGCTGACTAAAGTATCTACCATGAATTTGGTGATGAATCCTCCTATGATTCAATCAAGCCAATGATCGACAGCGCGCGTGATCTTATCTTCCAATGCTTCCAATCTGCGCACCAATTATAGAGTCCACGCAATAGGTTTGCCGAGTTTACACCTTCCTTGGCTATCTGCTAGCTTCACGATCCACTCATACAACTCAGTAGGGAAGGATGTAAAGAAAATTTCATGGATCTCTGTATACAAGTAAAAATCTAACCACTCTTCCTTTCATAGTCACAGATTCCTATTTTCCTGCGCCGCAAATTTGTGAATATTTCTGTCCAACCACTCTTCAATTCCTTTCTTTATCAGATTCTAGTTATACAACATCAGACATCTCTATGCAATCCCGGTCCTGGCAACGGAACCATTTGTTGACTTGTTGGGTCCTGACCCAGGTTCGAAGTTAATTAGCCAAACAAATCCGTGTACTACTGGCCCTTTCGGCAACGTTCCGCGGAGCGCGGACTGAGGTCTCACCTAAAGTAGTATGAGAGGGTGCTAGAACCAGGTTTCTGCACCCTTGAGATGTTTGAGAGGTTTGACTGGTCCTTTGTTTGTTCCTACGCGTAGGTGGCTTCGCGCACCTTCCGTTCCTCGCGGCCTGATACCCTGCCTTCGTGCAGCCCTAACCAGGGGTTGTGTCACGCTTTGCACTATTACACGAGATCTTATTTATCTTCCAGTATTAATTAACTACCTTTTCCTACTTGAAGGTCTTATAATTAGCAATACAAAGCATTCATACACGATCACGTAGTAAATAAACAATGTATTTGCAAAATATATCCAATCATGCATTAAACTAGGAAAAGATACATATAATTATAGCAAAACTTCTCTTTATTGATTATTCCAATGGTTACAGACTCGACCTGCCTTGCGCACTCAGTTGTAGGGGTCCATGCAAACAAAAATCTATTTTATCCTCTATCTTCTTCAATCAACATGTAATAGTATACACATGCTCCACATACTATATGCATATACCTACATATAACATATTTCCAATATGCATAACAATGCAACATATCCTAACCCTATTTAACTTCTCGCCTTTTTAACATTCATATATCTTAAATACATCAGATATCACATCCATAACAAGCAACATCCATACACATTACGATAGAAAGAGAATGGCCCCAAAGATAATACATTCACGGGAAATCAAGCATATCAACTGTTGAAAATATTTTTGGTTGTTATACTCAGCCCTTCTAGTATGATCAGTATGTTGCTAATTTTCCTTTAGATTATTATTGATGGATGCTACAAACACCATATGCACAAACAAACGTCACACATTTCAACGCATATGTAACACCCTCCTCCCACATCTACCCAAGTAACCAGCCAACTGGGGTAAACATGCAACGAGAGGCTACTATGATTGGATTCAACCTCATATGTGACCTTAAGGAAGTGGAATCGATGGAAACAGAACATACAGACCTTCCACATAAGCTACGGGACTCCTAGGAACCATCCCAGCCACTCAAGCAGCTATCCCCTAGGTCCCACTGAAGTTTTTGACCACTTGACCTCTGGACACTCTCATGTTATAGGCTTGTCAGCGTCTAGGAGGCTCTAGACGCTCTCATGACAAGGCATGTCAACATCCAAGAACTATTTTGCTCAGTGTTATGCCAACATCCTCGAGATTTGAGTCACTTTTTCAGGCCCAGAGCCTAGGTCACTGCCCAAAATTGAATGACACCTTCAGAATAGAAAGATAACAAGGAAACAATTATGCAAATGAAAATACTTGAACAAGCCCTTAATCGGACCCCTACTAGCCATAACAGGCATTTCGTCAAACATATCACAAATATGTAATCTATAGGTGTAAACAATATATTTAAGCATAGGGGTCTCATAATTATATGAGAATCGCTATGAAGAATTGTTCCCTTATATCATTTGTTGCATTATCATTTATCAATTCATAAATACATTGTTCATCCATTTACCAGTAAAAACATGGTGAGAGCCATACATACCCACTATCATAAAATATATACATAACCAGCATAATAGCAATAGAAATACCAAGGAAATCACAGCCATATGATCCATATATAAACCAGTATAATACTCATAGAAATACAAGGAGAAATAACCTCATATTGATGATGCAAAGTCGAAACTTTGGATGGGACTACCATGTTCCACCCGACCATAGAATGGCTAAGCCAAACCTCTCTTCATCCATTCACCCTCATGCCATATTCCAAGCATAAATGTGGGAATCAAAGCGAAGGAACCAATCAGGGCATCCTGAGGCTAAACCACCTCACCCTCATCTAGAAACTAGGCTTTACAGTAATCCATCCTGGATCACTAGGCCAACATAATGAACATGTAATAACAGGCTTTACCATGATCTCCACCAGATCACTAGGCCAAACAAGCGTGGATGCCACCAGATTTCTCCACCTACACTGTGAGGAATTTTCCTATCTTCTAGTCTCTCGGGCTTTACCGCAATGCACACCAGATCATTAGGCCCTAAACCAAGACCCACTCTCCAGTCTTTACCATATATCCAAACCTGGGATTACAAGGCCCAACAGAGAGTAATACACCTCTTGGATTTACCATATATCCTGCCTTTCACCGGAAAGGATTCCTAGGCCCACTAAGGCAACATTATTCTAGCTTTACCACAACCCATAGTCTGGCTTAGGGGTTACTATGCCAGTGGTTTTACCGTGATCCATATTCTGGTTCAGGGACCACTAAGCCATGTGCTCTATCATTTGGAGATCCACCGCACTTAGCTTCGAATCCATCTGGAAATCGAGCTCAACCAAAGCATGAGAACCCCATCACACCATGGCTATCTAGAAATGGAAAGGCTATGCTGAAAATATTGTCACACCTAGAAAAACCCATGCCATAACAACAAAATAACCATATGGAATACCATGCATGCCAGATCTAGAAAAGAAAATACACATGAAAATTGATACCTGCAAAGAATATTGTTGTAGTTGCTTGATCCTGCTCTTCCTTGCTTGATACATGCTTCCTCTTTCCTTCTTTGCCTTTCTTGATCCAATGCCAAAATGCTCCAAGAGAACTCTAAGTGTCCAAGAGTGAGAGAGAGAGAGAGAATAATGAGAGAGCTCCAAAACTGAATTGACAAAAGGTTACAAACTGATCCTTAGAAGCCTTTTTATCAATTGGGCCTCTATTTTCTTCATTTTCCATTATTTTCCTTCATTTTCCTCCTTACATGCAACATGTGACATTTCACCCTCCTTTTCTCCTAATTTCCATTATTTTCAAAAATAAATGTGCCAAAAATGTCAATTTTCTTTTGCAAATCCTTAGCCAATTTCCTTAGCCATAATAAACGAAATGAGCACCCACACTAGGATGTCTTGCCCAACATTCATCTTGGAACAAGTGCCCCATCAATCGTGGTTATTATTTTTCCTTTATTAACTTTTATTACATGGAATTTTCACCAGGGTTGTTACAGAACCCCTTGGGGGACACCATCCTCAATGTTCAACCACACCTATACCTCAGCAAAACCACTGAAAGGAAAACATACTACCCATGGAGTTTTATAACATAGCTTGATGCATTATTTACAATGATCACCTTGCTAAAAAGCAAACCAACATGACAACATAATGAGGTGCCACCCATACCGCTTATTGGAGCTTTATAACTTAGCTTATGACGGTATTTACATCCATATACATATATACATATACCAAAACATTACCAAACATGTACCAAAACATATACCAAAATACGATACAAAAATTGCTTTGCCTCAACCAAAAAACAATGAAGGATACATAGCCCGCATCTGATCTGCCATCTCCCATGTAGCTTCATTGGGCCCAAAGTGCTTCCAAGCACTTTAACCTACTTGATTGCTCGGTTCTGGAGCATGAGCACCTTTTTCTCCAATATACACTAAGGCTCCAGCTGGAATTCTCTATCTAGTTCCACCTGCAATACAGACCAGTCAATCACATGATCAACATCTTTAGCATACTTCTTAAGCAATGACACATGGAAACCATCATGGACTTTCACTATCGGAGGTAGTGCAAGTTGATAGGCTACTAGCCCAATCCTTTCAACAATATTGAAGGGTCCACAAATCCATGGTGCTAGCTTGGCACATGATCCAATCCATAAGGAGCTCTTCTTTAGTTTGATGCACAAGTACACATGTTCCCTAACCTGGAACTCCTTAAACAACATGTTTCGATGTGCATATCTCTTCTTCATATCTTGTGTTTCCTTTAGATTCTTCTTTATAACCTACATTTTTTGTTCGATGTCCGCCAACATGTCTGGTCCAATCAACACCCTGTTAAGTGGATCGCTCCAACTGATGGAAGTATTGCAACTCCATCCATACAATGCCTCAAACGAACTCATCTTCAAAGATTCCTAATACCCATTGTTATAAGCGAACTCTACCAATGGAAGATACTCTTCCCATTTCCATTTTTGATGCATCACGCACATCCTCAACATGTCCTCCAATATCATGTTGACCTTCTCAGTATGTCCATCTATCTGTGGATGATAAGTTGTACTGAAGGCCAAATCTGTGCCCAAACCTGCGAACAACTCCTTCCAAAACTTGGAAGTGAACTTTGCATCCCTGTCTAACACAATATTCCTTGAAACTCCATGCAATATGACTGCATCTCTAATGAATACATATGCTACATCACTAGCTAAGAATGTAGACTTCACTAGAATGAAGTGTGCAACCTTCGTCAACCTATCCAAGATAACCATGATGGAATCATTTGTCTCACTGTCCTTAGTAAACCTGAGACAAAGTCCATGGAAATGACCTCCAATTTCCATTCGGTAATCACAATCTATTGTAGAATTCCACCTAGATGCTTACACTCTGCCTTCACACGCTGACAATCAAAACACCTAGACACAAACTTCGCTACATCCTTCTTCAGATTCGACCAATAATAAAATTTCTTCACTATTGTTAATGTCTTTTAATAGGCTGGGTGACCTGAATAATGTTTCTCATGAAACTCCCTCAAGATCACCTTCTTGAGCTCACTACTATCTCGCACATATGTCATGTCTCTGAATCTAACCAATTCGTCCATTGTAAGACAATAGTCCACATCCTATGCTCTTTCACATGTACCACTACATGTACCTATACCTATACTACTACATGTACTTATACTTATACCTGTACTATGTTGTAACTTGTGCACAATCTCCATATACCTGATATCTTGTTGTCCTGCATGTAAGATCCTATCATGTAAGTCTGTCCCATAGGAGCTCATAGTTGATAAGTGATTTACCTGTATCCACCTACTAAGAGCATCTACCACCTTGTTCTCTTTACCCTTTGATGTACTTGATCTCAAAATCAAACTCGTTAATCGTGGCCAACCATCTAGCCTATCAAACTTTCATATTCAGTTGGTGAAACAAATACCCCAACCCAATGTGATCACTTATTAGCACAAACCTCCTACCAAAAAGATAGTGCCTCCACATCTTCACCGAACGTATGATCGTTGATAACTCAAGATCATGTTACAGGTAGTCCTGCTTGTGCTCGTTTAGTATGACTCATAGCATACCACCTATCCATCCTACATAAGTACCCAACCAAGTGCTCTCTTGAAAGCATCTATGCATACTACAAACTCCCTATCCGGATTTGCAATCTTTAGCATTGGTGCATGTGTCAACAACTGCTTAAGATGCTCAAAACTGACCTCACACTCCTTGTTCCATTCAAAAATCTTACTTTTCCTCTGCAATGATGTAATAGGATAGCAATCTGTGAGAAGTTCCTAATAAACCTCATGAAATAACTTGCCAACCCCATGAAATATCTCACCTCATCCACATTTCTAGGAGTTACCCACTCCATGATGGCCCTTATCCTTTCTAGATCTACTGCAATGCCCTCCTTGGAGACAACATGTCCCAAGTAATGTACCTCAGTCTCAAAGAAAATGCACTTGTTGAGCTTAACATACAATTGATGCTCTCTCAACAATATCAATACTGCTACTAAATGCTCACCATGCTCTTCCTCATTTTTAGAATATACCAATATGTCACCAATGAACATAATAGCAAACTTATCTAAATACGGACGCAACACACTATTCATCAAGCACATAAATGTAGCTCAAGAATTAGTCAAAACAAATGGAACTACAACAAACTCACAATGTCCATACCTAGTCTGAAAAGTTGTCTTGTAAATGTCCTCCTCTTTGATGCATACTTGACGATATCTGGATCTCAAATCAATCTTTGAGAACATTGTTGCTCACTTCAACTGATCGAACAATTCATCAATCCTCGGTAACATATACATGTTCTTGATGGTCACTTTTTTCAACTACCTATAATCAATGGATAATATGAGAGTATCATCTTTCTTCTTCACAAAAGATATCGATGCGCCCCAAGGTGATACACTTGGCCTAATGTACCCCTTGTCGAACATTTCCTTCAAATGCAACTTCAACTCTACCAACTCAGGTGTTCTCATCCCGTAAGGTGCTTTTGATGTTGGATTTGCCCCTGGCACTAACTCAATAGAAAATTCTACTTCTCTGTGAGGTGGCAACTCTTATATCTCTTCGGGAAACACATCCTGGAACTGTTGTAGAACTGGGTATCTGTTCAAAACATCTGCATCCTCAACTTCCTTACCTTTGTCACTATAAATATGCACTACAAATAACACACATCATTTTCTGTGACTATGCTTTGCCTGCATAGTTGTCACCATCCTAACTGATGTGGTTTTCTTCTTTCCCTACAAGACTCTTGGTTCCCCGTTGTCATCCACACACTCATTTTCTTTTTCATAAAAATCCACCTTGGTTCTATGAAGATACAACCAATCCATGCCCAACAACATACTATGTGATCCCAACGGTAATACATTCAAATGTGCTTCAGTAGACATAGCATTCAAATCAAATGCACAAGCTCTTACCCAATGATGAACTCGCGTCTTTGTACCTGTAGCCA
This sequence comes from Pinus tabuliformis, assembly GCA_031772625.1. Classification (NCBI taxonomy): domain Eukaryota; kingdom Viridiplantae; phylum Streptophyta; class Pinopsida; order Pinales; family Pinaceae; genus Pinus; species Pinus tabuliformis. The sequence continues at coordinate 444,428,788 of CM062820.1, read as the reverse complement.
ATTGTACTAAACAAGATTATGCATGCAATTCCTTCCTCAAACCACACTTATCCACCAAGTCAGGACTAACATAACTATAATTAGATCTAGTGTCAATCAAAATAGAAATAACTTGATCGCAAATCTTACCATCCATCTAAATGATAGATGTGTGATGGTATGTCTATTTGTTATCCAATGCCGCATAAATATGAGGAATGCTTTGACCAACATCCCCAACAGTTTGTGCCTCCTGTGCACTATATATCTGAGGCCTACCACTTTAATTATCTTAACAATCTCTCTTAAGATGCTCCTTACTACATGTCCAAAACTCCAACTGACTAATACCCTCACCTCTATGTTGTTTTTATGACCCATGTCCCTGTCTAGCTGCATTGAACCTCTTTTGCAGTACCACATTTTCTTTTTCATCTACATTATGAGACCTTGCTCTTTTCGGTTGTCATTTACCTTTACCTTTGTCTTTTCCTTTCCATCCTTGCTGAGATTCATTCTTACGCTTTGTCTATTCATAGCAATGTTTCAATTTCCCAATAACTTCCTCAAGTGACCGAGGCTCATCATACTCAATCTGATCTCTAAACGCTAATGTAAATCCACTGACAAATCGTTGAACTTGAGCCTTCTCATCTGTAACATACGGTACATACCTCAATAGCTCGAGGAAGTTAGTCATGTACTCTTCATATGTCATTGATCCCATCTTTAGCTCATAGAATTCTTTGGCTTTACTATCATAGTACCTTTTTGACAAGTACTTCTTCTTGAAAATCCTCTGGAACTCATGCCAAGTCAAGTCATTTTTCTTAGTTTCTCTAACCCACTTCACATCTTCCCACCAAATGTCTGCTTTACCTCTCAAGTTGAAGATAGCTATTATTCCCTTCATATTATATGTGTACTCATGCAGCTCAAAGAATTTCTTCATCCCAAGTATCCAAGCCTCAGCATCTTCCGACTTCTTCACATCTCCATCAAAATTAGGTGGATTTTCTTTCTTAAACTTATCTGGCAAGTATCCCCTATCACTCATCCCATATGGATGATAACAATGACAAGCATGATGCATGTCATAACCAAAACTAGAATAATAAATGTATCCGTCACCTCCCATATATGGAGCATCCAACAATCTTCCATCTCTAATAGTGTCATCTCTATCTGATCTGTAACCACCATGAGACATACTACCATATGCCCCATTAGTTTTGTCCTCCTGTCCATGGTTGATCTGAAGTGGCCCTTATCGCTACAATTCTGAAAAACTCTGGAGAAATATAGCATTAACCTCAGCTTGTTTCTCTTGTGCATGTATGATTTTGTCATTGTCTTCCTTACAACTCCTTATTTCTTCCTTCAAGCTTCTCAATGTTTCTGCCAAATCAGAAGAGTGCCCAACACCATGCTACTCATCTGATTCATAGGGAGAGTCTTTTTAGTCTACCATCTTGCTAGTCATTTTGTATCCATCACGTCTCATATTCAAAGTATCCAAAAATATGTCATCTCTAACAGTGTCATCTCTATCAATATGTAACCACCATGAGACCTACTGCCATATGCCCCTTTAGTTTTTTCCTCATGTCCATGGATGATCTGAAGTGGCGCTTGTCACTGCAATTCTAACAAACTCTGGAGAAGTATAGCATTGAACTCAACTTGTTTCTCTTATGCCTATATGATTTTGTCACTGTCTGCCTTACAACTCCTTATTTATTCCCTCAAGCTTCTCAATGTGTCTACCAAATCAGAAGAGTACCCAACACCACGCTGCTAATTTGATTCATAGGAAGAGTCTTTGTAGTCTACCATCATGCTAAGAGCGTCTGCCACCATGTTCTATTTTCCCTTGATGTATATGATCTCAAAATCAAACTCGCTAATCATGGCCAACCATCTAACCTATCGGGCATTGATATTCAGTTGGTCCAAAAAATACCTCAACCCAATGTGATCACTTATCATCACAAACCTCTTTTCAAGAAGATAGTGCCTCCACATATTCACTGCATGTATGATCATTGATAACTCAAGATCATGTTACAGGTAGTTCTGCTTGTGCTCATTTATTTTTCGTGACTCATAGCATACCACCTATCCATCCTGCATAAGGACCCCACCAAGTCCTCTCTTGCAAGCATTTGTGTATACTACAAACTTTTTGTCCGGATCTACAATCTTTAGCATTGGTGCATGTGTCAACAACTGATTAAGATGCTCAAAATTGGCCTCACACTCCTCGGTACATTCAAACTTCTAACTTTTCCTCTGCAATGATGTAATAGGATAAGCAATCTATGAGAAGTTCCTAATGAACCTCCTATAATAGCCTGTCAACCCCATGAAAGATCTCACCTCATCCACATATCTGGGAGCTACCCACTCCATGATGGCCCTTATCTTTCCTAGATCTACTACAATGCCCTCCTTGGAGACAACATGTCACAAGTAATGTACCTCAGTCTGAAAGAAACTGCACTTGTTGAGCTTAACATACAACTAATGCTCTCTCAGCAATCTCAATACTACTACTAAATGCTCAACATGCTCTTCCTCATTTTTAGAATATACCAATATGTCATCAATGAACACAATAACAAACTAATACAAATAAGGATGCAACACACTATTCATCAAGCACATAAATGTAGCTGGAGCACTAGTCAAACCAAATGAAACTACAAAATACTCATAATGTCCATACATGGCCTGAAAAGTTGCCTTGTAAATGTCCTCCTCTTTGATGCATACCTGATGATATATGGATCTCAAATCAATCTTCGAGAACATTTCTGCTCCCTTCAACTGATCGAACAAGTCATCAATCCTTGGTAACGGATAACTGCTCTTGATAGTCACTTTGTTCAACTACCTATAGTCAATGGATAATCTGAGAGTACCATCTTTCTTCTTCACAAACAATATCGGTGTGCCCCAAGGTGGTACACTTGGCCTAACGTACCCCTTGTCCAACATTTCCTTCAACTCTACCAACTCAGGTGTGCTCATCCTGTAAGGTGATTTTGATGTTGGATCTGCCCCTAGAATTAACTCAATAGAAAATTATACTTCCCTGTGAGGTGGTAACTCTTAGATCTCTTTGGGAAACACAAACTGAAACTGTTGTAGAACTGGATATCTGTTCAAAACATCTACATCCTCAACTTCCTTACCTTTGTCACTATAAATATGCACTGCACATAACACACATCATTTTCTATGACTACGCTTTGCCTACATAGTTGTCACCATCCTAACTGATGTGGCTTTCTTCTTTCCCTACAAGACTCTTGTGTTAGAAAATTATATATTACGGAGCAATGGAACACATAAAATATTGCAGAAATATAAACACAGAAAACGCAAAAAATAAGAGAGACACAGATATACGTGGTTCACCCAGTTTGGGCTACGTCCACCCCGAACAGCTAGTCCTTCCTTTCTATTATCCAGCAAAATGAAGAGACACAACCTACAGCAAATCCGCTATAATATCCTATGTTTTCTCTCACAGTCTCACCTCTCTATTTCTCACTCACATAATACACATATATATCTCAGCCTCAAATACAATGCCCTCATACAAAGAGAGGGGGTTGCCTTCTAGGGCAAAAAACCCTAAACTAAACATAAGTTATACCGTCAGATCATCTGCCTAATGAACGGCCTAGATTGACTAGAAATTACTATACTTTTACAAGGCAATTTTACATTTGTTTTTAGCTTCGGGGGCGTTGCCCCCGAGCCCCCGCAGGGGGACGCTAGCCCCCGGACCCCCCAGCCGAGGGGGATCGGCCCCCCCCGAACCCCCGCGTGGAGGGGTGTACAAACTTCCTGGGGTATACATCCGGCTGAAACAAAGACCTCTGAACAATCATGCTCCACACACAACAATCTCCCACTTGGAGAATGATTGTAGAAACTCCACAACTACTTCATTTGCTGGACAATGACTCCTCTTTGGACCTGGTTGTTTCTCATCTTCATTGTCATCCTTAAAGACCAATTGAATCTGAGCATATTCTCAGTTTCTCCCTGGTTACAAATTTTGTTAGCATATCTGCAGGATTCTGGCTAGTGTGTATCTTTTCGAGCTTCAACTCTCCATCTTCCAACACTGATCGTATGAAATGGTACTTGAGCTGTATGTGTTTAGTCCTAGAATGAAATGCTGAGTTCTTTGCAAGATGAATGGCACTTTGGCTATCATTGTATAACGTGCCCATATCAGGCTCCTTACTCAATTCACCCATAAACCTTTGTAACCAAATCATTTCTTTACTAGCCTCTGTAGCAGCAACATACTCTGCTTCTGTTGTTGAAAGTGCAACAACACTTTGGATTTTTGAAACTCAACTGGCAGTTGTTCCTCCAAGAGTAAATACATATCCTGTAGTGCTCCTTCTGTTATCTCTGTCACCTGCCATATCTGCATCAACATATCCCTGTAGAGAAATGTTTGAACCACAAAAGCATAATGCTTGATTTGTGGTACCTTTCAAATATCTGAGAATCCATTTCACTGCCATCCAATGTTCCTTTCCTGGATTTTTCATGTACCTGCTTACAACTCCCACTGCATGTGCAATATTAGGCCTTGTGCAGACCATTACATACATTAAGCTTCCAACTGCTGATGCATATGGAACTTTAGACATATAATCCATGTCTTCTTGGGTCTTTGGGCACATTTCCTTGCTAAGTTTGAAATGGCTAGCAAAAGGTGTACTAACTGGTTTTGCATTTTTCATATTAAATCTTTTCAACACCTTTTGTATGTACTCATTCTGAGACAATGTTAATTTGTGATTTTTCCTGTCTCTAGTTATTCTCATACCAAGGATTTGTTTTGCAGCTCCCAAATCCTTCATTGCAAATGAATTTGCCAATTTTCTTTTGAGTACATTTATTTCCTGCATGTTAGATCCTGCAACAAGCATGTCATCCAAATACAATAACAATATAATATAGTTGCCATCATTTTGTTTTTCAAATAAACACAATGATCAGAGTGACATCTAGTATAACCTTGTTCAAACATAAACTTGTCAAATTTTAGATACCACTGCCTTGGAGCCTATTTTAAGCCATACAAGCTCTTCGTCAACCTGCACACTAGTTTCTCCTTCCCTTTCACCTCATATCCTTGTGGCTACTGCATATATATCTCTTCCTCCAAATCCCCATGGAGAAAGGTTGTCTTTACATCTAACTGCTCAAGATGCAAACCTTCAGCTGCTACAAGACTTAAAATAGTTCTGATTGAAGTCATTTTAACAACAGGAGAAAATATTTCATCAAAATCAATACCTTTCTTTTGTGCAAACCCCTTCACCACAAGTCTAGCTTTGTACCTCTGTTTTCCTCCATCTTCTTCCTTCAGCCTGTAAACCCATTTATTCTTCAATGTAGTTTTTCCTGCAGAAAACCTGACTAAATCCCAAGTCTGGTTATGCATTAAGGAGTCCATCTCTTCTTCCATGGCCCACTTCTTCCTGCTTTCAACCTGCATTGCTTCTTCATAACATTCGGGTTCACCAGAATCAGTCAACAATAAATAATATAATGAAGGAGAGTATCGTTCAGGGGGTCTACTTATCCTAGTAGATCTTCTAACACCACTTTCAGGTGTTTGGGGTGCCTGTTGCTGTTGTGGTGGTTGTTGTTGTTGATTATTATTATTTTCATGCACCTTTACCTTTTCAGTGATGTCATCAAGAACTGCGTATTCCTTGTTTTCATTTTCTTTCTTCTTTTTCTGCAACTGATTCTTATACAAGACCTTTTCATTGAATATTACATCTCTGCTCCTAATGATTTTGTGATTTTCATAATCATATAAGCGATAACCAAAATTATTAACACCATATCCAATAAAGGTACATTTCTTTGACTTTTCCTCAAGCTTTTTTCTATTTTCTTTATCAATATGGACAAAGGCCTCACAACCAAAAGGCTTTAAAAAAGAGTAGTTTACCTTTTTACCTGTCCATGCTTCCTCCGGAACACCACCATCCAAGGAACTTGAAGGCCCTCTGTTTATTAGATAAACAGCAGTATCTCCAGCATCTGCCCAAAACTGTAAAGGCAATCCTGCATGCAATCTCATGCACCTTGCACGCTCCATGATTGTTCTGTTCATCCTTTCTGACACCATTTTCTTGTGGTGTTCTTGGAACTGTCTTCTCTCTGCGAATTCCATGTTCTGAACAGTACCTATCAAACTCTTTGCTGCAATATTCACCTCCATTGTCTGATCTAAGACACTTCAATTTCTTTCCTGTCTCAATCTCAACCAAAGCTTTCCATTTCTTGAAAGTATCAAATACATCAGATTTATTCTTAATACAATAAGTCCAAGTTTTTCTAGTTGCATCATCAATAAAGGTAACATAAAAATGAGAACCACCGAGAGATGATACCTGAGCAGGTCCCCATACGTCTGTATGCACAAGCTCTAATTTTTCGTTCTTCTTTTCTTTCCCAACTCTGAGAAATCTGACTCTCCTCTGTTTTCCATAAATACAGTTCTCACAGAAGTCCAAATCAACATTCTTCAAACCCGGCAACAAATTCCTTGAGTGAATAATCTTCATCCCCTTTTCACTCATGTGTCCAAGCCTATGATGCCATAATGTTGCATCTGCTCCTTTGGAAGTTAAAGCATTAACAGAGTTACAAATACCATTGCATAAATACAATGTACCAACCTTTTCGCCTTTTGCTATTACTAGGGCTCCTTTGGTGACCTTCCAAGCTTTATCTTTGAAAGTTGTCACACAACCTTCACCGCCTAACTGCCCTGTTGAAATCAGATTTTTCTTTAGATATGGAACATGCCTTACCTCCTTTAATAGCCATTGGTTTCCATTCTGCTGTTTTACAAGAACCTTACCCATTCCAACGATTTTACAGGGTTTATCATCACCCAGACGAACTTTTCCAAAATCTCCTTGAACATAGTCATGAAAATATTTCTTATCAGGTGTGGCATGGAATGAAGCCCCTGAATCTACCACCCAGGAATCAGTAATATTTTCGAAAGAAAGAATCAAAGCATCTTGTAACACCTCACCTGTCACATTTGCTTCATGATTGTTTTCTTGTTGTGCATCTCCTTCTTTTCCCTTCCGAGATCTACAGTCTTTCTTTAGGTGTCCTTTCTTTCCACATTTCCAGCACACTATCCTCGATCTGGACTTGGATCTGCCTTTCCTTGATTTACTGTGATATCCTGAGCTCTTTCCCCTTTCCATTTTTCTTCCTCTAGACTCTGCACTCAAAGCATTTCCCGATGTCTCACCGGAGCTTTTCCGTCGCATTTCCTCGCTAAGGATAGCACCGCCAACATCATCAAACTTTAAAGTACTAGATCCAGAAACGGAGTTACTAATGGCCATTACCAAACCATTCCAACTTTCTGGTAATGAGCACAAGAATAACAGAGCTCTAACTTCATCATCAAAGTTTACCCCTACAGAACTTAACTGACTTGTAACTATATAAAATCATTTAAATCGTTTGCAACAGATCCACCTTCCGACATATTCATATTAAATAACCGTTTCATAAGAAATACCTTGTTTGATGCCGAGGGTTTTTCATATAGTTTCAACAACGTCTGCACCAAACCTTCTGTCGTGGTTTCCTTTGAAATGTTGAGGGCGACTGACGCAGCAAGGCACAACCGTATTGTTCCGAGTGCCTTTCTATCGAGAAGGTTCCATACTTCGTCTTTCATACCCATCGGCATCTTTGTTTTTCCGCCCAATGGTAGGTATAGATCTTTCTAATATAGATAATCTTCCATCTGCATCTTCCACAACGAGAAGTTTTGGCTGTTAAATTTCTCGACCCTAAACATACCATCTTCCGCCATTGCTCCCACTCGAACCAAGAACCCTTCTTTCCTGCAAGTTTATCAGCCAAATAGACCTTCGGCTCTGATACCAGTTGTTAGAAAATTATATATTATGGAGCAATGGAACACATAAAATATTGCAGAAATATAAACACAGAAAACGCACAAAACAAGAGAGACACAGATATACGTGGTTCACCCAGTTTGGTCTACGTCCACCCCGAACAGCCAGTCCTTCCTTTCTATTATCCAGCAAAATGAAGAGACACAACCTACAGCAAATCCGTTGTAATATCCTCTGTTTTCTCTCACAGTCTCACCTCTTTGTTTCTCGCTCACAGAATACACATCTATATCTTAGCCTCAAATACAATGCCCTCATACAAAGAGAGGGGGTTGCCTTCTAGGGCAAAAAACCCTAAACTAAACATAAGTTCTACCGTCAGATCATCTGCCTAATGAACGGCCCAGATTGACTAGAAATTACTATACTTTTACAAGGCAATTTTACATTTGTTTTTAGCTTCGGGGGCACTACCCCCGAGCCCCCGCCGGGGGACCGCTGGCCCCCGGACCCCCCATCCGGGGGGGATCGGCCCCCCCGAACCCCCGCGGGGGGTACAAGTCCCCCCCGCACCCCCTCGCGTGGAGGGGTGTACAAACTTCCTGGGGTATACATCTGGCTGAAACAAAGACCTCTGAACAATCATGCTCCACACACAACATCTTGGTTCCCCATTGTCATCCACACACTCAATTTCCTTTTCATAGCAATCCACCTTGGTTCTATGAAGATACAACCAATCCATGCCCAACAACATACTGTGTGATCCCAACGATAATACATTCAAATGTGTTGTGGTAGACATAACATTCAAATCAAATGCACAACCTCTTACCCAATGATGAACTCGCTTCTTTGTACATGTAGCCAACTGCACTAACCATGATTCTGCATGCAATTCCTTCCTCAAACCACACTTATCCACCAAGTAAGGACTAACATAACTATAATTAGATCCAATCTCAATCAAAATTGAAATAACTTGATCACAAAGCATTCCATCCATCTCAATGATAGATTCCTGATGGTATGCCTGTTTGTTATCCAAAGTTGCATAAATATGAGGAATGCTCTCACCAACATCCCCAACAGTTTTTGCCTCCTGCACACTATATTATATCTGAGGCCTGCCACCCTGATTCTCTGGACAATCTCTCTTAAGATGGTCCTTACTGCACGCCCAACACTCCAACCGACCAGTACCCTCACCTCTATGTTGTCGTTATGACCCATGTCCCTGTCTAGTTGCATTGAACCTCTTTTCAGTACCACATTTTCTTTTTCATCTACATTTTAAGGCCTTGTTCTTTTTGGGTATCATTTACCTTTACCTTTGTCTTTTCCTTTCCATCCTTGCTGAGATTCATTCTTATGCTTTGACAATTCATAGCAATGTTTCAATTTCATAATAACTTCCTCAAGTGACCAAGGCTCATCATACTCAATTCGATCTCTAAATGCTAACGGAAATCCATTGACAAATCGTTGAACTTTTGCCTTCTCATCTGTAACATATGGTACATACCTCAAAAGCTCCAGGAACTTAGTCATGTACTCTACATCTGTCATTGATCCCATATTTAGCTCATAAAATTCTTTGGCTTTACTATCGTAGTACCTTTCTAACAAGTACTTCTTCTTGAAAAGTCTCTAGAACTCATGCCAAGTCAAGTCATTTGTCCTAATGTCTCTAACCGAATTCACATCTTCCCACCAAATGTCTGCTTTACCTCTCAAGCTGAAGATAGCTATTATTCCCTTCATATTATCTGTGTACTCATGCAGGTCAAAGAATTTCTTCATCCCAAGTATCCAAGCCTCTGCATCTCCCGACTTCTTCACATCTCCATCAAAATTAGGTGGATTTTCTTTCTTAAACTTATCTAGAAAGTATCCCCTATCACTCCTCCCGTACGGATGATAATGATCATGATCATGATGCCTATCAGAACTAGAACTAGAATAATACATGTATCCATCACTTCTCATATCTGGAGCATTGTTATGAAACCAGCTCACAAAAAGATAGAAAAGAGAGATCCACGCCTTAGAATTCAGCCTCTTCGAGGGGGCAACCTCCTTTACATTACATAAATGAACAATTCTTGGATGATACAAATGAAAATACCTCCTTTCTATATATAGGAGTCTAAGTGGTCCCAATACAATCAAAGCCTACATAACAATAATATTGTAGGGCACAACAATAACAATAGTGGGCTTCTATGTGGCACAATAGTAACAATATGGGCACTACATGGGTACATCAATATAAATAAGGGGTATAACTACAATAGTAATGGGGTAATCACTAGTATTATAGGGACCCAACATGCCCCTCTCCTTCAAAAAAGTGTTGTCCTCAACGCTTGAGCAGTTCTGGATACTTCTGCATAAAATTCTCATCCTCCCATGTGGAATCTTCAGCGGATAAGTTCTTCCACTTGATAAGATACTCTGAAATTGATCGATTTCGTAGCTGTCGAGTTCTTGTTTCTGTGACTGCTTCCGGTTCCAATATAATTTTTCCTTCCTCGTCAAGTTCTGGCAATATTGTTTGAACTGGGAGCTTGTCGCCTATAACCTTCTTTAAACATGAAACATGGAAAACTGGGTGCAATCGAGAAGCTGCAGGAAGCTCCAATTTGTATGCCATAGTACCAATCTTTTGCAACACCTTGTACGGACCATAATACTTTGGTGATAATTTATTATCCTTCTTAGCTTGCTTGAGGGACATTTGCTTATATGGTTGTAGCCGTAGGAATACCCAATCACCTACATCAAAACTTCTTTCACTGCGATGTTGATCTGCCTGTTGTTTCATTCTATTCTGTGCCAACACGAGGTTATCCTTTAAGAGTTGGAGGACTTGTTGTTGATGTTCGATGTGATGTTCCACTGCCTGAACCTTAGAATTTTCTCTTAAATATGATGTGATGGATGGTGGTTGATACCCATAAAGTGCCATAAATGGGGTCATTTTTGTTGCTGTATGGAAGGAAGTGTTATACCACCATTCAGCCAGAGGCAACCATTTGACCCATTGTGTCTGTTTATCAGATACAAAGCAACGAAGATATCCTTCCAAACATTTGTTTACTATCTCAGTTTGCCCATCAGATTGAGGATGATAAGATGAGCTATGAGCTAACTGAGTACCAAGACAAGAAAATAATTCTGTCCAAAAATTTCCAGTGAAAATGGGATCTCTGTCACTTACAATAATCTTTGGGTTTCCATGTAGCTTTTGAATTGTTTCCATAAATGCAGTAGAAACTGTACTGGCTTTAAATGGATGTGATAATGCACAAAAGTGTGCATACTTGGTAAGTCTGTCAACTACCACCATGATGACACTCTTTCCCTCAGACTTGGGTAAACCTGTGATAAAATCCATTGAAACCTCCTCCCAACGTTGGCTTGGAATGGATAAAGGTTGTAATAGACCCGGTGTCTTAATTGTTTCAACTTTATTTTGTTGGCAAACCAAACATTCTGCCACAAACTTTTGAATATCTGATTTAAGGCCATCCCAAAAAAATTCCTTCTTAACCCTGTGGTAAGTTTTTAAAAATCCTGAGTGCCCTCCTAAGGGAGAAGTGTGCAATTCCATAAGAATCTTTTGTTTTAGCTGGGAATTCTTACAGAGGTATAAGCGATCTTTGTACCATAACGAATCATTTTTCCAGCTAAATGTATCAGACGTACTGGAATCTTGTTGTAGCTTTCGAATAAGTGCCCACACTTCTTCGTCATTCTTCCATTCCTCCCTTGCTTCATTTATCCAATCTGGTTGGATAATAGAAATGGCGCACAACAATGCTTCCACATCCTCATCCTTTCTTGAGAGTGCATCTGCCACCACATTTTGCTTCCCTTTTTTGTAGATGATTTCAAAGTCATAACCCAACATCTTTGTGACCCACTTTTGTTGCTCTTCAGAGGATAATCTTTGTTCTAAAAAGTATTTAAGGCTATCATGATCCGTTTTTACCTTGAAGTGTCTTCCCATTAGGTAGGGTCGCCATTTCTTAAGTGCATGGAGTATTGCCAACATTTCCTTCTCATAAATAGCTTTGCTTAAAAACTTTCCCTTGATTGGACGACTTTCAAAAGCAATGGGTCTTTCATCTTGCATTAGAACAGCACCAATTCCATTTCCTGAAGCATCACATTCCACAATAAAGGTTTTTGTGAAGTCCGGTGTAGCTAAGACCGGTGCTTGGCACATTGCCTCTTTAAGATGTTCAAAGGCCTTTGTTGCTTCCGAAGTCCATGAAAATGCATCTTTCTTCAATAATGTTGTTAGAGGTGCTGCTATTCTCCCATAATTCTTAACAAACTTGCGATAATACCCTGTCAACCCAAGAAATCCTCGCAGATGCTTTATGGATGTGGGGATTTTCCATTCCTTAATGGCTTTAATTTTGCTAGGGTCTACCTTAACTCCTTCATGAGATACAATATGACCCAAATATTCCACCTCCTGGACTCCAAAGAAACATTTGGATCTTTTTGCATATAATTGTTTCTCCTCCAATAGTTGTAGCACCCTGTCAACATGTTCAACATGATCCTTCCAAGACTTGCTGTAGATTAGTATATCATCAAAAAATACTAACACAAATTTTCTAAGGAATGGTTTGAAAATTGAATTCATCAAACCTTGAAATGTTGAAGGTGCATTGGTAAGGCCAAAAGGCATGACCAAAAATTCATAATGACCCTCATGAGTTCTAAATGTCGTTTTCGGAATGTCTTCAATCTTCATTCTGATTTGATGATATCCTGAACGAAGATCCAACTTGGTGAAGTAAATTGATCCATGCAATTCATCCAGTAATTCATCAATGACAGGAATGGGGAACTTATCTTTAATAGTGAGCTTGTTGAGCTCCCTATAATCCGGACACATGCGCCATGATCCATCCTTCTTGTGCACCAATACTACTGGAGCAGAGAAAGAACTTTGACTCGGTTGAATTATACCAGCCTCTAGCATTTCTGCAACCATACGTTCAATTTCACTTTTTTGGACATAGGGATATCTGTACGGCCTGATGTTTGGAGGAACACTTCCTGGAATCAGATGAATAGCATGATCATGATCACGCATAGGTGGGAGACCTTTGGGAGTCTCAAATACCTTGGAATGATTGTCCAGGACTTTTTGGAGATCTGGAGAAATAGATGATTCCAATGTGGAAACATCTAGCGAACATAATTGTGCAATTACACCTCTTTGCTCCTTTTTTAGAAGCTTTGTCATACCATTAGAGCTGATTATCTTTCCTGGTTTCCCTGCAATACCCCTTAATTCAACTTCCTTTCCTTCCACAGAAAATTTCATGAAAAGTTCTTGAAAATTAAAAGCTATTGTACCCAAGGATTGTAGCCATTGGACTCCTAGTACAACATCAGCACCTCCCATTGGAATGGAAAGCATTGGGCTAGTCAATACATATTCTCCCATGGATAGCTTGATATTATGGCACTTTCCAGAGCAATTTATTGTTCCTCCATTTGCAATCATCACTTGACACTCTGGTGCTGGATATAGGAAGCAATTCAATTCTTTTGCTACCCTACAATGAATAAAATTGTGGGTGCTTCCTGAATCAATCAACACTATTACCTTTTTCTTCTTGATTTGTCCTTCTATCTTGATGGTTTGAGGAGTGGTAATTCCCGCCAATGCATTACAAGATATGGTCGGATTTATTTGTTCTTCATCTAGGCTTTGTTCCTGGAATATATCCTCTTCTTTTGACCTTTCTTGCTCCTTTTCTTCTTCCTCTTCACAATCTATGTAGAATAATTTCTTCTCAGCACACTTATGACCTTTTGTGTATTTTCTATCACAATTGTAACAAAGCCCTTTTGCTCTTTTTTCTTCCAATTGTTGTGGTGTCAACCTTGTAGGTTGTGGAAGACTATGGGCAACAACACTTCCATCTTTATAGTTGTGAATGGTATGCTTCCTAGTTGCCATAATTTTGCTTTCCATTTTTCTTGCTAACCTGAATGCCTTCTCTAATGAATCAGGTTCCCAAAGGCGCACATCATGTTGGATATTATCCTTTAAAGACCCTATGAACACATCAATCCTATGCTCCTCTGGAATATCTTTTACCCTTATGTTCAATTTTTGGAACTCCTCAATGTGCTCCATTATTGAACCCTTTTGTTTGAGATTATCAATTGGCTAAAAAAAGTGTTGCTTTTTGTATCCTCATAATGTGCTATCAATTCTTCCGTAAAAATTGCCCAAGTGATAAATTGTTTACGAGAACAAAGCCATTGATACCATACAAACTGATTTGGTTCCAAATATAAAGTTGCCATACGTACCTTTTGTGTGTTTTGCACATTATTGAGATCGAAGAATTGCTCCATCTGTAATATCCATGTGGCGGGATCCTTGCCATCAAACTTCCTCATATCGATTTTTGGAACATGGTGAGTCTTCGATCCAACATTAGAGTCTATGGAATCATGATTAACATTTCTTTTGTTCTCATCATGAGTTTCCTTTACTACCTTTTCACCATTAGTGACCCTTTCTTGTAGCAACTTCTTCAATTCATCCATCTTATCATCCATGCCATCAATTTTAGCGTCCATGCCATCAATTTTAGCGTAAATCTTAGCTTCCATGCCATCCATCTTATCTTCCATTCCCTTTATCTTAGATTCCACGCCATTTACCTTAGATTCCACGCCACTTATCTTAGCTTCTGTTAGCTTTTGTGAGCGTGACATTTTTTGCACTTGTTCTTGTAATTTTGATATATCATGTAGCATTTCTTCCTCTTCTTCATGAGTCATGCTAGAGCTTTCAGGTTCCTTACTAGGTGTTTGCATTTTCTTTCCTCGGGGCATCAGTTACCGATAATAATGTTTTACTATGCCCTTTGAATTCTGTTAAACCAAGCTTACACAAAAAATAAAAAAAACTACACACCTTTTTTCACTTTATAGAAGCCTGATATTGAATCTGATTTATCTCTGTAATTTCGGATCCTCCAATTCTGAAATTGCTACCTGTAGTAGCCTTCTGCGTCCTCTTTCCAATGCCACAAGTCTGAGCCAAATTGGATTCTCCAAGGAAGAGTTATGTGAAATCTCCCACAGTGACTTGCTTTTAGACTAGTTCAGTAGAGCGAACTTGTACGACGTGCCACGAGTCACTGTTTAAACCTTTGAATCTGAAACACACACAAAAGAAACTACAATCCGTCCTCTTTCTGTACCTTATTACGAAATTTCAATCCGATCCTCAGAGAGAGAGTTATGACGATTTTCCCCGGGTCACTTGTTTTGAATGTAATTCAGGAGTCTGCAAAAAGACCAACCTCCTCAGATCATATCTCCGAAAATGTCGCGAGAAAAGCTCTGAAATTCAGACCCAAGGTTCAACGCCAATTCTTCTCAAATGGGTTGTTTTTGCGACTTCTGAAAACGTCACAGAAAAAAAGTTATAGCGAAAATTCCACGATGACCTGTTTGGAGCAGCGAAACCCTAGAATCCAAAGCTCTGATACCAAATGTTATGAAACCAGCTCAAAAAAGGATAGAAAAGAGAGATCCACGCCTTAGAATTCAGCCTCTTTGAGGGGGAAACCTCCTTTACATTACATAAATGAACAATTCTTGGATGATACAAATGAAAATACCTCCTTTCTATATATAGGAGTCTAAGTGGTCCCAATACAATCAAAGCCTACATAACAATAATATTGTAGGGCACAACAATAACAATAGTGGGCTTCTATGTGGCACAATAGTAACAATATGGGCACTACATGGGTACATCAATATAAATAAGGGGTATAACTACAATAGTAATGGGGTAATCACTAGTATTATAGGGACCCAACAAGCATCCAACAATCTGCCATCTCTATTAATGTCATCTCTATCCGATCTGTAACCACAATGAGACCTACTACCATACGCCCCATTAGTTTTGTCCCCCTGTCCACGTTTGATCTGAAGTGGAACTTATCACTGCAATTCTGACAAACTCTAAAGAAGTATAGCATTAACCTCAACTTATTTCTCTTGTACATGTAAGATTTTGTCATTGTCTACCTTACAACTCCTTATTTCTTCCTTCAAGCTTCTCAATGTGGCTGCCAAATCAGAAGAGTACCCAACACCACACTGCTCATCTGATTCATAGGGAGAGTCTTTGTAGTCTACCATCTTGCTAGTCATTTTGTATTCGTCACCTCTCATATTCAGAGTATCCAAATATCTTCCATCTCTAATAGTGTCATCTCTATCTGATCTGTAACCACCATGAGACCTACTGCCATATGCCCTATTAGTTTTGTCCTCGTGTCCATTGTTGATCTGAAGTGGCCCTTGTTGCTGTAATTCTAACAAACTCTGGAGAAGTATAGTATTAACCTCAACTTGTTTCTCTTATTCATGTATGATTTTGTCATTGTCTGCCTTACAACTCCTTATTTCTTCCTTCAAGCTTCTCAATGTGTCTGCCAAATCAGAAGAGTACCCAACAACACTTTTCTCATCTGATTCATAACGAGAGTCTTTGTAGTCTACCATCTTGCTAAGAGCATATGCCACCTTGTTCTCTTTACCCTTGATGTACCTGAGCTAAAAATCAAACTCGCTAATTGTGGCCAACCATCTATCCTGTCAGGCGTTCATATTTATTTGGTCAAACAAATACCTCAACCCAACGTGATCACTTATTAACACAAACCTCCTGCTAAGAAGATAATGCCTCCACATATTCACTGGATGTATGATTGTTGATAACTCAAGATCATATTACAGGTAGTTCTACTTGTGCTCATTTAGTTTTCATGACTCATAGCATACGACCTATCCATCCTGCATAAGGACCCCACCAAGTCCTCTCTTGCAATCATCTATGCATACTACAAACTCCCTATCTGGATCTACAATCTTTATCATTGGTGCATGTGTCAACAACTTCTTAAGATGCTCAAAATTGGCCTCACACTCCTCGGTCCATTCAAACTTCTTACTTTTCCTCTACAATGGTGTAATAGGATAAGCAATCTGTGAGAAGTTCCTAATGAACCTCCTATAATAGCCTGCCAACCCCATGAAAGTTCTCACCTCATCCACATTTCTAGGAGCTACCCACTCCATGACAGCCCTTATTTTTTTTAGATCTACTGCAATGCCTTCCTTGGAGACGACATTTCCCAAGTAATGTACCTCAGTCTGAAAGAAATTGCACTTGTTAAGCTTAGCGTACAATTGATTCTCTCTCAACAATCTCAATATTGCTACTAAATGCTCAGCATGCTCTTCCTCATTTTTAGAATATACCAATATGTGATCAATGAACACAATAACAAACTTATCCAAATACAGACACAACACACTATTCATCAAGCACATAAATGTAGTTGGAGAATTATTCAAACCAAATGGAACTACAACAAATTCATAATGCCCATACCTGGTCCGAAAAGTTGCCTTAAAATTTCCTCTTTGATGCATACCTGATGATATCAAATCAATATTCGATAACATTGTTGCTCGCTTCAACTAATAAAACAAGTCATCAATCCTCAGTAATGGATACATGTTGTTGATGGTCACTTTGTTGAACTACCTGTAGACAATGGATAATCTGAGAGTGCCCTCTTTCTTCTTCACAAACAATATCGGTGTGCCCTAAGGTGATACACTTGGCCTAATGTACCCCTTGTCGAACATTTCCTTCAACTACAACTTCAACTCTACCAACTCAGGTGTGATCATCTTGTAAGATGCTTTTGATGTTGGATCTTCCCCTGGCACTAACTCAGTAGAAAATTATACTTCCCTGTGAGGTGGTAACTCTTAGATCTCTTCGAGAAACACATCCTGAAACTGCTTTAGAATTAGGTATCTGTTCAAAACATCTAAATCCTCAACTTCCTTACATTTTTCACCATAAATATGCACTACAAATAACACACATCATTTTCTCTTACTACGCTTTGCATGCATAGTTGTCACCATCCTAACTGATGTGGCTTTCTTCTTTCCCTACAAGACTCTTGGTTCCCCATTGTCATCCACACACTCAAATGATTTTTCATAACAATACACCATGGTTCTAAGAAGATACAACCAATCCATGCCCAACAACATACTGTGTGATCCCAATGGTAATACATTCAAATGTGTTGTGGTAGATATACCATTCAAATCAAATGCACAAGCTCTTACCCAATGACGAACTCGCTTCTTTGTACCTGTAGCCAACTGTACTAACCAAGATTCTGCATGTAATTCCTTCCTCAAACCACACTTATCCACCAAGTCGGGACTAACATAATTATAGTTAGATCCAGTGTCAATCAAAATAGAAATAATTTGATCACAAATATTACCATCCATCTCAATGATAGATGCCTGATGGTATGCATGTTTGTTATCCAATGTTGCATAAATACGAGGAACGCTTTGACCAACATCCCCAACAGTTTGTGCCTCCTGCGCACTATATATCTGAGGCCTACCACCCTAATTCTATGGACAATCTCTCTTAAGATGCTCCTTACCACACATCCAACACTCCAACCGACCAGTACCCTCGCCTCTATGTTGTTGTTATGACCCATGTCCCTGTCTAGCCATATTAAACCTCTTTTGCAGTACCACAATTTTTTTTTTCATCTACATTCTAAGGCCTTGTTCTTTTCGGTTGTCATTTACCTTTATCTTTGTCTTTTCTTTTCCATCCTTGCTGAGATTCATTCTTATGCTTTGACTATTCATAGCAATGTTTCAATTTCCCAATAACTTCCTCAAGTGGCCAAGGCTCATCATACTCGATCTAATCTCTAAACGCTAATGGAAATCCACTGAAAAAGCATTGAACTTTAGGCTTCTCATCTGTGAGATACGGTACATACCTCAATAGCTCGAAGAACTTAGTCATGTACTCTTCATCTGTCCTTCATCCCATATTTAGCTCATAGAATTCTTTGGCCTTACTATCGTAGTACCTTTCTGACAAGTACTTCTTCTTGAAAATCCTCTGGAACTCATGCCAATTCAAGTCATCTATCCTAATGTCTCTAACTCGCTTCACATCTTCCCACTAAATTTCTACTTTCCCTCCCATGTTGAAGATAGATATTATGCCCTCCATATTATCTATGTACTCATGCATCTCAAAGAATTTCTTCATCCCAAGTATCCAAGCCTTTGCATCTTCTGACATTTTCACATCTCCATCAAAAGTAGGTGGCTTTTCTTTATTAAACTTATCTGGCAAGTATCCCCTATCACTCCTCTTGTACGGATGATAACAATGATGATCATGATGCCTATCAGAACTAGAGCTAGAATAATACATGTATCCATCACCTCTCATATCTGGACTATCCAACAATTTGCCATCTCTAACAGTGTCATCTCTATCTGATCTGTAACCACCATGAGACCTACTACCAGACGCCCCATTAATTTTGTCCTCCTATCCATGGTTGATCTGAAGTGGCCCTTGTCACTGCAATTCTGATAAACTCTAGAGAAGTATAGCATTAACCTTAGCTTGTTTCTCTTGTGCTTGTATGATTTTGTCATTGTCTACCTTATAACTCCTTATTTCTTCCTTCAAGCTTCTCAATTTGTCTGCCAAATCAGAAGAGTACCCAACACCATGCTACTCATGTGATTCATAGGGAAAGTCTTTGTAGTCTACCATCTTTCTAGTCATTTTGATCTTTCTCCTATAAGGCATATTATGACATCTGAACCAAAGCACACTAAACCAACGTACCTTAGCAAAATTCAGGTAGGATATATCATCTGTAAGATCATTGAATCAGCATGATACATGTATAAACATAATCGTAACAACATATAGACATATAATACATAAGCACATACCATGTAGTCATCGGTCTAGCTAGAGTCCAGTCATCAATGCATGACCATATCAACTACACATAACATGACCTCATGCATGAAAACAACAACCATACTGAAGTACACTAAAAATATGCAAGCATAAAACATGTAACCAATAATACACTCATGATGACATACTTCATAACAAAAACATCCTCTTTCACATGGCGACATCACTACAACCATGACTGACACTATGCATATGCAAAAAGCATATAGACCACAAGAATGATTAACCACACATGCAAAGACATGAATGCATGACCAACACACCACTCATCTAGTCTGAGGGGTGAACCATGCCTTGATACCACTCTGTAATACCCTCCTCCCAATCTACCTAAGTAATCGGCCAACCGAGTAAACATGCGACGAGAGGCTACTATGATTGGATTCAACCTCCTATGTGACATACAGACCTTCCACATCAGCTACAAGACTCCTATGAACCATCCCATCCACTCAGGTAGCTAGCCCCTGGGTCCCACTGAAGTTTTTGACCTCTTGACCTCTGGACACTCTCATGCTATAGGCCTGCCAATGTCCAAGAGGCTTTGGACACTCTCATGACAAGGCATGCCAACATTTAGGTACTATTTTTCTCAGTGTTGTGCCAGCATCCCAGGGATTTGAGCCACTTTTTCAAGTCCAGAGCCCAGGTCACTGCCTAGAATTCAATGACACCTTCAAAACATAAAGATAACAAGGAAAGAATGATGAAAATCAAATACTTGAACAAGCCCATAATCGGACCCCTACTAGCTATAACAGGCATTTCGTCAAACATATCACAAATATGTAATCTATAGGTGTAAACAACATATTTAAGCATAGGGGTCTCATACTTATCTAAGAATCACTATGAAT
Source organism: Pinus tabuliformis (assembly GCA_031772625.1). NCBI lineage: Eukaryota > Viridiplantae > Streptophyta > Pinopsida > Pinales > Pinaceae > Pinus > Pinus tabuliformis. The sequence goes on along the minus strand of CM062820.1, from coordinate 444,408,074 downwards.
CATTGTTCCCTTATATCATTTGTTGCATTATCATCTATTAAGTCATAGATACATTTTTCAACCATTTACTAGTAAAAACATGATGAGAGCCATACATAGCCATTATCATAAAACACATACGTAACCAGCATAATAGCAATAAAAAAAACATGATGAGCAGAACAAACCAAAGAGTGGGGAGGATGAAGCTCTGATCTGGTGTTCCGTTTCATTTTGGTTAGGGTTTCAATCTTCACTTCTCTGTCACTGCCGCTGTTAGCTATAGCTACACTTGCTTTTCCCTATCTGTGGGGTGCGCTCACCATGACGGTCTACTGCTTACTCCTATGTCTTCATAGTTAGTGCACCATACGACCTGTTTTCCTTCTGTTTTTGTTTCTTGACTGCAACACTTGTTGGCGATGGAGGTTGATGTTGTCTACTATTCAAAGGAGTTGTCTCCCTACAAACCCATCTAGACTTACCCTTGCTCCCTGCCAAAGGTGTCGATTTCTGGGTCCCCGAGTTTTTCACTACTGTTGTGGTCAAGACCGCTGCCTGTTTGTTTGGATGTTAGCCCCTCTGTGCCCAGTCTGTCATTTTTTGTTCTCGTTATTTCCTCATCGAGTCTCGATAGCCCCTCCCTTTCTCTGGCCTCCCTACATCTGCTTGCCTCCTGCATTCTTCCTTCCCCTTATTTTGACTATCCACTTCCGAACTCTCCCCATTTGCCATCCATATCCGCCCACCCCCTGTCTGTGGGTTTCAACTCTGGGGTCAACCCCCTCTCCCACATCCCAACTTCATCATCCTTTCATACCACTATTGCAGAACTTGTGTACCCATCCTTTCCTTCTGGTTGTTTAGATGTCCCGGTAGTAAACCCTAGGTCTTGTAACCCTAGGTCATAGGCGGATTCCTCGGGTACCCAGGATCCTCTACAGGATCATTCGGTAGCACCTCGTTCGGGAAAAGTTAAAAATTCTAAGTGTGTTAAAGCCACGCAGAAGGATCTGGCTCTCTATTTCAGTGAAGGCATGCAAATGGGTGATGTTGTGGACACAACGAACAAAGTTTTAGTGGGAAGGGTCAGGGGGAGATCGTACTTGGCCACCCAACTGTAATGAACCCTAAATCACATTTAAAAAAAAATCTTCTTCTATTTCTTTACATATTATAATCTATACTACACATAGATCTTGTTCCATTTCCATAAAAATCTCATTATACGTAAGTCTTTATTTATTAATTATGCCAAATGATGAGACCCTTGACATGTATTTTTATTTTTGGGTAAAGCGTAAAGTTAATCTTCATCTATGGGAAAAGAGGGGTTTCAATAATGTTACTCTAAGGTACATGCATAATACTATATGATATATACTACCACATTAATTGTTGCATACTAATACACTACCCTATACCCCTTTACATTTACCTTTTTTCGTTTGGTGGTAGCGCTCTTTACACATGTAGCAAGGTTATGAGTTTTGGGGCATGCACAATTGTACTCCTTCGTCCCCAGTGACATGGGCTAGAACAACACGCCAGTACTATGTGATGCCAGGTGTAATCCTATGCCAATTTCACATGGCTGTAACTTGTGCCACCGTCCTATGGGCACGCATCTCCAAATTTTAGGTCGCCGAGGTGGTTTCAAGGGTCGAGATCCTTTACTGCTTGATCTACGGTCCAGAACCTCCCTCCAAACCCTAACCTCATTTTGACCTACCATCTTCGTTGTGGTTCACCATTTTCTCCTTATGGCATATAGAGTCGAGGATGGGATGAGGGTTCCTTCCTTCTGCTGCAGTGTTGTGATCTTTCTCTGCTATAGAGTTCATATTTTCATAGTTCTTCACCATGTCTATGGCCCTTTTGATGAAAGGATCAAGGTTTTCACACAACAACAGTTCGATTTGGCGGTTGTTCCATGCAAACTAGGTAATCTTCGATTATTTGTTGATAGCTTCACAATATTAAATTTTATTTGTCAATTGAAATGATTCGTGGTTAATTTTCAATTTGGGTATTCCCTTTTTTTTTGGTTGACAGAAAGATTCCCAAGGTTTCATGACTATTACTCTTCTCACTGCGATGGTGCCTCCCGCGGTCTTGGTGAGCTTCTCCCTAAGTATTCATGCACAACCCACTCCTAGGTAAATTTATCTTCCTCTGGTATTTATCCTATTGTCTTAATTTGTGTGCGATGTTTTACCTTGCAAGAATGGAGGATGACTTTGGGTTCTTAAGGCTCGACAGGTAACCCCAAGCCTTTTCCCCCCTTGACCAAGTTTTGAATTAATTTTCAGGTATATTGGTCTTCCTGTTGCTTTACTAATGTTTATGCTCGCTATTATTTTAGGTACGCCCAGAACGATTGGTTCATGCACAACTCAGCGAAATTTAAGCGTTTAACTATTCATATTCATCTGCTTGGCAGGTTTGTGGCTTTTAATCCCCCTGATTTTTACTTGGGTTTGTTTTGTATAGCTCTATCCCATTCACTCTCGACTTGCTATTTTGCATATGTTTGTATAGTTCCAGAACTCGGTGAAGCTAGGACATGCATCTATTCACTTAAGCATTTGAATTATAACCCATGCCCCTGGCTTCCATAATCTTTGGTGGAAGAACGTCTTCTAGATACCTTGTAGCAGTAGTAATATTATTCGTAGGACTTTAGATAGGCCATAGTGTCATTTTCATATGTATTTATTTTTATCTCTTGCTTTAATTGAATGAGAGTGGCTTGGTCGGATGTATGCGGGTCTTCTTTTTTTGTTATTTAAGGGTCGCCATGGCTGTTTGGTCTCGCCCTCTGGTCCTCTTAGACATGTGTTCGAACATGGCTGTGAGAAATTGCTAAAATATAATGAATGTATAAACTGGACTTTTCTTAAAGTTATGGACATTTTCTTCAGTTTGCTTGACACTTAAATTGGTATCGTTTTTTGTGCTCCATTGGACATGGATTTCTAGGTTATGTGTGCATTTGGCTTATTCAGAAATAATAACAAAACATTTATGTAGATATCTATAATCTAACTTGACTAATACATTTTTGCACTCTATTTCTTTTAATTCGCTTGATTCTTCTGGGAAAATTTTGTTGAACAAAATGGATTATGCATGCTTCAGGGATTTATGGTTGTAGAGTATCGATCCATTATGTTATGCTTACAAAGTTTCATAATTGTATGAATCATATACTAAGAAGTCATTTGACACCGAGTTTGTGCATGTTCTCTTAATTACTGAGGTTCCAAACATTGAATCATTTAGCCCCTCCTTGATTCATTATACTTCATTTATATGTTATGCATGCCTGTTTTTAAATTAATTCTACCTGCATATACAAAAATCTTGGTACCGTTTTCTTTTAATATGAATCTATCTCTATCTCCCCAGATCTATCTGAATTTCTTTATGAATTTAACTGTTGGAGGCAAGTAATAATATGCCTTTCACATAACTATTATATAACTAGATTCTTCAGTATAATATTTCTATTTACAGTGTTAGCATGCTATCTGTCCTATAGTAACTATTCCAATTGTGTAAATCGTTTAGGAGAAAATGTCTTTAGAAGAATAGTTTTGTTACGCTATAGGTCTTTAGGCGAGACCTAACATATCTTAGATTTACCCTTTTGAGATTTTCTAAGTATTAAAACAGAAAGGTCTATTTCCTCATAGCTAAAACAATCGTATGATACAATCCCTTGTTTTTGTAGGAAAATCTTGAGATCGATTATTACCAGCCACCTAGATGCACCTTTTCTAGAAGTACTTGTAAACTTAAAACATAATTCCTACTACAAACATTTGCAAACTTGTCTTTTAGACATTCTCTGTACCTAATAAACTGCATGCTTTCATTTAAATATGTCAAAATACAAACAAACAAATTCTTCTTTATGCATTCATAAAATTTCCTACATGCCTACCACTTATCTACTTAAGCTACAATGATCAGCATAGTTGTTTGCATGCACTCGTTGGAGCTATAATTGTATAGGCTCACCCTCCAGCCATTTCTAGCATTATACATCAGAAGTCAACATGCAACCCATAGATAATTGATACTTCACAACTTATACAAATTGATTAAACTACCGTTGATAGCTAACCTTCAACATTCACGTAATACAAAAAAATATTCAGACAATAGTTCATAATTTCTGACCAATTTACTTCAGAACGAAAAAGCAATGGTTGACTGCACCAAACCTCCCAACCTTGAATCCTCTGATTCCCCCCGAACTATAATAACTTGTCAAGCATGCGTAACCACTGCTCAACCTTGATAATGCTTATTTAACATTATCATGTTCACAGATTTTTTCCCTTGGCAGTGTCCTGCCTTTAGGGGTTTTGTTTCCCCTTAGCCTAGGCTTTTTCCATGTTTTTCCTTAAAGCTAAAAGCCTGCCTTTTCCACTTGTAGCGCTTTTATTCCCGGTCTTTATTTCCCACCAGATTGGCATATATATCTATATATATTTTTAGGAAAAATCACGATGAATCTGATTCTATTAGGTCCCTATAATACTAGTGATTCCCCCATTACTATTGTCATTGTATCCCTTATTGTTATTGTTGTGCCCCTATTGTCCCCATATTGTTATTATTGTGCCCCATAGAATCCCACTATTGTTATTTTTGTGCCTTTGTATTATTATTGTTAGGTCGGCTTGGTTATATTGTGTCCCCTTAGACTCCTCTATATAGAAAGGAGGTTTTTCCATTTGAATCATCCAAGAATTGTTCATTTGTGTAATGTAAAGGAGGTTGCCCCCTCAAAGAGGATGAATCATAAGGCATTGATCTATCTTTTAATCTTTTTGTGAGCTTGTTTCCTAACATTTGGTATCAGAGCTTTGGATTCTAGGGTTTCGCTGCTCCAAATAGGACATCATGGCATTGTCGCTATAACTTTTTTTCTGCGATGTTTCAAAAGAAAATAAAAAAACCCATTTGAGAGGAAATCGTGTTGAACCTCGGGTCCAAATTTCAGAGCTTGTCTCACTATATTTTAGGAGATATGATCTGAGGAAGTTAGGGTTTTTGCAAGCTCCAGAATTTAAGCTAAAACAGGCCATCGTGGGATTTTCGCTATAACTCTTTCACTACAAAGTTTCAGAAGCTAAAACAAAAACCCATTTGAGAAGAAATCAGTCTAAACCTCGGCTCCAAATTTCAGATCCTGTCTCGCTATATTTTCGGAGATATAGTCTGAGGAAGTTAGGGTTTTTGCAAACCCCCGAATTACATTCCAAACAGGTCACCGTGGGAAAATCATCATAATTGTCTCTCTAAGCATCAGATTGAAATTTCGTAAGAAGTTATAGAAAGAGGATGGATTGTAGTTTATTTTGTATATTTTTCAGATCCAAAGGTCAAAACAATGACACGTGGAACTTCATACAAGTTTTCTCTTCTGAAAAGGTATATAATCAAGTCATCTTGGGAGATTGTGCATAAATCTTTCTTAGAGAATCCAATTTCGATCACACTAGTGGAATTGGAAAGAGGACACAGAGGGCTACGGTAGGTCGCGATTTCAGAACTGGAAGAGCTGAAATCACAGAAATAAATCAGATTCAATATCAGGCTCCTACAAAGTGAGAAAAAAAAGGTGTGTAGTTTCTTTTTTTAATTTTTGCATAAGCTTGGTTTGAAAAATTAGTTTGAAGGAATTCAAAGGGCATAGTGAAGAATTATTATCGGTAATTGATGCCCTGAAGAAATAAAATGAAAACACCTATTAAGCAACCTGAAAGCTCTAGTATGACTCATGAAGAAGAGGAAGAAATGCAACATGATATATCAAAATTACAAGACCAAGTACGACAAATATCACTGACACAAAAAGTAACAGAAGCTAAGATGGATGATTTAAAGAAAGACGTAGAAGCTAAGACGGATGGTTTAAAGAAAGGTGTGGAAGCTAAGATGGATGGTTTAAAGAAAGGTATAGAAGCTAAGATGAATGGTGTGGAAGCTAAGATGGACAACGTGGAAGCTAAGATGGATGGCGTGGAAACTAAGATGGACGATTTGAAGACAGATTTGAAGACAGGCATGGAAGATTTGAAGACAGATTTGACAAATTTTCTACAAGAAATGCTTACTAATGGCGAAAGGGTAGTAAATGAAACTCATGATAAGAACAAAATAAATGTTAATCATGATTTCATAGACTCTAACATTGGATCGAAGAAACACCATGTGCCAAAGATCGATATGAGGAAGTTTGATGGCAGGATCCCGGAACATGGATACTACAGATGAAGCAATTTTTCGATCTCCATAATGTGCAGAACACAAAAAAGGTACGCATTGCAACTTTATATTTGGAACCAAATTAGTTTGTATGGTATCGATGGCTTTGCTCTCGTAAACAAATTGTCACTTAGGCTATTTTTATGGATGAAATGATAGCACATTATGAGGATACAAAAAGCAACACTTTTTTTAGCCAATTGATGAATCGCAAACAAAAGGGTTCAATGATGGAGCACATTGAGGACTTCCAAAATTTGAATATAAGGGTAAAAGATATTCCAGAGGAGCATAGGATTGATATGTTCATAGGGACTTTAAAAGATAACATCCAACATGAGGTTCACCTTTGGGAACCAGATTCAATGGAGAAGGCATTCAGGTTGGCAAGAAAAATGGAAAGCAAAATTATGGCAACAAGGAAGCCTACCACTCACAATCATAAACATGGAAATGTTGTTGCCCCTAGCCATCCACAACCTACAAGGTTGACACCACAACAATTGGAAGAAAAAAGAGCAAAAGGGCTTTGTTACAGTTGTGATAGAAAATACACTAAAGGTCATAAGTGTGCCGAGAAGAAACTATTTTACATAGATTGTAAAGAGGAGGAAGAAAAGGAACAAGAAATGTAAAAAGAAGAGGATATACACAAGGAAAAAACCCTAGAAAAAGAAGAAATGAATCTGACCATATCTTCTAATGCATTGGCTGGAATTACCACTCCTCAAACTATCAAGATAGAAGGGCATATCAAGAAGAAAAAGGTAATAGTGTTGATTGATTCGGGAAGTACCCATAATTTTATTCATTATAAGATAGCCAAACAATTGAATTGCTTCCTATATCTGGCACCAGAGTGTCAAGTGATGGTTGCAAGTGGAGGAACCATAAATTTCTCAGGAAAGTGCCATAATATCAAACTATCCATTGGAGAATATGTATTGAATAGCCCAATGCTTTCCATTCCAAAGGATGGTGTTGATGTTGTACTAGGAGTCCAATGGCTACAATCCTTGGGTATAATAGATTTTAATTTTCAAGAACTTTTCATGAAATTATCTTCAGAAGGAAAGGAAATTGAATTAAGGGGTATCACAGGGAAACCGGGAAAGATAATCAGCTCTAATGGAATGAAAAAACTTCTAAATAAAGAACAACGAGGCATAATTGCACAATTATGTTCACTAGAGGTTCCCACATCGAAATCATCCATTTATCCAGATCTCCAAAAAGCCTTGGACAATCATTCCAAGGTATTTGAGACTCCCAAAGGCCTCCCACCTATTCGTGATCATGATCATGATATCAATTTAATTCCTGGAAGTGTCCTTCCAAACATCAGGCCTTACAGATATCCCTATGTCCAAAAGAGTGAAATTGAACATATGGTTGCAGAAATGCTAAAGGCTAGTATAATTCAACCTAGTCAAAGTTCTTTCTCTGCTCTAATAGTATTGGTTCACAAGAAGGATGGATCATGGTGCATGTGTTCAGATTATAGGGATCTCAACAAGCTCACTATTAAAGATAAATTTCCCATTCCTGTCATTGATGAATTATTCGATGAATTGCATGGATCAATTTAGTTCCCCAAGTTGGATCTTCGCTCAGGATATCATCAAATCAGAATGAAGACCGAAGACATTCCAAAAACAACATTTAGAACTCATGAGGGTCATTATGAATTTTTGGTCATGCCTTTTGGCCTTACTAATGCACCTTCTACATTTCAAGGTTTGATGAATTCCATTTTCAAACCGTTCCTTAGAAAATTTGTGTTAGTATTTTTTGATGATATACTAATCTACAGCAAGTCCTGGAAGGATCATGTCCAACATGTTGACATGGTGCTCAAACTATTGGAGGAGAAACAATTATATGCAAAAATGTCTAAATGTTTCCTTGGAGTACAAGAGGTGGAATATCTGGGTCATATTGTATCTCATGAAGGTGTTAAGGTAGACCCTAGAAAAATTAAAACCATTAAGGAATGGAAAATCCCCACATCCATAAATCATCTACGAGGATTTCTCGGGTTGATAGGGTATTATCACAAGTTCGTTAAGAATTATGGGAGAATAGCAGCACCTCTAACAACATTATTGAAGAAAGATGCATTCTCATGGACTCCAGAAGCAACGAAGGCCTTTGAACATCTTAAAGAGGCAATGTGCCAAGCACCAGTCTTAGTTACACTGAACTTCACAAAAACCTTTATTGTGGAATGTGATGCCTCAGGAAATGGAATTGGTGTTGTTTTAATGCAAGAACAAAGACCCATTGCTTTCAAAAGTTGTCCAATTAAAGGAAAGTATTTACACAAAGCTATTTATGAAAAGGAAATGATGGCAATACTACATGCACTCAAGAAATTGTGACCCTACCTAATGGGAAGACACTTCAAGGTAAAAACAGATCATGATAGTCTTAAATACTTTTTGGAACAAATATTATCTTCAGAAGAGGAACAAAAATGGGTCACAAAGATGTTGGGCTATGACTTTGAAATCATCTACAAAAAAGGGAAGCAAAATGTTGTGTCCGATGCACTCTCAAGAAAGGATGAGGATGTGGAAGCATTTCTTTGCGCCATTTCTATTATCCAACCAGATTGGATAAACGAAGCAAGGGATGAATGGAAGAATGACGAGGAAGTGTGGGAACTCATTCAAAAGATATAATAAGATCCCAGTACATCTAATACATTTAGCTGGAAAAATGATTCGCTGTGGTACAAGGATCGGTTATACCTATGTAAGAATTCCCAACTCAAACAAAATATTCTTAGGGAATTGCACACCTCTCCCTTAGGAGGGCACTCAGGATTTCTAAAAACCTACCACAGGGTTAAGAAGGAATTTTTTTGGGATGGCCTTAAATCGGATATTCAAAAGTTTGTGGCGGAATGTTTAGTTTTCCAACAAAATAAAGTTGAAACAATTAAGACACCAGGACTATTACAACCCTTATCCATTCCAAGCCAACATTGGGAGGAGGTTTCAATGGATTTTATCACAGGTTTACCAAAGTCTGAAGGAAAGAGTGTTATCATGGTGGTAGTTGACAGACTTACCAAGTATGCACACTTTTGTGCATTATCTCATCCATTTAAAGAAAATACAGTTTCTACTGCATTTATGGAAACAATTCAAAAGCTACATGGAAACCCAAAGATTATTGTAAGCAACAAAGATCCCATTTTCATTGGAAATTTTTGGGCAGAATTATTTCTTTTCTTGGGACTCAGTGAGCTCATAGCTCATCTTATCATCCTCAATCTGATGGGAAAACTGAGATAGTAAACAAATGTTTGGAAGGATATCTTCGTCGCTTTGTATCTGACAAAAAGACACAATGGGTCAAATGGTTGCCTCTGGCTGAATGGTAGTATAACACTTCCTTCCATACTACAACAAAAATGACCCCATTTATGGCACTTTATGGAAATCATCCACCATCCATCACATTATATTCAAGAGAAAATTCTAAGGTTCAAGCAGTGGAAGACCACATCGAGCATTAGCAACAAGTTCTCCAACTCTTAAAGGATAACCTTACCTTGGCTCAGAATAGAATGAAACAGCAGGTAGATCAACATCGCAGCGAAAGAATTTTTTATGTAGGTGATTGGGTATTCATATGGATACAACCATATAAACAAATGTCCCTCAAGCAAGCTAAGAAGGATAATAAATTATCACCAAAGTATTATGGTCCGTACAAGGTGTTGCAAAAGATAGGTACTATGGCATACAAATTGGAACTTCCTGCAGCTTCCGAGTGCACCCAGTTTTCCATGTTGCATGCTTAAAGAAGGTTATAGGTGACAAGATTCCAGTTCAAACAATATTGCCATAACTTGATGAGGAAGGAAAAATCATATTAGAACCTGAAGCAGTCAAAGAAACAAAAACTTGACAGCTACGACATAGATCAATTTCAGAGTATCTCATCAAGTGGAAGAACTTACCCGTTGAAGATTCCACATGGGAGGATGAGAATTTTATACAGAAGCACCCATAACTACTTAAGCGTTGAGTACAACACTTTTTTGAAGGAGAGGGGAATGTTAGGTCCCTATAATACTAGTGATTCCCCCATTACTATTGTCATTGTATCCCTTATTGTTATTTTTGTGCCCCTATTGTCCCCATATTGTTATTATTGTGCCCCATAGAATCCCACTATTGTTATTTTTGTGCCTTTATATTATTATTGTTAGGTCGGCTTGGTTATATTGTGTCCCCTTAGACTCCTATATATAGAAAGGAGGTTTTGTCATTTGAATCATCCAAGAATTGTTCATTTGTGTAATGTAAAGGAGGTTGCCCCCTCGAAGAGGCTGAATTCTAAGGCGTTGATCTATCTTTTTATCTTTTTGTGAGCTGGTTTCCTACATGCCTACCACTTATCTACTTAAGCTACAATGATCAGCATAGTTTTTTTCATGCTCTCATTGGAGCTATAATTGTACAGGCTCACCCTCCAGCCATTTCTAACATTATACATCAGAAGTCAACATGCAAGCAATAGATATTTGATACTTCGCAACTTATACAAATTAATTAAACTATCATTGATAGATAACCTTCAGCATGCACATAATACAAAAAAATAATCAGACTATAGTTCATAATTTCTGACCAATTTACTTCAAAACAAAAAAACAATGGTTGACTGCACCAGACCTCCCAACCTTGAATCCTTTGATTCCCCCCGAGCTATGATAACTTGTCAGGCATGAGTAACCACTACTCAGCCTTGATAATGCTTATTTAACATTATCATGTTCACAGATTTTTTCCCTTGGCAGTGTCCTGCCTTTAGGGGTTTTGTTTCCCCTTAGCCTAGGCTTTTTCCATGTTTTTCCTTAAAGATAAAAGCCTGCCTTTTCCACTTGCAACGCTTTTATTCCCGATCTTTATCTCCCACCAGGTTGGCATATATATCTATATATATTTTTAGGAAAAATCATGATGAATCTGATTCCTCTCAGATTCTAGCAAGTTTCATCCTCTACTCTGGTGTCAACCAATGAAATTTCCAACATAAAATCAATAGCTTTATTAATAAAAACTTAAACATACAAACATACATGTTTATCACATACTAGCATAATTATTGTCGTAACCATTACACAATTAATTAATTTCTTAAAAATGGGAGGTGTTACACCAACTTCGTCTTTACGTCATATAGATTTGGGGGAACATACTCAGGGAATTCCCTTCCATCGCCACTTTGGCTCGAGGATGGTTTTCTCTTAGTTTTCAAAGGGAAGATTACACTTCAGGGTTCTCTCACAATACTGGCACATAGAACTAGCCCATGTGCTACTTAAGAGATGGAGTCCGCTATTTGACCCCGAGCAGGAACAATTGGGTGCTAGTCCGCTTTGGGTTCGTCTCTCAAGACTTCCCCTGCACTTCTGGTCTGAGGACATTTTTACTCGCATTGGGAATGCATTGGGTACTTTTCTTGATTATGTTAAATCCTACATTACCTCTGGAAACAAATCAATGGCATGCATCCTAGTGCACCTGGACACCAGAGAAGGACTGGAGGAGCAGATTACTCTTCAGTGGAAAAGATTCACTCATATCCAGATTCTCGATTATGAAGGGGTTTCGTTCAGATGTAGAAGGTGCCACAAGGTAGACCATCTCTACAAGGAATTCCCTTTGGTCACTCTTGCCTCCTCTCCCACCAAAGGCTCAAATGGTGTCGCCCCCGTTTCTCAAGCACCTGTGGAGGAGCAGCCTACTCGTTCCTCTCATCTAAAGCCACCGGATCACAGTTCTACTCAAATTACTACTTCGGCTTCCCCTCGACCTCCTTCACCTCCCATGACGAGATCATGGGCTTCTGTTGTGGCCGCTCTCTCTATCGGTATTTCTCCTCCTCATTACTCTGTAATTTCATTATCTTTATCTACTTTTGCACAACAATTTCATGTTGAATTTCCATCCATTGCAAGAATTTCCTCCATTTCACTCTCATGTCCTCTAAATCCCCCCCCCCCATCCTATTCTACCACCCCGCCTTCTATACCTGGGCTTTCTATTTCTCCTCCCTCTCCTGGTGCATCGATCTCCTCTGGTCACTCTCATCCCTACAATCTTCTCTCTTAGGGGCAACACCCTCCTGAGCCTTCTAGGATTGGCCTAATCTCTCATCCTAAATTCACCAAGCTTTCAAGGGGTCATCACTCCTATATTTCTAGATCCATTACCCAAGCAGGGGTGGATGTGATCCAGGGAAAGAAATCTACACTTAAGAGGGTTCTTAGAGCAACGGACACCCTCCCCCAGTCTCATCCATGAAGTGGATCTCTTTTAACTTTAGAGGGTTGGATAGCCCTAATAAAAAATTAGCCCTTAGAAGACTACTGGATTCTGAGAAGATTGATATTATCTATCTACAAGAAACCCTTGGGTTGGCTAAGCAGGTCATCTCTGTTTTTAATTCCCTAAAGTTGAGATGGACCTTCTATGCACTAGATGTCAATGGATGATCTAGGGGAATTGCACTTGGCATTAACCCCTGCACGATTAAGCTACTTACATCCTGGGGAGGGGCTGGATTTTTGGTTATGGATATATACTCCTCGGAGATGGGTCAGGAATTTAGAATCATCAATGTCTATGCTCCCTGTCATAACAGGGTTGAATTCTGGAATCATCTATTCAACCTATCTCCACTAACACATACAACCTCATTCTGGGAGGGGACCTAAATTTCTCAATTGGACACGCGGAATCTTGGGGACACAATGCCCAGTTGGACCCCCTCTCAGATACTATGGAACATCTTCTAGAGTAGTACCATCTGGTAGATATCCTTATGAATAAGTTGTAGCTGACTTGGCGTAATAGAAGAGCAGTAGAAGCATCACTGGCCAGAAGACTAGATCGCTTCTTAATCAAGGAGAATTTGGTAAGATCCTTGATAAACTTTCGTCAATGGGTGGGTTCTGGTGGCATATATCACTACTCCCCTATATTTTTGGAGTTCTCCGGTCCCTTTCTGAAACCAAGGGCCCCATTTAAATTCAATTCCATCTGGCTGATGGATCCTGATTACATCAAATTGGTTAATGATTATTGGCAAGCACATCCACCTACTCAGGGGAGATCTATATTAGAAGGCTTTTGTCACAATCTAAATGAACTAAAGATTCTAGCTATTCAATGGGCTAAAAACAAATAAGATCGAGACGATCAAACTCTTAGGCTCATCGAAGACAAGCTGGAAGATCTGTTTGACGAGAATGGGAGGGGTTTCTCCACTGTAGAAGCTAAAAATACTCTCATTGACCTGGAAACTCAACGATCCAAAATTCTTAAAGAATGTGAGGAGACTCGGTGCCTCAGGAGTATGGCTATCTGGTTACAAGTTAGGGATTACGACACCAAATTATTTCATAATTATGTGAAAGGGAGACGGGAAAGTAATACTATTTGGTAGATGCCTAATGAGGATGGAAATCCTACTGATACTTTTCATCAACTGGCTCATCTTGGCATGACCTACTTTCAACAGCTTTTCAAGGCTCCTCCAGGGGCCACTCTTGCAGAAATTGTTACAGTTGCCAGACTTTTCCCTCGTTTTGTTAACCAAGATGCGGCAGCTAATCTCATTAAGCCAGTCTCCATTGGGGAACTGGAAATCACTCTTAAATGGTTTAAAAGGGATAAAATCCCTGGCCCAGATGGATGGTCTATTGAATTTTATCTAGATTTATTTGAGACCATTGGACAGGACCTACTTAAGGTTGTGGAGGAATGTAGGACAGTTGGTCATATGTATGAGGCCATCAACTCTACTTTCATTGTCCTCGTCCCCAAAGTGGACTCCCCTCTTTATTTCAATGATTTCAAGCCTATATCTCTCTGCAACTACTTCTGCAAAATTATTGCCAAAATCATCGCTAATCGATTAAACCCCATCCTATATGCCCACATCTCATCCTAAAAATTTGCTTTTCTGCATAATAAACAAATACATGAGGCCATTGGCACCGCATAGAAGATCCCCCACTCCATTAAGACAAGGCATTTAAAAGGATCCATCCTCAAGATCTATCTTTCTAAGGCGTTTGATCGATTCATGTGGTTATACTTAAGAATGCTCCTCACACACTTAGGCTTCCCTCTCTCTTTCATTCAATGGATAATGTGTTGTATCACCACTGTATCTTTTAGCATTCTCATTAATGGCTCAACCTCCATTTATTTCATGCAGAGTGAGGCCTCAGACAGGGATGTCCTCTTTCTCCTCTCCTTTTCCTCCTTGTAATATATTGCAGGAAAGAAAGATGGGCGACTTCATGGTATCAAGACTATAAACCATTACATTATCTCCCGACTACTTTTCGTGGATGGTGTCCTTATCTTCCTCAGTGGGGGTATATGGGACTTCTCTGTTTTTTATGATATCATGCAGCTTTTTTCCATTGCAACCGGTATGGAATCCAATCGGTCAAAATCTATAATCTCTTTCTCAGATTTTTCCCGGCAAGAAATCATGATCGCTCTTTAGAAGTTCCCCTTTCAGAGACTTTATCTGGAAGATGGACTCAAACATCAGGGTTTCTGCATCAAACCACACAGTTACAAAATTGCAGATTGGAATTGGCTTGTGTCCAAGGTGGAAAAAAGACTTCATAATTGGAATCATAGGTTCTTATCCAGAGTTGGGTGTTTAGTCCTTATTAAATCGGTCCTTGGGGCAATTTTGGTTTACTGGATATCCTTGGCATGGATACCAAAAGGTATCCTATCCCAGATACAAAATATTTGTTTTAGATTCCTGTGGAATGGTTACAAGGAGGGGAATACATTTGCTTGGGTGCGCTGGAGTTAAATCGCGCCTCCTAAGAAATCAGGTGGTTGGGGTATTAAGGATCTTACTTCTTTTGCACATGCACTTGCTGCCAAGATGGGATGGCATGTTCTCACTACCCACAGACTAATGTGGTCCATAAAAAATAAATTTGGCCTCTTCATTATAGGGATTGGATTTGACTCCCGACCTGGCACAAAACAAGTATATCGATGATCTGGTGGTTGTCCTCCATAGTCTTCCTACTATAAAAAACTGCCTTATATGACATATTAAATCTGGCACATCATTACACTTAGGCATGGACCCGTGGTCAGGATGTGGTAATATGTACAGACTACCCTCGAATCTTATTAAATTTCTAAATGAATGAGGCATAAACTCGATTTCTAATATTGTCGATCCAGAGAATACCACCATTTTTTCACAAGCTTGGAAATCAACTAACCTCTTAGGAATCCCTATATAATGGCATCAAGATTGGGTGGGTTATACCTCCTCATTAACTAAATCACATGTATGTATTAGGGAGGAAGGTGATGAACTCATTTGAGCACCTACAATACATGGAATTTATTCCCCAAAAGAAGGATATCCTATCATATATGTTTCTCACAAGCCACATGTTCTCGCTAAGTGGTGGCACACTCTTTGGAAGCTCAAATCTCTCCCATGCACCAGGTTGTTTATGTGGAATGTCCATATGAACAAGACTCCTACTGGGGAAAATCTGATGAAAAGTTCATTTTATGGTCCCTCCTAGTACATCCTCTGTCAACAGGCCATTGAATCAAATGAACACCTCTTTCTCAGCTGCCCTGCCGCTGTCAATTTATGGGAACATGTTCTCTCCTCTCTGGATATTACATAGCGATGGCATGGAGACTACTTGGAATCATTGGTGGACTGAAACCTCAAACCAAAAAACTCGCAACATCCCCCTTCTTATCTCTTGGACAATCTAGTTGAACAAGAATGGAATCATATTTCGAGACAAAGCTTCCCATGGGCCTTTCTCTATCACCCATATTATTAACTCATTTCATGAGATTCCTGATGACGATCACACTCCTCCTGTCCGAGTTGTGACACCTGAAGTTATTAACCGAAATCATCCTTGGGCATACTTTGATGGATCTGCACAAGAACAAGGATGTGGGGGGGGTATCTTTTTGCATCTATCTGATAGTCATTTTTACCACATCCAGATGGGTGTAAGGGCTAGCAAAAATAACTATCCCGAACTCATCACTCTTAGACATTTGCTTCATTTTTCATTGGAACATGATTGCAGACACCTTCACTTTTTTTGGGACTCCAAAATCATTATAAACTGGTTCAATAACATATATGAATGTCATGTACACACACTCAGGAACATATTGGATGAAGCTATGCATTTAAAATCACAATTTGATTGTATTTCTTGTCATCACGTTTACAGGGAAAGCAATCCAATTGTCGACCAACTATCCAAGGAGGTTGCGGTCTAGCCTAGGCGTTTATGGCTAATTCAGGAACAACGGGATGCTGAACAATACAAGTATTACCATTGGCCATATATAGACCAACCATTTTACGGGGCACATAGGCCCTAATACAATCTCATTTTTTGCAGATATTATCATATCATTATATTATGCTATATGTATCATTGTATATATCTATTTCAGAACAGTTATGGTATACCCACTCGAATAATTTTGTACAAACATTATACATTTGAAGGCTACGGCCTAACTCTCTGCATATGCATATTTGGCATCTATAACATGTAATTTTCTCAAATAATAGAAAATTGCAATTTTTCCCCGGGGAAAAAATAGCAACAAAAATACCAAGGAAATCACAACTATATGATCCATATCTAAACCAGTATAATACTCATAGAAATACAAGGAGAAATAAGTTTATATTGATGATGCAAAATCCAAACCTGGGATGGGACTACCACATTCCACCCAACCATAGAATGGTTGAGTCAAGTCTCTCTTAATCCATCAACCCCTGTGCCATATTCCAAGCATGAATGTGGGACTCAAACCAAAAGAACTGACTAGGGAATCCCCAGGCTAATCCACCTCACCCTCATCAATAGAAACCAAGCTTTACCGTAATCCATCCTAGATCACTAGGCCAACACAATGAACATGTAATAACAGGCTTTACCATGATCTCCACCAGATGACTAGGCTAAACAAGCATGGATGCCACTAGATTTATCCACCTACATTGTGAGGAATTTTCCTGTCTCTCAAGATTTACCACAATCCACACCAGATCACAAGGCCCTAAACTGAGACCCACTCTCTAGGCTTTATTACATATCCCAACTCGAGATTACTAGGCCCAACAAAGAGAAATCCACCTCTTGGATTTACCGTATATCTTTCCATTCAACGATAAGGATTCCTAGGCCCACCAAGGCAACACAATCCTGGCTTTACCGCAACCCACGGTCTAGCTCAGGGGTTACTAGGCCAGTGGCTTTACCGTGATCCACAGTCCGGTTCAGGGACTACTAGGCCATGTGCTCTATCATTCGAAGATCCACCTCACTTAGCTTTGAATCCATCCGGCAATCTAGCTCAACCAAAACATGAGAACCCCATCACACCATGGCTATCCAGAAATGGAAAGGCTAGGTTGAAAACACTATCAGACTTGGAAAAACCCATGCCATAATAGCAAAATAACAAAATGCATGCCAAATCTAGCAAGGAAAATACACATGCAAATCGATACCTGTAAATAATATTGTTGTAGTTTCTTGATCATGCTCTTCCTTGCGTGATCTTTGCTTCCTCTTGCCTTCTTTTCCTTTCTTGATCCAATACCAAAATTCTCCAAGAAAACTCTAAGTGTACAAGGGTGAAAGAGAGAGAGAATAATGAGAGAGCTCCAAAACTGAACTGACAAAAGGTTACAAACTGATCCTCGGAAGCCTTTTTATCAATTAGGCCTCTATTTTCTTCATTTTCCATTATTTTCCTTCATTTTCCTCCTCACATGCAACCTGTGACCTTTCACCTTCTTTTTCTCCTAATTTCCATTATTTTCATAAATAAATGTGCCAAAAATGTCACTTTGCCTTTCCAAAGCCTTAGTCATTGCCTTTGCCAATTTCCTTAGCCATAATAAACCAAATGAACACCCACACTAGGATGTCTTGCCCAACATTCAGCTTGGAATAAGTTTTCCATCAACCGTGGTTATTATTTTGCCTTTATTAACTTTTATTACATGGAATTTTCACTAGTGTTGTTACAACATACTCATGTATAAACATTAGCATGAGAGGGTTTACAGTGATTTCCTTCTAATTTTTTGCATGTCATAGAGCTCACCAATGTAGCAATTATGGCTCGTGACTTCACTTTTACTATATGAGCTATTGGTATCTCACATTGTTGTCACCCTTCCTCAGCATACCTACAACCTGTAGATACCTCCACTACCTAGTATTAATCCTGAGGGTTTATATCACACACCGTCCTACCATACTTAGAGATCTATCTTCTAAAGAATTGTGCATCCCTACATCCTTTCTTACTATTCTCCTATTTTTCTGCTTCAATTTTCATGTTCCTATAAGTATTACCTGGAAATTTCCATAACCCAACTTTGCAAGCAAAGAGTTTCCACATATGTCTCTTGTGACCTTATCACATTCAACTGGAAACTATTAATGTCCTTCATACGACACAACATGTTAAACCAACAACCATATTAACTGAGTCCTTGTTTTTTTTTTTAAACAATCTTACATCCATTGTACATTCTACTTAAAGAATTGTTTTACTATAAATCCCTTATGTATACTTTTCACCTACGTCTGAACAATCTAGTACAATATGTTACCAATTTGTCTTATCGTAGAACTATAAGCCTTGTTTTCTATCGACGTCTTTGTAAGGAAATATAATCACCATCAAGTCTTCTTTTGGACATGGGAATAGTAAAATAATGTTGTAAAATGTATCTAAGCTTCATCTTTTGGGAATTATAAAATAAACTAGCTCACTTTGTATTTTGTATTATATTTTGTTTTAACCATGATTCATATAGCAGGCAAAGATACTAAAAATTGTATTTTGTATTTCACCAATGCTTTATAATTGCACCAAATACATGTTTCTATTTCCTCACTAAAGTAGAGAAAGTCTATCTCGTACCCTACTACTCTACATGCTTATCTATGGATAACTGCTCAGAACACGCAAGTGTCAAGAACATATCCTAAATATTGATTAGAAACAAAATTCAATAAAAATCTATTGGGAAATATATGTGGTATGGAAAAATAGGGGGAGGCCAATTTTATCCATAAGACTATTTATTTAAATCTAAATCATATCCATCATGTCATGTCAATACAAAGTAATGAACAAGATGAAAAGAAAAAGTCTGCCAAACATAAAAAAATAACAATCAACGATTGTCCAAAAATAAACAAATCCATGCCTACATTTATGCATAAATAGATAGATGTACACCACCAATCACATTATCTGCTTGAAGCTCATCCTTAAAACAAGTCCATCGGAACAAGCCTTAATCAGCCTATAAAATAAAACCTAATAATGCTCAATTATGTCCATCATTATTATGAATAACATCTATCATTTAAGAGGTAACCACAATAAATTGTCATCCACCAAGCAAGGATATAATTATTTTAACCATCCCTGGCCAGAAAGAACTTAAAATTATAAAGGGCATACAATAATCAATAGAAGAAATTTAATTTAAGATCAAGGAGCTACTTAACAAAAATAGCATACAAAATCCGAAAGGAAATACTTAACTATAGCAACATTGTGCAACTCTTTCAATAGCACTTAGACATCAATCATGGTCACATTTTCTTGCAAAAAAAATCATATTATAATAACATGTTAATGATATTTGAAAGCATTTTTGTCACCCATAATTAAAATAGTTACTAAAAATTGATTCAAATAGATGAAAGTGCAATGCATGGACTTAATTAAACTCCAAAAAGCTTGCGCAGAAATCATTTGCATCAATCATGGTCACACTTTCTTGCAAAAAAAAAATCATATTATAATAACATGTTAATGATATTTGAAAGCATTTTTGTCACCCATAATTAAAATAGTTACTAAAAATTGATTCAAATAGATGAAAGTGCAATGCATGGACTTAATTAAACTCCAAAAAGCTTGCGCAGAAATAATTTGAAGTATTTCATAGGGAAAATGCATAAATGCCTTAAACATTGCACAATCAAAAAGATTGAAAAAGAACTAAAAAACTCATAATGAGAACAAACAAGCTAATCCATTTTATATTCATTTTGATAGAAAAGTTAAAAGGGAAATCGAATAACTCCTATGACTACAACAATCAACCCCTTTGTAACTATATTAAATACATAAAAAATGTTATAGATCTTATCTGAAAGTATAAGATAGTAGAAATATACCCAAAAATAACAAGATCTGAATATAGAAATGCTTCACTTTATTAATATCAAACACTTAAGGTAGGGCAACACCATACATTCACTCCTTAAGGAAGGAGAACACTCCATAAGCCATATGTTTTTTCATATAATATTCCTTCACCTCTCTCAATGGGGAGTCTCTAGCCTCTATATAGGCCTCATACATACAATACCATGGGTCATTACCATGGTTTCCTCAATACCATCTATCTAATACCATGGGCTTATTACATTATTGCTAACTACTTGTGGTCCCTTACATGATACGGGTAACCACTTTATTTATTATTATGGCTCATCCCATTATAACATTATTCCCTTGGGTACCTCCCTCTGCACCCCATATTATCCCCTCTAGGTATACTACATTCCACCCCCTTTAAACATGTTTCATCCCCGAAACATAAGAAGAACACAAATAATAAGATCTACTCCAAAGAGTAGTCCACTGCTACCATGCACGTGCATCTAGCCATCTAACAGAAAGGTTAACCCTCAATCTAGTTGGTGCCTCGCTCGCTTGAGATAGAAGTTGACCTTGGCGACTCTTCTATGCTGCTGTGTTGTGGGTGGATCATCGCCCCTCTCTATCTGTCATGCAGGGGTTGTTGTCCTTGTTGCTGATTCGTTGCCATCGTGTTGGTTGTTTTCTTGCAGGGTGATGTGGGTGGTGATATGTTGAAGTTTTAACCAATGGTGTATTTTTCTTTAATTCACCACCTAATGGAGCCTGATTTGTATCTGGTACATGTTGTGGTGCCTGTTTTTGTTTCTTATCTTCCAATTATACTTCAACCATTGAGTCCTCATCTGATGTATCAGTACTTGTAACATTTTCTGCTTCATCCTCCTTGGACACTCCCTGTTTTTCTGGTACTTGGTTTCATGTTTGTGTTTGGTTGTCAACCATCAAAGGCTCATCGTCTGATGTGTCAGTGTCATTAGAGGTTTGTGCTTCTGCCACCATAGTCTTTGCTTGGGTCTTAATGGAAATATCATGTTATGTAATTTTCTTCTTTTTATACCAGAGCTTCAGGAATTTCTTCTGCACATTAATATTGATAGTACCAACAGATTCCATCCAAGGGTATCCCAAAACAACATCCACACTATCCATATCTGAAGCATAAAAATCAGAATGCAATACATACTTATCCATATAAATCTTCAGATCTTTATAAACTTGAACATCCTCATTATCAACCTATGTGTTTTCAATTTGTTTTAAACTTGCCATTTTTTTGTCAGATTAACATTTATAAGATTTTGCTTGCAACTAGGATTTATAGACACAATGATCTTCTCCTTCTGAATACATCCATGAACCTGTAACAAGGAGATACCAGTAGAAAATAACCCCACACGTTTCTCATTATCTTGTTTTCCCGCATGAGACCATTTGTCTAAAAGGAGTTTTTCAAATTCTTCATCTGAAAGTTTGTACAACTTCTCTCTGTCAAGTGAGCTCCACCATATGGCAACTTCATCTTTCAAACCAAGCCATATAAAACTTTTCCAACATTTCAAATGGTTTTTCTTAAGATCTTTTATGACTTATTCAATAGTAGGACCATTATCTTTCCCTATAAAAGCCATGAAGAGGGTTTTGAAAAAAAATCACTTACTTGGCGAAAATTTAAAATGGCCACAATTTAGTCAATATTGCTCATAATCCCTATTATGACCTATTTTCGGAAATGGAATAATCATTATAAATCTTCCCATGTGATAGAAATCCCAATTTAGGGACTGGAATTTCATATTCGCGTTGCAGTTGTCCGGCCGTCACAAATATTTCTGACAAAATGAGTTGATTTTAAATCAGCGATATCTCCCTCATCTGGACTCTGATTCGACTAATTTTTTTTTGAAATAAAATAAAATTAAAAAAATCTCCACTTTGCCCAAGAAAGTGCCCTGATACCACTTGTTATAGATCTGATATAAAAGTATAAGTTAGTATAAATATACCCAAAAATAACAAGATATGAATATAGAAATGCTTCACTTTATTAATATCAAACCCTTAAGGTAGGGCAACACCATACATTCACTCCTTAAGGAAGGAGAACACTCCACAAGTGTTATGAAACTAGCTCACAAAAAGATAGAAAAGATAGATCAACGCCTTATAATTCAGCCTCTTCGAGGGGGAAACCCCCTTTACATTACACAAATGAACAATTATTGGATGATACAAATGAAAAAACCTCCTTCTATATATAGTAGTCTAAGGGGTCACAATATAACCCAAGCCGACTAACCATAATAATATAAGGCCACATGAATAACAATAGTGGGCTTCTGGGGTGCACAATAATAACAATATGGGGACAATTGGGTCACAACAATGACAATAAGGAATATAATGACAAAAGTAATGGGGTAATCACTAGTATTATAGGGACCTAACATGCCCCTCTCCTTCAAAAAAGTGTTGTCCTCAACGCTTGAGTAGTTTTGGATGCTTCTGTACAAAATTCTCATCCTCCCATGTGGAATCTTCAACGAGTAAGTTCTTCCACTTGATGAGATACTCTGTAATTGATCGATTTTGTAGCTGTTGAGTTCTTGTTTCTTTAACTGCTTCAGGTTCCAATATGATCTTTCCTTCCTCGTCAAGTTCTGGAAATATTGTTTGAACTGGGAGCTTGTAACCTATAACCTTCTTTAAGCATGAAACATGGAAAACTGGGTGCACTCGGGAAGCTGTAGGAAGCTCCAATTTGTATGTCATTGTACCTATCTTTTGCAACACTTTGTATGGACCATAATACTTTGGTGATAATTTGTTATCCTTATTATCTTGCTTGAGGGACATTTGTTTATATGGTTGTAGTCATAGGAATACCCAATCACCTACATCGAAACTTCTTTCGCTACGATGTTGATCTACCTGTTGTTTCATTCTATTCTGCGCCAAGGTGAGGTTATCCTTTAAGAGTTGGAGAACTTGTTGTTGATTCTCGATGTGATCTTCCACTACTTGAACCTTAGAATTTTCTCTTAAATATGATGTGATGGATGGTGGGTGATATCCATAAAGTGCCATAAATGGGGTCATTTTTGTTGAAGTATGGAAGGAAGTGTTATACCACCATTCAGCGAGAGGCAACCATTTGACCCAATGTGTCTGTTTATCATATACAAAGCAACGAAGATATCCTTCCAAACATTTGTTTACTATCTCAGTTTGCCCATCAGATTGAGGATGATAAGATGAACTATGAGCTAACTGAGTACCAAGACAAGAAAATAATTTTGTCCAAAAATTTCCAGTGAAGATGGGATCTCTGTCGCTTACAATAATCTTTGGGTTTCCATGTAGCTTTTGAATTGTTTCCATAAATGCAGTAGAAACTGTATTAGCTTTAAATGGATGAGATAATGCACAAAAGTGTGCATACTTGGTAAGTCTGTCAACTACCACCATGATGACACTCTTCCCTTCAGATTTGGGTAAACCTGTGATAAAATCCATTGAAACCTCCTCCCAACGTTGACTTGGAATGGATAAAGGTTGTAGTAGACCTGGGGTCTTAATTGTTTCAACTTTATTTTGTTGGCAAACCAAACATTCTGCCACAAACTTTTGAATATCAGATTTAAGGTCGTCCCAAAAAAATTCCTTCTTAACCCTATGGTAAGTCTTTAAAAATCCTGAGTGCCCTCCTAAGGGAGAGGCATGCAATTCCATAAGAATCTTTTGTTTGAGTTGGGAATTCTTACATAGGTAAAAACAATCTTTGTACCATAATGAATCATTTTTCCAACGAAATGTATCAAATGCACTAGGATCTTGTTGTAACTTTTGAATGAGTGCCCCCACTTCTTTATCATTCTTCCATCCATCCCTTACCTCATTTATCTAATTTGGTTGGATAATAGATATGGCACAAAGCAATGCTTCCACATCCTCATCCTTTCTTGAGAGTGCATCTGTCACAACATTTTGCTTCCCTTTTTCGTAGATGATTTCAAAGTCATAATCCAACATCTTTGTGACCCATTTTTGTTGCTCTTCTGAAGATAATCTTTGTTCTAAAAAGTATTTAAGACTATCATGATCCGTTTTTACCTTGAAGTGTCTTCCCATTAGGTATGGTCGCCATTTCTTAAGTGCATGTAGTATTGCCAACATTTCCTTTTCGTAAATAGCTTTGTGTAAATACTTTCCTTTGATTGGATGACTTTCGAAAGCAATGGGTCTTTCTTCTTGCATTAAAACAGCACCAATTCCATTTCTTGAGGCATCACATTCCACAATAAAGGTTTTTGTGAAGTCTGGCGTAGCTAAGACCGGTGCTTGGAAAATTTCCTCTTTAAGATGTTCAAAGGCCTTCGTTGCTTCTGGAGTCCATAAAAATGAATCTTTCTTCAATAATATTGTTAGAGGTGCTGCTATTCTCCCATAATTCTTAACAAACTTGTGGTAATACCCTGTCAACCCGAGAAATCCTCGCAGATGCTTTATGGATGTGGGGATTTTCCATTCCTTAATGGCTTTAATTTTGTTGGGGTCTACCTTAACACCTTCATGAGATACAATATGACCTAGATATTCCACCTCTTGTACTCCAAAGAAACATTTGGAACATTTTGGAACGTTTTGCATATAATTGTTTCTCCTTCAATAGGTTGAGCACCCTATCAACATGTTGAACATGATCCTTCCAAGACTTGCTATAGATTAGTATATCATCAAAAAATACTAACACAAATTTTCTAAGGAAGGGTTTGAAAATGGAATTCATCAAACCTTGAAATGTAGAAGGTGCATTGGTAAGGCCAAAAGGCATGACCAAAAATTCATAATGACCCTTATGAGTTCTAAATGTTGTTTTCGGAATGTCTTCAGTCTTCATTCTGATTTGATGATATCCTAAACGAAGATCCAACTTGGTGAAGTAAATAAATCCATGAAATTCATCCAATAGTTCAACAATGACAAGAATGGGAAATTTATCTTTAATAGTGAGTTTGTTGAGCTCCCTATAATCCGGACACATGCGCCATGATCCATCCTTCTTGTGCACCAATACTCCTGGCGCAGGGAAATAACTTTGACTAGGTTGAATTATACCAGCCTCTAGCATTTCTGCAACCATACGTTCAATTTCACTTTTTTGGGCATAGGGATATCTGTAAGGTCTGATGTTCGGAGGAACACTTCCTGGAATCAAATGAATAGCATGATCATGATCACGAATAGGTGGGAGACCTTTGGGAGTCTCAAATACCTTGGAATGATTGTCCAAGACTTTTTGGAGATCTAGAGAAATAGATGATTTTGATGTGGGAACCTCTAGCGAACATAATTGTGCAATTACGCCCCGTTGTTCTTTCCTTAGAAGCTTTGTCATTCCATTAGAGTTGATTATCTTTCCTAGTTTCCCTACGATACCTCTTAATTCAACTTACTTTCCTTCTGAAGAAAATTTCATGAAAAGTTATTGAAAATTAAGCTATTGTACCCAAGTATTGTAGCCATTAGACTCCTAGTACAATATCAGCACCCCCCATTAGAATGGAAAGCATTGGGCTATTCAATACATATTCTCCCATGATAGCTTGATATTATGGCACTTTCTAGAGCAATTTATGTTTCCTCCACTTGCAACCATCATTTGACACTCTGGTGCTGGATATAAGAAGCAATTCAATCCCTTAGCTATCTTACAATGAATAAAATTATGGGTACTTCCCGAATCAATCAACACTATTACCTTTTTCTTCTTGATATGTCCTTCTATCTTGATAGTTTGAGGAGTGGTAATTCCAGCCAATGCATTACAAGATATGGTTGGATTCATTTCTTCTTTCTCTGGGGTTTGTACCTAGTGTATATCCTCTTCTTTTGGTGTTTCTTGTTCCTTTTCTTCCTCCTCTTCACAATCTATGTAAAATAATTTCTTCTCAGCACACTTATGACCTTTAGTGTATTTGCTATCACAATTATAACAAAGCCCTTTTGCTTTTTTTCTTCCAATTGTTGGGGTGTCAACCTTGTAGGTTGTGGATGGCTGGGGGAAACAACACTTACATCCTTATAGTTGTGAGTTGTAGGCTTCCTTGTTGCCATAATTTTGCTTTCCACTTTTCTTGCCAACCTGAATGCCTTCTCTAATGAGTCAGGTTCCCAAAGGCGAACCTCATGTTGGATGTTATCCTTTAAAGTCCATATGAACATATCAATCCTATGCTCCTCTCGAATATTTTTTACCCTTATATTCAATTTTTGGAAGTCCTCAATGTGCTCCCTCATTGTACCCTTTTGTTTGAGGTGTATCAATTGGTTAAAAAAAGTGTTGTTTTTCGTATCCTCGTAATGTGTTGTCATTTCTTCCCTAAAAATTGCCCAAGTCACAATTTTTGTAGAAATTTTGAATAATATAACACTTATTCACAGATATTATCCTGATTATACACTATTTGCGGAACGCATGCATAATAGATAACCTCCTCTACCATTGATCATCAATTTGCGGAATTAAAAACAATCGCATGCGCACATTGAAACATCAATCACACATATCAACACAGTATGTAATGGGGAAAGCATACAACTGAAAACCCCCAACTATATGTATATTATAATGATAGAGAACATGTAACAATACATAGTACAATACTCCTCACAAGTACTCAGTACTATCTCCACCTGCTACACACAAACTAGCTCAGATCTGAACAAGTCACGGGTTCAAATCTCCTCCACTGTTTGCCTGCCTCTACTGCGCAATCCAAGTTGAGAATAGATTAGATCCAAGTTCGAATTCCATTTGGCTTGTACTGCGCAATCCTCATTGGCAATATCAACCAATGATTGTGCAAATATCATGCACAGCTATAGTCACAACTGATAGTAGTCTCACCCTTTCACCCACCTCTAACACTTGTCTCCACTGAACTGTCCATGCACTAAGTTAACTGATGTATTCTTTAGTTGATTTATGAGTTAATAATTAGTGAATTAATTAATAATTAATTCACACCACTCATCACTAGTGTATTTGGCAGTTAGACTAAATACAACTAGTTCAACTAAGTCAAACTGAACACAACTCCATCAACTCCTCAATCAACTCCACCAAACTCAATCACTTGAGTTCTAACTGAAGTCCATCATACAATAGCTCAACTAACCCATAGGAAAAGCGTATTTCCTTCTGGCAGTTGCATGTGCCACATCCATAGCTCGAACTGAAGTGTTGCAAGAGGATAAGATAATGTTTATAGTCCAAATATTATTAAGAGCTAATAATATTCGACTGTTCTATTTTTTGACTAGCAGTCTAAAAATAGACTCCGCCCATATGTCTAAAAATAGAGGTCCATCTATTTTTACCAACATGACCAATCATCCATAAATAGCATCCTGCAACTCATAAACCATGATCCATATGTCTAAAAATAGACATAGTCTAAAAATAGACTTTGCGCCAAAAATAGCCTGCGGGCCCACTTAGTGAAGGCGACTTCTTTTCACTAAGCTCCATCATCTTGTTGCATTTTCAACACTCCCTCTCAACAAGATATGGATTATCTGCAACCCCTATCCTGCCTCTGTGGTATTCGAATTTTCTCCTGGTGAGCGCCTTCGTCAAGATATCAGCATCCTGATCCTCCGTAGGAATGTATGAAAGTAACATGATTCTCCGTTGCACACAATCTCTGATATGATGGTACCTGATGTCGATGTGCTTGGATCTATCATGAAATACTAGATTAGCTGAGAGTTTAATGCAACTCTGGTTATCACAATAAATCACAGTAGGCTCCAAGTGTGACCCGAACAACCCGACCAGGATCTTCCTCATCCATATAGCCTCGCATGCAGCCAAACTTGCTGCCATATACTCGGCCTCTGCTGAACTGAGTACCACAGATCTCTGCTTCCTGCTGTACCAAGAAACTGTTGTCGACCCGATACTGAAGATCCCTCCAGATGTGCTCTTTATGTCCGTTGGGCTCCTTGCCCAATCTGCATCCGTGAAGCCACATAGCTTCACCTCATCCTCCTGTCTGTACCACAATCGATATCCCGATGTGCCTCTGAGATAACACAATACATGCTTGCCTGCCTTCCAAAAGAGCTTGGTTGGCTTAACCATAGCTTGTGAAATATGGTTAACAGCATAGCATATATCAGGTCATTTATTGACCAGATACATAAGCGACCCCACCAACTGTCGATAAACAGTGGCATCCACTACCTCCGCTGAAGTAGCATCCTCCTTCCTCCAACCTCTAGGAAGAGGAGTATCAACAGGCTTGCAGCCATGCATGTTGAACTTCTCCAGTATCTCCCGGGCATACTTACCCTGAGAAACAAATAGTCCATCACTGCACTACCAAATTTCCAATCCCAGGAAATAATGAAGGAGGCCCAAGTCCTTCATCTCAAACTCTCTAGCAAGATCCTCCTTGCATGAAAGTATCAACAGCTCATCTCTCGTCAAAATAAAATCATCTACATAAAGTACAATGATCAGCAACTTATCCTCCACCACAATCTGGTATAGGTTAGGATCCGCCTCACTCTTGGAGAATCCAAGTCCGGTGAAATAATTGTCTATTTGTGTGTACCAAGCACGAGGTGCTTGTTTCAACCCATACAATGCTCTCTTGAGCATGCACACATGCAACTCGTTGTTGAAGATCTCGAAACCTTCGGGATGCTCTATGTACACCTCCTCCTCAATGACTCCGTTGAGGAACGCAGTCTTCACATCCATCTGATGGATGTGCCATCCCATCTGCGCTGAGAGAGCAAGAATCGTCCATATGGAAGAATACCTTGCGACAGGTGCAAAGGTCTCCTCATAATCGATCCCCTATATCTGTGAGAAGCCTCGGGCAACAAATCTTGCCTTGTACTTCTCCACACTCCCGTCAGCTGCCTGCTTCACTTTGTAGATCCATCTCGAACCCACCACTGATTTCCCTTCTGGTCTTGGGAAAATATCCCATGCACTGTTTCTGACAATCGAATCATATTGTTCCACCATGGCATCTACCCATGCGGGATCCTCCACAGCTTCCTCGAAAGAGGATGGCTCAGTCACGACACATTTGCTCACAAGAGCCATGTATCCAGTGTACCGATCAAGTGATTGTCTCTATCTGCGTTGTGTTGTAGGTGGTCCTACAACCTTCTCTGCATCTTGAGCCAGTCGCTCAGCTTCTGTAGTGCGCTTTCGCCCTCTGATGGTTGGCGCTGCATGAGTGGTCTCTTCCACTCCATGAACTTCATCTTGTGGCTGATCCACATCCTGAAGCTCATCCTTAGGAACTAATAGCTCCTCATCTGCATGCAAGTGTGGCTCCCTCTCAAGCGAACACTTCATGGCTTTCTCCTCCTGAAATTTGATATCTCGTCGCACAACAGTCTTGCGACTGTCTGGAAAATACACACGATAGTTGTGGGGCATATCAGTGTACCCCACAAATATCCCAACCTCTGCGGTCAGCTCCAGCTTCTTCCTGGCATCCTTCGTCACATGCATGTAAACAGGAGAACCAAAAATCCTCAAATGGGAAATATCAGGCCTCTTACCAAAATAAGCCTCCTCGGGTGTACTCATGCCAAGTATCTTGTGAGGACAACGGTTTTGCACATATACTGCAGTATTGCATGCCTCCACCCACAAGTGAAGGGGTAGGCCCTGATCATGCAACATCGCCTGTGAAGCACCCACGATCGTTCTGTTCTTCCGCTCAGCAACCCCATTCTGCTGTGGGTTATGGGGAGCTATGAGCTCTCTTCGAATCCCTTCTACGCTGCAGAAGTCCTTGAACTCGCCAGAGATAAATTCACCACCATTATCGCTCCTAAGAGCCTTCACCTTCTTCCCCGATTCCTTCTCGACTAGTGCTTTGAACTCACAGAACTTTGAGTATGTCTCGCTCTTCTTCTGCATGAAGAAGATCCAACACTTTCAAGAGAAATCATCAACAAAGATCACATAGTACTTGTGCTTTGCTGTCGAAGCTACTGAGAAAGGTCCACACACATCTGTGTGAATTCTCTCAAGGATCGTCGTGGCGCGACTATCCTTCTCGTGAAAGGTGGCTTTCACAAATTTTCCCAAAGTACACCCCTTGCACTGATCTGACTGCGCAAGAGTGCCTTTAGGAAGCCCAGTAGAAATCTGTTGTAGTATCTTCAAGGCTCCATGGTAAAGGTGGCCCAATCTCTGGTGCCACAGCTCGCCATCATCCCGACTCACCAATCCTTCTACCTTGTATGTCATTGTTGCGTAGCCATCCACATGGAATTGATAAAGGTTCTTGACTCAAACCCCTATCTTCTGGGTTTCTCCAGTTGTCTTACTGCGCAGGAAAGCCTTTCCCTCACTGAAGACAACATCATATCCCTTGTCTTCTAACATCGCCACAGAGATAAGATTCTTCTTCAATCCTGGAACATGCATCACTTCCTTCAATATGAAGGGTTTACCAGACTCCCTCTCAAAGGAAATGGTACTGATACCAGTCGCACTGTATCTACCATCATTGCCCATCTCGATGTGCACTCCAAGATCTTTCTCATCCAGATCAGAAAACAAATCTCGATCTCCTATCATGTGAAAAGACACACCATTGTCCAAGAACCATACCGATCCCATCACACTTGATAACAAGCATGCGATCAGCAAAAACTCCAGCTCAAACTGCAAGGCTAAGGCCTCTCTCGCTGCAGATCCAGCAGCTTGCTTATTTTTCTTCTTTTGCGGACAATTTGTGGCATAATGTCCATGCTGGTGACAGTGAAAGCACTTCACCTTGGACATGTCCTGCTTCTTGCCTTTCGCACCGGAATGAGAAGCTTTCTTGTTCTTCCCCTTCTTTGCTTTGGCATCCAAAGTGCAATTTTCTTCATCAGATGCCTTTGATGAAGTTCCGTCCCTGGTATTTCGCCTGATCTCCTCTTGCACAAGATCATACCAAAGTCTCTCCCATCCTGGCAATTTCTCCCAACCATTGACAGAGTCCTAATAGGAATGCCAACTCTTTGGAAGACCAAGGAGATCCAAGCTCACCAATTCCTCATCATCGACAGCCACCCCCACACTTCCAAGCTCATCCGGCATTGGGTGAACTTCATGAGATACTTGGGCATACTATCTCCTTTCTCACACTTAATGTTTCTGAGTTTATCCTTGAGCGCCAACTTCCTCTGATCACTCTTGCTTTGGAATAAATCTGTTAATGCTTTCCACATCAAGTATGGAGAAGCCTTTCCATGCAGGCTGGATACAATGTGATCCTTCACGCCCTCCAACAGAATCCTTCGACACTTTGATGTCTTCTTTTGCCAAGCCTCAACTTGAGCAACATCAATAGGCTTTGGGACCTCAGCATCTATGAACTCCTTCAACCCATTGTCATCTAACACCGCCTCCATCCTGTCTTTCCATGCAATATAATTCGAGCTGCCTTCAAGGGCATACTCCAATCGCAATCCATTGAAAGACATTTCAACTTCGACACCAAGAAAACACTGTTGCAAATTCGAATTCCACCAGCTCAAAACTCAACCACTTCTGATCTAAAATTCGTGAGAACAAAGTATTTCTCGTACAGAGATTGACTGTATGGGCATTTACCGGATATCTCACCTTCCAAAATAAGGATGAATCCAGAGGCTACCTGGCCCGATTACAGACTCTGCCTGAAGAAATAAAATGTAATCACTTCCTGAATAATAGATCTCATGATCAACTTCGCTCCGATACCATGTAGAAATTTTGAATAATATAACACTTATTCACATAGATTATCTTGATTATACACTATTTGCGGAATGCATGCATAATACATAACCTCCTCTACCATTGATCATCAATTTGCGGAATTAAAAACAATCGCATGCGCACATTGAAACATCAATCACACATATCAACACAGTATGTAATGGGGAAAGCATACAGCTGAAAACCCCCAACTATGTGTATATTATAATGATAGAGAACATGTAACAATACATAGTACAATACTCCTCACAAGTACTCAGTACTATCTCCACCTGCTACACACAAACTAGCTCAGATCTGAACAAGTCACGGGTTCAAATCTCCTCCACTGTTTGCCTGCCTCTACTGCGCAATCCAAGTTGAGAATAGATCAGATCCAAGTTCGAATTCCCTTTGGCTTGTACTACGCAATCCTCATTGGCAATCTCAATCAATGATTGTGCAAATCTCATGCACAATTATAGTCACAACTGATAGTAGTCTCACCCTTTCACCCACCTCTAACACTTGTCTCCACTGAACTATCCATGCACTGAGTTAACTGATGTATTCTTTAGTTGATTTATGAGTTAATAATTAGTGAATTAATTAATAATTAATTCACACCACTCATCACTAGTGTATTTGGCAGTTAGACTAAATACAACTAGTTCAACTAAGTCAAACTGAACACAACTCCATCAACTCCACCAAACTCAATCACTTGAGTTCTAACTGAAGTCCATCATGCAATAGATCAACTAACCCATAGGAAAAGCGTATTTCCTTCTGGAAGTTGCATGTGCCACATCTGTAGCTCGAACTAAAGTGCTGCAAGAGGATAAGATAATGTTTATAGTCCAAATATTATTAAGAGCTAATAATATTTGACTGTTTCTATTTTTTGACTGGCAGTCTAAAAATGGACTCCGCCCATATGTCTAAAAATAGAGGTCCATCTATTTTTACCAACATGACCAATCATCCATAAATAGAATCCTGCAACTCATAGACGATGATCCATATGTCTAAAAATAGACTTTACGCCAAAAATAGTCTGCGGGCCCACTTAGTGAAGGCGACTTCTTTTCACTAAGCTCCATCATCTTGTTGCATTTTTAGAATTTTGTTTACGAGAGCAAAGCCATTGATACCATACAAACTGGTTTGGTTCCAAATATAAAGTTGCAATGCGTACCTTTTGTGTGTTTTGCACATTATGGAGATCGAAAAATTGCTTCATTTGTAGTATCCATGTTATGGGATCCTTGCCATAAAACTTCCTCATATCAATCTTTGGAACATGGTGGGTATTTGTTCCAATGTTAGAGTCTATGAAAACATGATTAACATTTCTTTTGTTCTCATCATGAGTTTCCTCTACAACATTTTCCCCATTAAGAAGCCTTTCTTGTAGCAACTTTGTCAAACCTTCCTTCAATCCTTCAATGTATTTCTTCAAATCTTCCATGTTGTCATTCTTCAAAACATGATTAAAATTCCTTTTGTTCTCATTATGAGTTTCCTCTCCTACCTTTTTTCCATTAGGAAGCCTTTCTAGTAACAATGTTTTCATACCATCCATCTTAGCTTCCATGCTGTCCATCTTAGCTTCCATGCCATCCATCTTAGTTTCCACGCCATTCATCTTAGTTTCCACGCCATTTATCTTAGATTCCATGCCATTTATCTTAGCTTTTGTTAGCTTTTGTGAGAGTGACATTTGTTGCACTTGGTCTCGTAATTTTGATATATCATGTAGCATTTCTTCCTCTTCTTCATGAGTCATGCTAGAGCTTTCAGGTTGTTTACTAGGTGTTTCCATTTTCTTTC
Organism: Pinus tabuliformis; assembly: GCA_031772625.1. NCBI lineage: Eukaryota > Viridiplantae > Streptophyta > Pinopsida > Pinales > Pinaceae > Pinus > Pinus tabuliformis. The sequence continues at coordinate 444,373,922 of CM062820.1, read as the reverse complement.
TTTGGGGCATTAATTACCGATAATAATGCTTCACTATGCCCTTTGAATTCCTTCAAACTAATTTTTCAAACCAAGCTTATGCAAATTTTTAAAAAAATACACACCTTTTTTCACTTTGTAGGCACTCGATATTGAATTTGATGTATCTCTGTAATTTCATATCTTCCAATTCTGAAATTGCGACCTGCAGTAGCCCTCTGTGTCCTCTTTCCAATGCCACCAGTCTGATCGAATTTAGATTCTCCAAGAAAGAGTTATGCACAATCTCCCAAGATGACCTAATTATATACCTTTTCAGAAGAGTGAACTTTTATGAAGTGCCATGTGTCACTGTTTTGACCTTAGGATTTGAAAAATATACACAGGAAACTACAGTCCGTCCTCTTTCTATAACTTCTTACGAAATTTCAATCTGATGCTTAAAAAAAAAGTTATGCCTATTTTCCCCAAGTCACCTGTTTGGAATGTAATTCGGGAGTCTGCAAAAAGGCCAACTTCCTCAGATCATATCTCCGCAAATATAGCGTGAAAATCTCTAAAATTCGGAACTGAGGTTTAGAACGATTTCAATCCAAATGGGTTTTTTTTAGCATCTGAAACTTCGTAGAAAAAAAGTTATAGTGAAAATTCCATGATGACCTGTTTGGAGCAACGAAACGCTAGAATCCACAGCTCTCATACCAAATGTTATGAAACCAGCTCATAAAAAGATAGAAAAGATAGATCAACGCCTTATAATTCAGACTCTTCGAGGGGGCAACATCCTTTACATTACACAAATGAACAATTCTTGGATGATACAAATGAAAAAAACTCCTTCTGTATATAGGAGTCTAAGGGGTCACAAGATAACCCAAGCCGACCTAACCATAATAATATAAGGCCACATAAATAACAATAGTGGGCTTCTAGGGTGCACAATAATAACAATATGAGGACAATAGGGTCACAACAATGACAATAAGGAATATAATGACAAAAGTAATGGGGTAATCACTAGTATTATAGGGACCTAACAACATGCCATATGCTTGTTCATACAATATTCCTTCACCTCTCTCAATGGGGAGTCTCTAGCCTCTATATAGGCCTCATACATATAATACCATGGGTCATTACCATGGTTCCCTCAATACCATCTATCTAATACCATCGGTTGATTACATTATTGCTAACTACTTGTGGTCCCTTACATGATACGAGTTAACCACTTTATTTATTACTATGGCTCATCTCATTATTACATTATTCCCTTGGGTACCTCCCTCTGTACCCCATATTATCCCCCCTAGGTATACTACAAAAAACCACATAAATAATACAATATCATAATTTTTTTTATGAGGCTAACAATTATTCTTCATAAGGATGAACTCAAGAATCTCAAAGTAAAAAATAGACCATAACACGCTTAGGTGCAATTCAGTGTACAAAACTTTCTCAGTCAAGTACAATGTATAGGTTGAGTCATTTGAAAATATTGCCAGTTGACAAACGAGGTACCCATTAACAATTAATTTACATACACAAAGAAATGTTTTTAAAACATATTGTATGCCTTTTATTATACTTGCCTAGGTAGATATATAGCGATCGCTATGCAATTGACCGAATATTAATTAAGTTGATTTTTTTTATATCATTTATTTATTTAGACAAAAATTTTCGACTTAGTCGGTAATGCAGGAGGGATTGAAGAATTTAACCATTTTTTTTTTCCGTTTAATTGGGCAAGCAAATGAACCTCTTATTGCATCGTCATTTTAATTGCCATGAGAAATATATTAATTTTACAACGTTATCCTAAGTTTTAGCTATCATTGGTGATAACTTTACAATATTATCGTAAGTTTGATAATTTTAAGACATTATTCTAAGTTTTATTTTGAGGCTAGCTTCTAAGTATCATTATCTTCTCCTAAGTTTTAAATTAAGGCCAGCTAAACAATGTTGTGTAAGTGGCTATGTTAACCATAACCGGTTGTTAGCATGTTAGCCATCTGTCATCTATAAGGCTTCCCACAACTGCGAAAACAACAATTCTTTGCTCTTACTAAAACAACGATTCTTTGCTATTACTTAGGTCTGGTACTCAATCTTCAAGTGCACTTTCTTTATTTGTGTTCTTCATGATAGAGGTAACCCCAATTAACTAGCCATAGCACCCTCCACCAGACATTTCTCCCAGTTCTGAACATCAAATAACTTTGTTCTTCGATGTGGTTTATACGCTCTTTCCAGTGTGGATGTATATCCTGTAATAGTTTCAATAGCACTATCGGTAGTTTCATTTTCTCGAGGGTAAGCATCGGCAGGTAAAGCAGTAGAGGTCAAAGCGGTTCCAATTCCATAACCCATAACCCATTTACCAAGTTGAATCAACATCCAAGGCTGAATAGAACAAACTCATAATAGAATATTGTCCAGAAAAGCTGGAATAAGAGCTGGTTTGTCTGCTCTTGAACTTTCAATATTTTTTTTTGAATTTTCAAGAATATTGAAGCATTATAAATTAATATTGAGGTTTTTTCTATGTTTGGTTTAAAATTTACTTATGTTTGCTCTTGAATTTTCATTTTTTAATTTTCAAGATTTACTTATGTTTGCTCTTGAATTTTCAGTCTTTAATTTTCTTGAATTTTCACTCTTTAATTTTCAAAATTTTGTCTATGTTTGCTTTACTACATAATATTTATTCATGCTTGTTTTACTGTCTAAAATTTATTCATATTTGCTTTACTGTCTCTATTTGGTCTAAAATTTATTCACATTTTCTTTTGAATTTTCAGTATTTTGAATTTTCGAATTTTCAAAAATATTGGAGGAATGTTCAATCTTGAATTTTGAATTTTCGAGAATATTGGAGGAATTTTCAATCTTGAATTTTCGAATTTTCAAGAATATTGGAGCATTAAATTCTATCTATGTTTTTCTCTAAAATTTACTCATGTTTAGCCTCAGAATTTTATTAAATAATTTGTTGAAATACAAACATTTTTCATTTAATTCTTTGCTTAATTCTTATAATTCCAGGCTTAAGCTTAAAACAATTGAAGTACATTTAAACTCAAAAACCACAACTTCAAAATCCTTAATAAAAGGTGTTATGCAAAACTCAACTCAAGCATATTCACAATGTTGCATCCACCGTGATTTAAATGAAAGGAATTTTAACTTCAATATCCTTAATAAAAGGTGTTATGCAAAACTCAACTCAAGCATATTCACAATGCTACAAGGTGTTTTGCAAAACTCAACTCAAGCATATTCACAACGCTGCATCCACCGTGATTTAAATAAAAGGAGTTTTAACTTCAATATCCTTAATAAAAGGTGTTATGCAAAACTCAACTCAAGCATATTCACAATGTTGCTTTCACTGTGAATTAAATGAAAGGTATTTTAATTTGGCCCCATGAAACAACAATTGCAACTCAAAAATTAACTCTTGAAAACCTGTTTCAGTTCATGCCTTAGCCTCTCCTTCAGGTCTAAAGCTTCCTTCATTTGCTTCAAGTGCCTTCTATACATTTTCTTCTTCCTTTCTGTCCATTTCCTTTTTTTCCAACCTTTGTTTCCTTTCTGTCCATTTCCTTTTTTCCAAGTTATGCCATTTCTTTTTTTCCAACCTGTTGCAAATGCCTTTTTGTCCATTTCCTTTTTTCGAACTTCTATTTATACCTGCCCACTTACTATATCTAAAGGGGCATGAACAGAGCAACTGGTTATTGTATCTAAAGGGGCATGAACAGAGCAACTGGTTGATGATGCAGTTGTTATGGCTGATGATGCAACAATTATGGCACAAAAAGGATTTGATTCCTTATGTTTCTCTTTCATAATGTTCAAGCCAACAATGGTCTGCATAGATGTCCACCTATTTCAATGGTGCTTTGCATGGATGTCCGATTAACGATGTCCCTACTTGGATGCCATGTGTCAATCCTTTAATACAATGGATACTTTTTCTTAAATAAGGATCCGTTAAATAACAAGATATGGTGGTGGTGCGATATGTTATAATCCAAGATAGTGGCTCTTTCATTTTCAAGAGCATTCAATAGACCTTTCCAATAAGTTCCAGAATTCAAAAATCAATGCTGACTTGGAACATTTTTATAATTAAAAATTAATGATAACCTTCATGCCCACGTTGGGCTCTCCAACGCCACAACAACACCTACTTGCGCACCTCTCCCTCTTGGTTTATTCCATCGTATTTATTAAAATCCATCTCCATCTCAATGGGTGGGGACACTGTGCTCAAGGTCAAGGTCAGTGTGCTAAAGCAATCTTACGTGTGAAAATATGGATAAAAGGAAGGTGTTGTAGAGAGATATTAGGGTAGGGAAAAAGTGGAAAAGAAATGGCACTTCCAATTGTCGGACCAGACCACTAAGCTGGTCACCAAAACTGGTTAGGGTCCTTAGGATCTGAACCATGCTTCTAAAGCGGGGGAGCAGAAAGCAATGGCCACTGCTTTCATGATGGAAGGTTATTTCTCCTACTTTCATGATGGAAGGTTACTGCAATAGACATACATCTATTTATTAAAAAATAAAAAATTACTCCGCTTATGATTTCAACATTGTACTCTGACAAATACAAAAATCATTTGAAAATAATTTCGGCAATTTAGGTAGGTATGCTATCTGCAACGTAGATCTTGTTTTAAAGAAGTGGTGTTAAATACAAACAAGTACGTCTCCAACAAACTAGAGTATACAATTTTTCTCCACATTAATTTTTTTAATGATTCTGAAAAACCCTTGCATATAATGGGAAAGCATATTATATAAGAGTGGGGTCTTCCATGCACGCCGCACACTGGCATTATATTTATACATAGACTACAAAAACAAATGAATTCATAAACAAATTTATGCATACATCATATATTTATGCCTATAGGCATTTTTTTTAATCATTTCACTATTCAATTTTGTCTACACTTTTCTTAAGATGTGGACATTTGTTAAGTGAATTAGATGACATTTGTTTGGTCTCCTTTTGCTCTTAAATTGACACGTCTCTTTTGTAACATCAGAAAGAATTTAAGTTATGAACGTAATGGTGGTCCATGAACACGACGATCGGAGAATTCATCGGTTGTGGAATGTTGGCCATGAACATGCTAATCCAAGAATTCACCGGTTTGTTATTTTTGTGCTTCAATGCGAGCAGCCCCAACGTTACAACAAGGCTATAGTTTGGCCTTCTCAAAGCCATTAAAGGCTAGAAAAAACTACTAGAAATATTCTTTGGTATATCCTCTGGTAGCAACCCTTAGAGTACAAACCCCCACTTCCATATCGTACTTGCACTTGGATAGGATCGGTTTTATGAAGAAACATGTTCTTCTTCTTCTATTCTTCTTCTTCTTCACAATAGTAGTAGCAAAAGAGTGTGCCCATTTCACATTCATTGTACTTGCGTTGCAATGGTTCTGAAATAGAAGAGTCCCATGGCCTCAATAAAGAATACGAGACTTCTCAAACCAATGGGGGAGAAAGAAGAAGACGTGGACGATGAGGATGGATGAGTAATTTGAGAAATGATGTTGATAACTGTCAGCTTTTGGATGATGTCAATGCACATGAAAATGTTGATTAAAATGTCGAGGTGCAACAGAACAATGGTGGTGTTGATATTGTTGTTTGCATGTCTCTGCATAATGGCGGATGCTTCCACTCATCTTGGGGGCATCTACGACATACCGAATGTTGAACACAAGAAAGAGATTCAAGACCTGGGACGCCTTGCTGTCGATGAATACAACATGCAACATAATGTTGGTATTTTATTTTCCATGGTGGTAAAAGCCCAGGAGCAAGTGATCTTGAGCCTGCTATACTTTCTCATAATAGAGACCAAGGACGACTCCAAAACCAAGTTGTATGTGGCTAAAGTATGAGTGAATCCATGGGTGAAATTCAAGTATTTGCAAGAGTTCAAGTCTGTGCAAACTAAATTTTGATAACGATTAGTTTCGTCTTCAATTGTCTTTTTTTGTTTCTTTTTCTTCTCTGACGTTAGGGTTTGAGGGTTCGTGGAATAAGAACACAAGTGTTCAAATTAAATGGTGTATATTTCATGGTTAAGAACACAAATGTTTTGGAGGCCATCATGGCATTTTCCATCTAGGTCTAGGTCTGGTTTTTAGTTTTGTAAGTGGTACGAAATCAAATGTGCATTAGTATCCATTAATTACCAGAACTGTAAATGTGGTTGTAATGAAATGATGAAGGGAGAACTGTAAATGTGGTTGTAATGAAATGACGAAGGGAGAGATATAACAAGAATACTTATTGTTCAAGCCTAACTCCAGATTAGGCCTTTAAAAAAAAAATTGCCAGCTTTTGGAGTTGAAGGCAGTTCATTATCATGAAGAGGCATGGAGGTATGTTGGTCCAACAACTATCAAAATTAGCAGTGCAGCGATTCCCCTTAACATCCGGCTTAAATGTTGGTTGTATTTGCTTGGCTTCCAGTAATTGATTTGTGCCCTTTGATGTCATCACTCCCACTTGCTCCACCGCCTAACCGCATGCTTGGATCCTTCTGCAGTAGTTGCACATCACATGAAGGTAATAAACTCAGACTGGGGCCTTTCAACCAATGCCTTTTCTGTCTGCATATCAAATATGTTTTAGGAATGATACCCCTCTTCATAAATGTATTCATATCAAATAGTTAACAAAATATTAACTCATAAATGGTAAATAAGATCCATTCTTTCTTGGTAATCATTTCTACAGTCACGCATTATAATGTTATGTTGTCACTATCATCCAAGGACCTAAACTTCACTAACACTTGATTAAGTGATTTCCTCCTGAAAACTCCCAAAGGTTTACTTCAAGTTGCATGTGATGATGAACTTAGTGACAGACCATGACATAATTTTTAAGCTTTATTTATTTTGCTACATAATCACTAAAGTGCAGTTTGAAATTATTTGTATTCTTGTACTTTTCTATGCACCATAACATTCTGCTCACTCGTAACAAGTAATCGTATGATAAAGAAAGTCGAGCCACACCCAAAAGGTGAGGTTTAGGTGCCTCAGAATTAGAGTTCAGACAAGAACCTTCACACAGTTTTAATGGGAATAATTTGAATAATATCCGGAAAAATGAAAAAGTAACTTTATTTTGTAATTTACTTGTTAAAAAAAAAACATATCTAAAAACTGATTTTGTATCGCATGCATTACTAATTTCAAAAATATATCTCCAGATAAAAGTATAAGACAACTTAAAGGAAAGACTTTCATCATACTAACAACTGAGTAGATTGAGTGACAAAAAAAGAGAGAGCGCTCAGGCAGCTGGGAAAAAGACATTTCCAAGCCGCCCATATTCCTTTACAGGGATCTGTATAGTTTCTATAACATACAGAACATTTCCATACAACCTATTATTAGATGGATCCATATATTCCTATGGAAAATTCATGCAAACCTCTCGACATTCCATACAGTTTGTATAGCCTTACAACCATACAGCGAGCCATACTTGCTCAAGCAGTCATTCTGCTCAACTTCAGGGTTGTTTTGGTGACTGTGCAGTGCTATTTTGGCAGCATGTGAAGGTTTCTTTGTAAGCTTTTTTAATAAGGAATGAAAAGAGAATCTTGAATTAGTAATTACTTATGTGTGAAATTGATTTTAATCTTGAATGAGCAATTTGTGTGAAATTGTTTTTGATACTTGAGTGATTTAATTTTCGGCTACTAATATTTATTTCTATATTGATTAAATTCAACAATTAGTTGATTTATTGAGATCATAAATAATTAATCACTTAGGCTTGGAAATTTTCACAAATCCCTCCTGCAAGACCTAATCACAAGAAGAGATTCTTTTATCTTCAAAATAGCTTCAAAGAGATTCTTTTATCTTCAAAATAGCTTCAAGATATAGCCCAATTCACAACACCGAAGAGTTGTTTTTCAGTTGGTTCGCCAAAGGGCACATCTTCTCTAGAGAGTAAGGAAACAATCCCTCCTACAATACGTAATCACAAGAAGAGATTCTTTTATCTTGAAAATAGCCTCAAGATATAGCCCAATTCACAACACTAAGAAGTTGTCTTTAAGTTGGTTAGCTAGAGGGCACATCTTCTCTAGAGAGCAAGGAAACAATGTGGCAACCATTTTGTTATGGCCCCTACTATAGATTTGGTAGTTGAGCAAGAATTCAAACCCTGAAGGATACGTACCAAAATTTCATTCCAAACGTTTGGTTCACAATGTGACTTTCACAACTAGTTAATATTTTTAATCTATTTTATAAAATTGAAACCTAAGTAAGTTTTGTTTAATTATACATAAAAGACTTTTTAATAGAATTCATTTAAAAATGGAAAATTTAAAAAAGATACAATTATTGGAGTATTTGAAAATATGATTTCATATTGTAATAAAGAATAATTTTGTAAGCTAGATTGACATTAATGAGGAAAAAAAAAAAAGAGAAATATTGATTTCGTTTATTTTCAATTGTATTTCATAAGGAATAGTTTGTTTTATTTAATAAGAAATAGTTTATAAACGATAATGAACATTTTTTAAAGAAAGGTTGAGAATTCTTATTTATATATAAATATATATTTTTAATTTGTATCAAATCTATCGGTGCTTGTCCCAAGTAAGATACAATTTTAATATTTCATTTACTTAATTATTCATAAATCTTTTTAATATTTCTACTCATTATTTGTTCACAATGACATAAAATCATTTTTCCAGTTTTTGGAGACTACAATATTTCATATTATAATTAATGTTTCAAGAGCATGATTGTGGAACACAAACTACAACTTCCTCTCAATTTGACAATCTTTACAAAATGGACAAACTTACAGATAAACTAAATTTTCCAGTTTTTGGAGACTACAATATTTCATATTATAATTAATGTTTCAAGAGCATGATTGTGGAACACAAACTACAACTTCTTCTCAATTTGAGAATCCTAACAAAATAGACAAACTTACAAATAAACTAAATTTAGGTAATGTGACAAAACTTGTTTACTCCATAATTATAGTCAAAATACAACTTTTTCAATTTCAAAACCCTATCGACATCCTTGGAACAACTGCTAATATATATATACAACAAATTCAAATCTATGTCCACGATTACCCACCCATGCTAATAACAAATAATACCAATTTAATCGCACAAATACACCCCTAATATCATACAACAATATAGGTAAGTCCACGAACTATATAAAAGGACCAATTTACATTTATATATGATCATTTATATAAATCCTAAAAATAAACATATATATCAAAAAGTATATATGTGTATATATAAATTAAACTTATTCATCTAGCGGAAAACACATTGAAAAACTATATATACATAAACTCCATATTTATCGACGGGTATGCACTTCTAAAACATATGCGAACATATATAAATAACGCGTGTTTATATATATAACACTTTTATAAAATAAAATAATATTATATATATATATATATATATAAAATGTGTAAGTTATATATAAAAACCCACATATAAACCATTTGGGCTCCACTTGCACTCTTGGCAAGAAAATATTTAACATAAATAGGGCGCAGGCATGGGTCCTCACACCCCACGCACCTACAATCTGAGGCTGACCCCTCGGATGGTGTATAAAAAATACACGTTAAAAATTACATAATTATATATGACGCATGCCTAGCCGAATGATAGTCCAAATTTGACGAAGGAATGGAACATCCCCTTAGTGTTATATAACCCTAAAAAGACATACGAGTCCATGAGAATTTTATATACATAAAAACCATTGTGTGAAATGTGCACGCTTGATGGATCAATGACCCTCAATCGGAAATCTTTTTGAACTCAATTTCAATTGAGTTCTACACATACTCCCCTAAGTATCCGACTCCCTTAAGTATCCGAGTGATTATTATTTTGGAACTTCATTGTCAGATTCTATGTGGGGATGGCGACGTAATCTATCCATTGTCATCTACAGGCTGTTGCATAGTTATTTGTATGGAGTCGTTGTATGTAATCATCATGCATTATAATACAAATATTGAGTTTTTTCGTGCTGAAAAAAATGGCTCTCAATCGGAGAGGGGCTGATAGTGGAGGTCAACGACGGACCCCTTCACACACCATCGTCAACAATTATAATAATTATTTTATATAAAACAAAATCTTTCGCAGGTCGACGACAAACTTGCAAGATATACCCTGGTTTTGATAGGCAGTATCAAAGAAAAACAATGTAAACTTTGAAACGGGAACTGATACTGTTACCCGTTTCGTAGAGATAGCAAAAAAGTGACCTGATTTTGAAGAGTGATGCAGAACACACATGTTTTTTTTAGAGCATAGTTTTTGGCACTTTAATTTTTTTATGTACATTACGTTTTTGAATAGTAGTGATTTTCATGCTGATTTAAAAAAGTGAGTATTCTGCATCACCCCCTTGTTTTAAAAGCACTGTTTTTTTGCTTTAAATTTTCTAATGTATAAAATGTAAATAATTATTTTGTAAATTTGATCATTTTTGAAGTGGTCGTTTTCTTCACATTTTCTTGTTTTTTATTTTAATTTTAACTTTTTTTTAAATGATGTTTTTATTGTTTTGCATTTCTAAATTAGGAGGTTGATATTTAGAATTTTCGATATTCTACATATTTATACATCCTTGATTAATTTTTCACTCCACATGAAATAATTGTTTCTAAAAAACAATATTTTTTAACAATGGACATAAAAAAAACCATTTTTAACATAAATATAACTAAAAAACTACACATTTTGATAATTTTTTGCTAGAATTGACATGTCAAAATCACAATTTTTATACGATAATTTTAACTAAAAATGGTTAAATAATAGCTTTTTTTATGAATTTCATGTCATAAAAATAATAATAATCATTTTTTTTTTCTCAAAAAATAATGATTAACTTAAAAATCAATGCGAAAATCACATATTACAAATATTGAACGTATAACAATCCTAATTGAGTGTTTATTCTTTTCATAAAATGTCAAAGTCAAAACATTGCAAAGCTTGATTTCCAAGCATAACTTAAATTTAATCAACAATGTCACGTAATCCAAACTCTTCGTCCTCTAGAGTTTCATCATTGTCTTCTTCCACAATATTTTCTGTTTCCTTTTGCTCATTTTTCTCTTCTAATGGGTCTTTGATGTTTGTGAATCTCCCAATGTATGTCTTTCCAAACATTCCATGTAATGGTGGTTGGGGTTCCTTTGCCTTTTTTGCCACACGTGATTCACTAAAGTCCCCTTTCTTCAACCCAATTTCTTGCATTGCATCTGGAAGAAATTGAAGAGCATTAATTCTTTGTTGAATGAAAGGCTGAAATGTTTAGAAATTTTCTTGAATAACTATTTCAAATACCATTTAAGAAAATATGGTAATGCAAGCACATACTCAACGCCCATGTCACTTTTATAAAATAGAATGTATTTATCATTCTACTCAACATTCATTTTTATCAAAATTCAATATTTTCACAAACATGAAATCACTTTAAAACATTTTATATCAATTTTATACCAATTTTCAAAATTAATAAAACAAACTCAACTAATTTAATAATGGTGAATTGTAATATATAAAAAGAACTCACTACATATCATCCACTACCAATGTTAATCAAGTGAAGAAAAAAACACTATAATTCATCCAAACACAATTAATTTTATATTTATTAAAAAAAATCAAAATTATATATGTTCAAGTCTACATGTGAAATTCATTTATATGATTAAGACTTGCTTACACACTTGTTTCCCTTGTAATCAATTCATCTCAACAGAATTATCAGCGAAAACAAATCTTATCTATGCAAAGAGATAAAAGATAAGCTTCTTCCAAAAACTTTTTTATTTCCGCCAAGTGATTTGTCTATTTATCAATTTAATAATGATGTGTGGAATTAAACCATATCAATTTATTAGAAATTATTGAAATTTTTATTTATTAACACCAATCTAGTCAAAACGATCCCAAATCTCCCAAAAACGATTGTTTTAACCTCATGCATTCAAACAAAATGAGCCTAACAGACCCTAAACAAAATGAATTAAGTGAGTTTTTGACTCATCCTAACAAATCCTAACTGACATAGCCTGATCACATTCCAATTTCAAGTCATTAACTAAAATAGTCGAAAGACCCTCACCCTATATCTCAAGTCTTGAAGCACTTGGTTGCCTTCATTTACCAAACATTGCTTGCGTACGTTTGGACTTGATTTGGTTTATAACAATTTGCTTAGCCAAAGAGAGCAGGGAATCCATTTGTGATTATTTACAAATTTGCAAATGGAAAATGCAAACTATTTTATGCAATCAACAAAGAATTGCAAATTGCAAATTACAGATTTGCAAATGAAAAATATAAACTATTTTATTATGTTCTGATGAGATAAATAAATATTTGACATTTTCACCATTTATGACAATCAAATTTCCACCCTCCTCTGTTCTTATTTCATTACCTTCTTTTGAATCTTGAACATTGGTTTTGTTCCATCCTCTTTTTTCTCCTTAGATATTAGCACTTCTAGGTTTTCTTAGGCTTCCACCCCCTTATTTTATCATACCCATATTTCCTTATTTTTGCAATACACCTCTTAAAATATTGTGCCATGGAATATCAATCGTCTAAAAGGAACTTTCCAATAGTCCAAATGTTGATTGAATATTTATTTTCCCCATTACATGGATATGTCCTTTGGATGGAGTTCCAAATCAACTAATAGTTGAATAAATATCCTATCCACCATGGTTCAATACTCTTATTCAAGGTTGATGTATTCCAATGAAGTCCATTTCCAATAATTTCCAATAAATGATTTCAATAAATGATAACAATCCGTCTCATAATCACCCACATCATATGATTTTCCATATTCATCAAATCTCGCTCCAATTCAAAATGTTATGATTGTAGAAAGTGACATTTTTGTAGTTGCTTTTCTTTTCTGTAGCCGAATCACAGGTTATCATATCTCCATACATGGTATACCAAAACTAAAAACCAAGGGATGTGGAAAAATAAGTTTATGGTTTTCCACCTAGAAGCCATGCATGCCATCATTGAAGCTTGGTCAATGTCACAGTAAAATAGTCCTAAGCGGTGGCAAAGTAATGTGATAAATAATAAATTTGTTGACGCAACATGAACGATTAGATCCCACAAAATCGAGTCATGTAATCTACCAGAGATATTCATGCTCTCGTCATGAATCTCTCATATCAACAACTCAATCCTTGTAACCCACACGATTTGTAATTCATTTATTTTGTCCCGAATTAAAGTAGTGGAACTCTCAAACAATTATTGTCTTCTAACTTTATAAATACTTGCGATTCCTTTTATGGAAGCAAGTCAGATGTTTGGTAACACTTTGAAGTTAATATAATATTTTTTGGTCTTTTAATTCCTCGGTGTATGATGCATTGTTCATGATCTATTTCAGAATTGTAGTTATAGCGTTTTAAAATCTTTGAGTTTACTCTAATAATCTGCGACCCAACTAGGAAGGCCCCCTGTGATGAGGACACACATTGTCTTTATTAGTTTTATTTCTTATCATTGTGAATTTAATTTTATTTTCTTGCAGAATAGATTTCAATAAATGATAACAATCCGTCTCATAATCACCCACATCATATGATTTTCCATATTCATCAAATCTCGCTCCAATTCAAAATGTTATGATTGTAGAAAGTGACATTTTTGTAGTTGCTTTTCTTTTCTGTAGCCGAATCACAGGTTATCATATCTCCATACATGGTATACCAAAACTAAAAACACGATAAAGAAACATGTTTTCTATGGGAAGACTCGGCGAAGGCGATTCTGAGAATCGCCCCGCCACTGCCCTGCCACCACCACTGGTGGCGGGGCAGTGGCGAGGCGATTCTCAAAATTGCCCCACCACCAAGCCGTAGCCGTAGCCGTGTGGTTATTACCACGGACATGCTGACGATTAATTTAATATAAATATTCGTTCGTTTCTGCCGTCTGTAAAAAGCGTTGACTCACTCCGTCCCACAATCGTATTGCTACGAGGGCGACCGACGAGCTTGAAAATCATTTTAACATTGCGAACGAAGTAACACGCAGAGGCAGGGAAATAATCCGCATAGCATTTTGCGCAGAGAGTTTCGGGTGGAGACGGCGCAGAAGCACGAGGACGTGGATTGTGCTGTGTGTGTTTAATATATACAATAAATAAACAACAACTCGGCCACTTTTCAATATACGCCGAAAGTGTAGTTGTTTATATTACTCAATATACACGAATAATTATTGCTGGTTCTTATCTGATCACGCGTCATCCGTTTAGGAAACGTCATCCGTTTAGGAAAATAAGAGAAGAAATTTCACGCAAAAATCTGAAACTTGAACGTCATGATCATGAATTTAGTGACAAAGCCAACTCCCCATAACTAAGTTGAAATCCCTTTGGCATGCTCCGTTGAGCCCAATCGGTGTTCAGAAGAGCAGTTTACACAAAGATTGTTCAATGCATTTCCTGCAACAAAGATTTTCGCAAACAGGGATATCGTTCAACAATAACAGGTTTCTTTTCGCAGCAATATTATTCAACAATAACAAAATTATTTTTGCATGGATATAATTCAACAATAACAAAATTATTTTCGCAGGGATATCATTCAACAATAAAATATTTGTATGGAAGTAAAGAATGTTAAAATAATTAAACCAATTGTTAGCGAGATAAAATAATCCTCACCAGAGCACAGTTGCAGTTGCAAAGCAATAATTAGTTTTAAGGTGGTGGTGGCGGGGCGGTGGCGAGGCGATTCTGAGAATCGCCCCATCTAACTCTATTTCCTCTTCATCAACTCCAGTGGCCAAAATTTCTCCAAAGAACTCGTCAAAGATCACTGCTATAATTTCACCATCTTCACGGCGCCAAATTAAAGTATTTGGAGTAAAATCGACTCCCTCAGCTCCGCAAACAATCTGCTAAATGTCCAAAATCATGTGAGTGCTCATAATTTTGAATAAATATTAATATTGTTCAAAATCCCCTGGAATATATTAATACTGTTCAAGACTGGGCGATACGACGAACGACTGTGTCAACTTGAAATTTGTGGGTCAAGGGTTGAGGGTGCAACAGAGAGAAATGTGTGGCAACATTTGGTGTAATGAATGTCTTGAATCTGTAAGATTTTTACGGCAGTTGAACTGGTCATAATGGTATATTATTTAAATGTTTATTTATTTAACAAGAATGGCTGCTCTAAATCATGTAGTCTAGCCACATATTCTGATAGTATTTGGGCAACTGCTCAATGATTTTGATTTTGACTTGGGGTTTAATTCTATTTTTAAGCTGCACGTTGTTTCTGTTTTTACAGTGTATGCTACTTCATGTACATAATATGGAGTTGGATTCTGATACATGCAATGGTGAGCAATACAACAAATTTGGTTGGTTTTTGGAAAATATACGAGTAACCTTTTTTTTCATGCTTAAAAGCGGCGCAACGTCAACGTTATCCTCGTGGTAGAATTCCCAATTGTAATCTCAATTTCCTCATGTAGCTTCTGAAGGTTGGCAATACAGTTGCAATATTTTTTTCATGTAGTTTATGCAAATTGGATAGAGGTCACAAAACATTTGGCCATCAAGTGAAATTATAGTAATGGCTTTTGGAATAAATTGATAAAAATCTTGCGCAATCTTTGAGGATTGGTAAGCTAAGGATTTCGAAATTTGCTTAAAATTTGCATATATATGGTGAAGATCTGATTAATTTTATATAAGATATCCTTAATATGAATTTTTTAGTTGCTACTTTCAAGTTGTTTTGATACTAGTTGACTGTCTCTATAAACTATAGATGTTATGTGATATCTTCCTAAAGTTGAATTATTCATTTCACATCTAGGTTTTAGTTAAAATTATTGGTAGTCTATCAAGTAAAGGCGCGAGTTAAACTCACTCTGGAATCTAAAATGGGCATTGTACAAAGGTCCTTTGTAGCATATTTAGTTTCTTCAATAGTCCAACTCGCATGTGATTACATTGACTGCAACCATCTATTTGGTTTATTCAAGAGTTCAACTTGCATGTGATTACATTACCTTTAACTTCGGTTTCTTCAATAGTCCAACGTGCATGTGATTACATTGACTGCAACCCTATATTTGAATTGGTTTATTCAAGAGTTCAACTTGCATGCGATTACATTACCTTTAACGTCATCCATTTTGTAGAAACAAGAGAAATACCTAATGTTCATACCAAAATTCACATTATAAAATGGGTTTTTTTAAGGGACTTCTTATGATTATTAATATTGAAGTTCACTTTTCAAGGATCGTGATAACTTAACTTGGGTCTATAAACGTATTGTTTAAAGACAAGGAATCCAATATAAGTTGTTTTTGAACTTTAAGGGAATATAAAATGTGAATGTGATTACATTGACTGCAACCCTCTATTTGAATTGGTTTATTCAAGAGTTCAACTTGCGTGCGATTACATTACCTTTAACGTCATCCATTTTGTAGAAACAAGAGAAATACTTAATGTTCAACCAAAATTCACATTATAAAATGGGTTTTTTTTAAGGGACTTCTTATAATTATTAATATTGAAGTTCACTTTCCAAGGATCGCGATAACTTAACTTGGGTCTATAAACGTATTGTTTAAAGACAAGGAATCCAATATAAGTTGTTTTTGAACGTTAAGGGAATATAAAATGTGAATTTTTATTCAACTTCGCTTCGTCACATGCCCCTTCAAGATCATGCATTTAGTAGAAGCAATAAAAACTCCCTGTGTACTATTGTTGATCTTCACACCTTACAACATATTAAATAATTTTTATAAAAAAAATGAATAATCACTTTTCGTTTTGAAGGTGTTTTTGGCACAATTTTTGCACATAAAAATTCGGTGTTACTGACATTTGTTAAAAATGTTGAAAATCGACCCTAAAAAAAGGCAATCGTTCCAGTATCAACACTTTTCATTTTCAAGGTGCTTTTTGCACAATTTTTGCACAAAAAAATCGTTTTCACTGCTATTTTTAAAACATGTTCAAAATTGACCCTAAAAAAAAAACCATCGTTCCAGTATACACACTTTTCATTTTTAGCACTGTTTTTCATGTTTTTTTGGGGTTTTTTGGCCAGAGTTCCTGTTTTGAGTTTATAGTTCTCGTTTCAAAGTTTACATTGTTCAAATCGAGAGGTGGTTTTTGTTAGTATTCTTCTCGGCCCTATACCCAATATCATGAAGCCACATCGATTGGGCGGTGGGGACCAACCCTTCCCATCTAATCATTCAACCCTCGTTAACCCACTCACATCTCTACATCCAATATGTTCATCCCACCATTAATGATTCTTATGCTTGATCGACGGCCTTTCGCAACAAAATTATAAGGTATAACAGCAACCAGTTGGCCGTCATGACCTTGGTTTGCTTTTCCACGAGGGTTCACACCTTCTTGGTGGCCTAGGGTCCACCTCGCACCTTGCCTCACAGCACCATGGCCCGTGGCCACCATCTCACACCTTGTCGACGACTTAAAATTTGTGGCCCTATGGCCCACCTCCATGGCCTATAGCTCAACCTCTCCTCCATGGTTGATGCCCTGTCATTCTACCTTGGTACCCTATAACACACCCTCTACTATCCCTAGCCCCTATTAAAGGTAGAAGGAGGCAGTTACTATGTTAACTCAACTTCCAATGCTCTATTATGGAAATGGGGTCCAATTTTTTCGATCTTTTTAAACTTCCTCACAACTTAAAACGGATGACATTGTTGTGTTCATCACGTCAATACTTTTCCAATGATATAAATTTGCTTCAATCCAACTCTTGAAACGAAAAACATGGCCATTCAAAGATTGGCATATCAGATAATGCCATGTCATTTAACCTACCATGTGGCACCCACGTGGTTGTCCAAGTCATATGCCATGTCACACCACAAGGCAGTTACCGACCCACTCATACCAGGTCACGAATTAACCCCTCTCTACAACTCACAAAGGCCAAAATATAACATAATATATAATGTATATTCAATGTACGCAGATGTGGGCCCTCTATGGTCACATAACCCCGGGAATAAAAATCCTAGCGGGTTCTAGTGAAACCCCTTGTTGAGACTCTCGGGGACGACCTTCCAGGGATACGTGGAAATATACACATTATGATGGGGCTTAGCCACCCCCTTGACTTATACGTTAAATCATTTAGACACGTGACACTTGTCCCTACTAAAAGGGCCCCATGCACCAAGTCACCCCGTGAATTAAATCATAGGAGTTCTACCATGCCCTCCATCCAAAATCTCCAAGGTCTAGGGTGACGCCATTCTTTCTCACACCTTCCTCGTCATGTGCCACATAACCATGGGTTCAACCACAAGTTCCAACCCCTTGAAACACAGAGTTGTCCTGTATTATTCAACTCAGATCTTCGCTTCGTCATTTTATGTTGGGACGTTCAACCGACCCCACTACGGCAAGTCACCCTAGGAGTAAAATCCTAGGAGTTTCCCTTGGGACTCCCCTTAAAACCTTTAAGGATAAAGTTATGGGGTTATCTAATGACCCTACATGCTTACCCTTCAACAACTTGGATTTCCCCTGCTCAAGTGCTTGATCACCGTGCCTGGTCACTGGATCGAAGAGGGTTAAGCCATTTTCCTATGAATTCCAATGCTTTTGTGTTAAGGATTCCAACCCCAAGCTTAATAATTGTTAATGCAAGCATAAGGGTATTTTCTAGGGCCTTCAACGCATGGTCTATAAATATACAAGGGTATAAGTAGGCCCTTTTGGGTCTATCACTCCTAAGCTTTACCGAGACTCGGCCATGGCCTTTAATCCATCGTGTATACATATATATGTATATGCTTACGCATATGTATATAAGTAATTACATTATCTCTTATGAGCTCTGTATAAGTACTAAACCAACTCAACCTACAACAGATGTAGATTTATATAATATACAAATACATATATGAATGATATCCTTCCTTAGCTTATGTGTAATATCAGCCTTATAGCCAAAAAAATTTGATGCAGGCATTTGTTGATTAACATAGATTGATCCATCTCTTCATACACAGGCCATTTAGACCAATTTGCAGGCTCAGGATGGAAACAGGGATAAACCCATTCCTAGGAAAATATTCAAGGAGCACTTCTAAACAGGAAATCACATTCCTTATTATTAACATGAACAATTTATCAACACAATGACCAGATATCCAAACATATCAATGCAATTATTTAATCATTAACAAAGATTCCCATCTCTTCATGCTCATGCATTCCTAGGTTAATTTCCAACTCATAAATATTCACAGGAAATGAGTCATTCCTTAAAATATTTACACAATATATTGATATTCCTCATTCATGTAGGAAAACAACACTCCTCAACATTATCATGACATTATTTCAGCACAATAAACAGAGACATGATAATCACATGCATAAGGACATAAGAGAATACTTATCTTATAAGAGATCTGGCAACTGAGATTAGGACTCTAACTCTCCACCCAACCTTAGACAAGCTACAACCACATTTACTTGTAGTTGTCACCCCCAAGCCAGATTTCAGTGCTTGAGGTGGAGTGCTTTTGAGAGGAAACTTAACCAATATTGACAATTGAAACAGGATGTCACAAGGTCACTATGCCTTCATCCACCAGCTACAAAAGCTTCCACTCAGTCTTTCCATACTTTTCAAACACGATTAACATCCAAGTCAGGATACCGCAGTATAGAGAGTCTCAACTCACTTTCAAGAGAAGAGATTCCACAACAAGAGAACACTCATTAGTGGATAAGCTATTATTGGGTAAAGATATCACTTCTCCAGGTACTTCATCAGTAACTCAATCACTAGAGCTTCAACTCCAAGGTAACTCCTGGTGGTTCATCAGCCCTCACAAATAATTGTGTGTCTCTTCCCAAACTAGTAGGTTCATTAATCTACAAGCTTCCAGTGGGTTCGTCATCCTTCAGGCAAGCCACTGCTCTCTATAATGTTTTCACCTAGCAAGCATTTTTGCGGGTTCTTCAGCTAGTTCACTTTCTCCAGAGCTCGATCACTATGATTCTGATCATTCCTCTCTTGTTACACCTCCGACCCTTGGTGAAATTTCTCCCAGTTTTCACCATTATTCTGTTCCACTATGTATGCTTGTGTGAGTGTCATTCGCTCTCCCTTCGTTGACTTGTTTTTGTGCTCGCCCAATAGACCAATCATTTGTCTTTTTCCAATGCTCCATGCAATCAACTTGCCTTTGACAATGCAACCCATTCTTGTTATTTAATTGTTGTCCTTTGTTGCTTGTTGAGCTAAAAGACACACGAGCATGTCCTTTTCTTTTTCAGTTGATTTATTGCACAATCATCCCATTTAAGCCTCTCATCCAACCCATTGATGATGTATTTAAATTCACCAATTCCTCAAACAATTTCCCTCCCCGATGTTATGTAACCATATCACAAAAATAGAAGAAAAGATAGATCAACAACTCGAAAATAAGTTGGGGGAAACCTCCTTTTACATCACATAAATGAACAATTATTGGATGATTCAAATGACAATATCTCCTTGGTATATAGAAGTCTAAAGGGTCAAAATATAATTAGGGCCTACATAATAATAATAATAATGTAAGGGCTCAACAATAGCAATATGGGGGTTCTATGGTGCACAACATTAACAATGTGGGGGCTATACTAGTATTATAGGGACCTAACATGCCCCTCTCCTTCGAAACAATGGTGTCCTAAATGCTTGAGTAGTTTTGGATGCTTCTGTATGAAACACTCATCCTCCCATGTGGAATCTTCAACAGGTAAGTTCTTCCATTTAATGAGATACTCTGAAATTGATCGATTTCGTAGTTGTCGGATTCTTGTTTCTGTGATTGATTCAGGTTCCAATATGATTTTTCCTTCCTCATCAAGTTATGGCAATATAGTTTGAACTCGAAGATTTTCACCTATAACCTTCTTTAATCATGAAACATGGAAAATTGGGTGTCCTCACGAAGATGCAAGAAGCTCTAATTTGTAAGCCATAGTACCAATCCTTTGTAATGTCTTATAAGGGCTATAGTACTTGGGTGATAATTAATTATCCTTCTTGACTTGTTTGAGGTAATTTATTTGTATGGTTGTAGCCATAAAAATACGCAATCGTCCACATCAAAACTTCTTTCATTACAATGTTGATTTCCCTATTGTTTCATTCAATTTTGTGTTGGAGTCAGGTTATCTTTTAAGAGTTGGAGAACTTGTTGCCGATGCTTGATGTGATCTTCCACTACTTGAACCTTACAATTGTATCTTAAAGACGATGTGATGGATGTGGATGACATCCATAAAGCACCATAAATGGGTTCATTTTTATTGTAGTATGGAAGGAAGTGTTTTCCACCATTCTGCCAAAGGTAACCACCTGACCCATTCTGTTTGTTTATCAGATACAAAGCTACGAAGATATCCTTCCAAATATTTGTTCACTATCCCAGTTTGCCCATCAGATTGATGATGATAAGATGAGCTATGAGCTATTGAGTACCAAGATAAAAAAATAATTTTGTCTAAAAATTTCTAGTGAAAATAGGATCTATGTCACTTAAAATAATCTTTGGGTTTCCATGTAGCTTTTGAAATGTTTCCACAAATGCAGTAGCGATTGTACTAGCTTTGAAAGGATGAGATAGCGCACAAAATTGTGCATACTTGGTAAGTCTATCAACTGGCACCATGATTACACTCGTTCCTTTAGACTTGGGTAAACCTATGATAAAATTCAGTGGGACCTCCTCCCAACACTGACTTGGAATAGCTAATGGTTGTAAAAGACCCGGGGTCTTAACTGTCTCCACTTTATTTTGTTGGAAAACCATACATTCTGCCGCAAAATTTTGACTATCAGATTTAAGGCCATCCCAAAAAAGTTCCTTCTTGACCCTATGGTAAGTTTTTAAAAATCCAGAGTGCCCTCCTATAGGAGAGGTGTGCAGTGTCAAAAGAACCTTTTGTTTGAGTTGGGGTTCTTACATAGATATAAGCACTATTTGTACCATAGTGAATCATTTTTCCAGATAAATGTATCAAATGTTATGTAACTAGATGACAAAAACAAAAGAAAAGATATATCAATGACTTGAAAGTAAGCCTCTTCAAGGGGCCAACCTCCTTTCACATCACATAAATGAACAATTCTTGGATGACAAGGCCTCCTTGGTATATAGAGGAGTCTAAAGGGTCAAAATATAATTAGGGCCTACATAACAATAATAACGTAAGGGCTCAACAATAACAATAGTGGGCTTCTATTGGGCTAAAAAAAAACAGTATGGGGGCTATACTAGTAAGAAAATTACTTGTAGGGTGCAATACAACCCTCACAACTAAAAGAATTAACAAGAGTTACAACTAGGAAAGTCATAGTAAGTTCACATACCAAGTCTACACAAAGGAATGAGGGAAACTCTAAAAATACAAATATGTTATATCATGACCCTAAAAAAAAAACAAAAAACAAAAAAAGAGAGGGATTGAAAAGACCCTTCTCGTTTACTTGAGATGGAACCCTTAGATGCAAATTTGTTGCTAGACCGAACTCAATTTGAAGTGGACACTTTAAAAAAAATCAATAGCACATTGCATAGAAAATAATGAGTTTTGGAGGAATGGAAACCTTGGAACCATTATCAGCACTGATACAGTAGCTCAGGGCCTCCAACAGGTTCCATCTAGTCATATTCCTACCTGATCTCTCGATGGCATCTATAAAATAGAAATCCTTGTTACTTAATAATTTAGAGAAATTTTGAGTGATTCTCCCCCCTGTCTATCATTGTCTCTTACAATAGAATAATAGAAAGTTTGATATTGTCTACTAATATATTTCAACCAACTTCTTTAAGGGATTAGCCATCCCTTTGCCATTAAGGTTTGTGAAATCATTTGGAACCATAGATTGGGGCATTTCCTCCAAGAACCTAAATTAATGATAGTTGTTTCCCACTCTTGACTTCTAGGGATGCTTATTTTAGGGCCACAAACATGAATGGTTTCCTTACCCTTTGATTGGATTTAGGTACTTCCTATTCAAAAAAACCTAAGCCCCTTGCCACCTCTCTTGGAAAGTTGAGGGTGCCTTTGCTTTTAGGTCTTAAATTGTACTTTACCAATTCCAAGGGATGGGCGCCTTGTGTACCTGTTGACAGTGCTAGACCCACCAACATTCAAGGGATCTCCCCGATATGAGGTCCCAATTAGACCTCACAACATTTGGTGTAGGAGTCCCATCCGGTATAATGGTCTGGTTGTCAAATTCTTAAAGGTTTGCCTCGGCTCTAGCTGTCAACATGAGAGAGTAATGCAATGGTATCTTAGAACGACAGGGTGAGTGTGCCTAGTGAGTGTGTAATGCAACTGTGTCTAGGTTCTCTTACTGCAAAAACGGGGAGGAAAAGTGCGCCTCTAAGTGAGAGGTAATAGTACCACCCAGGAAGAGACACACATGAACCAAAAAAGCCTATCCAACATCCAGCAGAATAGTCCACAACAGATGCAATAGTCGTTACAACCAATGAACAGGGAAATATTCGTCTACCATCCAGTGGAGTAGTCCACATCGGATGTGATGGTCATTATAACTGATAAGTAAGGAAAGGTCTATCTAGTATCCTGCGGAATAGTCCACAAGGATGAGACAACAGTGACAACCATTACAACACATTCCCAACAAGATAAGCACTAAAACAACCAAAATAGTTCAACTATCTTAGTACATGTGAAAACAAACATGAAATATAAATGCTCACAGAATAGTCTTACAAACATCCATAAGTCATGCATGGAAACGTGTTGGCCTGAAAAGGCTTTTGTAATTAAGCAAAAGTTCCAAGACACATATTTACATTGTACATCACTAGCCCTAGTAGTGGGACATTGGAGCCACTCCTTGCTCCTCAAAGAACTGATTGAAACTCTCTATGCTTTGCGAGAGGAGCCAAGGTGAAAAGTCTTTTGCTCATACAATGAGGGGGTATATATAACCAAGGGGTGATGCTTGACCCTTGTGACTCTTTGACTACCCTCATGATTGTTCAACTTCCTATGACTTTTCAACTAACATGACTCTTCATATTCATGTGTGTCCATTGGACTTCCACTTTACATTACATTTGATTTACAATATACATGGCTCATAATAGTGATGTGGCCTTTGACAAATCATGACACGACTTGACATGACATTGCTGACATGGACTGGCTTGCTGAGGTGGCAATGTCAAGTCGTTGTTACTGCTGAGTGATATATGTGTTCTTGGATGTCGTTTCTCTTCTCCTCTGGATAACTTGATGATGTAGGGTCTTCAATGATATTTGATCTTGAGAGGTGGGTCCATACATGTGTTCGTTTTGCTTACTCTTGATAGGTTTCTTTGTCCGTCCAGTTGTAAGTGAGTCTTCATGCATGTTCCCTCCTTCTTCTCCTTCATCATCATCTCACCATGATCTAACAATGTACCAGTTCCTGCAATTCACTCATGACGGGATGACATTAATCCAAAAAATCCCTAGTCTAAGATGATGCATTGTTATCCATGGACTAAGCGTGGGACAGGCACAGGCTGGAAAGAGGGCCCAACAACTGCGCATTGTGCAGATCTAGGTGACAGGGAGAGTGGTTAGTCATTGAGATTGCATAGAGTGCAGCTAAGACTTGGATGAGGAACTTCTGAGCACAATGCTCACTGAGGGGAAAAATTGTGTAGGGGCCACTAGGAGACATGATTGTGCAGTTGAGACAGTCAGTGGCTAATGCATGATGGGACCCTAGGAGACATATCTGCGTAGTTTTCAAAGGTAAGGAGGACTGGGCAACAGAGAGCCCTAAGGACAAATTTGTGCAGTTCATGAGGTCAGTGAGCTCTAGCTCGGGGGGGGGGACACTGGGGGACACTTATATGCAGTTATGGGAGGCAAGGAACCCTAGGTTCTCTGTGAATTGTGGGGTTCCAGCAGGCAAGGGTAGAAGCTTGAGGAATGAGATTGTGAAGTGTGCAGTTCAAGTTAGGCTGGGAGGAGTTACTACATAATTTTGGGGATGAAGGGAGGTTGCTCAACTCTGGAATTGCGCAGTGCAACTGCCCTGGGGGATAGTGACTGCGCACTACGTAGTTCTAGGCAACAAGGTTGCATCACTAAGAACTAAGACTGTGCAGTGCGCAGGCCAGTCGAGGTCCGGTGAAACTGAATTGCCTGATCGGGAAGATTTTCGAAGAAATGGCTAAGTGCGGGAGGAAAGTGAACTTGTGAAGAACTTGAAATTGTGATCACACACTTAGCATACTTCAACGACATGACAACATAGACCACCAGAACAACAAGACAAAGTACTACCCTCTGTAAGATTGTCTCATAACAAGAAGTGACAAGTGTGACACTTGAGATAGACTTTAGGACAACCGTGACAACACTTGTGTGATAGTGCTTAAAACTTTGTGTATGAATGTGATGGGTGTTTGCATAGCTAGGAAAACTCAAATACGCAAAGAAAAACCTTCAAAAATGCCAGAAAAGGTCCACAAGAATGGTAAAATAGTCAAACATGCCAAAAGATGACAAGTGATCAAACAAGCAAAAGGGGTGAAAAGACTCTAAGAAATCTCATGAAATGAGCTCAAGTGTTGGCAATAATAAAGGGAAACACCAAGGAAGGCTCTGAAATTTGCATGCAAGCAAAATTTTGGAGGGTGTTTCAGTTTCTACAACAACACCCTTTCTATCCATGGTATAGTCCATAATAGGGTTTTCAAAGGTTGCCTTTTAGTGCTTGCTAAGCACCCAAATCCTCTATTATTCTAGGACTAGGTATGATACACAATGGGTTGGGATATTTTATACCTAACAAGCAAGGTAGAAAATCACTTAGAGATTTTGGTTCTTTGGACCTAACCTCATTTCCTATATCCCAAAAATAAAATATTTTGAAGAAAAACTCATATTCACAGAGTGAGATACGTGAATCTTAGTTGAAATTGCCTTATTCCCCTTGTTCATGTTGACCACATCTAAGTTAGGATCTTTTGACCTCTCTAATGCCTGAGTTTGGAGCATTTTATACCATAAGTCCTTGTTGAAGAACATCTAAAGTCACTTGAATCTCCTCCATCCTCTTTCATGCGCATAACCTGGAGTGTTTCCAATTCCAATGTCTTCAAGCCTTTTTTATGCTTCCTCGGAGCCTAGTTCTTCCACATGCTTGGAAAAATTCATTTTGTAGCAAGGTGCCAAAAATAGTGGAAACATGCACATTTGAATGGAATCCCATCATAGTCCAAACTAAGATAAAAGAGGTCAACTTTCCTTATAATATCTATCATTTTTATCAAACCTTTGCTCACTTCCAACCCCGCTAAGATTAATTCCATGTCATACTAAGTAGCCTCTAAGAATGATATTTTTCTTAATAAGAGATACTTAAAGTGTTACCAGTTTTTTCAAACAAATCCTTGGACCAAAAAATATTGGAAACCTTGGGATATGAATTGATACTAGGAGGATGTCCACACTAGTTGACCAAGCGTCGAACTCAATGTTTAGTCAATTTAGTATGTCCTAAATTGCTACATTAATTATCAATCCGGGAGCTGTAAACTGATGAAGTGTGGCGCACTATATGTGCAAGACAACCTCTTTCTTACTTTTTATTGTTTTCAATTTTATTCTGTTTTGGGGTTTTGTCTTTGTTTGTCTCCTAATGCAAAATGGAAATCCTATTCCTAAGTTTTAAGAATACTTTATAAGGCAAGTATGGATATAGATTTAAGATAAGGTTTTGTGTCCCTTATGATAATTTCCAGAGCTTAACACTTCAAAGGATCTCAAAACATACTAATGATAAAATGAGTACTTGAACAAGAATGTAAATGTGCAGCTATTCAAATCAAACAAATAATAAACTACCGATGATGAAATCACTATCTCTGCTGCTCATCTAAATACAGAAAAATAAGTTAAACTACTGCACTCAAACAAATCAAAAACTGCAAACTAGTAAAAGTAAAATCAATTCACTTCACTTATAGTCCGATAGCTCGCCAAGTAGTCTTTTCGGGGTTAAGCTATGGCTCTGGAGATAACGTCAATAACATGAGGAATTGATATCTAAACTAACTAACAAAGCAAATGAAAATAAAATCAAGTCACTTCACTTATAGTCCAATAGCTCGCCAAGTAGTCTTTTCGGGGTTAAGCTATGGCTCTGGAGATAACGTTAATAACATGAAGAACATGATATCTAATTGCAGAAAAATAAAAGTAACATCAAATCACATCACTCATAGTCTGATAGCTCGCCAAGTAGTCTTTTCGGGGTTAAGCTATGGCTCTGGAGATAACGTCAATGACATGAAGAATTTGATATTTAAACTAACTAACAAAGCAAATGAATAAGATTGAAATCAAAGCATAGCTGGAATTGAAAGGCTAAGAAAACAAAGTCAACAAAGAGGCTAATATCATGTCACTAGTTATTGCAAAAAATGTATGAAAATGCCGGGGCCTAGCCTATCCTGAAACACACACTGATCAGTGTTAGCAAAAATATACAATGCTTGAAAAATCATGTACAGGAATGAAACGTTAACATCATAAATGAGTTATGAAATATATGCACAAGTGAACAGTTATGAAATATTCAAAATGGAAATAAGAAAACGATGCATGAATACTTTACAGAAATAAAGAAACGAAACCTTAGCCAACAGGGGCCCTCTGCACGGCCTTGGTTAACACGCTGTCAGTCTGAATTTACGCTCACACAGTCATATAAAACAAAGTCTTGTTATATTGCAAAACAGAGAAAGGATCCTATCGTTACAACAACAGGACCAATGTCATGGCACAGTACATGAACTAACAACAAAAATTACATCCAAAATAACTAACTACATGCATTTGCAAACAATTTATTTATAAAGGAAATTACATAACAATTTTCCTATGAAACACCTTCAGCAGAGGACACATAAAAAGACAGCATCCGTGAGCTTAGCATGATGGTTGCCAAGATCATTCAATCTACCAAAAGATGGCTGTTGGATTTACGTCGTGGAGGCAGTCTACAGCTGTCAAAATGAACCCATGGATCTAGGAACGGTCTCGGACCCTTTACGTGTTGAAACAGAGACCTGTTTGTCGTAGAACTCCTCGTTTGACCACCGTTTGACCAAGGCTTTCCTCTACGAATTTAGCTGAACCAATAGGACCTGATCCATGTCCAGATCATTCCTAAACTGCCCACGTGCTTCGTTTTGCTTGATGACACCTGTAACCTAGAGATCAACAAAAACAACTGCGGAAAGTCGAGTCAACTGTGGAAAGTGGCTGCATTCCGCAGCTTATGAGCAAATCTAAGTCAAATAGCAAACACAAAAATATAGTTAGAAAACCACTTAAATGCACTCTCATAATCAATATGTAATGATCTTTGATAGCTTATGAGGCACTGGTGAGGGGAAAAAATCTAGGAAAGTGTGTAGAAGAGATGTAGTTTCAGGGCTCAACATACCCCCACTGTGAAGGTGTTGCATGTCCTCATGCAACCAAAACTGTGACCATCCTCTCCTTAGTTCATGTGTTCTGAGACCTTTGCTAACACATCCAGCCTTCTTTTCTTCTTTCTTGGTACCACAGTCATCCTAGGCTTCCTCATTAGGCACCTGAATTTGAGGCTGATGAGAGCTCTACTCAACCTCCTGCTCTTTTTCTTCAATTTTCTATTTTTCTTCTGCCACAGCCCAAGATGCAACATGGTTTTGTCGTGAATAATATTATCCAACCTGCTATGTTCTTTTAATGTTTCATTTTCTCTTTTGATGTGTCTATTTAGGGCCTCCAGTTCAAAAAATTCCTATTTTAGTGATTGGATTAGAGCTTCATGAGTTGTATTAGGCTGGGCAGATGAAGTGCCTTGATCTGTGGCAGTCTTCTCCAATGACTCAATATAATCATACATTTCTTGCTGGGTTGGATCTATCTCAGGTGTAGTCTTTCTTGGGTTGTCCCCAAAATTTGGCTGAGAAGGACTGATCTCAAAATCCGGCCGAGAAGGACTGATCTCAAAATTTGGTTGAGGAATAGGAGTATGGTGTGGGCTACGTCCAGGAGGGATTGTTGGAGGCTATTCCGGTGTTTCCCCTCCTAAATCAATGAAGTGGGGCCCTTTAGTTTGTACTTTCCTCAGTTTTCCTTTAAGTCTGGAGCTCCTCCTTAAATTCTGTGAGCTAGTGTCTCCTTTCTCCACAATCTGTTTTTCTTTCCCTTTTTTCTTTGCTGCAACTGATTGTTCCTGAAGGTAAATTAGTCTTTCAGAAAGTATTTGGTCCTCTTCTGAGGAAGGTTCTGGGGTTTGATAGACAGCTTCAATATTTCTTTTCCCCTTTGGTTTTCTTTGCTTCCTAACCTTAGTTCTTTCCTTCCTACTTTCAGACAGCTTCTCTTCCTTATTAGTTTCTTTAGCTATGTTAGTATGAGTGTCCTGAATGTTCACACTTGTTTTCCTTCTCCTACTTTTCGTTGCTGAGCTACTCTCGGGTGCTTCAGGTGGATCTTGAAAGAAGTTTCTAATCAAGAATTGTTCCCAGGTGTCCTTCTTTGCCTTCAATTGTTTTTCAATCAAAATTTTTACAAGGCCGTGATGGTATAGGTGGGGTTTTATATCCTCCAAATTCTTTTGTACAGTTATGGACATATTTTTCAGGCTATTCAATAAAAAGTAAGGCAAATTGATGGTTTGATTTTATAGAAAATTCATTAACAACTAGGTGTGGTACATATACATGGACCCAAACTGTCCTTCACATGTAATAAACTTTTGGATTATCAATAATAGACTAGTCCACTTTTCCTCTAAAGCAGAGACAAGGATTCCACGTTTGAAAATGGTTATATCCATACCTGGATTACGTAAGATAATCCTCCAGGCCCTCTCATCAAAGATTTTGTTTTTAAACCACCGTTCCCCCTCCTATGGGAGTTTCGTTGCTGCTGTGATAGATGCCTTTGTGACTGAAAATTTAAGATCTCTAACCTCAACTTCCACGCCATTAAAAGACCTTGCAAATGTCTTCGTAACTTCTTTATTGTAACCTCTGAATTTCTGGATGAACTGTAGCCACCGTGCCTTCCTTAATATGCTTTTCAATTGTGGATACCCCTCCATGAATTTAGGCCCTTCCGGTTCTGCTCTTAGCAGAAAACCCATTCCTTCCTCCTGCCTTAAAATACATCTATGAATGATGGACTGTGAGTAATGGATTGACGGGGGTGAAATGGTTGTGTTAGCGAGGAATGGAGAAGGTTTGTGCAGAAAAACCAGTAGTTGTAAATGAAAGAGCAAAGAACAGGTAACGAGAATGAGTTCTCGAATATGTAAACAGGTCAGAAATAACAAACGCAACTTCAATGGGATAGTATGGAAATAGAGTGAGCATGGCTTTTGAACTAGAAGGCTACAGAATAGGCGTGGGCACATTTTCAAAATGACTATGGATTTGTGCGGCAGGAAAGAGCCATGATGAAATAGGTTACATCCTCCTAATTACTTGGTTCAGCAGGTGGAATGCCAATGTACAAATAAACACGAATTAAATATTAAGGCGGATCATGAGGCAGTTAAAAATTAATGCAAGGTTCGTGGAGGAATCATGTAAAGGCCATGGGGCGGTTATGGAAGCTATCAATGCGAATCATTACACAGAGTGAAGCTGGTGGTTTCATAACTATATAGAATGTGCTTTAAAATGCTATTTGAAATGAATTTTGCTTACCTTAGAATCTTACCACTTCCGTCCACTGACCTTTGATTGGCTGCTTCCTGTTGGTGCTTTAGGTGCTTTATATCTTCAAAACATTTCCCTTTGTCATACCTGCATTTGGTTCTCATCATTATTTGGCTAACATCTGACTGTCAGTGCTAAATAAAAGAGTGTTAGCTGCGGAATCAACAACCAGCTGCAGAATCAGTTTGTAGCTGCAGAAACAGAATTCAGCTGCGGAAACTGACACAGTTGAACATATGACTGAATGGAGATGGATGGAAATGAATGATAATTGAGTGAATGATATATGAAAACTGGTCATGAAAGGGCTTTTATTGGCAGAATGTGATAATGAAATGAAATGAAATGGAATAATTATGAATGAAAATGAGAGGGATTTTTTTTTGGAAAATATAGGGCGTCAGAAGTTTCTGATTTTCGCCCTGTATTTTCTGTATAAGACTGCCAATCAGTGATTGGTTTTCAGGCTTATACAAATTTATCTATTTATTTATTTATTTTTATTTTTATTTTTTAACAGAAAAGAACAAAGACTAGGCCGGTGGAGAAGAAGGATTCTTCTTCACCAGCCTTATTGCAGAATTATCTTGAAAGATTTTGATAAATTCCTCCTTTGAGAGTGGCTTATGATAGAACTTTAATCTGTGGCCATTCACAATAAGAGGAGTTTGATTTTCATCAAAGGTTTTGATTCTTACCGCTCCATTGCTAAAGACTTTGTCAATCTCATATGGCCCAAGCCAATGAGTCTGAAATTTACCTTTGAAATCTTTGAACTTGGAGTCAAATAGCAATGTCCAATCTCCTTCTTGAAACTTTTTCTCCTTGATGTATTTGTCATGCCACTTAGCTCTTTGATATTGAACTAGATCAGTTCTTAGGATTGCTTCTTGTCTGATTTCATCTAGTTCATTCAACTTCTCCATTCTATGCTTTTGGGCTTCTGATAGATCCATTCCCAATTGAACTGCCATCTTGAAGGTTCTGACTTGGAACTCAAAGGGGAGCAGAACTTCTTTCCCATAAACAAGTTCATAGGGAGAATGTCTTGGTGTATTCCTCCATGTAGTTTTGTAGGCCCATAAGGCTTCAGGAAGCTTTTCTGCCCAATCTCTTCTGTGTAGATGAACAGTCTTGGTAATGATGCCTTCAATAACTTTGTTTGTAGACTCCACTTGACCATTTGCTTGCGAATGGTAAGGAGTAGATTTTATGTGCTTAACCTTGTACTCTTCCATCAGCTTCTCCACCAATTTTGATGTGAATTGTCCTCCCTGATCTGTCATAATTTCTCTTCGAACACCAAAGCAAGTAAAAATATCCTCATAAAGAAAACTAACAATTGAATGCTCAGTAGCAGAAATTAATGCTTTGGCTTCTACCCATTTAGTGAAATAATCAGTACATACCAATATATACTTTCTTTGTTTAGATGGTGGGTTAATAGGTCCAATGAAGTCTAAATCCCATTTTTCAAAGGGTTCGATGAGTACCTGTGGTTGTAATGGCATTTCATTGAGAGGGTAGGTTTCCCTACTCTTTTACTGCTGTCACACCTTTTAACATATTGTTTTGCATATTTGAAGAGGGATGGCCAATAATATCCTAAAGAGAGGATTTTATAGGCCATCCTTCTGTCAGCAAAGTGTCCGCCACATGGTTCATCATGACATGCTCTGAGAATATCAAGCATCTCATCTTCCCTAACACATCTTCTGATCACAAGATCTGACCCTGTTTTAAACAATCCGTTAGAAATCCATGAATATTTTGAACTCTCCTGAATAATCTTTCTTCTTTCACCAGGAAATAAATGTGGAGGTAGTTACCCTGTGACCAAATAATTAGCTATATCTACATACCAAGGAGTCTTAGTAGTTACTGCAAATAAATATTCATCAGGAAACTTATCCTCAACAGGAGAATCTTCTTTAGTATTCTGAATCCTAGACAAGAAATTAGCTACTGTGTTTTGTTTCCCTGGTCTATCTAACACAGTAATATTGAATTCTTGTAAAAGTAGGAGCCACCTTGTAACTCTGCCATTAGTAATAGGTTTTTTCATTAGATATCTAATTGCAGAATGATCAGTATGAATAAAAGTTTCATAGCCTGTTATATAATGTCTAAACTTATTGATTGCATGAACAATAACTAAGAACTCTTTTTCAGTCACAGTATAGTTCAACTCAGTAGGAGTTAAATTTTTACTGGTATAGTAAATGGCATAAGGAACTAAATCCTTCTGTCCCAATACAGCCCCTAGAGCTGTATCTGAAGCATCCGTAGAAATATGGAAAGGAAGTTTCCAATTTGGTCCTCTCAATGTTATGAAACCAGCTCACAAAAAGATAGAAAAGAGAGATCCACGCCTTAGAATTCAGCCTCTTCGAGGGGGCAACCTCCTTTACATTACATAAATGAACAATTCTTGGATGATTCAAATGACAAAACCTCCTTTCTATATATAGGAGTCTATGGAGTCACAATATAATCCAGCCGACCTAACAATAATAATATAAAGCCACAAAAATAACAATAGAGGGATTCTATGGGCACATTAATAACAATATGGGGGTAATGGGGCACAACAATATAAATAAGGGGTATAACTACAATAGTAATGGGGTAATCACTAGTATTATAGGGACCCAACATGCCCCTCTCCTTCAAAAAAGTGTTGTCCTCAACGCTTGAGTAGTTCAGGATACTTCTGCATAAAATTCTCATCCTCCCATGTGGAATCTTCAGCGGATAAGTTCTTCCACTTGATAAGGTACTCTGAAATTGATCGATTTCGTAGCTGTCGAGTTCTTGTTTCTATGACTGCTTCCGGTTCCAATATAATTTTTCCTTCCTCGTCAAGTTCTGGCAATATTGTTTGAACTGGGAGCTTGTCGCCTATAACCTTCTTTAAACATGAAACATGGAAAACTGGGTGCAATCGAGAAGCTGCAGGAAGCTCCAATTTGTATGCCATAGTACCAATCTTTTGCAACACCTTGTACGGACCATAATACTTTGGTGATAATTTATTATCCTTCTTAGCTTGCTTGAGGGACATTTGCTTATATGGTTGTAGCCGTAGGAATACCCAATCACCTACATCAAAACTTCTTTCACTGCGATGTTGATCTGCCTGTTGTTTCATTCTATTCTGTGCCAACACGAGGTTATCCTTTAAGAGTTGGAGGACTTGTTGTTGATGTTCGATGTGATGTTCCACTGCCTGAACCTTAGAATTTTCTCTTAAATATGATGTGATGGATGGTGGTTGATACCCATAAAGTGCCATAAATGGGGTCATTTTTGTTGTTGTATGAAAGGAAGTGTTATACCACCATTCAGCCAGAGGCAACCATTTGACCCATTGTGTCTGTTTATCAGATACAAAGCAACGAAGATATCCTTCCAAACATTTGTTTACTATCTCAGTTTGCCCATCAGATTGAGGATGATAAGATGAGCTATGAGCTAACTGAGTACCAAGACAAGAAAATAATTCTGTCCAAAAATTTCCAGTGAAAATGGGATCTCTGTCACTTACAATAATCTTTGGGTTTCCATGTAGCTTTTGAATTGTTTCCATAAATGCAGTAGAAACTGTACTGGCTTTAAATGGATGTGATAATGCACAAAAGTGTGCATACTTGGTAAGTCTGTCAACTACCACCATGATGACACTCTTTCCCTCAGACTTGGGTAAACCTGTGATAAAATCCATTGAAACCTCCTCCCAACGTTGGCTTGGAATGGATAAAGGTTGTAATAGACCCGGTGTCTTAATTGTTTCAACTTTATTTTGTTGGCAAACCAAACATTCTGCCACAAACTTTTGAATATCTGATTTAAGGCCATCCCAAAAAAATTCCTTCTTAACCCTGTGGTAAGTTTTTAAAAATCCTGAG
Source organism: Pinus tabuliformis (assembly GCA_031772625.1). Taxonomy (NCBI): domain Eukaryota; kingdom Viridiplantae; phylum Streptophyta; class Pinopsida; order Pinales; family Pinaceae; genus Pinus; species Pinus tabuliformis. The sequence goes on along the minus strand of CM062820.1, from coordinate 444,339,081 downwards.
TGCCCTCCTAAGGGAGAAGTGTGCAATTCCATAAGAATCTTTTGTTTTAGCTGGGAATTCTTACAGAGGTATAAGCGATCTTTGTACCATAACGAATCATTTTTCCAGCTAAATGTATCAGACGTACTGGAATCTTGTTGTAGCTTTCGAATAAGTGCCCACACTTCTTCGTCATTCTTCCATTCCTCCCTTGCTTCATTTATCCAATCTGGTTGGATAATAGAAATAGCGCACAACAATGCTTCCACATCCTCATCCTTTCTTGAGAGTGCATCTGCCACCACATTTTGCTTCCCTTTTTTGTAGATGATTTCAAAGTCATAACCCAACATCTTTGTGACCCACTTTTGTTGCTCTTCAGAGGATAATCTTTGTTCTAAAAAGTATTTAAGGCTATCATGATCTGTTTTTACCTTGAAGTGTCTTCCCATTAGGTAGGGTCGCCATTTCTTAAGTGCATGGAGTATTGCCAACATTTCCTTCTCATAAATAGCTTTTCTTAAAAACTTTCCCTTGATTGGACGACTTTCAAAAGCAATGGGTCTTTCATCTTGCATTAGAACAGCACCAATTCCATTTCCTGAAGCATCACATTCCACAATAAAGGTTTTTGTGAAGTCCGGTGTAGCTAAGACCGGTGCTTGGCACATTGCCTCTTTAAGATGTTCAAAGGCCTTTGTTGCTTCCGGAGTCCATGAAAATGCATCTTTCTTCAATAATGTTGTTAGAGGTGCTGCTATTCTCCCATAATTCTTAACAAACTTGCGATAATACCCTGTCAACCCAAGAAATCCTCGCAGATGCTTTATGGATGTGGGGATTTTCCATTCCTTAATGGCTTTAATTTTGCTAGGGTCTACCTTAACTCCTTCATGAGATACAATATGACCCAAATATTCCACCTCCTGGACTCCAAAGAAACATTTGGATCTTTTTGCATATAATTGTTTCTCCTCCAATAGTTGTAGCACCCTGTCAACATGTTCAACATGATCCTTCCAAGACTTGTTGTAGATTAGTATATCATCAAAAAATACTAACACAAATTTTCTAAGGAATGGTTTGAAAATTGAATTCATCAAACCTTGAAATGTTGAAGGTGCATTGGTAAGGCCAAAAGGCATGACCAAAAATTCATAATGACCCTCATGAGTTCTAAATGCCGTTTTCGGAATGTCTTCAATCTTCATTCTGATTTGATGATATCCTGAACGAAGATCCAACTTGGTGAAGTAAATTGATCCATGCAATTCATCCAGTAATTCATCAATGACAGGAATGGGGAACTTATCTTTAATAGTGAGCTTGTTGAGCTCCCTATAATCCGGACACATGCGCCATGATCCATCCTTCTTGTGCACCAATACTACTGGAGCAGAGAAAGAACTTTGACTCGGTTGAATTATACCAGCCTCTAGCATTTCTGCAACCATACGTTCAATTTCACTTTTTTGGACATAGGGATATCTGTACGGCCTGATGTTTGGAGGAACACTTCCTGGAATCAGATGAATAGCATGATCATGATCACGCATAGGTGGGAGACCTTTGGGAGTCTCAAATACCTTGGAATGATTGTCCAAGACTTTTTGGAGATCTGGAGAAATAGATGATTCCAATGTGGAAACATCTAGCGAACATAATTGTGCAATTACACCTCTTTGCTCCTTTTTTAGAAGCTTTGTCATACCATTAGAGCTGATTATCTTTCCTGGTTTCCCTGCAATACCCCTTAATTCAACTTCCTTTCCTTCCACAGAAAATTTGATGAAAAGTTCTTGAAAATTAAAAGCTATTGTACCCAAGGATTGTAGCCATTGGACTCCTAGTACAACATCAGCACCTCCCATTGGAATGGAAAGCATTGGGCTAGTCAATACATATTCTCCCATGGATAGCTTGATATTATGGCACTTTCCAGAGCAATTTATTGTTCCTCCATTTGCAATCATCACTTGACACTCTGGTGCTGGATATAGGAAGCAATTCAATTCTTTTGCTACCCTACAATGAATAAAATTGTGGGTGCTTCCTGAATCAATCAACACTATTACCTTTTTCTTCTTGATTTGTCCTTCTATCTTGATGGTTTGAGGAGTGGTAATTCCCGCCAATGCATTACAAGATATGGTTGGATTTATTTGTTCTTCATCTAGGCTTTGTTCCTGGAGTATATCTTCTTCTTTTGACCTTTCTTGCTCCTTTTCTTCTTCCTCTTCACAATCTATGTAGAATAATTTCTTCTCAGCACACTTATGACCTTTAGTGTATTTGCTATCACAACTGTAACAAAGCCCTTTTGCTCTTTTTTCTTCCAATTGTTGTGGTGTCAACCTTATAGGTTGTGGAAGACTAGGGGCAACAACACTTTCGTCTTTATAGTTGTGAGTGGTATGCTTCCTGGTTGCCATAATTTTGCTTTCCATTTTTCTTGCTAACCTGAATGCCTTCTCTAATGAATCAGGTTCCCAAAGGCGAACATCATGTTGGATATTATCCTTTAAAGACCCTATGAACACATCAATCCTATGCTCCTCTGGAATATCTTTTACCCTTATGTTCAATTTTTGGAACTCCTCAATGTGCTCCATTATTGAACCCTTTTGTTTGAGACTTATCAATTGGCTAAAAAAAGTGTTGCTTTTTGTATCCTCATAATGTGCTATCAATTCTTCCGTAAAAATTGCCCAAGTGATAAATTGTTTACGAGAGCAAAGCCATTGATACCATACAAACTGATTTGGTTCCAAATATAAAGTTGTCATACGTACCTTTTGTGTGTTTTGCACATTATTGAGATCGAAGAACTGCTCCATCTGTAATATCCATGTGGCGGGATCCTTGCCATCAAACTTCCTCATATCGATTTTTGGAATATGGTGGGTCTTCGATCCAACATTAGAATCTATGGAATCATGATTAACATTTCTTTTGTTCACATCATGAGTTTCCTTTACAACCTTTTCACCATTAGTAAGTATCTCTTGTAGAAAATTTGTCAAATCTGTCTTCAAATCTGCCATGTCTGTCTTCAAATCTGTCTTCAAATTTGCCATGTCTTTCTTCAAATCTGTCTTCAAATCTATCTTCAAATCGTCCATCTTAGCTTCCATGCCCTTTATCTTAGATTCCACGCCATTTATCTTAGCATCTGTTAGCTTTTGTGAGCGTGACATTTGTTGCACTTGTTCTTGTAATTTTGATATATCATGTAGCATTTCTTCCTCTTCTTCATGAGTCATGCTAGAGCTTTCAGGTTCCATACTAGGTGTTTGCATTTTCTTTCCTCGGGGCATCAGTTACCGATAATAATGCTTTACTAGGCCCTTTGAATTCCTTCAAACCAAGCTTATGCAAAAATAAAAAATAAAAACTACACACCTTTTTTTACATTGTAGAAGCCTGATATTGAATCTGATGTATCTCTGTAATTTCGAATCATCTAGTTCTGAAATTGTGACCTGTAGTAGCCTTCTGTGTCCTCTTTCCAATGCCACTAGTCTGAACCAAATTGGATTCTCCAAGAAAGAGTTATGCACAATATCCCGCAGTAACCTGATAATAGACTAGTTCAGTAGAGCGAACTTGTATGAAGTGCCACGTGTCACTGTTTTAACCTTTGTTATGAAAGCAGCTCAAGAAAAGATAGAAAAGAGAGATCAACGCCTTATAATTCAGCCTCTTCGAGGGGGCAACCTCCTTTACATTACATAAATGAACAATTCTTGGATGATACAAATGACAAAACCTCCTTTCTATATATAGGAGTCTAAGGAGTCACAATATAATCCAGCCGACCTAACAATAATAATATAAAGCCACAAAAATAACAATAGAGGGATTCTATGGGGCACAGAAATAACAATATGGGGGTAATAGGGGCACAACAATATAAATAAGGGGTATAACTACAATAGTAATGGGGTAATCACTAGTATTATAGGGACCCAACATGCCCCTCTCCTTCAAAAAAGTGTTGTCCTCAACGCTTGAGTAGTTCTGGATACTTCTGCATAAAATTCTCATCCTCCCATGTGGAATCTTCAGCGGATAAGTTCTTCCACTTGATAAGATACTCTGAAATTGATCGATTTCGTAGCTGTCGAGTTCTTGTTTCTGTGACTGCTTCCGGTTCCAATATAATTTTTCCTTCCTCGTCAAGTTCTGGCAATATTGTTTGAACTGGGAGCTTGTCGCCTATAACCTTCTTTAAACATGAAACATGGAAAACTGGGTGCAATCGAGAAGCTGCAGGAAGCTCCAATTTGTATGCCATAGTACCAATCTTTTCCAACACCTTGTACGGACCATAATACTTTGGTGATAATTTATTATCCTTCTTAGCTTGCTTTAGGGACATTTGCTTATATGGTTGTAGCCGTAGGAATACCCAATCACCTACATCAAAACTTCTTTCACTGCGATGTTGATCTGCCTGTTGTTTCATTCTATTTTGTGCCAACACGAGGTTATCCTTTAAGAGTTGGAGGACTTGTTGTTGATGTTCGATGTGATGTTCCACTGCCTGAACCTTAGAATTTTCTCTTAAATATGATGTGATGGATGGTGGTTGATACCCATAAAGTGCCATAAATGGGGTCATTTTTGTTGCTGTATGGAAGGAAGTGTTATACCACCATTCAGCCAGAGGCAACCATTTGACCCATTGTGTCTGTTTATCAGATACAAAGCAACGAAGATATCCTTCCAAACATTTGTTTACTATCTCAGTTTGCCCATCAGATTGAGGATGATAAGATGAGCTATGAGCTAACTGAGTACCAAGACAAGAAAATAATTCTGTCCAAAAATTTCCAGTGAAAATGGGATCTCTGTCACTTACAATAATCTTTGGGTTTCCATGTAGCTTTTGAACTGTTTCCATAAATGCAGTAGAAACTGTACTGGCTTTAAATGGATGTGATAATGCACAAAAGTGTGCATACTTGGTAAGTCTGTCAACTACCACCATGATGACACTCTTTCCCTCAGACTTGGGTAAACCTGTGATAAAATCCATTGAAACCTCCTCCCAACGTTGGCTTGGAATGGATAAAGGTTGTAATAGACCCGGTGTCTTAATTGTTTCAACTTTATTTTGTTGGCAAACCAAACATTCCGCCACAAACTTTTGAATATCTGATTTAAGGCCATCCCAAAAAAATTCCTTCTTAACCCTGTGGTAAGTTTTTAAAAATCCTGAGTGCCCTCCTAAGGGAGAAGTGTGCAATTCCATAAGAATCTTTTGTTTTAGCTGGGAATTCTTACAGAGGTATAAGCGATCTTTGTACCATAACGAATCATTTTTCCAGCTAAATGTATCAGAAGTACTGGAATCTTGTTGTAGCTTTCGAATAAGTGCCCACACTTCTTCGTCATTCTTCCATTCCTCCTTTGCTTCGTTTATCCAATCTGGTTGGATAATAGAAATGGCACACAACAATGCTTCCACATCCTCATCCTTTCTTGAGAGTGCATCTGCCACCACATTTTGCTTCCCTTTTTTGTAGATGATTTCAAAGTCATAACCCAACATCTTTGTGACCCACTTTTGTTGCTCTTCAGAGGATAATCTTTGTTCTAAAAAGTATTTAAGGCTATCATGATCCGTTTTTACCTTGAAGTGTCTTCCCATTAGGTAGGGTCGCCATTTCTTAAGTGCATGGAGTATTGCCAACATTTCCTTCTCATAAATAGCTTTGCTTAAAAACTTTCCCTTGATTGGACGACTTTCAAAAGCAATGGGTCTTTCATCTTGCATTAGAACAACACCAATTCCATTTCCTGAAGCATCACCACAATAAAGGTTTTTGTGAAGTCCGGTGTAGCTAAGACCGGTGCTTGGCACATTGCCTCTTTAAGATGTTCAAAGGCCTTTGTTGCTTCCGGAGTCCATGAAAATGAATCTTTCTTCAATAATGTTGTTAGAGGTGCTGCTATTCTCCCATAATTCTTAACAAACTTGCGATAATACCCTGTCAACCCAAGAAATCCTCGCAGATGCTTTATGGATGTGGGGATTTTCCATTCCTTAATGGCTTTAATTTTGCTAGGGTCTACCTTAACTCCTTCATGAGATACAATATGACCCAAATATTCCACCTCCTGGACTCCAAAGAAACATTTGGATCTTTTTGCATATAATTGTTTCTCCTCCAATAGTTGTAGCACCTTGTCAACATGTTCAACATGATCCTTCCAAGACTTGCTGTAGATTAGTATATCATCAAAAAATACTAACACAAATTTTCTAAGGAATGGTTTGAAAATTGAATTCATCAAACCTTGAAATGTTGAAGGTGCATTGGTAAGGCCAAAAGGCATGACCAAAAATTCATAATGACCCTCATGAGTTCTAAATGCCGTTTTCGGAATGTCTTCAATCTTCATTCTGATTTGATGATATCCCGAACGAAGATCCAACTTGGTGAAGTAAATTGATCCATGCAATTCATCCAGTAATTCATCAATGACAGGAATGGGGAACTTATCTTTAATAGTGAGCTTGTTGAGCTCCCTATAATCTGGACACATGCGCCATGATCCATCCTTCTTGTGCACCAATACTACTGGAGCTGAGAAAGAACTTTGACTCGGTTGAATTATACCAGCCTCTAGCATTTCTGCAACCATACGTTCAATTTCACTTTTTTGGACATAGGGATATCTGTACGGCCTGATGTTTGGAGGAACACTTCCTGGAATCAGATGAATAGCATGATCATGATCACGCATAGGTGGGAGACCTTTGGGAGTCTCAAATACCTTGGAATGATTGTCCAGGACTTTTTGGAGATCTGGAGAAATAGATGATTCCAATGTGGAAACATCTAGCGAACATAATTGTGCAATTACACCTCTTTGCTCCTTTTTTAGAAGCTTTGTCATGCCATTAGAGCTGATTATCTTTCCTGGTTTCCCTGCAATACCCCTTAATTCAACTTCCTTTCCTTCCACAGAAAATTTCATGAAAAGTTCTTGAAAATTAAAAGCTATTGTACCCAAGGATTGTAGCCATTGGACTCCTAGTACAACATCAGCACCTCCCATTGGAATGGAAAGCATTGGGCTAGTCAATACATATTCTCCCATGGATAGCTTGATATTATGGCACTTTCCAGAACAATTTATTGTTCCTCCATTTGCAATCATCACTTGACACTCTGGTGCTGGATATAGGAAGCAATTCAATTCTTTTGCTACCCTACAATGAATAAAATTGTGGGTGCTTCCTGAATCAATCAACACTATTACCTTTTTCTTCTTGATTTGTCCTTCTATCTTGATGGTTTGAGGAGTGGTAATTCCCGCCAATGCATTACAAGATATGGTCGGATTTATTTGTTCTTCATCTAGGCTTTGTTCCTGGAATATATCCTCTTCTTTTGACCTTTCTTGCTCCTTTTCTTCTTCCTCTTCACAATCTATGTAGAATAATTTCTTCTCAGCACACTTATGACCTTTGTGTATTTGCTATCACAATTGTAACAAAGCCCTTTTGCTCTTTTTTCTTCCAATTGTTGTGGTGTCAACCTTGTAGGTTGTGGAAGACTATGGGCAACAACACTTCCGTCTTTATAGTTGTGAATGGTATGCTTCCTAGTTGCCATAATTTTGCTTTCCATTTTTCTTGCTAACCTGAATGCCTTCTCTAATGAATCAGGTTCCCAAAGGCGCACATCATGTTGGATATTATCCTTTAAAGACCCTATGAACACATCAATCCTATGCTCCTCTGGAATATCTTTTACCCTTATGTTCAATTTTTGGAACTCCTCAATGTGCTCCATTATTGAACCCTTTTGTTTGAGACTTATCAATTGGCTAAAAAAAGTGTTGCTTTTTGTATCCTCATAATGTGCTATCAATTCTTCCGTAAAAATTGCCCAAGTGATAAATTGTTTACGAGAACAAAGCCATTGATACCATACAAACTGATTTGGTTCCAAATATAAAGTTGCCATACGTACCTTTTGTGTGTTTTGCACATTATTGAGATCGAAGAATTGCTCCATCTGTAATATCCATGTGGCGGGATCCTTGCCATCAAACTTCCTCATATCGATTTTTGGAACATGGTGAGTCTTCGATCCAACATTAGAGTCTATGGAATCATGATTAACATTTCTTTTGTTCTCATCATGAGTTTCCTTTACTACTCTTTCACCATTAGTGACCATTTCTTGTAGCAACTTATTCATATTTATCTTCAATTCTTCCATCTTATCATCCATGCCATCAATTTTAGCGTCCATGCCATTCACCTTAGCTTCCATGCCCTTTATCTTAGATTCCACGCCATTTATCTTAGCATCTGTTAGCTTTTGTGAGCGTGACATTTGTTGCACTTGTTCTTGTAATTTTGATATATCATGTAGCATTTCTTCCTCTTCTTCATGAGTCATGCTAGAGCTTTCAGGTTCCTTACTAGGTGTTTGCATTTTCTTTCCTCGGGGCATCAGTTACCGATAATAATGCTTTACTATGCCCTTTGAATTCCTTCAAACCAAGCTTATGCAAAAATTAAAAAAAAAACTACACTTTTTTTTTTACTTTGTAGAAGCCTGATATTGAATCTGATGTATCTCTGTAATTTCGAATCATCCAGTTCTGAAATTGTGACCTGTAGTAGCCTTCTATGTCCTCTTTCCAATGCCACAAGTCTGATCCAAATTGGATTCTCCAAGAAAGAGTTATGCAAATCTCCCACAGTGACCTGATTATAGACTAGTTCAGTAGAGCGAACTTGTATGAAGTGCCACGTGTCACTGTTTCAACCTTTGACTCTGAAAAATATCTAAAAGAAAACTACAGTCCGTCCTCTTTCTGTACCTTCTTACGAAATTTCAATCCGATGCTCAGAGAGAAAGTTATGACGATTTTCCCCAGGTCACCTGTTTTGAATGTAATTCAGGAGTCTGCAAAAAGACCAACTTCCTCAGATCATATCTCCAAAAATATCGCGCGAAAAGCTCTGAAATTCGGACCCAAGGTTCAGCGCGATTTCTTCTCAAATGGGTTTTTTTTTAGACTTCTGAAACGTCACAGAAAAAAAGTTATAGCGAAAATGCCACGATGACCTGTTTGGAGCAGCGAAACCCTAGAATCCAAAGCTCTGATACCAAATGTTATGAAACCAGCTCAAGAAAAGATAGAAAAGAGAGATCAACGCCTTAGAATTCAGCCTCTTCGAGGGGGCAACCTCCTTTACATTACATAAATGAACAATTCTTGGATGATACAAATGACAAAACCTCCTTTCTATATATAGGAGTCTAAGGAGTCACAATATAATCCAGCCGACCTAACAATAATAATATAAAGCCACAAAAATAACAATAGAGGGATTCTATGGGGCACAGAAATAACAATATGGGGTAATAGGGGCACAACAATATAAATAAGGGGTATAATTACAATAGTAATGGGGTAATTACTAGTATTATAGGGACCCAACAACCTTTGACTCTGAAAAATATATAAAAGAAAACTACAGTCCGTCCTCTTTCTGCACCTTCTTACGAAATTTCAATCCGATGCTCAGAAAGAAAGTTATGACGATTTTCCCCAGGTCACGTGTTTTGAATGTAATTCAAGAGCCTGCAAAAAGACCAACTTCCTGAGATCATATCTCCACAAATATCGCGCGAAAAGCTCTGAAATTCGGACCCAAGGTTCAGCGCGATTTCTTCTCAAATGGGTTTTTTTTGAGACTTCTGAAACGTCACAGAAAAAAAGTTATAGCGAAAATGCCACGATGACCTGTTTGGAGCAGCGAAACCCTAGAATCCAAAGCTCTGATACCAAATGTTATGAAACCAGCTCACAAAAATATAGAAAAGAGAGATCCACGCCTTAGAATTCAGCCTCTTCGAGGGTGCAACCTCCTTTACATTACATAAATGAACAATTCTTGGATGATTCAAATGACAAAACCTCCTTTCTATATATAGGAGTCTATGGAGTCACAATATAATCCAGCCGACCTAACAATAATAATATAAAGCCACAAAAATAACAATAGAGGGATTCTATGGGCACATTAATAACAATATGGGGGTAATGGAGGCACAAAAATATAAATAAGGGGTATAACTACAATAGTAATGGGGTAATCACTAGTATTATAGGGACCCAACACTCAAGATAGGCACTTCAGATATTCTTGTTTTCAAAGTTTCAAATGCTGATTGGCAATCATGACCCCATTTGAATTCACAGTCTTTTGTAAGAAGTTTGAAGAGTGGAGATACTATTTTGGTGAAGTTTTCTATAAATCTTCTATAATATCCAGTAAATCCCAGAAAACTTCTAACATCTTTTTAACAATTTGGAATAGGTAACTTGGAGATGACTTCAACTTTTGTTCTATCAACTTTAATCCCATCCCCTGAAATATGATGTCCTAAAACAATACCTTCAGTAAACATCATAAAGCATTTTTCATGGCTTAGCGAAAGGTTTGTTTCTTTACATCTTATAAGGACTTTTTCCAAATTTTCTAATGCCTCTTCAAACGAATCACCATAAACTATAAAATCTTCCATATATACCTCTACACAATCATGGATTAGATCAGAAAAAATTCCTAGTACTTCTCTTTGGAATGTTGAAGGTGCATTACATAATCCAAAAGGAAGCACTCGATAGGCAAAAGTTCCCCATGGACAGGTAAATGTGGTCTTATCATGATCTTCAGGTGCTACCTGAATTTGATTATACCCACTAAAACCATCCAGAAATGAAAAGTACTTTTTGCCTGCTAATGTATCTAATACTTGATCGATAAAGGGAAAGGAAAAGTGATCCTTCAAAGTTGCTTTATTTAATTCCTTGAAATCAATGCATACCCTCCATTTACCATTCTTTTTAGGTACTATAACCAAAGGAGAAACCCATCGGCTATCTGAAATTGGATAGATGAAATTTACATTAAGTAGTTTTTGGAGCTCTTCTTTCACTATCTTCCTAAGATTTGGATTCATCCTTCTCTGAGGTTGTCTGATTGGTTTACTGTTTTCCTCGATATAGATATGATGGATGCAAGTCTTAGGGTCAATACCTTTCATATCAGTATACTCCCATGCAAATGCAGTAGAATATTTTTGCAAGATTTTGGTTAGCTCTTCTTGTTGTGACTTTTCCAAATTTTTATTGATATTCAGTGTTTTTCATGGAAAAATTTCAATGGTAGAGCTACCAAACTCTTCCATAGAGTAAAGAGACATTTGTCTTGATGATAAATATTCAATATCAGAATCTAATTGAAATTGTGTGTGGTCATATTCTGAAGATGTTTCAAAGTTTTCTAATGTGTTCAAAATTTGACTATCTTCACTAATTTCAAAAATGGTAAAGACAGGTTGTATAATATCTTCATCGTCGACCCATTCATTGTCTCCTACTTCTGTAATTGCTTTTGCTGGAGGATACAAATTGAATTTCTTTGTCGAACTACCATCAGAAATATACATATCCCCGGATCTACAACTAATGAAAGCATCAGCTGTGGCTAGCCAAGGTCTTCCTAAGATGAGTGGATGCCCTCCTAAATTGCTCTTGGGAGTCAAAATCATGAAATCTACTGGATATTCCCAAGAATCTAAGGAGACTGAAATATCTTCTAATACACCATCTAGTTTGATTATTTATCTATCTGCAAGTTGCAGTAAGGTGGGTGTAAAAAGAAGATTAGGGAGTTTAAGTTGTTCCATAGTTTGTCTACTCATAATGTTGATAGCAGCCCCTAAGTTAATCAAAGTATTTGGAATTTCTATCCCATTTATATGTGTCTTGACAATTGGACTACTTGGATCCACATATTTCTGCATGGTAATCTTTCCCATCATGATATCTGCAATTTTTCCTACCAGATGGATTCTTCTTGTATCTCTTGGTTTCCTTCCTGGTCTTTTAAGACTCAACTCCTTTATTGTTTTTGCTAAAATAGGAATCTCTCTAATGGCTTGTAGCAAGGGAATCTTGATACAAACATTCTTTAATTCATCTAGAAAATCATAGTCAGGCAACAAGATTTGTTTTTCCACCCCTTTGTCAATTTGTGATCTTTCAGGGAAAGGAGGTGTGGATGAAGAAGCAGGTTGCTCAACTATAGTAGTTGTGGGAGTTGACTCTTTTTCTTTTTCTTCTTGAATGATTGGGTTTTGAAGAAATGCTTCCTCAGAACCTTTACTGACTTTAAGAGAATCCTCCTCAGAGGTACCTTGCTCTTGAACATCTATAGAAGGTTTTTCTAAAACTCTACCAGATCTGAGTTGAACATCATTAAGAAGAACAATCATATAGGTAGGAAATTGTTGTCCTTCTACCATGTAAGCATTCCGAGGATTTTTGTTGTTGGGATTTGGCAATGGTTGAGCTGGTAGTTGATTTGTCTTTTGTTGAAATGGAAGCAAGAGTTGAGGATTTGGATTTTGTTGAGAAGGTTATTGTTGTGGAAATGGCAATGAAAGTTGTGGGTTTTGATTTGGAAGTTGTGGATTTCGTTGAGAAGGTTGTTGTTGTGGAAATGGCGATGAAAGTTGTGGGTTTTGATTTGGAAGTTTTGGATTTTGTTGATTTTGAAAAGATGGAGGATATTGATAAAATTGAGCAAATCTCCCATAGGGATTTTGCATCCCTTGTGCCCATGATTGGTATGAATTTTGAGGTTGGGGCCAAGGTTGTTGCCAAGAATTCCAATTTGGCGGAAGCTAAAAATTCATAGGATTGTTAAATCCTTGATTTTGTTGTCCTTGCCAAGGTCTTCTTGAAACAAAACAAAGAGATTCTACTGAATTTGGATCTTCTTGAAAGACAACTTTGAGCCTAGGAAATGAAGGACAATCCTTGGTCTCATGACTTTCTGAGCAAATCATGCATGTTTGTACAACTTTTGCATCCAAGGGACATTCCCTTAGAGCATGTTTCTTTCTACATTTTGGGCAAGAGATGGCCAAGGCATCAACTTCTGCTTTCTGCTTGTTTTGAATTTTAAGGGTGTCTAGTTGTTCACTGAGGCTCCCTAGAATATCAGTTTTGAACTCATCGAGCATATTGCCAATCTCTGCCCTACTTACCGGACTAGTTGCAGATTTGTTTGCTCTAATCAGAGAAGGATCTCTAGCCCCTTTTCCAGTTTTAGATTTTCCTCATGAGAGATGGACACATAGTTCTGCTATGTCGTGAAGTGGAAGTTGAGAAATGTCTCCCTTCCCCATCATGTTTAAAATATCTATCCATTCATCTTTAATGTCTTTCAATAAAAGGGCTTTCAAGGTTTCCTCATCTAAATTACTCATTTTTGCTCTCTTTAAGTTGTATTGAAATCTTTCAAGTAAATCCTCCAAGTTTTCATCTTCTTTTTGCATCATCTTGAATACCTCATCCTTATGATTGGTGGGCATACAATAGTCCAGGTATCTATCCAAGAACGTTTGTTTCATATCATTCCAAGTCCTAATAGATTGAGTGACTAATCCCATGAACCATTTCAAAGAAGCTCCTTTCAATGTTGAAGGAAACAGTTTGAGTTTTTAAGAGTCTTCCATATAGTCATAGGTTCGGCACAAGACTTCAAACTCAAATAGAAATGTTTTGGGATCCTCACTTCTTAACCCATAAAAGTTTGGGAGGACAGATGGTGAAATATTTTCATTGTTGTATGAGTTTCCTCGTCGGCTACAGGGAATCCAAATGAGTTATCTGCTTCCCTATTTCCTCCATTGTTACCTCTACCTCCTCCATTATTTCCTCTTCCTCTACCTCTACCCCCTCCTCCAAATCCATCTACTACTTCCTCTGTCATGATAGTTTCCTTAGAGTCTTCTGGTTCTTCTATTAATGGTGAACAAGAGAGAGTCTCTCCCTTTCCCTCTTCTTCAGGTGATTCTACTTCTTTTATTACAATATGTTTCCCAGTAGAAGTAAAGAAAGGTTCTTTTCCTAGATCAGATTTAGTAGATAGTGTGGGAAAATCTTCTAATTCAGTTGTTGCCCCTTGAATTCTAGGAATCCTAAGGCTGGGAGTATGAGTCGAAGATGGAGGTGTATCTTGTCTATGCCTTGAAGTAGCTGGAGTTGTGAAAATCGAACTTTTGGCCCTAGCTATAAACCTTCCCATAGAATCTCTTGCTCTATGCATGCCATTTTTTTTTTTAATTTTTTAATTTTTTTAAGTTGGGCTAATAATTCTCTTTCTGATCTTCCAGGTCACACTAGGTGCAAGAAGAGAGCATAATCAAGAAATTATTGAACTAATAACTCTCTTTTCTGATCCTCCAGATCACACTAGGTGCAAGAGGAGAGCATACTTCAAGAAGTTATCAATTTTTCCCTTTTTTTTTTTGTAAGAGATCGGCTACCTAGTTACACTTCCCCGGCAATGGCGCCAAAATGTTTAGTCAATTTAGTATGTCCTAAATTGCTACATTAATTATCAATCCGGGAGTCGTAAACTGATGAAGTGTGGCGCACTATATGTGCAAGACAACCTCTTTCTTACTTTTTATTGTTTTCAATTTTATTTTGTTTTGGGGTTTTGTCTTTGTTTGTCTCCTAATGCCAAATGGAAATCCTATTCCTAAGTTTTAAGAATACTTTAGAAGGCAAGTATGGATATAGATTTAAGACAAGGTTTTATGTCCCTTATGATAATTTCCAGAGCTTAACACTTCAAAGGATCTCAAAACATACTAATGATAAAATGAGTACTTGAACAAGAATGTAAATGTGCAGCTATTCAGATCAAACAAATAATAAACTACTGATCATGAAATCACTATCTCTGTTGCTCATCTAAATACAGAAAAATAAGTTAAGCTACTGCACTCAAACAAATCAAAAACTGCAAACTAGTAAAAGTAAAATCAATTCACTTCACTTCTAGTCCGATAGCTCGCCAAGTAGTCTTTTTAGGGTTAAGTTATGGCTCTGGAGATAACGTCAATAACATGAGGAATTGATATCTAAACTAACTAACAAAGCAAATGAAAATAAAATCAAGTCACTTCACTTATAGTCCGATAGCTCGCCAAGTAGTCTTTTCGGGGTTAAGCTATGGCTCTGGAGATAACGTCAATAACATGAAGAACCTGATATCTAATTGCAGAAAAATAAAAGTAACATCAAATCACATCACTCATAGTCTGATAGCTCGCCAAGTAGTCTTTTCGGGGTTAAGCTATGGCTCTGGAGATAACGTCAATGACATGAAGAATTTGATATTTAAACTAACTAACAAAGCAAATGAATAAGACTGAAATCAAAGCATAACTGGAATTGAAAAGCTAAGAAAACAAAGTCAGCAAAGAGGCTAATCTCATGTCACTAGTTATTGCAAAAATTGTATGAAAATGCCCGGGCCTAGCCTATCCTGAAACACACACTGATCAGTGTTAGCAAAAATATACAATGCTTGAAAAATCATGTACAGGAATGAAACATTAACATCATAAATGAGTTATGAAATATACGCACAGGTAAACAACTATGAAATATTCACAATGGAAATAAGAAAACGATGCATGAAGACTTTACAGAAATAAAGAAACGAAACCTTAGCCAGCAGGGGCCATCTGCACGGCCTTGGCTAACACGCTGTCAGTCTGAAATTACGCTCACACAGTCATAAAAAACAGAGTCTTATTATATTGCAAAACAGAGGAAGGATCGTCTTGTTACAACAGCAGGACCAATGTCACGGCACAATACATGAACTAACAACAAAAATTACATCCAAAAGAACTAACTACATGTGTTTGCAAACACATTATTTATAAAGGAAATTACATAACAGTTTACCTATGAAACACCTTCAACAGAGGACACATAAAAATACAGCATCCGTGAGCTTAGCATGATGGTTGTCAAGATCATTCAATCTACCAAAAGATGGCTGTTGGATTTACGTCGTGGAGGCAGCCTACAGCTGTCAAAATGAAACCATGGATCTAGGAACGGTCTCAGACCCTTTACGTGTTGAAATAGAGACCTGTTTGTCGTAGAACTCCTCGTTTGACCACCGTTTGACCAAGGCTTTCCTCCACGAATTTAGCTAAAACAATAGGACCTGATCCAAGTCCAGATCATTCCTAAACTGCCAACGTGCTTCATTTTGCTTGATGACACCTATAACCTAGAGATCAACAAAAACAGCTGCGGAAAGTCGAGTCAGCTACGGAAAGTGGCTGCATTCCGCAGCTTATGAGCAAAATCTAAGTCAAATAACAAACACAAAAATATAGTTAGAAAACCACTTAAATGCACTCTTAGAATCAATATGTAATGATCTTTGATAGATTATGAGGCACTGGTGAGGGGAAAAAAATCTGGGAAAGTGTGTAGAAGAGATGTAGTTTCAGGGCTCAACACTCAATATTCCATTTCCTTAAGAATAGGGATTCAAATCCTCACTTCCAATGTTGGTGTGGGGTTTTATTTGCTTCTTTGGTTGTCCTAAACACCCAAACTAACCATCCTTTTACCAAAATCAAGGTACATGGAAAGGGCCTTGCCACTAAATTAAAAAATTTCTTTGTTAGGTTCTTCAATCCCTTCATAGAAAAATGCCTTACAAGTACTCAGTTTTGCATCTCCATTATGTCATCAAGTTTCATTTTGTCTCCTAGGTTCAGGCTAATGATTTCTTGTGTCTTCTTGATACATTAACGTCGATATGATTTTCTAGAGCCCTCTCGGGACTTATACCCCACAAACTCAAAATTTGAGGATGGACCTCCACTAAAAAACTTCAAATTCAACACATTGCCAACAAAATTATAACTAGAAAAACTATCTTGCCAATCCATATCATACTTGGAAAGGAAATCAAACTCACTATAAACCTCATTCGATGTGATTACTTGTGGGACACCCCCATGATCGGGTAAACTTAAAATTTAGTTACTTGGGGAAATTTCATCTATGATATCCTTCGTTTAAAATCAAGAAATTCAAGAAATGATGCATGACATACACAACTTCATGCAAATAACCAAGAAACACTCAATATATGCAATGCAAATGCTCATAAGCATACACATCTTTTAAACAATGATAACCATTAAATAATGCAATGGAATGTAAATACAAAGAACATTGAAAACACTTATCTTTAAGAATATTTGACCAATTAATTACAGAAGTTAGGCATTCTGCCCAACCATATGCTTTGTTGCACGTTCACTCTCTACAACAAGCCACCCTCGGGTTGAGACTATGGTTCCACAAGGATGGATGCCTAGGCCTGTTATAAATTAATTAACGGAGCAATGAAATACACAAAATATTGCAGAAACACAAATACATAAATGCATAGAACAAGAGAGACACAGATATATGTGGTTCACCAAATTTGGGCTACATCCACAGAGAAACAACCAGTCCTTCCTTTTATATTATCCAACAAAATGAAGAGATACAACCTACAACAAATCCACTGTAATTTCCTCTTCGCTCTCACACAATCTCCTCTCTCTTACTCAAAATAATAATACCCATTTGCAATACAATTCCCTCATATAAACCAAGGGGTTTCCTTTTAGGGCAAAAAACCCTAAATTAAACATAACTTCTACCGTCAGATGATCCGCCTAATGAACAACTCAGATTGACTATGAAATTACAATATTTTACAAGACAATTTTTCTTCTATTTTTAGCTGCAGGGCATTGCCCTCGAACCCCCACCAGGGGGGACTCCAAACATGCCACTGCCCTCTCCTAGATCTTCTAGGAAATAATAGTGTAGGGGAAAGCCCCCCTCGTTGGGGATTGGGATCCAAACACGGTTGAAACAAGACCTCTGAATCAGGAAGATAATCAGGCTCCATATCCAACAAGGCCAACTCTATCCTCGCAGATAAGTAGCTCGCAAACTTTCTTTGCTCGCACAATCCCACAACAATCACAATTTCTCAATCAATTCCATGGTAGTCTCAAGCCCTAGCTCTATTTCCCATTTAGTTTGTACAATGCAAGGAAAATAATCCCTTTCTCTTCAATGCAGTCTCTCTCATGCTATTCCATTTTCCTCTAGGGCTTTAGTGTTATTCGTGAGGAAATCTTAATGCTAGAAGCCCCAAAGACTTTTAGCCACGTACAGTTTCACTAGAAATGCCAATATATACATGCACTTAAGCATCTACTCATGTTGGAAAAGAACAAGTATTAACATACGACCACTAACAATGACTCTTAGTAATCGAATTCTTCATCTCTCCCATAAAAAAGAACAATAAAAGTGAATGGGAATAATGAATGAATGAACCCAAAAGCACAAAAGCCGAAGGTTAAATATGCACATCTTCTAAATTCCAATTGGCTTCACCAAGAAGCTCACACACCACCTTTTTCTCAACTAAATCAAATATGGGTACAATAAAATATAAATAAAAATATATAGCCTCTCTAGCTACCACCCTCTCATGGAATCATGCCCTACCATACTCTTGTCCTTTGTCTTTCAACATACACTGATGTATTTTCTTAATAATACTTAAAACCATTACATAGCTAGGTTCTTTGGCCTTTCACCATGTACAAACATACAATATTAAACCAAGGATCAAAACCCAGGGTATTACATTACCAACCCATATATCGAGTGTCACAAAATACCATCCTTCTTTAACCAAGCATTTAGGGTTGATGGATTTGCAAGATTAGGGTCATTACTCCCTTTGTCCCTAGATCCTGACACCATGTCCACTCAAATCCTATGATAACTCACTTAGAATCTCCATGGTGGACTCCTACAATGGTTTAGACCCCTGATGGTGAAACTTGTTGATATCCCACAAAGAGTCCCATCGACCTAAATAAGGGATGAACCATATATTTTGACCCTACAAAGGGTCATTGGAGAAGTTCCAACTACCTCCTCATGTGCCATCCGCCTTCCACATATCCTTTTCCAACCATCTACAAAGATAAATCTACCCTCTGGTTTACATCATTTGGTATTGTAGCATTGGTTTAGGCCTGCTATCCTTAGGTCTAACTTTTTACCTTCCATGAAGCTTGAATTAGGCCCTCTAATGTTGCTGGAATACTTTGCCATAGATCCAAGATTTCAATTTTTTAACAAATCACCTTCTTTATGGACCTTCTCCTTTTTTTATACAAGATGTGGAGATTGTGTTTGGCCAATGATTCTCATCCATTCATATTCAACAACTAACTGATTAGTTGCTTAATGCTATGTTGTAGCTCCATTTAGACTCCCCTAATGTAGATTGATCCTCACTCTTTTTTTACCCAACTTGTCTTTGTATGCTCTCATCATTTCCATGTACATATTATTGCCTGGATTTTTTTGTTATGCATTCAAATCAAATAACATTAATCAAACACCTAATGGACTTAATGATTCCATTGCACCACAACAACCTCCTTCGATTATGAGGTGCACCAATGTTATCCATCATCTTGATAGGGTTTTTGAGTCATTATCTAACACTTGACTCTGCCTTGTTTACAAGGCTGCCTCTTGTACATTAATCTTGGGTTCAATTTCTTCAACAAATGACAAACTAGAGCAACTAGTGACACCTAATCCAAGTTGTAACATTTATGATAAGAATGATAGTTGTGGTGGTAGGTGGATCTCGAACCTTTTGATACAAAGTGGAAGCGATTGCCATAAATAGAAAGTTTTGTTTCTTTTTTAATTTTACTAAAGAAAAAAAAGCATCCTTTATTCATTAAGGACATGTGCCATGAGCACTATCTATCATTCATCATTCATCATGTGCCATGAGCACTATCTATTCATTCATCATGTGCCATGAACACTGTCTATCAGCCCATAACAAACCATAACATCACAAGGATCTACTAAGGGATTAAGAAAGGTAATCATTTACTTTAGGTTCCTTGTAACTATATCATTTATGTGTTATATGCATGGGTCAAAAATAGAAACAAAAGTCTTCTATGACAAGAAAAAAAAACAATTACAAAAGGAAGCTTTCATATAAATTAAAAGATGTCAAGAGTTGCATCCCTTAGAATGGTCTTAGTGCCATTTTGAAATTCCGCAATCACAAAGTGATTTTCTTGAAGTAATAAACCACTCTTTGACAGTCTGTTTGCTTCTTTGTTGTGCTTTTAATAAACATGGCCAAAGGAAACAATTGTGAAAAATTGTGAGATTTCCTTCACTTTCCTTGTAAAAGCCTCTAGTCCAAAATCACGAACTTGCAAAAGATTGTTCATCCTCTCACACACTAGCTAGGAGTTACCATATTCTTGCAAAGAATTGATATGACGAGAGGAAGCAAATTTGAGCAGATAGAATTTCACCTGATTGTTAGTTATGTGCCCTACATTTGCTTTGAAATGGTGGAAGTGTGATTATGCTGGGAAGGAGAAAAAACCTAGTTTCACACCCTTATTATAGCCTTGACAATAATTATTAAACGTTCCCTAAGACAAGTTGCGATCCACTAGAAAGTTATGCCCCCCAACAAGGAACTTAGACATTGGGTTTGTCTTTAAAGTGTGGAATTAGGCTTAAGACCACAGAGTTGACCTCACAGGTAAATTGGAGTTTATCTTCAGACATTAAAGAGCTCCTCACTATCCATGATCCCAGAGCATTAAACAAGGGACACCCTTGTACTCCTCTATCTCCTTAAGTCGAAACCATAATACTATATTTTCTATTTCAATAGTCAAACTATTAGAAGATTCATGAGACAACCACACTTCAAAATATCAGTAATATGAAAAACACAATGGCAAATGTTAAAATGAATCAAGTTAATTATTAAATATTTAAAATTTAATATAAAAATAATATTAATATTAATAAATAATAACCATCATTAATATATATTTTATCTTTTTTTTTTTTAATAAAATTAATTTTTATTACCTTGAGAGGCCCTCTAAATATTAAAAAAATATGACGAAGATCTTGTCACTTAACGTAACGTTATATTAAAAAAAATATATGTGTCGGCTAATATATATTGTATATGCGGAAGATATGTGTATATATTGTATATGCTGAAGATATGTGTAACGTTACTTTAAAAAAAATAAAAAAAAATAAAAATAAACGTTACTTAAAAAAATGTGTCGGCTAATATTAACAAACTCAATTTTGAAAATGATATATATACAATTTAAACAAAGATTTATTCATCAAATAACAAAGAAAATTAGTTAAAGGAAGCCGAGGATTCAATTGGGCATATCCTGTAATAATAACCAGGTAAGTTTCGTGGCGTTTAGGTTTTTCGTTGTGTGATTTCTGTAATAATAATCACCCGGTAAATTTATATTCCGTGGCGTTAGGTTTGCGGTTGTGTGATTTATGTAATAATAATAAACAAGTAAATTTATATTTAGTTGTGTTCAAGTTTTCAGTTGTGGAAAGGTAAACTCAATATAATGGAAGGTGCTCAATAAAATTACTAGGAGTGAGGGGAAATATTGACTAGAATGTAATATTTAGGGTGAGGTCAGGGTGGGGTGTGACCTGAAATATTAGGTAAAATTTAATAATATTATATTTTAATTAGTATTTCTCCTGCCCCAATATTTATTAGGTGAGGGTAGTTATAAATATTGGGTAACATATAATATTGTAATATTATATTTTATGTAATCAATATATTTGTAACAATTAATATAGATGTGTTCCATCTATAAATTTAATTAATAAGTGGATAAAAACTTAATATTTACAATATGACAAGATTTTTAATCATAAATATTTACCATGGATATTATTAACTTCTAAGTAGGTTTTTTACAATACCATGGGCCAATACCCACAAGAGAAAAATAGAGAGGAATAGGAGGGAAGAAAATTATAATACCATGGGCTACTACCATGGTTTATTAATACCATGGGCCATCTAGACTTTTGATTATTATGTTATGGATCTAGGATTTTAATTGTTACAATACCATGGGCCAATACCATGGCTTATCAATACCACATGCCCAAAAACAATAACTTGTTTCAAAATAAAAATGTTTTACAAATATTTTAGCTTAATTTAATTTTATAACATATTTTTGAGGTATATCTAAACCCTCCATCCTCACGACTATTAACAATATTTTCATAGAGATTAAATGGAGGTTTTAATAAATTAAAAAATGAGAATACTTTTATATATAAATATGTGAAATTTATATAATATACATAATATTATATTATAAATAATTAGGATAGATGCATCTTAACCAAGGATCCAAGTGAAGTGAAAAAGCAAAGTGATTAACAATGATAGAGGAAAGACAATGCGTGATTCTTTTAATTTTTTTATTATTGTATTTTCTTTAACATGATTGATCCAAAATATAGGTTTAATATTTTACAACCAATTATGTTTTTTTATTAATTTAGATACTTTCTTAAATACAATACAATGGGATCATATTTAAGAAAGAGAGTGAGATGGAAGGGGGAATAAAGTTTGGGAGAGAGACATAGAGCTAAGAGACACAGTGATAGAAAGAAAGGAAGAGAGAGAGGAGGGGGATAGAGGGAGGGAGAGATGGATTTGGAGGGGGGAAGAGAGGGAGTGACAAGGGAGAGATGAAGATGGAATGAGGGAGAGAGGAGACAAGGGAAGAGAGAGAAAAGGAGAGGATAAAGATAGGGAAAGAAGGGGAAGAGAGAGACAAGGAGACATAGATATGGAGGGGGGAGAGGGGGGTAGAGAGAGAATGAGAGAGGGAGGAAGATAGTGACAGAGTTGGAGGGTGGAAAGAGAGTGTGTATGATGGGGGCATAGACGGAGGGGGTGGGAGAGAAGGGGAGAGAGAGGAAGGAAAAAGAGAGAGGACTTGAGAGAGAGGAGAGAGAGGGGGAGAGAGAGATGGAGTTGGAAAGGGAAAAAAGACATAGAGAGAGAAAGGTGGAGAGGGAGTGGCAAGGGAGAGATGGAGTCAGTGAGGGGAAGAGAGAGAGAGATAGAGAGAGAGATAAGGTAGAGAGAGAGGGAGAGGAAGAGGGAGGGAGAGAGAGTGTGTATGTTTTTGGGGTGAGAAGGAGAGACAGTGGGAGATAAAGATATAGATGGGAGGGGGGGTAGAGGGTAAAAGAGAGAGGCAAAGAGAGAGAGGGAGGAAGAGGGATAGATGGGAGGTAGAGATATAGATGGAGAGAGAGAGATAGAGAGAGAGAGAGAGAGAAGGGGAAGAGATAGAGATGGAAAGGAAGAGGGAGAGATAGATAGATAGATAGATAGATATGGGGAGAGAGAGAGCGAGCGTGACATATGTTTAGGGGGTTGCGATAGAGAGACAAATAAGGAGAGATGGAGGGAGGTATACATATAAAAGGAAGGGGGAGAGAGGGAGGGGAAGAGAGAGACGGAGAGGGGGAGGGAGATAGACACATAATGGAAGGTGGAGAGAGAGGGAAGAAGAAAGAGTCTCATAGAGAAAAATACATATATAGAAGTTAGATCTAGAAAGTGATGAATATTTTAGATTTTCACTAAAATAGATGTATTGATTTCGATGTAGTTGTTGATTTCTACTCCTATTTGATCACATGCACTATATGCATTGATTTCAATGTAGATGTCGATTTAAATTCTATTTAATACCTTACACGAGAGCCATTGATTTCAATGTCGATGTTGATTTCTACTCTTATTTGATTGCTTGCACATAATGCATTGGTTTTAGTGTAGATATTGATTTTTAATCCTATTTTACTGCTTGCACTAGATACATTGATTTCAGTGTAGATGTCGATTTCTAATCCTATTTAATACCTTACGCTAGATGCATTGATTTCAGCGTAGATGTTGATTTCTACTCATTTGATTGCTTGCATTAGATGCATTGGTTTTAGTGTAGCTATTGATTTCTAATCCTATTTGATTGCTTGCACTAGATGCATTGATTTCAGTTTAGATGTTTATTTCTAATCCTATTTGATTGTTTGCACTAGATGCATTGATTTTAGTGTAGATGTTGATTTCTGATTTGATGCAACAAGTTGTATGATGTACATTAATTTCAAAGTAATTATATTAATATTGTGCACTGATTTTAGTGTAAGCACATCTCTACCTCCTCCATCTATATCTCTATCTCCCACTGTCTCTCCTTATCCATCTCTCTATCTCAACCCCTAAACATACACACACTCTCTCCATATCTATATATCTCTCTCTCCCTCCCTTTCCCCTCCCTCTCTCTCTTCCCCTTCTCTCTCTCTCTCTAACATTTCCCTCTCCATATCGATATCTTTTCTTCCATCCCTATCTTTGCCTCTCTCTTCTTCCATCTCCCCCCCATCTATATCTCTATCTCCCCTTGTCTCTCCTTCTCACCCCCAAAACATACACACTATCTCTCAATGTAAGCACATAAAAATTATTCAACCATAAATACAATACTTGAATTTTCATCCTAAATAAAATGTTTTCTTACCCCAAATATTTGCTTCTTCAAACTATAAACTATTTATAATTGGGTACATTCTTAGTATTCCCATTTTCCATCATTCAACATTGTTAATTACTTTGCATTCAAAAGTCGTAATAGAAAATAACTACCATTGAAAATTATTTGGGGTTTGAATGATCTATGATTCCAAATAGTTTCAGATTGATTGCAATGAAGATTGTTTGTAATTGACTATATTCTTAGTATTCACATTTTCTATCTATCAAAATTGTTACATTGACACTTTGCACTCAAAATTTGTATTTCATCATTTTTCATTATTCAAGTTACTAACAAAGTCTCCCATCTCAACAAACTGAGGTAACTATGCAATCTTTAAATTAAATTGACCAAATTAATCTTAGACATATTTAGCATATTTAACATGATCAAAATAATTAGATGTTCAAAAAATTTTGTATGATCACACATGACTAAAACCAACGTAGATCCATCTTAACACCATATCTATCAAGCGCCGAGAGGGATCAAATCTCTTGAGGTGCAAACTTTTCCTCAAGTTTTGCACTCAAAAAATAGGTTTGCAACTTGAGAGATTTGATCCCTCTCGGCACTTGATAGATCCAGTGTTAAGATGGATCTAGGCTGGTAATAAGCAAATATAAATTTAAAATTAAGATTTAAATAAACTTTCGAGAATTATATTCCCTGATGGGGGTGAAAAGACAACAGAGAGGCCTGGTGGGATCCATGCTTCCACCTAGAGTAGGATGAGATTGATGCACATTAAATTATGGGGGTGGCATGGTCACCTCGTGCGCATGCGATGGTTTAATATCCTTTGCCTAGACATCATTATTAATATGCTTCTTGGTGATGGAGGATGCAGACTTATGCTTTAGTTGAGGGCCAAACGTTTGAAAATCAAGAT
The DNA here is from genome assembly GCA_031772625.1 of Pinus tabuliformis. NCBI lineage: Eukaryota > Viridiplantae > Streptophyta > Pinopsida > Pinales > Pinaceae > Pinus > Pinus tabuliformis. The sequence goes on along the minus strand of CM062820.1, from coordinate 444,313,764 downwards.
AAAATTATGGGAGAGAACCCTGGTCGGATTTTCTATAGAGGGAGTGAGTTGGGAGTTTATGTGGTAGAGGTCCTGGTGGGAGGGTGATTCTAGGTCGAGGCACAACTTAGGATATCGTGTTCTAGAACTCTCATTTTTGTTGGCGCTTGGGAGTTTCTTCTGGCCAACTCTTTGCATGCAGTGTTATGGGTATGTTATTTCATAGTCTTATAATCCTCTGGCTGGCTTGAATTCTTTGCATTTTTCTTGGAATCTTCATGTCGAGGCCTATGTATGGTCTTTCACTTTCAACGATGATTGTTTTATCTGTTTCATAACTTGTTTTTTTTTTGGGTTCCTTTTATGCTTGTCTGAGTTGACCACCTTTGTCCGTGCCTGAGCTAATTCAATACTGGGGTAGTTATTGACTTTAGAAGGTGGTTTTTGTGGGTGGATATTAATTGGTGTCATGGGGGTAGAGCATTTTTTTCTGGAGATAGGGCAACGAAGGGTTGCGCTTATGTTATTGTTCCGTTTCTAGTTACATGTGGCACATATAGCCAAAAGTGTTATTGTGGCAACCCCACAAAAAACATTCTCTTTGGGCTCTATCCAACGGGAAGGTGTTATTCCTGGGTGGTTGATATTTGTGTGTCTGTTAGTGCTTGGTTGTACAAGCCTTTTCCTTCGTGTCTCATATTTGGGTGGGGAATTTTTTTTAACCCGTTGGCTCTAGTTTAATACCTTTCAAATTCTGTAGTCTGATTACCTTAAACTCGTTTATCTAGGTGTGGATTGTGAGTCTCCGGTCTATGTGAGGAAAGGAATTTCGTTGTAGGTTCAAAAGACTGTCACTCGTTAGGTTAGAAAACTTAGTTGCAAAACACATCTTGCTGCCGTTATGACCCCTTGGGCTCTGAATAATGAATTGAGTTGCATCAATGCTCAGGGTTGTTTGTTGGCCCTGGAGAGGAAGCATCCAACCATCCTTAGTGACAACAGTGGGGGGTGAACGGTGGAAAAAAGGAAAAATATTGATCGTGTGTGTGTGTGTGTAACAATGCAGAGACAACATATGCGTTGTCGTTAAGGGGAGTGGTCGTGGCCCACAGGGGCATAGTTGGGATCAATCTCAGGGCAGACAGGCTGCAAACACCTTTCATGAAACTACTTCAGCTAAAGTTCAAAATGAATTGCACCACCTGGAGGAGATGGCATCGTGAGATACACATTCCATGTCAAACTCAGAATTGGTGGAAGAATTTAGACAATTGGTGTCTAACCCTTAACACACTAGGGGAAGAAGAAAGCAGTATATTCAAGCCCTTTTCTTGTACTGGAAAATGAAATCCCTAATGGTGAGGATTCTGATGGAGAGGCAGGCTGATCAATATCATATATTTGCCAACTTGGTAGATGTAAAGAGGGAGCAACAAAATATGAGATTTTACATGAAACAAATGGACAATTGGCTTGCTAGGATTGAGAGAAACATCTCTTGCATGGCATCATTAGCACCTCCGGGGTCAAGTGCTCGAGACCTGACACCTGTGAACTCCTATGATTCCTAGTTTTTACATATGCTTTATGTTGTAGACTCATGTTTGGTTTTAGATTCTTGGGTTGATGTCGATGTTATCTCTTTTGTGACACTTTAATTTTTGATGATGTTTAAATTTTGGACTGGTTATTCAGTGAACAAATGGTCAATAGACTTGGTTTCCCACTCGGCAAGTTAAGACCATCTATTGTAAACGAGTTGGACAATATAACATCTTTTTCATTATTTTCTATATTCAAGCTTCTGTGATCCATAATGAATTAAACAAAGTCTTTCGGTAGAAATCAAATGAGAGAATTTTTTGGCCGACGCGTTTCAAACCAATAAGTGTGGTTCATCATCAGGACCAGATGAAGAGGCAGACCATGGCAAAGGCTTAAACAGAGAGCATTGTAGAGACATAATTTCAAGTAATGACTATATTTGAACAATAATGTTTAAATTATAATATTAATTTATTAATATATTAAAAACAAATATTATTAAGTAACGACTATATTAAATGACTAGTTTTTGAAAAAAATATTTAAATAATGATATTATTTCATTAATTTATTAAAAATATTAATAGGTAACGATCAGTTTTTGAAAAATAATATTTAAATTAGTTTATGAAAACCAAATATTACTAGTTCTTGAAAAATAATATTTAAATAATGATATTAGTTTATTAATTTATTAAAATATTAATATGTAACAGCTATATTAAATGGCTAGTTTTTGAAAAAATATTTAAATAATGATATTATTTCATTAATTTATTAAAATATTAATAGGTAAGTTTTTGAAAAATAATATTTAAATTAATTTAGTAAAACCAAATATTACTGGTTCTTGAAAAATAATATTTAAATAATGATATTAGTTTATTAATTTATTAAAATATTAATATGCAATAGCTATATTAAACGACTAGTTTTTGAAAAATAATATTTAAATTAATTTATTAAAACCAAATATTACTAGTTTTTGAAAAATAATATTTAAATTGTGATATTAGTTTATTAATTTATAAAAACAAATATTAATAAGTAACCACTATATTAAACAACTAGTAAAGACCCTAATCAAGACAAGATCATTTGATAAATAAAATAACTAATGGAAATAAAATAAAATAAATTAATGGAAAAATAAATAAAACAAAACAAAATATACACAAGTCAATATATATATATATAAAATAAAAATAAATAAATAGATATAAATAAATAAACATAATCACACACACACACATATATATATATATCCAAAGAAAAATAATCAATAATAAAACAGGGTCAACAATAAAATATGGGGCTCAGGCCCATTAAACAAATAACAAAAATACTAAAAGGAGTTAAGAACGAATAGGATGATAAAATACATAGAAAACACGAAGGATCAAGAAAATAATCTCTAATGAAGAATAAATCAACAACAAATAGTATAAAAAGGATGCCAATACATACTTAAAAAAAAAAAAAAAAACTGCTCTAGGAAGACAAGATAGGGACCCAATTTCTACTAATATTCCAACCATTGTTTCTAGTCAAATTATTGGGTCTTTTTTCAATTTCTAGGGCCTCCCTCAATTTACGATGATGAAAATGACTAACCTTTGCAATGACTTGGGCCTCCTCAATGCAGATGTGATGCTTAGATTTATCTTCATGCTCCGCCAAAGCAGAGGAGCGAGTCTTGCCATGCTTGATGTCAACATCATGCTCATGAATCCTTTGATTAATCGAGCAACCAGTCTCACCAATGTAGGGAGTCCCACAAGAGCATGGGATAACGTAAACACCCTTCATATTCTTGGGGTCCACTGTGTCTTTTACAGATCTAAGGGAGCTCCGTATGGTATTTAAAGGCCGAAAGGTTGAAGCCACCTTATGCTTCTTTAGGATCCTTGCAATCTTGTCAGTTGTCCCTTGGATAAAAGGAAGATGAACACCAGAAAATTGATCCTTGGTATCTTTCTTAGTACTAGGACCTTTTTTAGCTATGAGAAAAGCCTTAGTACATTGGTGTCTACTATACCCATTATTAAAGAAAACACTTAAGAGATGTGCTTTCTCTTCCTTGAGATGGTTCTCATCAGAAACTCTTAAAGCTCTAGTTGCTAAGGTGTTGAGAACACCAAGCTTTTGAGCTGGAAAATGATGAGAATTAGCATGAAGATAATGTTCTGTATGAGTTTTTTTACGATATACCTGATGAGAGAAAGAGACATTATCATTTTTTAAAGGAGGACGTCAAGGAAGGGAAGACTACTATTACATTCAAATTCCATGGTGAACTTTATAGAACTAGATTGATTGTTAAGATGGAGAAAAATAGTTCCAACTTTTCTTTGCCATGAGACCAGATGACAAAAGTGTCATCCACAAACCTCTTCCACAATTTAGGCAGAAGACTAGAAAAGACTAAGACCTTTGATTCAAAATCTTTTTCATTAATAAAAAACACCATCAAATTACAACAAAAAAAACTTTCCTAAATATATATTTTTATAATATTACATTATATAAATAATCCAATATTTTTATAATATTACATCATATAAATAATCCAATTAATTAAAACCTCTCTCCGAAATTATTAGTGACTCTATCATGCCGAATTTAAATATATCATAATCAAGCAAGCTATATAGTAGGAAAAATATATATATATATATATTTTAACTTCCACAAAACTAAAAATAACCTATAAAAGGGAGTATCGTATTGGCCACTTTCCAATAAAAAGGAGTATCGTATTGGCCACTTTCCAATAAAAAAAAAGTGTTACATTAAAAATAAAAAATAAAACGACCTTAACTCATACGCTGAACATGTTTATCCATCCCAAAATCGAAACAATGAATAAAATTTATCGCAATAAAATTAAAATTTATAAGTCACGTCTTTCATCATTTATATTTTAAAATAAAAAAACTATATAAATTAAATACATATTTATTTGTGTAAACAGCAAAGGTGAGCGGAACGAATTACAGGGGACATTAAGGCCTCCTCTTTTTCGTACAGCCCTAGTTTTGTCCTCAGGTGCACAGGATCTTTAGAAGCTGGTAACCGTGACCATTTTCTGTAACTTATTTCCGTGTTTATTTGCAGGATTCAGATCCACAGTGTGGTGGCTCTGAACTCTCAGCGTCGAGCTGCTCATCAGAACCCAACCAAAATCAAAGACAATTAGAAATCAAAGAGGCCAATTTCATCGTGCTCCTCCTGTAATTTTTTAATTTTGGAGCCCGAATTTCCACAGCAATGGCCGCAGTGGAAGGGCCCCAGCGATGCCTGTATGAAATCCTGGGCGTCGAGCTCTCCGCCTCGGCGGATGAAATCCGTTCAGCGTACAGAAAGTTGGCCCTGAAACTCCACCCTGACAAGGCCGTCCAAAGCGGCGTTTCGCAGGACGAGGCAACCGCGCGGTTCCAGGAAATCCTTCGCGCCTACGAAGTCCTTTCCGATCCCCGCGAGCGTTCCTGGTACGATTCTCACCGCTCCCAAATCCTCTACTCTTCCGCTTCCTCTTCCTCCTCGAAAAGCAGCGATTTTGATATCAATCTGTGGCCATTTTTCTCCACTTCTGTTTATTCTGGCTACGGGGATAGCGGCAAGGGTTTCTTTAAGGTTTATGGGGATTTATTTCAGACGTTGTTCCAGCAGGAAATAGCATACGCTCATTCCATGGGGGTAGGCGCCGTCCCTGAAGCTCCCCTGATTGGAAACCTCAAGAGCCCTTATGTCCAGGTCTCTGCTTTCTATAACTATTGGCTTGGGTTTTCTACCGTCAAGGACTTTAGTTGGGTTGATGAGTATAGGGTTTCCGCAGGGCCGAATCGCAAGACACGGAGATTGATGGAGGAGGAGAATAAGAAATTGAGGAAGAAGGCCAAGAGGGAGTATAATGAGGCCGTGCGCCAGCTCGCTGAGTTCGTTAAAAAGAGGGATAAGAGGGTTTTGGAGAGGCAGCTGCAGAGGAAGAAGGAAGAGGAGGAGAAGGCTGTCCAGGCGAAGCTTCGGCGTGAGAATTTGGAGAAGGAGAAGCTTGCGAGGGCAAGGCGGTATGAGGAGCAAGAATGGACAAGAGTTGATGAGGTCGAGGAAGTCGAAGAGGATGGGATTCGAGGTAGCCATGATCGATGGTATGATCATGATGTTAAGTGCAAGAAGGGATCGGAGTCTCGGCAGCCGGGTGAGAATCAGGAGTTATATTGCATTGTTTGCAGTAAGAAATTTAAGTCGGATAAGCAGTGGAAGAATCACGAGCAGTCAAAGAAGCACAGAGAGAGAATTATTGAGTTGAGGGATATGTTTGAGGAGGATTGTTTCCCAAATGAAATTGTGCAAGGGGTTGACGAGAGATTGGATTCCGATTCGCCAATTCAAGGAGTCAGCCAGGATACGAGAGTAGATTTGGACAGCATCGTGACAGAACTAGACGACCTAGGAATCAGCGAGGGATCGAATCTAGGGGCACAGCCTCACACCTCTGAGGACGACAACCTAAATTTTGAAGAAGACAACAAGACTAGCAAAAACAGGGTCGGCCGAGATTTTTCTGTCCTCGAGACAGAAGAATTTGAAGAATCCGGGACTGGCCTAGAATATTTTGATGATCTGCATAATGTGAGCGATAAAGAAAGCTACAAAAATATTGTGGAGAATGAAGAAGAAGAAATTGAAAACAACACACAGGCGAATTCCAGTGACGAGGAACAGGAAAATGATGACAGTGATAAGGATGATGAAGCTAGTCTTCTAGAAGCAATGTTAAAGACGCTTACTGCCAAACGAGGGGCTAATAATGTGTACAGGGACACTGCTCAAACTGAAGCAGATGGCACTGATTACAATTACAGAGGAAATGATGAAGAATCCGGCTCCACAAATCAAAGAAGCAGGCATTCTAATAAGGTTGAAACAGGTATCGATTCGGCTCAGACAGCTACAGAAGATGGAACTCAAAATGATATGGGAATTTCCAGTCCTGCTCAAAGGCAAGGTTCCAAGAACACAGCGAAAAAGAAAAAAAAGCTGGCTATAGGTACTGATAAGCATCTGGCAACAGACATTGTAGAGGAGGTGGAGCTGAGTTCAGAGGACATTTTAGGTGACCGACAACATGGGACAGAGTCTCCTTTTCATGTAGATAAACGGGTAGATGAACTTGAAGGTGACAAGGAAAAGGAACGACATCCAAAACCTACAAAGCAGTCTGTTGAAAAGAAATCCGCAACTGCGAACACATCAGCAAAGGATATCAGCGTTAAGGCCAAAAAGCAAGCGAAAGGAAAGAAAGGGAAGGTAAGACTTACAAAGTAGGCGGCTATTTTTTAGAAGTCGATCATTAAAACTGGAAATGGGATGCTTGTTGCTGAAATGTTCCTCTGCTGCTGAAATATTCCTCTGCTGTCTTGTTCAGTTTCAAACCAATTCTCCATGGTCTGATCTTGAAAATATTTTGATTTCATTAACTCCCTGCAAAGAGCATCATTAGAAACAAGATGGCTAAGAATTTTTTGCTGCCAGGGATTTACTAAATTTGTAAATATTTTTGATGTCATATTCCTCAAGTTTAGGGAGAGCAAGGGTTTACCATTTTACAACTGTAATACCATTGCTTTCTTTTTTGCTTGATTGTAAGAAGCCAAACATTTCTTCCTAGTTTTTGTAAGGATGCCTATTGAGACCTTGGTGATGGATGTCCAAGCAATTTTTTGATTAGCACAAGACAACTACTTGGAGACAAACACCTATTTACCCATATCGAAATTTAGGCACTCAATCTTCTTGTAAAGCCACAACTAGTCTGCAAAATAATATTGAGTATTGAGGGCTCCTAATAGTTTCCTTGAGGACATTGATTCTTGGACAACGTTAAGTAGATCATCTTTTGTGAAGTCAAAAAGGCCCAAAAAAATTCGATTGCAATCATGCACCTTTCTTCATACAACATATCAATGACTTCTTCGTAACTTGAGCTTTAACTTAACTCCTATGCACTCTCCACTTTGTCTTTATTTTTCTTTGATGATTTCGATGATTTTACTTCTGTCACACTTTACCATTTTATCACATTTTTACCATTTAAACATAAAGATATTTGTACAAAGAAACACAACTTCTTACAATAGTATGTGTAGACCTTTTTCCTTCACCTTTTTATTGAAGGACTTTCCCTGACATTTGCAAATATATAATATAAGATCCATTTATTTGTTACAACTCAAGAAACGCTTTAGTCTTTCACTTAATTATATACTCGGTCCGAAATCAGAAAAAAAACTTTAAAATCGGCAAATACAAAAATATTAATTTTTTCTCAATTTTTTAAAAGCACTGAAAAAATGTTTCAAGGAAAATCGTGACAGTCCATGGCAATAAAACAAAGAGAGTGGCCATACAAAAAATTTCATTTTTTTTCAATTTTTTTAAAAGCACTGAAAAAATAGTTCCAAGGAAAATCCATTTGGGGCATCAAGCTTTAAACTTGAATATCTCTTCAACCAAGAGGACCCACAAGGCATACCACCTATCAAATGAAATGGCATGATGTTAAGTTTAGGTACATTCTATGCTAAAGCAATTTATTTAAATTTTCACAGCTAGCAATCACATCAGCGTTAAGATAAACTGCAGATAGAACATAAATATAAATCGCAGAAGAAAAGCCAAGACAAGAGGACACAAGATGTGGCGCTAGCCAGGGACAAACCCCACAATGTGTGGGGAGACCCTTTGATCAAATCTTCTTTTATCTTCAAAGTTCAGCAGAGAAAGAGAGAGAGAGTACATTTACAACAGAAGTCAACACTTTGACTTATCTAGATCTAGCATAGATCATTTTGTATAACGATGAGATCAGTTGAAGACATTCTGCTTCAACCAATTCTCCAAGGTGACAGCTTCACCTATCGTAGTGTTGCCTTTCGTCCATTTGCTGCACCTTACCGTGTAGCACCATCATGCTGCATCATGCATCATCATGCTGCTCATGATCACTATGCTGCCCATGATCTGATCTATCATGCTGCCCATTCATCATGTAGCTCCCTGCTAATGTGCATCATCATCATTATGCTGCCCCTGCTAATGTGCATGATTATCATGCTGCCCTTGTCATAAGACACTGAGTTCTATATCTCAGGATTGTTGTGTGTAACATGGTCCCTTTGTCCACATCTTCAGATCACTATTGTATTACACTGTCCAATATGCTTAGAAAAACTGTTTCTTTCCATAGACAGCCTTGGATTTACCACGCTGTCACCTACAGCTATGTATTACTGCGGCTTCACTTTCATGCTGTTCATGACCTGCGTATTAGGCTACAGGTCTGCGTATTAGGGCTTCCGTTTAATACATCTGGACAACGTAATAAGGGTCTCCCTTGACTGCGTTCAAGGCTGTTCCTTTTAACTGCGTGTAAGGGTATTATAAAGACTGTAGACAGGTCCTTAGATAACAACGGTTGTGTTTATAACTGCGGCTAGGTCTTCGATGAGCAGTGTATTATATTCCTGCATGAAAAGCGTATTATATTCATTCATAAACAACGTGGTTCATATATTATGACTGCAGCTAGGTCTTCGATGAGCAGTGTATTATATTCCTGCATGAACAACGTATTATATTCATTCATAAACAACGTGGTTCATATATTATGACTACAGCTAGGTCTATCCCTGCGTAATCATATACCTGCTCCTTAATAAAACCTGAGTTCTGTTCCTCAGTCCTTCCATTATATACCTGTACAAGATTCACGTGGATATCTCAGAGAGGAATGCGAAGTTCTGTTTCTTCTATAACTCTGAGAATAAGTCTCCTTCGACTGCGTGTTAGATGTCTTCTTTTGACTGCGTTTTAGGTGTATCATTTCATCCACGGTAGACCGAATGAAGAGCCTTTTCTTGCTGTATATAGGCTTCTCCTCCACAGCCATGTTTAGATTTAGGGCAAGCGTATCAGACTTTTGGACAGCGTAGATCATCCTTATATGCCTGAGTATTTATGACTGTGTTCTCCATTAGGGCATCATCATACTAGGCCAGCGTAATCCATAGTGTATCTCCTTCTCCAAAAACCCAAGACGTGGAGAGGAGATCACTTGAGGTGAGTTGCCAAATGACTTTAAATCCTCTTCTATTTATATTAAAAGCGGATGATTGAATAGACATGACGTTGGAACTTTGGGCTTCTAGAGCCTACATAAGAGCTGGTCGGCTTGATAATAATTACATAAACAAAATAAATTCATATCTTCATAAATACTTATCGGAATTTGATGATCTTTGGATCAATCCTACACCTCTTGATGAGAGGGATCCAATAAAAATATCAGCTGCCATAAATAAGCTGACCCACATGGAGTTTGGCCCTAGTTGCCAATTTAACACTCCCTCTCAGCTAGGGAGAACTCCATCCGTTGATCCATAAGTCCGACTGTACTATCTTTGTCATCAGTGCCCTGCACTGCTTTGCTCAACTCTTCTAAGCTCTGCTTGCTCTGCTTTGCTCTACTCAGCTCTGCTCAGCTTTGTTGGCTTTGCTCTGCTCTGCTCAGCTCTGCTGGCTCTGCTTTGCTCTGCTCATCTCTGTTGGCTCTGCTGGCTCAGCTCTGCTTCGCTCAGCTCTGCTTCGCTCAGCTCTGCTGGCTCTGCTTTGCTCTGCTCACCTCTGCTGGCTCTGCTTTGCTCAGCTCAGCTCTGCTGGCTTTGCTTTTCTCTGCTCAGCTCTGCTGGCTCTGCTTTTCTCTGCTCAGCTTTGCTGGCTTTGCTCTGTTGAACTATGAAGAAGAAGAATTGATCGAGAATGTCTAATACCATTCTCCATTGACCCGAAGTCAGTCTCAGAGTGCGTACCGCTGGTCCTAGACCAGCCTCAACTGACCCAAAGTCAGTGTCATAGTGGGTACCACTCCTACCACTGGTCCCAGACCAGTATCACAGGCTCAGAGAGTGTACCACTGGTCCCAGACCAGTATCGCAGGCTCAAAGAGTGTACCATTGGTCCCAAACTAGTCTCAACCGACCCGAAGTCAGCGTCATAATATGTACCACTCTCACTGGTCCCAGACCAGTCCTGCACTGACACGAAGTCAGTCTCGGAGTATGTACCACTGGTCGCAGACTAGTCTCAACCGACCCGAAGTCAGTGTCATAGTAAGGTACAACTCCTACCATTGGTCCCAGACCAGTATCGCAGGCTCAGAGAGTGTACCATTGGTCCCAGATCAGTCTCAACCGACCCGAAGTCAGCGTCATAGTATGTACCACTCTCACTGGTCCCAGACCAGTCCTGCACTGACACGAAGTTAGTCTCAGAGTATGTACCACTGGTCCCAGACCAGTCTCAACCGACCCGAAGTCTGTGTCATAGTAAGGTACAACTCCTAACACTGGTCCCAGACCAGTATCTTTGATCCCAGATCAATGGAGGTCATCCTAGCGTAGGGAGTACGGTAGATACAACGATGCGTCCATCGGTACTACTATGGTCCCTAACTTCATTTCCCTACTCATTGATCAGATGAGAGGTACTTCCCATGAGTCTCAGACTGCATGGGTAGGATGCCTCGACAGGAGAACTAATCAATCCTGTCCTCACAGGAGAACACATCAATCATGCTACAATCGCCATGGAGAACACATCAATCCAGGCCGCCATGGAGAACACATCAATCCAGGCCTCACAGGAGAACACTTCAATCCTACTATAATCACCATGGAGAACACATCAATCCAGGCCTCACAGGAGAACTAATCATCCTGCTACACAGGAGAGCGAATCATCCTGTTCCACAAGAGAGTGAATCATCTTGTCCCACAAGAGAGCGAATCATCTTGTTCCAGTGCGCACCACCACGAGAGGTGAGTCACCCTGTGGTCGTATGTTTGCTCCAGTAAGAATCGCAAGCCCCCAGAGCTCCCAGAGCTCAATCTATGCAACATGCAGGACACTTTTACAAGGGTCACTCGACGACTCCAAGTCGTACGGGAAAATCACAGATTTGAACTTCCCCGGGGCTTTGTCAAAATGTTAGCGACCTGTACATCAGTCTCAATGCGATGGAGCCTCCTTGCTCATCGATTTACCATATCCAGATAAGGCAGTATCTAATGTTTATCTGCTGGAGCAATCGTCGAATACGGGATTCCTTAATAATCGAATCCCACCTCTGGTTGTCACAGAGAATCACAGTGGTATTCATCATGTGTACTCACTGAAGAGTTTCAACAACCAGGCAACTTCATACGAGGTCATACTCGTAGTTATGTATCCGGTCTCGACGGTACTTATAACAACCGATTTCTGCTTCCTGCTCACATCCATGATATCGAAGCAGAATCCAAAGAGAACCAACACTAAGAAATGCTCTAGTGATCCTCCACAATGCCTGTCCAGTTAGCATTCGAATAATCATGTAGTTTTCATATTTTCGGCAGAGTATCTCAATCCATGAGAGATTGAGCCCTGAAGATATCTCAGAGGATTCTTGGCACCAATCCAGTGAGGCTCAACCAAATATGAGCTCACTATGCTAACTGCAAAACATATGTTCGGACGAAAGTTCACCAAGAACATCAACGTGATTGAGTTTATGAAATTCAAAGGCATTTCCCAAATCTAGTCCGACATCACTACCATATAGCTTCTGAAAGTTAATATCCTTGAGGTAGTCACGGGCTTGCAGTTTATCATTCCACATACGGAAATCCAACTCCCTCTGTTTCATACAAATGAGAGGGTCTGCGCCTGTCAGACATAGGTGCCGGTATGAGAGGTTTATCATCCACAACCTTCGAGTAATGGTTTGGATCGATTTCACTCCTAGTGAATCCTACAAATGAGAGGGTCTGCGCTTGTCAGACATAGGTGCCAGTATGAGAGGTTTATCATCCACAACCTTCGAGTAATGGTTTGGATTGATTTCACTCCTAGTGAATCTCAGCTTCATCAGACAGCTATCAATCCTCTCATACTATGCCTGGGGTGTTTTGCTTCAAGCCATATAGGGCTTTCTTCCACTTGTATACATGAGATTCCTGTTCATGAATCTCAAACTCCACGGGTTGTTCCAAACCTGTGGACTTGCTACATGAGGGGGAATGGTCCCCTTGTAAGATTTTCCTTCGGTACATCTCAGACATGTACCTTCATGCTCTTTTTGAATTCAGGCATCTTTGTCACCATTTGACTCACAGACCTCCGGTGTTGTGTCAATGGACATGGTCCCCAGTGGACTTCCTGCAACTTGATACAACCCTGAACTCAAAAAACATATTCGAAAATTCAATTTTCAAACACGTACCATGCAACTTCATATGAGGTCATACTCGTAGTTATGTATCCGGTCTTGACGGTACTTATAACAACCGATTTCTGCTTCCTGCTCACATCCATGATATCGAAGCAAAATCCAAAGAGAACCAACACTAAGAAATGCTCTAGTGATCCTCCACAATGCTTGTCCAGTCAGCATTCGAATAATCATGCAGTTTTCATATTTCCGGCAGAGTATCTCAATCCATGAGAGATTGAGCCCTGAAGATATCTCAGAGGATTCTTGGCACCAATCCAGTGAGGCTCAACCAAATATGAGCTCACTATGCTAACTGCAAAACATATGTTCGGACGGAAGTTCACCAAGAACATCAACGTGATTGAGTTTATGAAATTCAAAGGCATTTCCCAAATCTAGTCCGACATCACTACCATATAGCTTCTGAAAGTTAATATCCTTGAGGTAGTCACAGGCTTGTAGTTTATCATTCCACATACGAAAATCCAACTCCGTCTGTTTCCTACAAATGAGAGGGTCTGCGCCTGTCAGACATAGGTGCCGGTATGAGTGGTTTATCATCCACAACCTTCGAGTAATGGTTTGGATCGATTTCACTCCTAGTGAATCCTACAAATGAGAGGGTCTGCGCCTGTCAGACATAGGTCCCAGTATGAGAGGTTTATCATCCACAACCTTCGAGTAATGGTTTGGATCGATTTCACTCCTAGTGAATCTCAGCTTCATTAGACAGCTATCAATCCTCTCATACTATGCCTGGGGTGTTTTGCTTCAAGCTTTATAGGGCTTTCTTCCACCTGTATACATGAGATTCCTGTTCATGAATCTCAAACTCCACGGGTTGTTCCAAACCTGTGGACTTGCTACATGAGGGGGAATGGTCCCCTTGTAGGATTTTTCTTCGGTACATCTCAGACATGTACCTTCATGCTCTTTTTGAATTCAGGCATCTCTGTCACCATTTGACTCACAGACCTCCGGTGTTGTGTCAATGGACATGGTCCCCAGTGGACTTCCTGCAACTTGATACAACCCTGAACTCAAAAAACATCTTCGAAAATTCAATTTTCAAACACGTACCTTTCCATCGATGAGTGCCACCCTGTAACCTTTGACTTCCATTGCCGAAATGGACACCAGGTTCTTCTTGCGATCAGGTACATAAAAGAGATTTTGTAAATGAATTGAGTTACCCTCATTCAATTGAGGGATAACATTCCCTACACCCTTTCCGGGATAGGTGGCATCGGCTCCAAGTATAATCCCACTGTTGTTTCCATCTCTACCAAATTAGAGAGTGCACCCTACTATCCGATGAAGTGCCTTGAAACAATGTTTTAAAACTCCGACTCCGACTCCGACTCGGTCGAGGGTCGACTCCGACTCTGACTCCGACTCGGTATCGACTCGGCCGGCTCGATTTCAATGACTCGGTCGTTGTAAAAAATACATTAAATATTTTTTTTATTTATAAAAACACATAATTTTAAAGATTTTCATTCATGTTTTCAAACACACACCATTAGAATATAGATAGAAGACAACATATGATCAAAGTAGGCTCATGAATATATCCATTATATCAAAATGGCACCCAATGCATTGTCTAATACATACACGATGATGATATAGAGATCAAAACAAAAACACATAACCAAGGAGGCTATAAATGGCCTCTACAACAAAAGTTTGTAACCAGTACTACTGGCTACTGCTAGAGTTTCCAACATCATCTGGCTTAGTGTTACTTGGAAGTTGGGAGCAGGAGCAAAAGTGGGGAGCGAGAGCGAAAACGGGAGCGGGAGCGATATTTTCAGAAGCTCCTAGTTTGGGAGCGAATCCCAGAGGAGTTCGACAACCAATGTCACTAACATCAAGGTACATAGAGGGATTGGTGCTCTTGATTAAATACGAGTTCCATACCCTAATACATGACAAAATTCAATAGAAACATTGCAATCCTCCAATCCTGGAATCCTGAAAAACTGATAAGTCTGTTGGATTTTGAATGAAATATAAAATTCTACTTTCTCCATATGATATCCAATGAGGCCGAAACCACTCTCAAACATCCTGAGTCATTTCATGGTAATGTTAAAAATCTAAGTAAAAGGATGAAAATGAAGATTAAGGAGAATGTCACTTGTACTTTAAGAATTTAACATTACCATGAAATTTGAATAGCATATCAATAGTAGAGAGCATTTGAGTGTGTTAAATAGGGTTTGGGAAGGGGAATGGACCCCAAATAACATTTAACTAATTCATAAAACACATTGGAGTCCAAACCAATCAACAAACACTTCAAAATTTCATTCAAAAAATGTCAAATCGCTGTTTTGATGGGGTTACAAGCCACTGGTTATGACTCGGCCGGGTCAATATGGAAACGGTCGAGTTGGCCGAGTCAGCCATGACTCGGCCGGCCGGGTCAATATGGAAACGGTCGAGTTGGCCGAGTCAGGCCTACTGAACCGTTTCCTCCACCGAGTCACATTTCTGGGTAATGAAACGGATCAACTCGGTCATTTCCGTTTCGAATCGACCGAATTTTAAAACTATGCCTTGAAGCACTACAATCAATATGCCAGATTCCCAAAGAATCTGAAGGAGAGGGCCGATACAAGATAACACTTCTTTATTAGAAACAATATTTGATTCTTCTTACTTGGGGTTCCTTGCTTCCTTGAAGAGTCGACTGTGTCTTTGATGACCTGCATCTCTGTCATTCGGACACTCCTTCGCATAAGGCCGAACTCATAACCAAGACATCTACCTTTCCATCCACCCTTAGATCCGAACTTCCCAATGAAGTGATCTTTAGGTATGCCATCAGAAACTTCCGCTACGTCATTCTGATAACATTACCTGCTTCAACTTCACTCTAGGTGAATTATGAGGAACCCATTGATCCTTCTGCCTTGTCCTGTTAAAATTGGACAACTAGGTACAAACTCCATGTTCTGATGCTCAGATTAAGAGGCTAATATTTTTGTTGGATTCCTCTTTCTGAGAGGTGTAAAATCCATATAAAAATAGTCTTAATCCGATGAGCAGAACTTATATTTTGAATTTATTATTCTTAATAAATTATAAGTGCAAGGTCAGCCAGTTTTGTAATGTAGGCTCACATGCCCAACAGATGTGTCACACACCCTCATTGATGGATATATATACAGGAAAAGTTGGAGAGAATTTGAACACAACTCAACTCACATCTTCCTCTCTCATCCTAAAAGTACGAGCTACCAGGAGGGTTGTTGTGACACATGCTGGGCTGGCTGACCTAAGGAGACTTTGCTGGTTGAAGCATCTTGTTGACCGCCGAAACGAACACATTCATTTTTCTTGTTTCTGATTTGTCTTCTGTAAGATCTGCTTATATGTTCTATCTGCATTTTGCTTATCTACTTGTATGATTGCTGTGAGAAAAGTGAAATTGCTCTTAGCATAGAACATCTACAAAACTTTACATGGTATCAGAGCTGAGGTGAAGACAAACTCTATCTATAGCAATCATCATCGAAGAAAATGGATTCCTCTAAGCTTGAATTCAGGGAGAATGACAAGCTGACTGGAAGTGATGACTTCCATGCCTGGAAGATGTTATTAGATCTCAAATTAGAAGATCAGAGAGATCTAAAAGGAGTGCCCTAATATCTACGCTGCTCTAATGAAGATGAAATGCTGGACATCTAGACGCAGGCCCTATAGATGCAGTCACAGAGGATCCTTATATGCTGAATAAAGATGATCGTAATATGCCCTAACCTCAGCTGCAGTCAACGGTGGAAGATGAGCCACAGTAAGCTGCAACAATACGCAGTCATGGAAAAATGCTCTACACGCAGTTCAACGATGATACGCTGGTCATATACATTAGACGCTGTTCATAAAAGACTATATGTTGATACACTGGAAACCCTCCACACTTCACGCAGTTCATAAAAGATCCTACGCAGCTATCAAGAGCCAAAGTCATATATGGAATGCAGTCTATACACGCATAGCTGGAGCACTCAGCCGCTGTTCACATGGTAGCCGCATTGATATGTTGACACGTTGTAACCGCAGTCATATATGATACACGCACAGCTGGATCAAGTTGAAAGCTACAGCCAGGTTCATGTCATGTCTTGACACGCTGTTCAGGTATCCGGAATGAAGTGACACGGTCTCGGCATAATGGTTAGTGATCCACGCAACCATACATTGAGATGCACGCTGAACAGTAATACGTTGTATATTCACTGTTAATATAACGTAGTCATGACTTATATACGCTGGCAAATGAATACGCTGGGCATAGAGATTAATACGCAGGCATGGAGACTCAATCATGGGACAGTCATATGCAATCTATGGTGACACTCAACCCTAGCCGCAGTCTCAAACGAACAAAGAATAGCCGAAGTAAGCCGCAGTCTCAAAGGAACAAAGAATAGCCGCAGTAAGCCACAGTCAATAGGAGTTAAGGAGTCATAGATCAGTGGGTCGAAGAGATTTAAGGTATATGAAGCCAAGCCGCAATCTGGTATATAGAACAGCTGAAAAGGATTACACGCAGGAGCTAATATGTCGGTCACAACTATATATTCAGATACGTTGGCATATTAACACAGCAAAGAAATACGTTCTGAGGAAACATGTGGAGACCACACACTTTGATCGTTGTCATATAGCACACTGTCATATAATACAGGGAATGAAGATATTTATTAGAACGCAGTCAGGATGTAGGCAAAGATGCGTGGGCACATCACGCAAGCCCTAGATCCGGTAACGTGGTTCATGCTGTAGCACGCAGACATGTAATACGCTCTCCGAAATCCACTTACAGTTATACGATATAATGGAAGGACATTGTAATGGAACGCTGTTAGCTGCCACTAATATATATGAAGCCTGTAGGTTAGAGGAACAAAACTCAAGTTTCTTGAATCTACATACAAGTATACGCTGGAAACGCTGGATAATCAAAACACTGGGAAATAATATAAGCATTGGACGTTGGGAAAATGTTGTACGCTGAGCAAACGCTGGACAGTCTTGCATATATGCTGGACAATTTTATAAAAGTGTTTATAAGCGTTGGACAATCTTACATAAACGCTGGATGCTGATCAATAATATATACGCTGGTCGAGAATGCATATAAATTGTCATATGCAACAAATGTATGAGGCTGACTAAATGGACATATATACACACAGGTGAAAACATATAAAATTGTTATATGGGCAGCATCTGGGCAGCATGATATATAAGCAGCATGATGTGCATGGGAAGCACAATGATGCATGGAGCATGGACAACATCATGATGAATGTAATCATGAGCATGGGCAGCTTGGTGATGATGACGGTTGCGAATGAGATCATGCAAATGAAGGGTAGCATGATGATGGACATGGGCAGCATGAGATCATGGAAATGAAGGGCAGCATGATGATGGATAAGATCATGGACATGAGCAACGTGGTTAGTGAAGAATGGTGTTGCTGAACGCAAGAATAGGACTATTGTGGAAGCTGCCCGTGCCATGCTATGTGACCAGGGTCTTCCAAAGTTTCTGTGGGGAGAAGCTGCAAATACTGCTGTGTACATTCAAAACCGATGCCCTCATTCCGCTTTGGACTCCAAAACTCCCGAAGAGGTTTTCTCTGGTAAGAAACTTGATGTCTCACATTTTAGAATTTTTGGATGTCTTGTCTATTTTCATGTGCCGAAAGAAAAGAGAAGTAAGCTGGATGCTACTGGGAAGAAAGGAATGTTTGTGGGCTACAGTGAGACTTCTAAGGCATATAGAGTCTATGTACCTGGTCAAAGGGAAGTAGAGATAAGCCATGATGTCACTTTTGACGAAGATGCTTCCATGAAGAAAGTAGTAGATCTTCCTAGATCTGAAGAAAACCATGAAGAAAGACCTGGAAATCTGGAAGAACCCCAGGATGAGACTATGCCTGATGTTGAAGGGCCAATGGACCCTATTGATCCTTCCCCTTCTCTAGGAAAGAGGCCATCATGGCTCAGGGACACCCTCGAAGATGCTGAGGGTCATGCTGCCCCAAGGGGAACATTCCGAGAAAGCAAGAAGCCGTGTAGATACCAAGGGTATCTAGCTGCCATGAGTACTATTATACAATCTGAACCTGGATCTTTTGAGGAAGCCACCAAGCATCAAGTCTCGAAGGATGCTATGCATGAAGAATATGAGGCTATTATGAAGAATGATGTCTAGGATGTGGTCCCGAGACCGAAGGACAAATCTGTTGTCACCGCTAAATGGCTCTACAAGATTAAACATGGATCTGATGGGAGTGCTGAAAAGTTTAAGGCAAGATTTGTTGCCCGTGGCTTCTCTCAAAAGGAAGGAATTGACTATGACGATATATTTGCATCTGTGGCTCGATATACCACCATCCGATCCATCATAGCCCTTGCTGCTACGCAAGGATGGAGTCTTCATCAGATGGATGTCAAGACCGCTTTTCTGCATGGTGCAATAAAGGAAGAGGTGTATGTAGAACAACCTCTGGGATTTGAAGTTCAAGATCGAGACACTTATGTCTGCAGGTTGAAGAAAGCCCTCTATGGGTTAAAGCAAGCACCGAGAGCTTGGTATGAGAGGATGGATAGTTACTTGATGAAGCTGGGCTTCACTCGAAGCAATGCTGATCCAAACCTTTACTTTAAGGTTGAGGAAGGAAAGCCTCAAATTCTAGTGCTGTATGTGGACAACCTCTTCCTGACAGGTGATGACCCTCTCATTCATCAATGTAAGAGGGAGCTTGCTGCTGAGTTCGAGATGAAAGACCTAGGACTGATGCACTATTTCCTAGGCCTGGAGGTCTGGCAGAGACCTGGAGAGATTTTCCTTTCTCAAGGAAAGTATATTGTGAAGCTTCTGGAAAGATTTGGGATGGTGGACTGTAAGTCCGTGTTGACACCAATGGAACTCAACTTTAAGAAGTTGAGTGGCAGCGCTGCAGGGCCTATCTTGGCCAATCCTACTGAGTATCGTCAACTCATAGGAGCTTTGATGTTCTTAGTGAACACCCGTCCGGACATATGTTTTGCAGTGAATACTTTGAGTCAACAGATGGTTGAGCCTCATCATTTTCACTGGGTTGGTGCCAAGAATCTTTTGAGATATCTTCGGGGCACGATAAACCATGGGCTGAGATACACTGCCGGGAGTGTGATACTCCGGGGATATACTGATGCCGATTGGGCTGGCAGTGTGGTGGATCGTAAGAGCACATTTGGATGCTGTTTCAATCTTGGTTCTGCTTCGATCTCATGGATGAGCAGGAAGCAGAAGTCGGTGGCTTTGAGCACCGCGGAGGCCGAATACATTGCTGCTAATATGGCCTGTTGTGAAGCAGTTTGGTTGAGGAAGCTCTTTAGTGAGCTGTTCCAACATGTGCTAGATACCACTGTAATACTCTGTGATAATCAGAGTGGGATTCGTATGACTGAGAATCCTGTGTTCCACGACCGATCCAAGCATATTGATATCAGGTACCACTTTATCCGGGATATGGTACAGCGAGGCGCCGTAAGGCTCGATCATATAGGAACTGATGAGCAGGTCGCGGATATTCTCACTAAGCCCCTGGGGAAGGTCAAGTTCCTAACCTTCCGTGAGAGTCTTGGTGTCGTGGAGAGACCCTATGATATGGGTCCTGTTGGACGATGAGCTCTGAAAGCTCTGGGGGGCTTTGGGGATAGCTTCTCGGAGCTATAAGCACTCATAATGCTTCTGCCCCACCCTTGTGATTATTGAGCTGGTTCGCCACTCATTTAATCTGTGCCCCGTATGCATCCTACCCATTGAGTTCAGGGCTCATGGGAAGTACCTCTCATTTGGCCAATGAGGTGTGGAAAAGCTAGAGACTATTAGCAAAGACTGATGGACGCATCAGAGATTGCCGTACTCTCTATCTAGGATGGCATGGTCCAACCACTTGATCTGGGATCAAGATTTGTGAGGTCTGGGACCTCTGGACTGATTATGTCAGTCGGGGAATGATGTCTTTGTGACTGACCCACTTCTGTTCTGAAATAAAGAAGCCAGCAAAGCAAGTTTCGGCGGGATGACTCACGATGTTAATTGCACTAATAGATGGAGTTCTCCCTAGTTGAGAGGGAGTGTTAAAATTGGACAACTAGGTCCAAACTCCATGTTCTGATGCTCAGATTAAGAGGCTAATATTTTTGTTGGATTCCTCTTTCTGAGAGGTGTAAAATCCATATAAAAATAGTCTTAATCTGATGAGCAGAACTTATATTTTGAATTTATTATTCTTAATAAATTATAAGTGCAAGGTCAGCCAGTTTTGTAATGTAGGCTCACATGCCCAACAGATGTGTCACACACCCTCATTGATGGATATATATACAGGAAAAGTTGGAGAGAATTTGAACACAACTCAACTCACATCTTCCTCTCTCATCCTAAAAGTACGAGCTACCAGGAGGGTTGTTGTGACACATGCTGGGCTGGCTGACCTAAGGAGACTTTGCTGGTTGAAGCATCTTGTTGACCGCCGAAACGAACACATTCATTTTTCTTGTTTCTGATTTGTCTTCTGTAAGATCTGCTTATATGTTCTATCTGCATTTTGCTTATCTACTTGTATGATTGCTGTGAGAAAAGTGAAATTGCTCTTAGCATAGAACATCTACAAAACTTTACATGTCCTAACTGTCTTCGGTGATTGCTCTTTCACTTTTGCTTGGGCATTGTGTTCACCTCAGCTCCGATTCCATGTTAAGTTTAGGTACATTCTATGCTAAAGCAATTTATTTAAATTTTCACAGTTAGCAATCACATCAGCGTTAAGATAAACTGCAGATAGAACATAAATATAAATTGCAGAAGACAAGCCAAGACAAGAGGACACAAGATGTGGTGCTAGCCAGGGACAAACCCCACAATGTGTGGGGAAACCCTTTGATCAAATCTTCTTTTATCTTCAAAGTTCAGCAGAGAAAGAGAGAGAGAGAGTACATTTACAACAGAAGTCAACACTTTGACTTATCTAGATCTAGCATAGATCATTTCGTATAACGATGAGATCAGTTGAAGACATTCTGCTTCAACTGATTCTCCAAGGTGATGGCTTCACCTATCGTAGTGTTGCCTTTCGTCCATTTGCTGCACCTTACCATGTAGCACCATCATGCTGCATCATGCATCATCATGCAGCTCATGATCACTATGCTGCCCATGCATCCGATCTATCATGCTGCCCATGATCTGATCTATCATGCTGCCCATTCATCATGTAGCTCCTTGCTAATGTGCATCATCATCATGCTGCCCCTGCTAATGTGCATGATTATCATGCTGCCCTTGTCATAAGACACTGAGTTCTATATCTCAGGATTGTTGTGTGTAACATGGTCCCTTTGTCCACATCTTCAGATCACTATTGTATTACACTGTCCAATATGCTTAGAAAAACTGTTTCTTTCCATAGACAGCCTTGGATTTACCACGCTGTCACCTACAGCTATGTATTACTGCGGCTTCACTTTCATGATGTTCATGACCTGTGTATTAGGCTACAGGTCTGCGTATTAGGGCTTCCGTTTAATACATCTGGACAGTGTAATAAGGGTCTCCCTTGACTGCGTTCAAGGCTGTTCCTTTTAACTACGTGTAAGGGTATTATAAAGACCGTAGACAGGTCCTTAGATAACAGCGGTTGTGTTTATAACTGCGGCTAGGTCTTCGATGAGCAGTGTATTATATTCCTGCATGAACAACGTATTATATTCATTCATAAACAACGTGGTTCATATATTTCGACTGTAGCTAGGTCTTCGATGAGCAGTGTATTATATTCCTGTGTGAACAACGTATTATATTCATTCATAAACATCGTGGTTCATATTATGACTGCAGCTAGGTCTTCGATGAGCAGTGTATTATATTCCTGCATGAACAGCGTATTATATTCATTCATAAACAGCGTGGTTCATATATTATGACTGCAGCTAGGTCTATCCCTGCGTAATCATATACCTGCTCCTTAATAAAACCTGAGTTCTGTTCCTCAGTCCTTCCATTATATACCTGTACAAGATTCACGTGGAAATCTCAGAGAGGAATGCAAAGCTTTGTTTCTTCTATAACTCTGAGAATAAGTCTCCTTTGACTGCGTGTTAGATGTCTTCTTTTGACTGTGTTTTAGGTGTATCATTTCATCCACAGTAGACCGAATGAAGAGCCTTTTCTTGCTGCATATAGGCTTCTCCTCCATAGCCATGTTTAGATTTAGGGCAAGCGTATCAAACTTTTGGACAGCGTAGATCATCCTTATATGCCTGAGTATTTATAACTGTGTTCTCCATTAGGGCATCGTTATACTAGGCCAGCGTAATCCATAGTGTATCTCCTTCTCCAAAAACCCAAGACGTGGAGAGGAGATCACTTGAGGTGAGTTGCCAAATGACTTTAAATCCTCTTCTATTTATACTAAAAGCGGATGATTGAATAGACATGACGTTTGAACTTTGGGCTTCTAGAGCCTACATAAGAGCTGGTCGGCTTGATAATAATTACATAAACAAAATAAATTCATATCTTCATAAATTCATATCAGCTGCCATAAATAAGCTGACCCACATGGAGTTTGGCCCTAGTTGCCAATTTAACACATGACAAGGGCTATCAATCTGGAGTGTTCTTGAATCAACATGCACTACCTTGTGCATGCATATCATCAAACAATTGCTGGTCCATTCACCCTTTGACATCAATGACAATTTCGTCCAACAATAAAGTAGGTCGAGACCTACAAAAGGATAGTTGAGTTCAGAAAGTGCCCAGATCGGCTGGACAAAAATCAAGGAGGGGAGGCCAAGGGCAGTCAAATGGTTGGCTTCTGGGCTGATCAAAGTGTAAAAGGACCGGTTGAGTTGTTACAATGCTGTAGCAATAAAAGAAGGATGAGAGCTACAACAAGTGGGCAAAGTCTAAAGGAGCATATCTTGTCGATTGAGGAGGACTGAAAGGGTTGATTTCCAAGGACAGAAACAACTAGTAAGTTCAGTTGTTTAGTATTTGTTTTGATGGGTAGATGAGAGATTGATGGACGCTAGGCCTTAGCCGTGGTTGTATTGGTCAAAAGTCTGACTGTGTATTATAGCATTGTACTTGGGTTTATAAAGGGCCATGATCCCTGGTAGGGGAGCCCTAAGGTTTTCTTATTGAAGGACTGATAAGAAACATCTTTTGGGCCATAAATATTGTGTACTGATATTGATCTCATTGTTGTTATATTCCGCCGTGCAAAGTTGTTTTTGGTTGGGAATCTTTAGTGTGTTTATGTTCCTAGCTAGGAAATAGACCAGACCCAGGGTGTATGGAAATTCCAACAAATTTATATATTTATTTATTTATTATTTATTTTTTAACTAATTTCAAGGGTTATTAGACAAAATTGAGGGGGACGTGTCTCCTCTCAATAGGGGTGCTTCTGGGCTTGGTGCTCTTGATTAAATGCTAGTTCCATACCTTCATACATGATAGAATTCAATGGAAGCATTGCAATCCCCCCAATTTTGAAATCTTGAAAACTGTTTAGCCTGATAAATTTTGAGTGGGATCTAAAATTCTACTTTCTCCATAAAAAATTCAATGAGGTCAAAACCACTCTCAAACATCCCGAGTCAATTAATGGTAATGTTAAAAATTTAAAGAAAAGGATGAAAACAATGTTATTGGAACTAAACTGGTGATTGAATCGGAAAAACCTTTTGAACCGGGAATTGGGCGGATGCAGATTGTAACCAGTGAAAACTGTACAAAAAAGCTTGTTGACCAAAACGACAAAATATTCAAATTTTAAAAAGAAACATAGATATTCATGTGATTCCATATGAATCCAAACCATTAATGCACAAATAAGTAAAAGTTCTTATTTAGATGGCATGCAAGGGTGCACATAACCAAAATAGCATCAAGTGCAATCCATCTCTGAATCTAAAATACATCAACAAATAGGCTCTAGATGGCATCTAGCATCCAAAAAAAATGATGCTACAACAAATACCTAGCTATCATCAAAATCATTGCCTATATTGGGATCTTCATCATCAATATCACCCTTTAAGCATTAAAATAAGATAGAAAAATCATAGCATGTCAAGTCAAGGTTTTGTTTGAGTGATGGACACATTTTAAGTAGGGTCACGAGAGGGCAGTTAGACAACCAACACCACTAATATCAAGGTACATAGAGGCCCTGGTGGTCTTGGTTAAATACTAATTCCATACCCTCGTGCATGACAAAATCCAATGGAAACATTACAATCGCCCCAATACTGAAATCTTGAAAAACTATTTAAGTGTTTTGGATTTTGAGTGAGATCTAATATGAAATCTAGTGAGGCCGAAACCACTCTCAAAGTCCTGACGATGAACCACACTGCTTGGTTCAAAATGAATCGGCAAATGTATCTTGATGTGATTATCATCGTTTTTTTTTCTTCTTAGAAACTAGATATGGATCACAAAAGCCTAAAATTGATCAATGTTAAATTTTTTAGTAAAATGATGAAAATGAAAGATAAAGGAGAATGCCACTTTTACTTTAAGAATTTAACATTATCATTAATTACATAGCATTAGTAGGACCCTAGTGTAGAATATTAAGCTTCCCCACTCATAAATCATTGTTTTCAAGCAAAATTAAGGGGGGATGCAAGGCCCTTTTTGAAGGCGGACGCCCACAAGTACCCCTTTTGAGGAAACACGTCCCCCACATTGGGGAAACGTTCCCCCCTGCATCTCCCCAAGCGTCCTCTCGTCCCAGGTGTGTGGGAAGCGTGAGGTGCGAGCACCCAACCTTGAGGGATGTGTCCCCGTGGGGAAACATTTCCCTAGACGTCCCCCTGTCTCGAGAGCGTGGGAAACATGTGGGGTGCACCCCGACCCTAGGCTCTGTGCCCCTATGGAACGTTGCTATTTTGTTTGGACAAGCATTAGTTTTGGCTCACATTGGGTCTGTGGTGTCCCATTGTTGCAATTCTGTTCTCTCCAGGTATTTGGAGTTTGATAGCTTTGAACTGTAGAGGGAGCCCCTGTCCCTCAGTTCTAAGTCTGCATCCTTGCCTCTTCGTTTGGCTTCGTTGCAGCATGGTTTCTTCTCCTCTTGGTCAAAATGGCAAATTGCCCCTGCAGCAAAGGGTGCTATGTTCTTTGTGAATTGGTTGAATTCAAAGGACTTAAGAGGTGTATGAAGGATGTGGGAGAAGCTTAGTGCAGGTTTGTCAAATACTAGGATTAGGTGGGAAAGATGGCAGTCGGAGATTGAGCAGATAGTCTAGGACAGCAATGGGGTTTGTGATAATTGCATCATGGATGCACCAAGACATGTGGATTTGAGAGATTGGCAGGAGGTATGCATATATGGGAGTCCATTTTAGCAAGGATTTGGAGGTTTCTGTTCAAATTGACATCGTAAAGCATCTCATGGGGTGTATTGTCTCTCACCCTGGTATTCCAAACTGTGTGGTTAATTGTTAAATTTAGGTATGTTCTATGCTTAGAGCAATTTACTTCAAATTTTCACGATGGACAATATTCAGATTAGCAATCATATCAGCATGATAGTAAAGTACAGATGGAACATAAACATAAACAACAGAAGACAAGCCAAGACAAGAGGACACAAGATGTGGCACCAGCTAGGGACAAACCCCAATGTGGGAAACCCTCGATCAATTATTCTTATATTCTTCAATAGTTCAGCAGAGAGAGAGATAGTACAAATACATAAATCTGAGATTTTATGGCAGCAGTAGAAGGTACATCATTATGATAGTATTCAATCATGCTGAAGCATATCCTGATGCAGCATTCCTCAAATTGCTTGCTTAAGGGTTACTTCAGGCAGCGCATAAGGACCTTCATTTACAGCATATAAAGGCTGGACTGCCTATA
This sequence comes from Pinus tabuliformis, assembly GCA_031772625.1. Classification (NCBI taxonomy): domain Eukaryota; kingdom Viridiplantae; phylum Streptophyta; class Pinopsida; order Pinales; family Pinaceae; genus Pinus; species Pinus tabuliformis. The sequence goes on along the minus strand of CM062820.1, from coordinate 444,286,967 downwards.
AATGCCTTTAGAACAGCAGATTAGGACCTTTCCTAACTGCGGATTAGGGCCTTCATTTAGATCTCGGTTGGGCCTCCTTCATACAGCGAAGTAGCTGTGCATAGAATCCTTCCTCGTGTCTGTGGCTAGGGCTTCCTTTGACAGCGTTGAAGCTCCCTTAGACAGCGTATAGAAAACCTCTCCTTGCTGCGTAGAAGAGCCACTCTTGACTGTGGCTGGAACCTCCTTCTTTGACTGCGGTTAGGGCAAATTATGACTGCAGATTTAGGGCCTCTTAGATCAGCAGATTAGGGCTCTTTTAGGCTGCGTATAGAAGCTCCCTTTGACTGCATCTAGGGCTAGAGCTCCCCTCTAGGACTGCGGCCAGATCCTTCTTTTCTCTGCGGCTAGGGCATGGCTTGACCTCCTCTAAGACAACGTATATGCTTCCTCCATCAACTGCATCTAGGGCTTCTCCCTTTTGATCTCTCTAGCCACCAAACCCAAACGAGTGGAGAGAGATCTTAGGAGAAGTGTGTGTGAAAATGACTTGAAGGCCACCTCTATTTATAGTGCAATGTTGAGGTTGAGATGGGGTAATTTGGTTGCTGGCCGACCTTGACGAATTGTCACTTAACACAAATAAATTCATATCTCCATGAATACATGTCGGAATTGGATGATCTTTAGATCAATCCTACACCTCTCGATGAGAGGAATCCAAGAAAAATAGCAGCTGCCATAAATAAGAAGACCCACATGGAGTTTGGCCCTAGTTGCCAATTTTAACATTAATCCACCATCTCATTTAGACCATTCGTCAGCAGATTCTCACTGCTTCTCTGAGGAATCTTGGCAAACTCCCAAGCCAGATCTGGAACAAGGAATGTTTCTCAAGTTGCAGATATTAATGAGCAGATTTGCAAGGTTCCAGGAGAGACGTCTGCAAAGAAGCATTGGCAACTGGGCCAGTTTTGTACTTGCGTGACACAGAGTCGATTCTGACCACTACCGCTATACCTCTAAGTGCCTATGTATACCTCTTTTGCATACATGGGTAAATATAGGGGATTTGAACCTTGAACCTCATGCTACATAACACTTCATTTTCACGTCCATCACCAATTGAGCTGCCCCCTGGAGTTCACTTTCTCCATTTTGTTACCTTTTGTTGTGATTATCAATTATGATAGAGACAAATATGTCAGACAAAATCATTGAACTATCAACATCCATAACTTTATTATGATGGCATTGTACACATGGTAACTAGTTGCATTTGTTTTGAAATTTATCCCGAGCCCTCGTAATGGACATGAAAAACTGGTAGTGGCCAATTTCATTTACAGTTATGGTGTAAGCTGCACTTGTTTTGGCTCAAAAATTGCATGATTAATCAGAGGTGCTGGTTTGATAGCTACAGCCGTCTTGTTCAGTTGTCTGTCAGAGACTTTTGAAACTTATTTTTTAAAGACTCTGGTTCAGTTTTCCTCAATTTGGTTTGGTTACAACTATTGCTTGGGAAAAGTAGATTTGTTTTGCCATACTTGACCATAAGGGAAGAAGTCTTGGTTGGGAAAAGGCGATTCATGGTTGCCATACTTGCCCCTAAGGGAAAAATTCCATTTTGAATTGGATTGAGTATTTATATTTTCAGATAATATTTTTTGCCAGTACATGCTACAGTGAATAACAGTTTCTAACTTTGAGTTATGATAAAATGATAGTTTATTAGACTTATAAATTTTGAGCTAGTATGCATTATACATGCTGATAAACAATGGCCTAGTTCCACAATAGAGCACGAAGCGTCACCTGTCTATGCATTTGAAACTCAGTGCTTGTATCAAATCGTGTAGACTGCTTTGTGTTTTCCATTGTGTGCAATATTTTCTAATACTACACGAATCTTTTGAACTTTCACAGCACTTCTTGTATATGAAGGAACTGTAAAGAATATTGGAACCTTCACATTTATATATATGTTAATCAGACAATTTTTGTAGATTAAAATGTGAACAAAAATGGTTTCTACCAAAAGACTTTTCTTAATTCATTATGGATCACAGAACAAAAATGACTTAGTCAACTGTATTTTTGTTTGTATGTAAGATTGTGTTTGTAGGTAAGATTGTTTAGTGTACACTAACTGATCATGATTTTTTCTTTGTTATATCAATTTCTTATGTCCTTGGAACAAAGTGTTTCAACTTTCCTCTAATTTATATTGTTGGCACAGGGTGTAGCAAAGTCTACTGGAAATCTTTGTGAAACATGTGGAGAAAATTTTGATACAAGGTAAACTGCTTACAATAATTCAATGCTCTTTTGGAAAATTATACACTGTACTTTTTGCACAATGATATCACTTGAACAGTGGATTTTGGTCTATATAGTATTACCGGTCCTGTTATTTCGGTGCAATACACTGATATTTTTTGTACATTTGTGTTTGAGGTATCTTAGAGTATGGTTCTTGTTTCTGTGATCATGCAGGAATCAACTCTTCCGTCATTTAAGTGGCACTGGTCATGCGATGTTGAAAGCTAGTTAGGCATGTTGAGTAGCCATATGGCTTTATAGCTTCCGACTTTCTACGATTCGTTAGTTATCATTTTTCACAGCAAAGGAAGGTGAAGGGAAAAAGTGTATATTGTGAGTGTAATTTATTGTGTCTTGTAACCTAATGATAAAGCAGGTTGCTACTTTTTGGGAATGCCAATCTCGGTATTGTTTCTAGTGGAACTCTTTCATAGCAGTTTTTTCAACGGGCATAACTGAGAAACGAGTTGTCTGGATCTTAAGGATACAGATGCATGCTTCCGTTGCTAACGTTGTGAGTCACGCTTGGATCTGCATACTCATCCAGAATAGTGCGAAAGCTATTTCTCTTTAACTTGGCTGGGTGAATTTAATGTCCATTCTTGTTACGATTCGAGTATGCAGTCAAATTTTGCAGGCATTTCCCCTCCTGTATTATCTCATGCTGCTTTTGGACGTAGAAGTGTTATATGATGGGCGTGAAATCTTATTGTTATCTTATTTTTAGGAGTTAACGAAAGATCGTAACGATGAAAAACTCCACAAAATACAGAAGATTGAAAGGCTTATTAGGGTAGACATGTGGCAGATGTGCTCAGCCTCTCAAAACCCATTTTTATGTAGCATTTCATCTCCCTAGCTGCTGCTGCCCTGATGTTAAAAAAATTAAGACCTTGATTCATCATTTTTCGTGGACTCTCTATCGAGGAGGGTCTTCCTTTGGATTCTAGCGTATCTTGGATCAGGCTGGTATGCAGAGACTGCAGAGACTGCAGAGAATGCCTTTACAGATGGCCATGGCTGTCAGACTATAGTTCAGATCAGAGTCCAGTTGAATTATCAAAAGGGTCATTTATGCATTGAGAGTAGGGCTGTCTTGAGTTCAGTGTCTTGGAAACCATGTTATAATATAACGTCTGAAATATATTTTGTTACATAATACATTGCAATTTTATTTCATTTATATGTTATAGTAACCTAGTTTTAGATTAAATATGTGTATGCATAGGATTTAACAGAATAGTATTTATGTAGCTATGGAATATTATACATTCAGTACCAAGAGTTGCCAGGAATTATGCAAGCCATATTGTAGTAGGTAGCTAATATAATTAATTGTATGTGGTAAAATATAGCCAATATAATTGTATGAATTAGAATTCGTCAGGAAATGATTTGTCCTAAAGTATGTTTTTTCTTAATTTCTATTCTCTTTCTTTCGAGTACTTGATATTTTTTATTTTACTACTGAACCAAAATAAGTTATAACTTTGGTGTGTAGATTTTGAGAGTTAGCTCATAACTTTCCTTTGATAACTAAAACAATACTGGTGAGTAGATTTTGAGAGTTAGCTCATAGTTAAATCGCGGGTATTGCTCGTCTTCCTGCTGTGCCCATCTCAACTTATCACATCTTCTCATTATTCCTGTTTAATTTTTCTGTCCACAAAGCTTAAAAAATTATTTAGTCGTCTTCTGCAACCATTCCAGGATTTTTTTTTCCTTTGATTGATGTTCGTCAGAATGCAATGAAAAGTCTAGATCCAAGCACCTTTGTCTGAGTTGGTACCCTTCAAACTTAGATTTGTTGCCATGGCTGTTTTGCAAGTAAACATAGCCAACGGGGAGAAGTAAAAAAAGTCACTGCAACTGGATTGATCAAACACCCCACCTCATTTAGTGAGATACTGTTGGTGACTCCGCTCCTAGTCAAATGACCACCGTCTCTTCTACTGTGTTCACAGGTCATATTCCTTTCTGTAGAACAAAACAGTGCTTATTTACAGAGTTTGAAAGAAATAAATTAAACATTTTTAAGAAGCCTTAACGCGTAAGGACAATTAGTCTATATTTTGGCCATGCCAGTAGTTATCTTAACTTTCCTCTCTCGGTCTTCAAAAATCTCTATTGTATATACCTCAATTCGTTATTCCAAGTATGGGCGTTGGTTCAATTATTAAAAAATATTAGGAAATCAGTTCTATTTGATTTTTAAGTGATGGTTGTACTCTTTTTGACTCTGCTGTGATGATTGTGATTAGTCTTGAAATAGTAAATCTTTTTTATCATTATTTCAAGTAAGCGCTTTTGGTTCAATTAGGATGATTGTTTTTTGTTGGAAAGCGGGGCTTTTGTGTGATAGGAGTCCTTTTTAGATTCTGCTGTGTTTGTAGCTAGTCTTAAAATAAGAAGAATTTATCTTCTTGTAAGTAATCCAATGGATCGGAGCATCTCTTTATTGTAGAAGGTTCCAATTTTTTTATAAATTATTTTTCCTGAAGTATCAACATCTAAAAAGAAATGCTTGGCTTGGTAAATATGTTTAATTGGTAAAGCATCACCTACTCTACTAAATTATTGGGTTTATTGATTGCTTATTTAGGGGCATTGATTGATTATTTAGGGGCAAAGAGACGAGGTTTAGAAAAAAGTTTTAAGGAACTTTTTTTTTTTTTTTTTTTTTTTTTTTTTTTTTAATTAGTGGGTTTATTGATTGATTATTTAGGGGCAAAGAGACAAGGTTTAAAAAAAAGTTTCTAAGGCACTAGAAACTGAAGATTTTTTAAAAGGCGGGCAATTGAGATTAAATATATTTTTAAAAAATTTAAGGAAATGCCACACAATAAATTTGATTAATTGTTTTTTCTTGATTGTTTAAAAGGTGGGCAACTGAAGATTTTTTAAAAGGTGGGCAACTGAAGATTTTTTAAAAGGTGGGCAATTGAGATTAAATATATTTTAAAAAAATTAAGGAAATGCGACACTATAAATTTGATTAATTGTTTTTTGGCCATTCATCAATGAATGATAAGGGTTGTAATATATAAATGTTATTTTTACATATTCTAAGTGTATTTTCTATGATATTTTGAAGGGTTTTATATTATAATGTGACATTATGTGTAACTTAAATATGCAAATTCAAGTGAATCATAAATGATGCATTATTGTTCTATTCAGGTTAAGTAAAAATGTAGCTGTTATGTAATGGCGAATTGTGATTATTCAATTAAGCTTTTCAAGTTAATGCTTTTGCAATCCACATTAACTACATTGAAATTGATGTTGAAAACATAGGCAATGTATGTTTCATCTTGAAAAGACTTTCTTTGATGTGAATTTTGTTTCTAAGTTAATCAATATCATATTATCAAGTTGTTATTTGACCTCAATGTATGTGTTCATTCTTGCGTCTGTTTTATTTTCCAAGAAAATAGTTGTATTCATTTTATTTTAAGATGGAGTGGTGACATTGTATTTAACACATCAAGGGGCACTAAAAAAATGTGAGAATTGCTAACAACTGAATATACTAGTAATCTATTTGTGCAAGAAGAAGGGCCTTATCAGTGAAAATGGTTCTCAGAATTTACAAGGCAATTACAACAAAACTTGAGATAAATTCTTCTAGCAAAATCAACAACCCACTTGGCTTCTTAAGCCATTGCACATCCACACTTTCACTATGGAAAACCCTCTCATGTCACATGCGGCCTCCTTACTGCAAAAAAATCGCTCGTCATCTCACATGTGTGGGTCCCTGCGAATTTCTTCAACTACAAACATTCTCTTGCTATTTTTCCTTCTTTTTTAGCCCTCGTGGATCTCACAAAATTATGCAATAATACTCTTGCAAACTATCCAAAAAATCTCTATGAATTTCTTTCTCGCTTGTGTTGCATCTTCATCCTCTCCCTTTGGTTTTTCTTATAATTCTCCAGAGGCCAAATCCCCAATCTCCAAAGTATTTGAGGGCTAAGATTAAATCCTAGCTTTCTTTGACCAAGAGTGGAGATTAGATCTAAGTCACTTAAATAATTAATTATATATCCTTAGAAAAACATTAGCTTAAAGGCTTGTCTAAGTTAAAACTTAGGAAGAAGACCATATTAGTTCCTCATCTCAGACAACAACCTAAAGATGCCGTCTTTTCCTGCATGCAAGATGCCAATCTATGCACAAAATATTTTGAAGTTACAAAAGTCAACACTCCTAATAAGGAAGGGATTCTCCATCTTTCCTAGCTTGTCCCTGTAGAAAACAAATATCCTCTTCACTAGGGGCTTGGTGAGAACACTTGCTACTTGCTTGCTTGGTGAGAATACTTGCACTTGCTTTGCTGTGGATATGTACTACAATCTCACAATTCTCTAGACCTTGTCTTTGATGAAGTGTTTGATCTCTATATGCTTGGACCTGTTATGAAACACTAGATTATCCTACAGTTTGATATAGCTTTGGTTATAAGAATGGATCACTGTCGGCCCGATCTCAAGACCAAATAATACTGTGAGCATCTTTTGAAGCCATATGGCCTCACAACTCATCAGACTCACCGCCATATATTCAACCTTTGTTGAGCAAGTGTCGCTTCTTGCTAAACCACAAGTTCACTACTAACCCCAAGCTGAAATAACAATCCACTCCACTACTAGCCCAATTCGAAAATATGTTGCACTCCACCAACTCTGACATACCTCAGTGCAAACTCCACTGTACCACAAAGATACTTGAGCACATGCTTTTCTGCTACCCAATGAACCCTCCTTAGCTCCACCATAAATTGGTTGTGTGTGTTCACAATAAAACATGTATTTGCCTTAGTATCGATTAGATACAATAATGACTTGATCAATTGCCTATATAAAGTGGAATCCAGTAACTCACTTTGAAAAGCATCAATCTTCCTCAAGTTAGTGATCATAGGTGTATACATAGGCTTGCAATTCTCCGTCATGAATCCCTCCAGGATCTCAATTGCATACTTGCCTTGCCGAGAAAAATCTCTCTTGGTTATTGCCACACCTCTAGTGCCAAAAAGTAGTGTATCAACGCAATATCCTTGATCTTGAACTCTGAAGCAAGGTCCTCCTTACAAATCCTTATGAGCCTCGTTGATCTCATCAGAAAGAGATCCTCAATTTTAAGTACTAAGATGAACAACTCACCATCAACAAGTACATAGTACAAGTTGGAGTTTGCCTCACTCTTGGTGAAGCCTAACCCATGGTACCCATCATTCATAGGGTACCATGCACGAGGTACTTGCTAAAGTTTGTACAAGGCTTTCTTCAATTTGCATGCTTGAGACTCCCTCCCATGTGCCTCAAATCCTTGAGGCTACTCAATATATCCTTGTTCCTCAATTTCCCCATTGAGGAAGGTGGTCCTCACATCCCTCTGATGTATCCTCCACCCCATCTCTGAAGCAATAGATATGACCGCCCTGATAGATGCATCTCTAGTGACAGGTGCCCAAGTTTCCTCATAATATGATCCTAGGAGAACCCTCTCACCTCGAACCTCACTTTATACTTCTTGACATTGCCATCAATTGCATGTTTGATCTTGTAGAGCCATCGAAAGTGACCATTGACCTCACCTAAGGCATCGATATTATCTCTCAAACATAGTTCCTCTGGTGGCACTATACTTTTCCATCATGGCGTCCCTCCAAACATGCTGGTTTGCTACCTCCACAAAGGTAAAAGGCTTGGATTCATTGATGTTGCTCACCAAAGCCATATAAGTGGAAAATCTCATAGGTGATCTGCTTTCCCTGAAGCTCCTACTAAGATCTTCCACATGCTCCTCAACATCCCTCAAGGTTTGCTCGACCCATCTCGACCTCCCCCTGGTAGAGCTCGAAGGAACATCTCACTCTTGACCAGAAGGTTATGTCCTTGCTACTAGCCCATGCTCAACCTTCTGAGCCTCTTGTTTTTGATCCACTACCATTGGTGAATTCGACCCATGTGACCTCGTAAATATCCTACTCTCCTCAAATTTGACATCTTGATTGATCACTATCTTTCTTTTCCTTGAAATTTAGAACTTGTAGGCCTTTGAAGTCTTACTATATCCAACAAAAATAACCACCTTTGATCTTGATCATGGATAATGGCCTTGGTTGCACTATAGTCTCTTCTTTTTTGCAACTCCATGCAATTGCCGATTATATGGAACTATCAGTTCTTTCTTGGTTCCCACCTTTGTGCAGAAACTCTTGAACTCATTGGAGGTGTATTCGCCCCCATTCTCTGATTTGTGAACCTTGATCTTCTTCCCAGTCTGGTATTCATTAGAGATTTGAACTCTTGGAGCTAACCGAAGGCCTCATCCTTGGCCTTGAGGAAGTAAATTTATGTCCTTTTGCAATACTCATCTATAAATGTCACAAAATAACTAAACCAAGATACAAACTTCGTTGGCATAGGACCACAAACCTCAGAATGAACCAAATCAAAAACTCCCTTAGAACTGGTCTTAATATCAGGAAATATTTCCTTGGCATGCTTGCCAAGTGCACATCCTTTGTACACACCATCATGCTCTACACTGAACTTCAGAAGACCAGTGACCATCTACCTTAATAATGGTAGAGCCCTATAATGTAGATGCACCATCCTCCTTTGCCATAACTTGTTTAGACTATCTTTGTTGTGTACACTGGCTTTCATTGATTCTCCTTTCAACATATATAAGTTACTCTTTGTGTTGCCCATAACTCACCTCACACTAGGATCAACTTCTTTTGACTTCACAAGTACTTGTTCTCTTGTGAGACTGATCTCAATTCCGTTGTCCTCCATAATCAAAACATAGTAAGTTCTTCAACCTAGATACACAAAGAATTTCCTTCGCCTCCATAGGACTCCTTGAGTCCCATTGGAATTGTATGTTGCAAACACCCTCAATTTCATACCTAGCATTACCAACAAACTCCTCATGAAGATCAAGATGCTCTTTGGCCATACTGGTGGAGTGGTCTCAAGATCTGGTCATATAACGAGAAGCTCCACTGTCCACAAACAATAAACCACATCTCATGGTGCTTGAAAGATAAGAGACCAATGCAAAATTCTTCTTGAACTTCTTGGCTAGCTCATCCATCTATGTTGATGCAACCATTGATGATCCATAAACTTCCATGGATATTCCACTGGATAGTTCGTCACAACAAATCCAACAAATTATACTTAAAAATTTTGAAATTTACATAATGAGGGTTTATTTATCTTTAGATTTCTAGATCTGTAAATAACTGTTTATTTCATATGCATGCAAATTATAATTATGGAGAAAATAGAAAACAAAATAAAAACTCACAAACCATGATTTCACACAAGATATAACTTGGGAAACCATTTCAGGGTAAAATCCAGCTAGAAGGTGAGGCTACTATGCTCTCTTTCTTTGAATAGAAAATGGCTGCGAGTATAAAGAAGTAAGACCTATGGATTGTGGGATACTACAATGTACAAATCCTCTTTTTTTGCTCTCTCCCTATCCCTCTCGACTACTCTGTTTGTGTATGGAACAAGATGCACTCGAAAAGAATGAAACCCCTTTTCACTTGGTGGCCCAGTGATGACACAACCTAATAGCTTACTAGTAGTTAGGTTTGACTCTTTCAAATCTTAATTGGAGTTACAAAAGTGACTCCACTACAGTCCTCTTTATCATGATAATGTGGCTAGCGCCTTTTCCACGAGTAATGGGGTAACATGTCATTCTCTCGAGTTATGGTGTACAAAACAGGAAGGTCAACTTTTGAGTGACATAAATTTTGCATACGAAGTCCGATTGAAGCAATTGTTACGTTGTTGCAAAGGTCTCTATGTGTAGAGTATGGATAAAAGGTGTGGTGCTAAAGCAACAAAATTTTACCCTTAAAAAACACCATTTGATGTCTCAAAATGACTCACCAAATGTGTCAGAACCAAATTTTCCAAATTGGGTCATGCCGGTAAAAATGGTCTTGTGGGTTGATTCTTCCATTTTTTCTATTTTGAAAGCATTTATATGGATGACAAACAATATAATGATCTAACTCACATAAATTGATATCATCCATTTTCTTTTCTTCTATTTTGGGCACTATTATGCATAATGACTATACTTATGACATGTAAAGCAATCAACTTTGCTCATGTCCCTATTACGCTGTCCATGAGATATCAAATTCTCCCAAATCTCCTTTTGGGTGAATTCTTCCCAAAATCGGGTCCAAACAACGAAGCTTTTCTCCAGTAAAGATACATGTTAAAAAGGTAGCCCATTTCTTTGTAGAACCACTTAGTGCTATCTTAACAAGTTCCATCTCATCCAAAACTTCCCTAACCATTGATACTTCATCATGAACTTGTTGAATTCTTGTGAAGTATGAGGCTACAATTTTAGGTCTATTCATTTTAATATTCCTTAGCTTTTCTCTTAACACCATCTTTCTGTTTTGTTTGTCCTTTTTGTACAACTTTAGTTGGGTTGTCCACAATTGATGAACTGTTTTCTTGTCTATGATGTGAGGGATTATGTGATCATTTAGAACGTCCAATATGATCCCTCTATCCTTCACACCTTTCAGATTGTATTTGGCTACTTGTGTAGGATCCAAAGGAACTTGGATATCTTTAGCAGCAAATTCCCACAAGATATTGCCCATCAAAACTATTGTGATCCTCTCATTACATGGATAGAATTTTGCAGCCGATTCCAATCTATCTTCAAATCTCAAGCTTGATGATTCCATCTTTACCATATTGATTTTAGCCACAAAGCCTTTGATAAAAAAATTACTATAAAAAAATGTCGCTGTTTGTAACCCTCCTCCACTGATCATTCCCTCATAGAGCTTGCTCTTGCTACGATACCATTTTAATTTTTAAGTGCCAATTGCAGATTTATTGTCTCATGTAGTTATTTTACCCTCACAAATCTTATCTATGTAATAAATTACGTTCTATTGTAAATTAATTTTAGAAAACAAACATACAATATTTTGACACCTTTAACTCAACAATTTGCATCAAAATTTAAAACAGAAAATTACTCAAAAAAAATCAAATAAGACAACAACAAAAATTGACCCTCCAACATCTCATCATTTAATTTCTCAAATAAATCATGGGCTCCTTAACAAGTGAAAATGGCTGTAAGAATTTACAAGGAAATTACAACAAAACTTGAGATAATTTTTTCTAACAAAATCAACAACCCACTCAACGTCCTCAAGCCTTGCATCATCACATGTGCAACCTCGGACAACCTGCTGCACCACACATGTAAGATCCTTACTATAGAAAAATCACTGGCCATCTCACACGCTCGGGTACCTATTAATTTCTTTAGCTAAATAAAATCTTCATGCTATCTTTTCCTTCTTATTTAACCCTTGTGAATCTCTCACAAAAATATGCAATATTACTCTTGCAAATTATTCAAATAATATCTTTTTGAATCTCTCTCCATTGTGTTGTCTTCATCTTCTCCCTTAGGCTGCTTTTATAATTTTCCATAGGCCAAATCCTTAATCTCGAAAGTGTTTGAGGGAAAGGATTTAGTTGATCAATGATGAAGACTAGATCTAAGTCACTTAAATAAATAATTATTTATTCTTCGAAAAACATTAGCTCTAAGTCTACATTAATCAAATAATTAACCAATGTACTTTTCTTGAGTTAAAACTTAGGAAGGAGACCATATTAGTTGCTCCTCTAAAAAAATACCTAAAGAGGAATTTCCCTGCATGCAAGACTCCAGTCTATGCAAAAGACCTTCGAAAGATTAAAAAATCAACAATCCTAATAATGAAGGGATCACATTAATATTTTGTATCAAATGTTATGATCCAAAGACATACAAATATGAAGTACATACCATGTTCAACGATGTGAGCATGGAGCACAACTTCAATATATATATATATACAATAGGAGAAGCTCTTCCAAATACCTAAATACATTCATTACATGATCTAGATAGGATCATTATATTTTTTTTATCCATATTGATGCTTTTAGAGTGGAAAAAGTGAGGAATAAGTTCACAATACCATTTTTACTAGTGGGACTCATTTTGGAAAATTGGGGTCTAAAACCTTCTAGAAGCATTTTGAGGCATAAAATGACATTTTTTGGGGGTGAAATTTTACCTCTTTAGTGTTGAACATTCTTTTTCCTATTAGACACATGGATACCTTTCCAACGACACAAGAATAGCTTCAATTAGAGTTCTTATGCAAAAATTATGCCACTCAGAAGTTGACCTTCCCGTTTTGGCCATGATAATTCGAGAGGATGCCATGTCAACCCCATTACTCATGGAAAAGGGACTAGCCACATGATCATAATGAAGAAGACTCTAGATGATTCAATTTTTTAACTCTAGTTAAGAGTTGAAGGAGTCAAACCTAACCAATAGTAGGCTATCATGTTGTGTTAAAATCATGCCATTAGGAGGAAAAGGGGTTCCATTCTTTTTTGAGTGCACTTGTTCCATAGACGGGAGGAGTAGCCAAGAGGGATAGGGAGAAAGCACACAAAGAATATTCATGCACTGTAGTAGCTTATGAGCCACAAACCTTACTACTTTCTACTTGTAGCCATTTTCTATTTAGAGAAATAGAGCATAACAACCTCACCTTCTAGTTGGGTTTTCTAAGATATATCTTGTGTCAAATGTGGTTTGTGAGTTCTTATTTTGCTGTCCTTTATTTTCTACATAAATATTAATTTTCATGCATATGCACAAAGATTGATATACAAATCCAAAAATCTAAAGAGAAATAAACCCTCATTGTGTAGATTTCAAAATTTTAATTACAATTTTATGGGATATGTTGTGTCGAACCGTCCAATGGAATGTCCAAATAGTTTACATATAATATTGGTATCAAAGCAAATTTCTTTGGAGTTCATTGTCGAGATTTATAGGGGATCTAGATAGGCGAAGTCAAAATTCATAAAACCATAGTCATAATCCTTTTGATCCTATAGAGGAGAGGTTTTCATGACTGGAAGCACTAGTTACAAATATAAATTGTAACGTGAATATCCTGATGGAGGCCTTGACTAATAATCTCGGTCTACTCATTGAAGATGGGGTTTCTATCGTAGAAGTCCGATCAGAGGGGAGATAAAGATATCGGGAAGAGGAGCCAAAGAAAGAACCTGAAAAAAATCAACCTAGTTCGAGTGCCATGAACCATTGTTGTAGTGGCTACAACCACCCTCTAAAAGTTTGCCTATGCTTCGATTTTGGAGCCTTTCTTCTATCCACAACAACGCATCTCGCATTGATCCAAGTATTCGTACTTCAACTGAGACTTACCTTTTCATTTTTCTTGTGTTTTCTTACTTAGCTGATACTTTTAAGTCATAAGCTGATCTCTCAAGTTGGTTTCACAACAGTTTTGGGCTTGCCCCTAGAAACTGTGAAATCCTTGAGGGAAAACAACCTTAATGATGGGAATTGCATAGTCCTGACTGCCAATGAGTCTTGAGCTCAGAAAATGCACAGTTATGAGGAGGAAGCCCAACACTGAGCCCAATAATTGCGCAATCCTCACTGAGCTCAGAAATTTCGCACTGCACTGAGCCGAAAAGTTGCCCAATTCCCTAGAACTGCATAATCTTTCCTAGCAGTGTGCATGGAAAGTTTCCCCTGAAAAGAAAAAAGGAAAAAGAAAAAATCATCCCTAAAAATATGGATCTACTTTTAGTATCCTGAGGGAGGCACTTGCATTGTTTTTAGAAACTTCCTCCAAGTGTCGCTTTTTCCTTGATTTTAGGCATGCGTGTCATAAACCCTAAATTGTCAAAATCTATTTAATTGACGCTTATAAAGCTCATTTTAACACGCGATCTTGGATCTCTAGCATTTCCAAGGAGATCAATGGACCTTTGGTGCGATCGTTGTCGTTTTTCCGAGTGAGTTTTTCTATTGTCATATTTCGCTGTTTTTTTTGTCGCTTTTTGTTTTTTGGCTTGTGCGAGTGCTGTTTCACTTGTTTCTCTTCATGGTTGTTGGAATTTTAACTTGCTTTAATTTTTAGAAGTGTTTTTTCAAGTTATATATTTCCTTTCCCGAGTTTTGCATTAGTTTTCCTGTTTTTGCACCAACGGTCGCCTTTGCGGCGACTCTCCTCACTTACTTCGTTTTCCTTTCGTTTGATCAATTTCTACACTTGATTCACATGTATTTATATACACTTAGTCAGATATGCACTTAGCTTCACACTATCTCTTAGATCTGCTTGTTTTTCACACTTCCCTTGCGCAGATCTGGGTTTCCCTTGGTTAGATTTCACTTTGCACAACTGACACTGTGTAATCTGGAGGCTCAAGCCACAAGCTTGGCCTCTAGAATTGCGTAATGCACAATCCAAGCTGGCTCCAACTGCACACTGCGCAATTCTAGGAGCTATCCTCTCAGCTTGGCCACTTAGACTGCGCAATGCACAATCCCTCCCAGGTCTCTACCAAGGTTGAACTGCTCATTGCGCAATTTCAACCATTAGGCTTCCACCTTGGCTGCTAGGACTGCGCAATTCCCACAGGAAACTGGTACCCCATGTTAGAAAAAATTGTGCAATCCTTCCCATCTAGTGCCTGGTTTGCTTCTTGAACTTGCCTCGTAAGTTATTTTGCTTTAAACTGACATTTTCTTTCCATGAGTGTCCTCTCTGTTCCACAAGTACAACATTTGTTGAACATCTCTCCAGAAATCACTGTTACCATGGAATCTAAGTGAGCTACATCAAAGGAAACCACCAAGAGCAGTACTAGGGAAGCAGTTGAGCCTACATCAATTGAATTCCAGTGTATGTAGATACTTAGTTGTTTATAGAGAAGGGATAAACATTGGCATGGAAATAGATCAAAAACACTTTTTCAAAGGACTTTAAGGCATATTTAGAGGACCAACTGGTTTATCTTAGCATCCGAAAGTTAGGGATATTCAAGGTTGCATGCAGGTATCCCACCTTCCCATGTGCACTGACATCATCAACTTGATTGTCTCACATATGGATGAAAAGACTATGACATTGAGCAACGCTAGAGGTCAGAAGATTGCCACCTTCAGGGCATAAGACTTTCAACAGATGTATCACTTGCCTGAGCCATTAAAGTGCATGGACTCACTCTTCTATGCCACCCACAACTATGTGAATACAAGAGACATTGTCAAATGCTAGGTGAAAGAGCCATCAAAGTTTCAACAGACACCCACCCATGTGTACAAGACAAAGTCCCTCAGGAAAGCTTACCAGCTCTTGGTTATCTTTGCTTGCAGAATCCATGGTCAAGAGAGCACATAAACCTTTCCTAAAGGGTGGGAAGTCTTATTGGATCAGTTGGTGAATGATGGGAGGCCATTCAACTGGTCAGATTTGTTGGCTCAACAATTGAAGGCCCATGTAGCACAAGCTCAGAATCCACCCAAGGATGAGTGAGCAAGGTTCTATATGTCTGCATACTTACTAGATGCAATATGTGTGCAACAATAGTTCCATGATATGAGCTGGACATGGACACCACGAGAGACTGCCGTGAACATCTATTGCAAGTTTCTTTCAGAATATAGTTATCGAGGAGTAATGGAACGACTAACTGACCACTTTATCATCCCACTATACAAGCTTATATTTGAACAAGATCCACCTTGCATGTCACGAGAAGCAATGGAGATGATAGAGGACATTACAGATTTGTATGCCTCGCCAGGTGGCACCTTCATTAGAGTGTTTGGTGGAGGTAAGCTTGCGCATGTCTTACCAAGGTATGCCACTGAAAAACTGATCATGCAAGAAGTATCATACCATATCGCTATAGGGTTGTCAACAACACTGCACAGGAAGAAGAAAGCACCATGGCCCACTCTTCCTTTGCAAATTAGATTATATGAGATAAAGAACTTGAAAGTCACAGATGATGAGGAGGATCCTTGGAGGTGCTGCTACAATGCCTCTAGACTCAATGAGCCGGTTAGTATAGCAAGGAATTCAAAGGTCACTCCACAGACAACAACAATTCCAGAAGAAACAACAAAAAAATGTAGCAATCCTGTGCAAGACAAGGGAAAGAGGAAGATTTCTGACAGTCCAAAGGGTGAACAACGCTGAAAAATGAAAGAAAATCCTCTTATCGTGAAGACAACTTTGGCAGCAGAAGCCAAGAAGAATCAAAGGATGCAGAGAGTAAAGCAAAGGAAGAGAGAAAAGTAGAGGTTTAGGAAGTAGAACTGAAGCTGCAGGAGATAGAGAAGGAGTTGAAGGAAGAACAAGAGTTGAGGAGGAGAGAACGAGAAGAGAAGAAGAAACAGGAGGAAGAACAAAGGCAAGGCATGATGACATAGCAAACAACATCGATATAGGTTGAAGAACTAGAACAACCAACAACTGAGGAGGAATGTGAACAGATGTAGGATCAAGAGCTTGCTCATCGGATTGAGTAATTGATTGAAGTAACATACATGGAGTTGTTACAAGAGCCACATAATGAAGATGTTGATCTGATGCCAAAAGCACCATAGGTCATCCCTCAGTCTCTACCATCTCCAGGAGCAGAGCTAGCCCCGAGTGAGAAAGGAGATGTTTTTCTCCTTGATGATGATCCGATCATGGATGTGCACAATCTATCATTCGATGAGTTCCAGAAGACGATTGTACAAGCATGAAGGAAACAATTTCCAAATGATTACACATCACCTGCATTCATTAAAGAAAGGGTCATAGTGTCGGATACTACGAATCATCCAACTTCCATTTTCGAAGCTAGCTTGGCCTATGCAGGAGAAACAAGATCAAATGTTCGGTATTCAATGACCGAGAATGAGAAATTGACACAAAAGTTGCAGGCTGCCAAGCAAGAGGCAGAACAACTCCGAGCAGCAGCGCAGAATGCAGTTTCCATATTGGGGGAGATGAAAGAAGTGATAATTGCTGAAGTATCAACACTTAGAGAAACCATGTGGAAGCTCTATGACAAGTTTGTCATTGTACATAAAGAAATTCCTTGTTTGCATGGCTTACAATAGCAAAGCATGTAGGGTGTGCGTTATATTCTTTGCATGACTAGCTCCACGTGCGGGGGTGCGAAATCCCACCCTGTTCATTGTGTCAGGTGCAACAGGGAGGGCGCTACAAGGTCCGGGAAGTGCCTTGGGGAATTTATTTTTTGGACCCTATATTATGTGGGCGAACAAAACTATGGTTTTGTGCACATGTATGATGGTTTTCTGCCCATGGTATTTTGTAGATCTTGTCAAGGGAACTATGGTTATGTTATAATCCAGGGTTAATGGATTGGGGTTTATGGATGATTCGACATGTATATATATATATATATATATATATATATATATATATGTGTTAGGCCCCTATACTACTAGTGTAACCCCTTATTGTTATTAGTACAACCCCCTTATTATATTTTTGTACCCATGTAGTCCCCATATTGTTACTATTGTGCCCCATAGAAGCCCACTATTGTTATTATTGTGCCCTTACATTATTATTGTTATGTCGGCTCTGATTATATTATGACTCCTTAGACTCCTATATATAGAAAGGAGGTCTTGTCATTTGTAGCATCCAAGAATTGTTCATTTGTGTAATGTAAAGGAGGTTTCTCCCTCGAAGAGGTTGAATTCTAAGGCGTTCAACTATCTTTTATATATTTTTGTGAGTTGGTTTCATAACATTTGGTATCAGAGCTTTGGATTCTAGGGTTTCGCTGCTCCAAATAGGTCATTGTGGCATTTTCATTATAACTCTTTTTCTGCAATGTTTTAGAAGCGAACAAAAAAACCCATTTGAGACGAAATCACGTTGAACCCTGGGTTGAAATTTTAGAGCTTTTCGCGCTACATTTGTGAGATATGATATGAGGAAGTTGGTCTTTTTGTAGACTCCTGAATTACATTCCAAACATGTGACCTTTGGAAAATCGTCATAACTTTTGTTATGAGCATCAGATTGCAATTTCGTAAGAAGTTACAGAAAGAGGACGGAATGTAGTTTCCTTTATACGTTTTTTAGACCCGAAGGTCAAAACAGTGACACGTGGCACCTCATACAAGTTCACTCTTCTGAAAAGGTATATAATCAGGTCATCTTGGGAGATTGTGCATAACTCTTTCTTGGAGAATCTAAATTTGATCATATTGGTGGCAATGAAAAGAGGATGCAGAGTGCTACTGTAGGTCACAATTTCAAAACTTAAAGATCCGAAATTACAAAGTTACAGTCATTTCAAGATTGAGCTCCTAAAATCAGGAAAAGGCGATATGAGGAAGTTTGATGGCAAGGATCCAGTAAATTGGATACTTCAGATGGAGCAATATTTTTATCTACATGGTGTACCACTGTTACAAAAGGTATGTATTGCATCTTCATATTTAGAACCAGATCAATTTTTATGGTATAAAGGGCTTTGTTCTCGTAAACAACTTGTTACGTGGTCAATTTTCACAGAGGAAACGATAGCACATTATGATGATACAAAGAGCAACACCTTCTTTAGAGAAACACCACAACAATTGGAAGAAAAAATAGAAAAAAGGCTTTGTTACAAAGTGGAAAGCAAAATTATGGCAACAAGGAATTCTACCCCTCACAACTATACAGATGGAAGTGTTGTTTATCCTAGCCTTCCACAACCTACAAGGGTTACACCACAACAATTGGAAGAAAAAAGAGAATTATCTTGTAAAGCATTGGCAAGAATTACCACTCCTCAAAATCTCAAGATAGAAGGACATATCAAGAAGAAAAAGGTTCAAGAAGTGAAATATCACATCAAGAAAGAAGAAATGAATCCAGCCATATCTTGTAATTCATTGGCCGGAATTACCACTCATCAAACTATCAAGATAGAAGGACATATCAAGAAGAAAAATGTTCAAGAAGTGAAATATCACATAGAGCATCAAGAAATGAATCCGACCATATCTTGTAAAGCATTGGAAGAAATTACCACTCCTCAAACTCTCAAGATAGAAGGACATATCAAGAAGAAAAAGGTTTAAGCAGTGAAATATCACATCAAGCATCAACAACAAGTTCTCCAACTTTTAAAAGATAACGCCACTTTGGTGCAAAATCGAATAAAACAACAGGCAGATCAACATCGTAGTGAAAAATGTTTTGATGTAGGTGATTGGGTATTTTTACTGCTACATCTCAATCAAGCTATCTATGAGAAGGAAATGTTGGCAATACTACATGCACTTCAAAAATGGCGACCTTACCGAATGGGAAGACACTTCAAGGTAAAAATGGATCATGATAGTCCTAAATACTTTTTAGAACAACTATTATCTTTAGAAGAACAGAAAAAATGGGTCACAAATATGTTGGGTTATGACTTTGAAATCATCTATAGAAAAGGGAAGCAAAATTTTGTTTCAAATGCACTCTCAAGAAAGGATGAAGATGTGGAAGCATTGTTTTGTGCTATTTATATTATCCAACCAGATTGGATAAATTAAGCAAGGGATGAATGGAAGAAGGACAAAGAAGTATGGCCACTCATTCAAAAGTTGCAGAAGATCCCAATTCAAACAATATGTCTAGAACTTGAAGAGGAAGGAAAAATCACATTGGAACCTGGAGCAGCCACAGAAACAAGAACCTGACAGCTACGAAATTGATCAATTTCAAAGTATCTCATCAAGTGGAAGAAATTACCCGCTGAAGATTCTACATGCGAGGACAAGAATTTTATACGGAAGCATCAAGGACTACTCAAGCATTGAGGACAACACTTTTTGAAGGAGAGGGGCATGTTAGGCCCTTATACTACTAGTGTAACCCCTTATTGTTATTAGTACAACCCCCTTATTATATTGTTGTACCCATGTAGTCCCCATATTGTTACTATTTTGCCCCATAGAAGCCCACTATTGTTATTATTGTGCCCTTACATTATTATTGTTATGTCGGCTCTGATTATATTATGACTCCTTAGACTCCTATATATAGAAAGGAGGTCTTGTCATTTGTAGCATCCAAGAATTGTTCATTTGTGTAATGTAAAGGAGGTTTCCCCCTCGAAGAGGCTGAATTCTAAGGCGTTCAACTATCTTTTCTATCTTTTTGTGAGTTGGTTTCATAACATATTGTAACATTGAAATGAATATAATGAAAAATCAATATGGTAGTCCCGGTTTTGGGATCTAGGGGAAAGTATTTGTGTATATCTGTTTTATGTTTTATGCTCTCACCATTGTTTATTTTCTATTTTTAGAATTCGTATGCAGGTAATTTCTATATGGGGTTAAAACCTACATTTGGTATTAGAGCTATTTTCTTGGGCCTGTGGTAGAACCTGTTCAGTGGGAGATCTGCGGAATCGATTCTTGTGGTGAAAGAAGATGGCGAGCAGTGGAAATATAGAGATTGAGAAATTTAATGGTTAGAGTTTTGAGTTGTGGAAACTCAAGATGGAGGATTTGTTGGTGGATAAAGATCAATGGATCACAGTAGATCTAGGTACTAAACCAACAACAATTTCAGTTGAATATTGGACGAAGTTGGATTGGAAGGCAAAGAGCACAATACGGTTGTGTATTTCAGATTCAATATCGTTGAATGTATCAGCGGAAGCTTTGACAAAGGCTTTGTGGGACAAGTTAGGGACTTTGTACCAATCTAAGTCTCCAGTGAATAAACTGTTCCTACGGAAAAAGCTGTAAAACCTGAGGATGAAGGATGGAAACTCAGTGACAGAGCATTAGAACGACTTTAATATTATGGTAAGCCAATTGTTATCTGTTGAAACAAAAATTTCAGATGAAGATAAGTGCATCAGTTTGTTGTGTTCTCTACTATATTCGTGGGATAGTCTGCCAATTATAATAGGCAGCAATGTGACTGCCTTGCAGTTTGATGAAATAGTCTCGTCCTTGCTATTGGAGGAGATGAGACAAAAAAATATAGAGGGCCAAAATGGTGATGCCTTGTATGTATGAGGATGGTCCCATAACAAAAATAAAAATAAATCCTCGAGGGGGAGATCTAAATCTCTAGGAAAACCTGTAAAGGTGTGCTGGAAATGCAGAAAAGAAGGGCACTTCAAAAAGGACTATAGATCTAAAGCTTCTGAGAAAGGAAAGGTATCTGATGATGCTCCTTCTGCAGAGGTAAAAACCACCTCACATGAAGGTGGGTATGTGTACTTGGCTTCTTCTTCAAGTACACATGTAGATCATGAAGCATGGTTGGTTGACTCAGGGGCATCCTTTCACTTCACTCCCCACAGGGAGTGGTTATGCAAGTATGATAAATATGATGGTGGTGATGTCTTATTAGGGGATGAAAAGAAGGCTAGAATCATTAGTCACGGAAAATTCAAGTTGAAGTTGCAAGGTGGAAGGATTAGAACACTTCCGGGTGTTCTGCATATTCCTACATTGGCCAGAAATCTGATTTTTGTAAGCAGGCTGGATGATGCAGGTGTAAAAAAATGTTCAAGAAAGATACCTGCAAGATGGTTTGGGAAGCACTGGTATTGATGCGAGGAGTTCGGATTGAGACTCTGTACTGGCTTCAGGGTAGCACTGTTATTGATGGGTGCAAGAGTTCTGTGGTTCCTAAATGTGGAGCATAAAATCTAGTGGTCTCTGGAGAAAAGACCATGCTATGGCATCAAAGGCTTGGACTATTGGAGAGAGGGCATTTGAATAATTCATGGTAATGGTATGATAGAATGTATGTCTAATTTCTCCCTGGATTTTGATTTCT
This sequence comes from Pinus tabuliformis, assembly GCA_031772625.1. Taxonomy (NCBI): domain Eukaryota; kingdom Viridiplantae; phylum Streptophyta; class Pinopsida; order Pinales; family Pinaceae; genus Pinus; species Pinus tabuliformis. Next base: position 444,264,919 of record CM062820.1, on the reverse strand, counting down.
GTGAAAATTGTGTATATGGGAAGCAGAATTAGGTGAGTTTCCCCTCTGGTGCTTTGAGGGCGAAACAAATATTAGAGCTTGTGCACAGTGATGTGTTTGGACCTATGTCGGTTCTATCACTAGGTAAGTTTGTGTACTATGTATCATTTATAGATGAATTCTCAAGGAATACATGGATATATTTCCTTAGGAAAAAATCTGAAGTCTTTGACAGGTTTAAAGAATTTAAGGCTTTGGTGGAAAACCAACTAGAGAAGAAGATAAAGGTGTTGAGGATAGATAACGGTGGAGAGTTTTGCAAGAAGGAATTTGAATATTTATGTAAGAAGTTTGGTATAACACGAAAAATGACTACTCCATACACACCTCAACAAAATGGAGTTGCAGAAATAATGAACATGATGTTGATGGAAAATGCAAGAAGCATGCTCAGTGGTGGCGAGTTAGGACAGGAATTCTAGGAGAGGCAGTGGAGACTGTATGTTACCTAGTCAATAGATCACCTTCATCAACGTTTGGGGATAAGACTTCACAAGAGGTATGGACTGGTAAGAAACCATCTCTTTTACATATGAGGGTATTTGGATGTGATGCATATGTACATGTTCCAAAGAGAAAAGAACCAAGTTAGATAGTAAAGCTGAAAGGTGCATCTTTATTAGGTATAAGGATAGTTTAAAAGGTTATAAGATTTGGAACCTAGAAACAAGGAAAGTTATGTACAACCATGATGTGGTGTTTAGAGAGGTGAAAGATGTTATTAAACATGAAGTCATACCAAAAGAACACCAGAAGATAGAGTTTGAGCTAAAGGAGGAGGAATTAGGCTCTACAACAGAAGAGAAATAAGAAGATGAAGAGCCACAAACTGCAGCTGTGAGAAGATTAGTTCGAGAAAGAAGGCAACTAGAAAGGTATAGTCCAGTTGATTTATGTTCAAAATTTTCTTTATCTATCACTGATGATGATCCCAGAACTATCAGGGAAGCAATAGATTTAGAGGATGGAAAACTCTAGAAAGAGGCCATGGTTGATGAAATGATATCTTTGCACAAAAATGAGGCTTGGGATCTGGTGGAGTTGCCGGCTGGAAGAAAACCCATTAGCAACAAATGGGTGTTTAAGAAGAAGATGAATGTAGAAGGCAAGGTGGAGAAATAAAAAGTTCGGTTGGTAGAAAAAGGTTATTCCTGGGTGCTGGGAATTTATTTTGGTGATATTTTTTCTCCTGTTGCCAAGGTAGCTTCTATTAGATTACTTTTATTTATTGTTGCTACTTTTGATTTTGAGGTAGAGCAGATGGATGTGAAGACAACATTTCATCACAAGGATATTGAAGAAGTGATCTACATGAAGCAACCTAAAGGCTTTGCAGTGAAGGGTAAGAAAGAACTGGTATGCAAGTTAAAAAAGTCTCTGTATGGGTTAAAACAGTCACCAAGGATGCGGTATTAAAAATTTGATACATATATATGGGGACTTGGCTTCACCAGAAGAAAAGTAGATCACTATGTTTATTTTAAATCAATTGGTGACCGTGTTATTTATTTGGTCTTGTATGTGGATGATATGTTGTTGATTGGAAATAACAAATAAATTATCCAGGAATTGAAGACCCAATTGTCCTTCAAATTTGACATGAAAGATATTGGTGCTGCAAACTATATTTTGGGTCTTTGAAGTTAAATGAGATTGGGAAAATCGGAAGCTCTGGTTAAACCAGAGGAAGTATGTCAAGACAATGTTGCAAAGATTTAATATGCAGGATAGTAAAATGGTGAAGGTTCCTATTATTGTCGGTGTAAAGTTATCTGCTGAAAATTGTCCCAAGACACAAGAAGAGGAAGAGGACATGTCTTGTGTTCCATACACAAGTGTAGTTGGTAGCCTGATGTATGCAATGGTATGTACTAGAGTAGACATTGCACATGCAGTGGGAGTATTGAGCAAGTTTATGTAAAAACCAGGTGAGGAGCATTGGACAACAGTGAAGTGGGTTTTCAGGTATTTGCGTGGCACTAGTGATTATGGTTTGTGCTACTAAGGAAGACCAAGATTAGATAGATTTTTGGACATCCATGGATTTGTTGATGCATATTGGGATGGAGATCTGGATCAGAGAAGATCTACAAGTGGGTATGTATTTAACTTGTTTGGAGGAGCAGTGAGTTGGATGAGAAAGAGACAATCTGTAGTGGCACTTTCAACTACAGAGGCAGAATAGATGGCAACCACTCATGCAAGCAAGGAAGCAGTTTGGTTGTAGATATTGTGTTCAAGTATGGGGTTGTTACAGTGAGCTATAAGGATAGACTGTAACAACCAAAGTGCATTTTTCTTGGCAAAGAACCCTGCTTATCATTCAAAGACAAAGTAAGTTGATGTTCAGTACTGGTAAGGGTGGACACTTTGAAGAATGCTGCAGATTTTGACGAAGTCTGTGAGCATTGAGAATTTTTCTTGGTGTAGAGAAACAATGGTGGAAAGAAAACAACAAGTGGGAGAATGTTGGGTGTGTGTTATATTCTTTGCATGACTAGCCCCACACACGTGGGAAGGGGGTGTGATAGACCCTCCTATTGATTGCACCGATCGCAATAGGGGGTTTGAAGGGGGAAGTAGTCCCCCTTTATGGGGTATGGGGCAGCGCCCTGATGAATTTTTTTTTTGGACCCTATATTAGATGGGTGGACCTACCTATGATTTTGTGTGTGGTTTTTCTCACATGGTTTTGGGCATGATGGTTTTCTGCCCATGGTATTTTGTAGATCCGGTCAAGGGGACTATAGTTATGTTCTAATCCAGGGTTAATGGATTGGGGTTTATGGATGCTTTGATATATATATATATATATATATATATATATATATGTAACATTGAAAGGAATATAATGAAAAATCAATCTGGTAGTCTCGATTTTTGGATCTAGGGGAAAATATCTATGTATATCTGCTCTATGTTTTATGCTATCGCCATTGTTTATTTTATGTTTTTAGAATTCGTATGTAGGTAATTTCTGTACGGGGTTAAAACCTACAGAGAAAAGAGTTTGTTGAAACTTTAAAAAACATACATGCTGCCATCACTTATGTAGAAGAGTGGACAATGTGGTACAAAGGGGCCACGCTTGACTTAGTGAAGAAAATGAAGCCATAAGCAAAGATAGAGAAAGTGAAGGTTCGAATGTTGATTCATGACAACAATCAAATCGCCTGATTCATCAACAACATACATGCCTCATATGTGCGGTTGTACAATAGTTTGAATGTCTTGGTGAGAATGCACCAAATCACATCAACCGTTCCCTCACCAAGTTATACCCAAGAACCAAGTTTGATAGGAGGTCGAAGAGTACTTGGAGCAGCTAAGGAAGGATGCCACTAAGGAAGACTTGGAGCTGAGCACACACAACATGCAGAAGTTCATCGATGGTCCTGTCAAAGTCAAAACAATGCTACTCATGCTTCAGAACGAGTTGCATATAGGTTCCAAGATAGTATATTCGGATGCCATGGAGGCTAGAGTCCGCTTCCAACAAGACACCATTAAGAATTTTGGGGACACCATCACGCAGTACCAAGCTTGACACCAATATGTGATCGAGAATCAATAAGTGGAGGTTGCTGAGCTGGAATTCTCCCAAAATCCAACATCATAGTGTTGTGTCTTGTTAATTTATATGTACCCTATTTTGTCTTATATGGGTACAAGTGGAAAATGTAATATTATTTGTACTTATGTTGTAAGTGAAATTCCAAGTGTCAATATTGGAATATGAAAAATCACCATGTAATGTAATGTGTCATTTTGTAAAGAAGTTGAAGAGTCATGAGGATAGTCTAAAGGTCACAAATAGGAGTTGAAGAGTTACCCCCTCTTGTTATAAATAGAACCTCATAACTCATGTAACGGTACTATTGGGAGCCAACCTTTTCGCTAGGCTTAGGCTTAGAAAGAGCTTGGGAGTATTTTGAAGAGCTTTGACTTCTCCATAGCGTAGAGCGAGTATACTTTTTTGGAGGAGTAGGTGTTATTGACTGTAATCTTCCACTATTGGGGCTAGTGGTTGTTAAAGGTGTATGTATGAATGAACTTTCACTTACAATAATAAAATCAGGGCCAACACGTTTTCATGCATATGTTGTTAATATAGTAGGACTATTCTTGTTGTATTGACAATGTATGTTATTTAACTTACGCATATGTTTATGAACTATTTTGTTTGCATTTGTATGAATCTTGTTGAATGTGTGTTGTTGGATTAACTCATCACTTTAAGTTGTGGACTATTCCGCATCTTAGCTTGTGATATCATTTTGCTTGTGTGTTCATTTCAAGCTGCGTACTATTACAAGCTTCCAAGGGTTAGAATTCCTTTTCCCTTCATGTTTTGGAACCTTCATGCATCACACTTGACTCTCTACATGGTCACACACTTGCTCTTACCCAAATTTATCATACTTTACTCTACGTGTTTCCGCGGTTAAGGCATAACATTACCACTCACTGTTGGGATTCCTACTCCAAATGATATGAGGTCTAGTTGGGACTAAATAACGGGGAGTTCCCCTGAATGTTGGTGGGTCCAACACCGTCAATGCATTCATAGTCCTTTTTCAAATGGAAGTGAAGGTCGGTATCAAGCTGTATCAAGGTAATATCGATGCTCTATATCTAAATCATTGGTTGCAAAAAATTAGAAATTTATTTCATTGTTCACATACAGAGGAAGAACATAAGATTTCATTCGTGTGACTGAAATTAGAGGGCCATGCACTGACCTAGTGGGAAAGCCACATGGAGACCTTGACGTTGGAGGGAGATCCTATAGTGAAGTTGGGGGACATTAAAACCCTCATAAGTTCACAATTGTATCATATCAGGTATGTAGAGGATAAGTGGATCCAATGGAACTACTTCAGGCAAAAGCATGTGTAGAGTGTATGTAAAAATTAATGTGTAGATTCAATACTTCTCAAATTTACTAAATCATAAGAATTGAAGCTACTCTACTGATCTACGAAAGTTAATTCACCATCTAAAACAATAATCTTAGACATGCAAAAGGAAACATCACATCTGCACAAATATTTATTTAGGGGAAATCCACTACTCAAAATCCCTTACTATCTATATTGCATTCATTAGAGGATAGAGATGAAATACATATGCTTTCTCAAGCTTGAGCACACCCTACAAGTGTATAGTCTATCCCTTCGCCTGATTGATTGGCTCTGGCCAACACTTAGCCTATTTTCAAGCCCTCCAAGATCCTATTTCCTTGCGTCGTTCCCTTGGGAAATTGACCCAAATTTTTAGGAATTTTAAACCATGGAATTGCACAATTACCTTAGGTCCTTCCTTTTGACTGCATGCACCACTTGTACACATTGGAATATGCTACAACTGATAATACACTACCTTGGAATCTCCATCTCAACTGGGTAACTCAAATTCTCTGGATGCATCAATTATTTTGGGCTTATTGATCAATTAACTGGTTGATCACTGAGTGTGGTTGAAGTTCCACTTCCACAACTTAACGTCCACTAGTTCTTTTGACAATTAGAACTAGTTAAACTAACAATAAATCAAATTAACCGAAACAAATTACTACAAATTGTAAATAAACATACTGAACTAAACTCAAGCTTCCCCAACTCGAATTAACTAAGTGACAAGTGCCATGCCACCTCAGTTAACTACTTCCAAGTATTCTATTGAAATACAAATTTGATTTTTCTCTAGTTTGACCAAGGAAAAGCCAAATTGAGATTTTCTTGCTGCATTTTCAACACTCCCTCTTAGCAGGAAAGGGATTATCAACCACCCCTATCTTGCACTTTTGGAACTCGAAAACTCCTCTTGAAAAGGCCTTCATTGAAATATAAACGTCTTGTTCTCTGTTGGAATCTACTGCAACAACATAATCAACCTCTACACACAATCCCGTAGATGGTGATACCAGATATCAATATGCTTGGATCGATCGTGAAAAATAGGATTTTCAGAGAGTTTGATATGACTCTGATTATCATAGTAAATCACAGTAGGATCCATCATTTGACTAAACAAACCAACAAGTATATTTCTCATTCAGATTGCCTCACATGTTGCTTGAATTGAAGCCATGTATTATGCTTCTGCTGAGTTGAGTGGGATTGATCTTTGCTTTTTGCTGTACCAAGAAATTGTTGCAGAACCAACACTGAAAATTCCACCTTATGTATTCTTTTGGTCTGAGCGAGTTCCTACCCAATCTGCATCTGTGATCTGTCTGTTTGTACCAAAGTCCAAACTTGGTGGTGCCTCTGAGGTACCATAGAACATGCTTAGCTTCCATCCAAAACAATTTGGTTGGCATAACCATAGCTTGGCTAAGCTGGTTGACTGCATAACACATGTCTGGTCGTGTGTTCACAAGATATATGAGTGAACCCACCAACTACCGGTAGATAGTTGCATCCACTTCCTCACCTAAAATGGCATCCTCTTTCCTCCACTTGGTCACTAGAGGAGTCTCCATGTGTTTGCACCTGTCCATGCGGAACCTATGAAGTATCTCATTGGAATACTTTCCCTGAGAGACAAACAGTTCCTCATCACCCTACCATACTTCCAATCCAAGGAAGTAGTGCATGAGACCCATGTCCTTCATATCAAATTATCTTTCAAGGTCCTCCTTGCAAGATCTAATCAACTACTCATCACTGTGAAAATCAAGTCATCAACATATAAAATAATAATCAATAATTTAACTTCTATCAAAATATGATAGAGGTTTGCATTCGCTTCACTTTTGGTGAAGCCCAAATTGGTGAGATAACTATCGATCTTAGTGTACCAAGCACAAGATGCTTGCTTGAGACCATACATTGCTTGCTTTAGTATGCACACACGAGACTCTCGATCAAAGCCTTTTGGTTTCTTGATATACACCTCCTCCTCAATAACTCCATTGAAGAATGTTGTTTTCACATCCATTTGGTGGATCTTCCACCCCATTTATGCAGCTAAAGCAAGGATTGATCTAATGGATGGGTACCTTGCTACAAGAGAAAAGGTCTACTCATAGTCAATCCCCTCAACCTCAGAGTACCCCTTGGCTACAAATATGGCTTTGTATTTTTCTATGCTTCCATCTGTGACATGCTTCACCTTGAAGATCCATCTCGAACCCACAACTAATTTGTCTGCTGGTCTTGGGACCACTTCCCAAACATTGTTCTTCACAATGGAATCATACTCCTCCACCATTGCATCAATCCATATTGATCTCTAAAATGCTTCCTAAAAATAGGATGGCTCAATCTCTACTAGCTCAGTCATTAAATCCATATAGCTAGTGTACCGTTCTGGTGACCTTCTCTACCTGGGCTAATTTCAAGGAGCACCCACATTCTCCCTCGACCCTGCACAAGTCTCCCAACTTCCCTGGTTCCCTTCCTGAATTATTTGGATGATTATGCTTGAGTAGCTATTCCACTCTTTGCTCCTCAATTTGTGGATGCTTCACGACATCCCGAGGCTTCTCCTTTAGAGCTAAAATCCCCTCCTTTGGTGGGATCTGAAGCTCCCTCTCAAGAGGTAACTGCATGGATTTATCTTCATCAAATTTTACATCTCGTCGCACAACTTCCATTCCGAGGGATGGAAAATACACACTGTAGTTGTGGGGAGTTTCTGTGTAACCCACAAATACCCCCAAATCTATTGTTGACTCCAACTTCTTCCTCGACTCTTTGGAGACATGGCAATAAACAGAGGCTCCAAATATCCTGAAGTGTGACACATCCAACTTCCTCCCCGAGAAAGCCTCATTTCGTGTGATCATGCCAAGAATCTGATGAGGACTCCTATTATGCAAATAGACGGATGCGTTGCATGATTCAAATCACAAGTGCAGAGGTAGGCTTTGGTCATGCAACATCGCCCGTGCTACTCCCACAATGCTATGATTCTTCCTCTCAACCACTCCATTATGTTTTGCATTGTGGGGTGCCATCAACTCTCATCGAATGCCTTCTTTTGCACAATTTTTTTTTATTTTATTTTAAATTAGGCATATTGATGTTACCTTCTTACCCAGTTCTTTCTCCACCAGTGCCTTGAACTCTACGAACTTGGAGAAAGTCTCATCCTTTTTCCGCATGAAGAAGATCCAACACTTCTGAGAGTAGTCATAAATAAATATGATGAAATATTTGTGCTTGGCAGTGGAGGATGTCAAGAAACGTCCACAGATGTTAGAGTGGATCCTTTCAAGGACTTCATGTGCTCTGCTGTCCCGATCATGGAAAGTGGTTTTTGTGTACTTCCCAAAGGTACACACTTTTCATGTGTCCTGTTTCTCTAGTGCTCCTTTGGGTAGGCTTGTGGTGATCTGTTGCATGATCTTTAAAGCTCCATGATGAAAATGGCCAAGTCGTCTATGCCAAAGTTCTCCGACATCGCAACTCTACTGCCTTTGTTCCCAATGCAACACAATCCTCCACATCTAGCTTTTAGAGGTTCTTCACACGAACCCGATCTACTTCACTAGTCCCGTGGCTATGTGTCTTAGGAATTCCTTTCCTTTTTTGAAGATCACATCGTAGCCACAATCTTCCAAAACTTCAATGGAGACAAGATTCTTCTTTAGACTTGAAAAAAACATCACATTCTTGAGTCTAAGAGGAGAGTCTAACTCCCTATGAAAGGTGATTGTACCAATTTCGGTCATGCTATACCTTCCATCATATTCCATCTCGATGTGCATCTAGAGATCCTTCTCCTCCAAATCACTGAAAAAATCTCTATTCCCTGTCCTATGGAATGAGGCATTGCTATCGAGATACCACACTCTTCCCATCACTGTGCTAGACATGCATGCAATGGGAGTAAAATCAAGCTCAAACTGTGAAGCCAAAGCTTCACCCTCTCCTCGTCCTAAGGTCTTATTGCTTGTATTCTTGTGTGGACATTTCGTGGCATAGTTCCCGAATTCATGACAATGAGAGCACTTGATTATGGAAAAGTATTTCTTCGTTTCCCCTTGAACAAATTCTACTTTGGATTGATATTTATTCCCTTTCCATCCAAGGCACAATTCTCTTCATCCTCGCCCTTGTATGAAGTGCCATATCTGGTGTTCCGCCTTATTTCCTCTTATACCAAATCAGACCATAGGCATTCCCAATTTGGTAGTTTCTCCCTCCTGTTCACCGAATCTTGGTAGTCGTGCCAGCTGTTGGGAAGTACTAGAAGGGCTAGGCTCACCAAATCATCCTTGGATACAATAACACCAACTTGACCAAGTTCATCACGACATTGTGTGAACCTGCTCAGGTACTTTGGAATGGTCTCATTCCTATGCATCTTGATATTTTGAAGCTTGTCCTTGAGTGCCAATTTGTTGTGGTCACTACTATTCTGGAACAAGTATGTTAGTGCTTGCCACATTTCATACAAAGTCTCTTTCCTGTGGATATTTGAGACTATATGGCCTCGTACTCCCTCCAATATGATCCTCCTCACATTGACAACACACTTCTTCCATTCTTCTAGATCCTTTGCATTAGATGTTGCTGGTTTTGGAATATCAGTATCAATGAATTCCTTCAACCCATTATCCTCCAATACTGCCTCCATGTGGTCCTTCCATGCAACATATTCAAGATTCCCTCAAGGACATACTTGAGCTTTAATCCATTGAAATCCATCTTCTCAGTCCTTAAGAAAACCCGCAACACTGATATTCAACTTTGAATCTCCTGCAATGAAAACTTCAAAATATCTGCTCTACAATGATTCCAACTCTGATACCATGTAGAAATTAATATGTATATTCAATACTGCTCATGAAATTTACTAAGTCACAAGGCTTGAAGTTAATCTACTGATCTGCAGAAGTTAATTCTCAATCTAAAACAAGAATCGTAGACATGCAAAAGGAAACAATACTGATGCACAAAGATTTATCTAGGAGAAAACCACTGCTCAAAACCCCTTACTATCTATATTGCATTAATAAGAGAATAAAGATGAAATATATATGCTTGCTCAAGCAATAGAAAACCTGCAAGTACACTTAGCCAATTTTCAAGCCCTCCAAGCTCCTATTTCCTTGCGTTTTTCCCTTGGGAAATTGCCCCTATTTTTGAGGAGTTTCATACCATGGAATTGCGCAATTACCTTAGGTCCTTTCTTTGACTACACGCACCACCTTTACACATTGGAATATGCTACAACTGATAATACCCTGCCTTGGAATCTCCATCTCAAATGGGTAACTCAAATTATTTGTATGCATCAATTATTTTGGGTTGATTGATAATTTAACTGGTTGATCAATGAGTGTGGTTGAAGTTCCAGTTCCACATCTTGACTTGCACTAGTTCTTATGAGAGTTAGAACTAGTTAAACTGATAGTAACTCAAATTAGCTAAAATAGATTGATACAAATTAGAAATCAAACATACTGAATTGAACTCAAGCTTCCCTAACTTGAATTAACTGAGTTAATTGAGTGACAAGTGCCATGTCACCTCAATTAAATACCTCCAAGTATTTTGCCGAAATAGAAATTCAAATTTTCTCTAGTTTGACCAAGGTAAAGTCAAACTGATATTTTCTTGCTGCATTTTCAACATTGTACATGAGTACACCATAGAGTTTAGAAAGATGTCCATAATGTTGGGTATCTCCCCAAAGAATCCAAATGTACTCTTCAATTATTTGTGGTGTCAACATAGCCATCTGCAAAAGTAAGTGATTTTGTTCAAGCCTATAACGGTGGACAAGGCTTGTGTACAAGAACAATACCTTGAGAACATAGGCATGAAGAAAGGGCAATTAACTGGATCAAAGAAGAAAAAGCACCAAGATGCTTCTAAGGAGGGAAGAAGAAGTGGAAAGGGAGAAAATATAAGAAGATGATAGCCACAACACACTAGTTCAAGGATCCCAACAACCACTGCAACCACTTTAACATTGGTGATCATATAAAGGAGAAGTGTTGGAAGTTGCATCTAGAGCTTAACTCGAAGAAAAAAAAGAAAGATAATAATAAGAAGAATCTCATGGCCATTGACTCAAGCAACCAGGTTGAAAGTAGCTTGGACGTGGATGAGAAAATCATCTACACATTAGTGTATGAGGAGGTGAATCGAAGTAGCCTTCAATGATAGGAAGAGAAAGAAATGGCCAAACTCTTCCACCTAAAGATACAAGTCAAGAAGACAAATATTGATTTTCTGTTTTACTTAGGATCATAGGTGAATTTCATTGCATAGAGCTTATCAACAAATTTGGATTGGAAGTTCAAGATCATCCAAGCCCATATCCATTTGGATGGGTAAATAAGGACACAAAGTTAAAGATAACAAAACAATGCAAAAATTAGATTTTCTATCAATGCTGATTTTATTGATGAAGTAGAACTAGATGTAGTTTCCCTTGATGTATGTGGAGTGGTGTTTTGAAGCCATTACATGTACATGCGAGATGCAATATTGATGTAGAGAGCCAACTAGTACCACATCAACAAGGATGGAAAATAGTTCACCATTAACACACACAAAGGCAAGTCAAAAATTTTGCTGGTAATTGACAACCAAAGTAAGAAACTGATCATTTCTCACAAGATGTTTGTTTTATTGTTTTTAAGAGAGAATTAGTTTGTGGAAAAGTTAGTAAGAGAAAAGGCATCCCTGGAGGGGTGTACTAAGAAATAAAAATAAAAACTAGAAGAGTTGCTACAAACATACAAGAATGTATTGCGGGAGCCTAAAGGGTTACCATCCAAGAGGTAAGTGGTGCACAAGATCCAACTATTGTCAAACTTCCATTTTCCAACCATTAGGCTATACAGACAATCTATTATAAAAGAAAATGAGGTGAATAAACATCTACAATAGGTACTGGACAAAGGTGTCATTTTACTAAGTACATCACCATGTGGGTCACCCACCATTATTGTGCTAAAGAAGGATAGGACTTGGAAAATGTGTATAGATTACAAGGCATCAAATAAGATTACACTTGACATTAGGTACCCCCCCTGCCCAGAATTGATGATTAGATGGATGAGTTGCAACAAGAAAAATACTTCACCAGGATGGACTTAAAGTCTAGATATCCTCATGTTCGAGTGAAAGAAGATAATACTTGGAAGACCGCCTTCAAAAATAGGCAAAGTTTGTATGAGTTTTTAGTCATGCCATTCGGCCTATACATTGCACCAACTACATTTATTAGGTTAATGTTATGAAACCAGCTCACAAAAAGATAGAAAAGATAGATGTACGCCTTAGAAACTAGCTTCTTCGAGGGGGCAACCTCCTTTACATTACACAAATGAACAATTCTTAGATGATACAAATGACAAGTCTTCCTTTCTATATATAGGAGTCTAAGGGGTCATACTATAATTAGAGCCGACATAACAATAATAATGTAAGGGAACAATAATAACAATAGTGGGCTTCTATGGGGCACAATAATAACAATATGGGGACTACATGGGCACAACAATATAATAAGGGGGTTGTACTAATAACAATAAGGGGTTACACTAGTAGTATAGGGACCTAACATGTTCCTCTCCTTCAAAAAGTGTTGTCCTCAATGCTTGAGTAATTCTTGATGCTTCTGTATAAATTCTTGTCCTCCCATGTGGAATCTTCAGTGGGTAAGTTCTTCCACTAGATGAGATACTCTGAAACTGATCTATTTCGTAGCTATCAATTTCTCAGTTCTGTGACTCCTTCAGGGTCCAATATGATTTTTCCTTCCTTGCCAAGTTCTCGCAATACTATTTGAACTGGGATCTTCTGCAACTTTTGAATGAGTTCGCACTCCTTTGGGCATATGGATATGTGTAAGGCCTGATGTTTGGAGGAACACTTCCTAGAATCAAATGAATATCACGATCATGATCATGAATAGGTGGGAGGCCTTTGGGAGTCTCAAATACCTTGGAATGATTGTCCAAAACGTTTTTGAGATCTGGAGAAATACATGATTTCGATGTGGGATCCTCTAGTAAACATAATTGTGCAATTATGCCCCGTTTTTATTTATTTAGAAGCTTTGTCATGCTGTTAGAGTTGATTATCTTTATAGGTTTCCCTTCAATACCCCTCAATTCAACTTCCTTTCCTTCCCAAAAAAATTTCAAGAAAAGTTCTTGAAAATTAAAATCTATCGTACCCAAATATTGTAGCCATTGGACTCCTAGTAAAACATCAATGCCACCCATTGGAATGGAAAGGATTGGGCTATTCAATACATATTATCCCATGGATAGCTTGATATTATGGCACTTTCCAGAGAAATTTATGGTTCCTCCACTTGCAACCATCACTTAACACTCCGGTGCTGGATATAGGAAGAAATTCAATTCCTTGGCTATCTTACAATGAATAAAATTATGGGTACTACCCAAATCAATCAACACTATTACCTTTTTCTTCTTTATATGTCCTTCTATCTTGATAGTTCAAGGAGTGGTGATTTCTTCCAATGCATTATAAGATATGGTCAGATTCGTTTCTTGATGCTTGATTTGATCTTTCAATTCTTGAACATTTTTCTTCTTGATATGTCCTTCTATATTGATAGTTTGAGGAGTGGTAATTCCAGCCAATGCATTACAAGATATGGTCGAATTCATTTCTTGTTTCTTGATGTGATCTTTCACTTCTTGAACCTTTTTCTTCTTGATATGTCCTTCTATCTTGAGAGTTTGAGGAGTGGTAATTCTTTCCAATGCTTCACAAGATATGGCCGGATTCATTTCTTCTTTCTCCGGGGTGGGTTCCTGGTGTATATCTTCTTCTTTTGATGTTTCTTGATCCTTTTCTTCCTCCTTTTCATAATCTATGTAAAATAATTTCTTCTCAGTACACTTATGACCTTTAGTGTATTTGCTATCACAATTGTAACAAAGCCCTTTTTCTCTTTTTTTATTCCAATTGTTGTGGTGTAAACCTTGTAGGTTTTGGAAGGCTAGGAGAGGAAACACTTCCATAATTATAGTCGTGAGTGGTGGGATTCCTTGTTTCCATAATTTCACTTTGAATTTTTCTTGCCCACCGGAATGCCTTCTCCAATGAATCAGGTTCCCAAAGACGAACCTCATGTTGAATGTTATCCTTTAAAGTACCTATGAAGGCATCAATACTTTGCTTCTTTGGAATATCATTTACCCTTATATTCAATTTTTGAAAGTCCTCAATGTGCTCTGCCATTGAACACTTTTGTTTGAGATTTATCAATTGGCTAAAGAAGGTGTTTCTCTTTGTATAATGTGCTATCATTTCCTCCGTGAAAATTGACCACGTTCAAGTGGTTTACGAGAACAAAGCCCTTTATACCATAAAAATTGATCCAGTTCAAAATATGAAGATGCAATACGTACCTTTTGTAATAGTTGCACCTCATGTAGATCAAAATATTGTTCCATATGTAGTATCCAATTTACCGGATCCTTGCCATCAAACTTCCTCATAACGCCTTTTCTTGATTTTAGGAGCTCGATCTTGAAATGACTATAAATTTGTAATTTCAGCTCTTCCAATTATGAAATTGTGACCTGCAGTAGCCCTGTGAGTCTGCCTTTCCAATTCCACCAGTCTTATCAAAATTGGATTCTCCAAGAAAGAGTTATCCACAATCTCACAAGATGACCTGATTATATACCTTTTCAGAAGAGCGAACTTGTATGAAGTAACACATGTCACTGTTTTGACCTATGGATATGAAAAATATACAAAAGAAGCTACAGTCCATCCTCTTTCTGAAGCTTCTTACGAAATTTCAATCTGATACTTAGAGATACAACTATGACGATTTTCCTAAGGTGTCTTGTTTGGAATGTAGTTCCGGGGTCTGCAAAAACCCTAACATCCTCAGACTGTATATTTGAAAATATAGCGAGACAGGATCTGAAATTCGCAGCCGAGGTTCAGACCGATTTTTTCTCAAATGGGTTTTTGGTTTAGCTTCTGAAACTTTGTAGTGAAATAATTATAGCAAAAATTCCACGATGACCTATTTTTAGATGAAATTATAGAGCTTTCAAAAACCCTAACTTCCTCGGATCATATCTCCGACAATATAGCGAAACAATCTCTGAAATTCAGACCCGAGGTTCAGCGCAACTTCGTCTCAAATGGGTTCTTTTTTTTCACTTCTGAAACGTCGCAGAAAACAAGTTATAGTGAAAATTACACGACGAACTATTTGGAGTAGCAAAACCCTAGAATCCAAAGCTCTGATACCAAATGTTATGAAAACAACTCACAAAAAGATAGAAAAGATAGATGAACACCTTAGAAATAAGCCTCTTCTAGGGGGAAACGTCATTTACATTACACAAATGAACAATTCTTAGATGATACAAATGATAAGACTTCCTTTCTATATATAGGAGTCTAAGGGGTCATAACATAATCAGAGCCGACATAACAATAATAATGTAAGGTCACAATAATAACAATATGGGGACTACATGGGCACAACAATATAATAAGGGGGTTGTACTAATAACAATAAGGGGTTACACTAGTAGTATAGGGACCTAACAATTAATGCATGATATACTAAACCATTTTATAGATTCATTTGTTATTGTATATTTGGATGATATACTGGTGTACAATGCTACTTTCAAGGAGCACATCTCATATTTGACACAGGTGTTGGAGACATTAAATAAGCACTAACTGTTAGCAAATCTCAAGAAGTGTGAGTTTTCACAATAGTATTTGGTGTATCTGAGGTATGTGATAGGTGTCGGAGATCTAAAGATAGATCTTGCCAAGATTGAGGCCATTGTGAAGTGGCTAGTGCCTAATATTTTTTCTGAGGTTAGGATTTTCGTTGGGGTTCACAATACCTAAGGAAATTCATAATCTAATTTTTAGTAGTAGCAGTAACACTCCATGCAATAACAAGTGGCAAGAGTTTATAGTGGGGAAGAGTCAGCGGAGGGCCTTTGAGGAGCTAAAGAAGAAGATAAGTTGAACATCATTTTTTTAAATTATCGAACTTGTAGTATCCCTTCAAAGTGGAGACAAATGTGAATGGGTATGCTATGGGAGTGGTCTTGATGTAGGTATGTTACCATTTTGAAGTATTTAATGTGGTAGTTCTTAACTATCCTACCTAAGACAAGGAGATTTATGCCCTAGTGAAAAATGTGAAGAAGTGGAAGCACTATCTAATGGGAAAGGATATAGTAATCCACACAAATCACCACCCACTACAGTACCTACATGCCCAAAGTGAGCTACAACACACTAGGCATTACAAGTGGATTGGGTTTTTACAAAAAAATTATTTAATGTTTAAGTATAAGAAGGGTAGCACAAATAGGTTGGCCGACATGCTTTTGGGGCCACCAACATCAAATATCATAGTTTTGGGAAATCTGATTCACATGGATCCATTCACCCATGATGCATACTCAAAGGCACATTGAGATGTTGAAGACTTCACAAAGTTGTTATAATAGTTGTAGAGCCAGAGTCATGTGCACAATGATGAAAACACAATTAACTACCATATCCAGGATGGGTTACTCTACATGATGGATAAGTTATGTGTTCCTAAATGTAAGCGACTGCAGTTGATCATAAAGGCTCACATCTCTAAGGTTACAGGACACTTTGGTGTAGGGAATACAATGACCAACTTGTAGAGGTATGTATATTGGCGCAAGATGCAAGTGTTGGATTAAAGTTGTCATTGATGTCAAAGGGTGAATGAGTCATTGTTGAGTAATGTTATCATTGAGATCAAAGCCCTAATATTAGGGATGTTTCCCTATCTTTGGGATGATTAAAACATGTGATAATAGTTCAAGAATCCCTAAAGAGCAAAATGGTTTAATCCCTCAAATGAAAAACTAATAGTCAAAAGGAATTCAAGGAAAATGTGTTCAAATCCAAATAAAATTCAAGTAAGGACTATATAATCATGTATCCCTCATCAATACTTTTCCAATGGTGTATGACCCTCCTTCTAACTCCTCATGGTTGAAGAGAAATGATTTTTTGATTTTTGATGCTCCATTGGATACCCTATCTTTGAATCTTTTTTTACTCCATTTACCTAGCTCAAATGGAAGTATAACATACATGGTTGGAAATCTTATTCCAAGACCTTTCCAATGGTATATGGAACTCCCTCTAAATCCTCAAGATTGTGTTGGCATAATTCTTGTAGAAGTTTGGAGAATATATTGAATTTATTCTTATAGAAGTTTGGAGCAAACCTTGAAGTTATTCATGTAGAAGTTTGGAGAAGATATTGAAGTTATTGTTGTAGAATTTTGGAGCAGACCTTAAAGTTATTCTTGTAGAATTTTGGAGCATATCTTGAACTCATTCTTGTAGAAGTTTAGAGCAGACCCTAATGTCATCCTTGTAGAAGTCTTGAAGAATATTCAAGTTACCTTTGAGGCATATTGATAGTATTTTTTGAGGCAAAGTTTCTGAGGAAGATGTGAGCTACTAAAAGCACAATCTGAGGTATGTTCTAAGGCACATCTAAATAAATTTATTGAAGGTATGAATTATAATCTATTTTGTTTCATCGAAGGTAGGAGTTGCAATGAAATACTATTAGAGCAAATTTTAAGTTGAAAATGTTTAGGAAAAGATAACAATGATTGTATATTGTTGTATTTGGGTCGCTATCCTTGGTATGGGAGCCCAAGGGTTATTTTTCTATATTTTATTATTGAGGGTGGAAGGGTGGTGCTAGGGAAGGATGTTGTAGCTTTTAGATTCCTTCACGAGGTTGTTGCCTCCTTCTAGTGGATGCTGGTAAACCAAGGGTTGTAGCTCCTTCCAATAGTGGTTGGTAAATATCTTGGGGTTGTAGCTGGTAAACTAAAAGTTATATATTCCCTTGTAATATAAATATATTATTCATATATATCTTGTGTTCCTTTGATGTGATTTTATTGGTTAATGGTTTTGATACCAAATTGTAAGAAAAAGTGAAATATTGATTCACCACCCCTCTCAGTATCTCCAACAATTGGAATAAGAGTAGGTTACTCTCTAATAGTATAATCACTGGAAGGAAGATTGTGAACAAATATGGATCATATGGAAGGAATATCTTCAAGGAAAATTATGATGTTTGATGGAAATGATTATCCACTATGGAGCAATTGCATGGAAACCTACTTGAGATTTAGGAGTGAATGTATGGCTCTACATCGTAAATGACTACAAATTTCCTAAAAATCCTTCAACTAATCCATACGAAAAGAAGTTGTTCAACTGAAATTCAAAAGCTCTTCATACCATCATAGGTGGATCCTCAAGAATGATAAAGTCCAAGATGATGTCCTGCACCACATCAAAATAAGTTTGGGGTAAACTTAAAACTTAGTATGAAGATTATGATAAGGTCAAGCAGGTCAAACTTCAAAATTAACTAGCTCATTTTGAAAACCTGAAAATGGATGAAAAATAAGATATTGAGACCTATTTGCTCAAAGTAGATGAAGTTTTCAACTACATCTGAGGATTAGGGGAAAAAATTGAAGATTATTTTATCGTACAAAAGGTCATGAGATCACTTCCCTTAAGATATGATGCCAAGGTATCCTTCCATTGAAGAAACCAAGGACTTGACCAAGATGAGAATGGAAGAATTACATAATGCTCTTAAAACATACGGAATGAGAATAGATAAAAAATGAACATTCAAATAAATAAAAATCCTTTAAAGCCACAAAGAAGACAAGAAACACATAACTCAAGTGAGAAGACACATAAGGAAATGGATCAAATATAGGAGGAGAAAATTTCATCAAGAAGCTCAAAAGAGGAACTGAAAAAAGAAGAAGGTAAGTTACCTTTTAAATATTTCAATTGTGGCATAATAGGTAATTATGCTAGGAGATGTACTTTTAAGGAAATGAAGAGTGTCCATGAGAAAAATATTTATTACAATGAAGATAGTAGTTCTTTAGATGAAAATGACACAGAATAACATGATGTAGGAGATGTTCTCTTCATAACCCAAGAAAATCAAGATAGTGATGATGATGACGAATAGGTCAATGATTCAGATTATGAAGAACCAAATATAAGAACAGATTCTTTCTAGGGACTTAGAAAAGATTCAAATACCAAACAAAAAGATGAAGAACTTCAAGAAAAATTGAAGAATAATGAAAAAAAAAATTCCAAGCTCAGAAATGAAAACCGAGAATTGAGAATCTTGCTTGAAAAATGTGATGAAGAAATTATCTCCTTAAAGGTTCAACATGAAGAAGAAAATAGGGTTGAGGAAATAATAAAGACTCACATGATGAGGAATGAAGAAGATTTTAAGAAGTTGGAAGAAGAAAATGTGACATTGAGGGATAAAGTTTATAATCTTAACGATAACTTGAATAACTTACTACTGTTGGATAACATTCTCAGCTGTTAAAATTATCCAGGTGATAAAACATGTCTTGGTTTTGAAGGAACTTATTCAAGAAAGGAGGACACAAGCTTCAAGTCTTAAAGGAGAAAATTAAAGAAGAATCTAGAAATGTTGCCGCTTCAAAAAGTTTTGATGATGTTCCTAAGAACATCCATCACAAAGATGACCAGTAATGGATTGAACCTCTTCCAAGGAAAAACAAAATTAGAAGATAATCCTACTCTCCTAGGCATGAAAATATATTTCTTGTTCATTATTACTCTTGCAGAAATTCTGGGCATAAGGAAATTTATTGTAAAATCAATACAAGATAAAATTATGCAAGGAGAAGGAATGATTATGGATTTAGACCTCGAAATGTCCAGGGAAACTATAATCCATTTGAACCACTGATGAACCAAAAAATTGTATGCTATAAATAAAATAATCTTGGTCACAAGGCACATGATTGCAGGCTTGTGAAAGAGAATTCTGCAATCATGCATACAAAGAAGTCAACTATGACATGGGAGAAGAAAAAGAAGGAAAATTGCAATCTAGCATTGATCGCTGAAGATAAATAAAATGAATGGTACATAGATAGTGGATGCTTGACACATAATGAATAGAGATCAAAACAAAATTTTCAACCTAAAAGAAAAAAGTGACAATGTTGCATTTGGAGATAACTCTTCTGTCAAGATATTTGGAAAAGGTGTAGCAAGCCTTGTAAGAAAACATATGAAGACACAAAATGTTTTTCCAATGAAGGATTTGAAGCACAATATTCTAACTTTTGGCAAGATGTGTGATAAAGGGTATGATATATTTTTTGACACTTGGGAGTGTGAATTCAAGGAATAATACCCAGGAAGATTGTTTGAAACAACCACAAGAAGACCAAACAACATATATGTCCTAGACCAAGTAGAGTGCAAGAAAATTGCACGAAATAAAAAGAGCCACAAGGACAACAAAGAAGGTAAGGATAAGAGGATGAAAGTATTTTTAAGTGCCATATGTTTAGGGGGAGAAATCATAAAGACATAAGTCACCCTTTTCCATTGATGTCAAAGTGGGAGAGAAAAGGAACTGCTGCATGAAGATGAAGAAAGTGAAGCATGGAGAGAAGGGGAGCATGATGATAGGGGGAGCATGAGTGTTGACATCAATGAGAAAGGGGGAGATTGTTTGATGAAAGTTTTCATTAATGTTAAAGGGTGAATGCGTCATTGTTGAGTAATTTTGTCATTGATGTCAAAACACTAATCTTAGGGATGATTCCATAGTTTTGGTATGATCAAAGCATGTGACAATAATTCAAGAATACCTAAAGAGAAAAATGATATAAGCCCTCAAATGTAAAACTGATAGTCAAAATAAAATCAAGGAAAAGATGGCCAAAACCAAAGAAAATTCAAGGAAGGCCTTTCCAATTGTATATGGCACTCCCTCTAACTCTTCATGGTTGAAGAGAAATGATTTTTTGATTTTTGATGTTCAATTTGAATACCTTATATTTGAATCATTTTTTACTCCATTTATCTAGCTCAAATGGACGTATAACATACATGGTTGGAATTATTATTATAATACCTTTCCAATGGTATATGGAACTCCCTCTAACTCCTTATGATTGAAGAGATGATATTTTGAATATTCGTTATACATTATGCTAGTTGCACAAGTCTATCTAGTGGAAAAGTCATCCCTGTCTAGACCTTGAATGCACTATATATAAGTGCGAGGAGGAGGAATTTTAGCAATTCACTCAAGGAAAATTCAGATTTGTTGAAAGAAGTGAAGAAATAAGTGTTTTCAGGGTTCATATCTCATGAATCGAAAGTGAGGAGAGGCCAGATTGGGGAGGATATCTATGGAAGGAGTTTTGGCACAATTTTTGAAGTTCTTTTTGGCATCATTGTTGTATAATTTTGGAGCATTCCTGAAGTTATTATTGTAGAAGTTTGGAGAAGATCTTGAATGTATTCTTGTAGAAGTTTGGAGCATATCTTGAAATTATTATTGTAGAATTTTGGAGCAGATCTTGAAGTTATTCTTGTAGAATTTTGGAGTAGATCTTGAAGTTATTCTTATATAAGTTTGGAGTAGATATTGAAGTCATTCTTATAGAAGTTTGGAGCAGACCCTGATGTCATCCTTGTAGAAGTCTTGTAATAAATTCAAGTTAACGTTTGAGGTAGATCAATAGTATTTTCTGAGGCAGAGTTTCTAAGGGAGATCTGAGCTAATAAAAGCACAACCCCAAGTATGCTCTAAGGCATATCTAAAGTAGATGATTGAAGGTATGAATTATAATCTATTTTCTTGCATTGGATGTTAAAGTTACAGTGGCATAATTATTAGAGCAGATCTGAATTTGAATATGTTTAGGCAAAGATAACAACGATTGTATATTTTTGTAATTAGGTCACTATCCCGGGTACGAGATTCGAAGAGTTATTGTTTTGTATTCTATTGTTGAGGGTGGAAGGGTGGTGCTAGGGAAGGAAGTTGTAGCTTACTTAAGGTGGTTGTCACCTCCTTCCAATGGACGCTAGTAAACTAGGGGTTGTAGCTCCTTCCACTAGTGTTTGGGAAATATCTTGGGGTTGTAGCCCTTCTAGTTGTAGCTCGTAAACAAAAGTTGTAGCTTCCCTTGTAATATTAATATATTATTCATATATATCTTGTTTTTCTTTGATGCGATGTTATTGGTTAATGGTTTTGATACTAAATTGCAAGGAAAAGTGAAATACTGATTCACTCCCCCTTTCAATGTCTCCAACAATAAGAACAAGTAGAAATTTTCATAAGAGGATGCATGCTTTGTTGTACCGTTAAGCCTAGTGATAGGAAACATGGTGTGTATCATCCCTTACTTGTACCCACTCATCCTTAGGAAATAATTTCCATGGACATTTTGGGAGGTTTACCAAAAAACAGGGAGGGACATGACTACTTGTTCATGGTAGTTGAAAGGTTCAACGTGATGTGTGTTCTGATGCCCTGTAAAAATACCATCAACATGCATGAAGCATCAAACTTGTTCTTTGGATAGGTCTAGGTTCACTTTCAGATACCAAGGAGAATTGTTTCAGATAGCTGCATGATATTTCTCAGTGCGTTTTGTAATTCATTGTGGGAAAATATGGACACCAAGTTGAAGAGTTCTACAACATTCCATCCTTAGATAAATGGTCAAATAAAGGTAGTCAACAAAACTTTTGTGTAACTTTTGAGGGGTTACAATCAAAAGCATACAAATCCCTAGGATGAAAGTCTCGTATACTTGCAACACTCTTATAACAGAGCAACCCACCCTTCTACTAGTAAGTTACTATTTGAAACTTGTTTTGGATATTTTCCACCTTCACCTTTGGATATTGCGTATGGGTAGCATGGAGGAGTGAGGGAAATTCTTATAGAAGATACCTTAAGGGCTGAAAAATTTGTCGAGAAGATTAGGCAGATCCATATAGGCACAAGAGACATTGTAGAGGTTAGAGGAAAAATATAATGCCAAGCATGATAAACACAAAACATGGAAGTCATTCAAGGTGGGAGACATAGTATGGTTACTATTGAACAAGGAGAGGCAACAATTTCCTAGAAAGAAAATTAAGGCTCTATGGTATGGTCCCTTTGAAATAATAGAAAAGGTGGTATATAACACCTATAGAGTCAGGATGCTCTCATACATGCACATTTAATCAATTATGAATGTAGATAATTTGGAACTCTACGAGCCTTCCATGCTAGATAAGGAAGATGGACAAGCCCTACCTTCTATAGAGGATTTGGCACCAGATGCTTTGGCAAAGTTGACAAAAGATACATTTTTTTCAAAATAGGTCTAGAACTACAAGACAAAGGCAACATTACATTTGGTAGATTGGGTTGTGTTAGGTCCTTATACTACTAGTGTAACTCCTTATTGTTATTAGTACAACCCCCTTATTGTGCCCTATAGAAGCCCACTATTGTTATTATTGTGCCCTTACATTATTATTGTTATATCGGCTCTGATTATATTATGACCCCTTAGACTCCTATATATAGAAAGGAGGCCTTGTCATTTGTATCATACAAGAATTGTTCATTTGTGTAATGTAAAGGAGGTTGACCCCTCGAAGAGGCTGAATTTTGAAGGCGTTAATCTCTCTTTTCTATCTTTTTGTGAGCTGGTTTTATAACATTTGGTATCAGAGCTTTGGATTCTATGGTTTCGCTGCTCCAAACAGGTCATCGTGGAATTTGCGATATAAATTTTTTTCTGCCACGTTTCAGAAGCGAAAAAAAACCCATTTGAGATGAAAATGCGCTGAACCTTGGGTCCAAATTTCAGATATTGGATCGCTATATTTTTTGGATATATGATCTGAGGAAGTTAGGGTTTTTGCAGACTCCAGAATTACATCCTAAATAGGTGAGCTTGGGAAAATCATCATAGCTTTCTCTTTTAGAATCAGATTGAAATTTCGTAAGAGGTTACAGAAAGAGGACAGACTGTAGATTTTTGGGGTATAATTTTGAGAATCTAAGGTTGAAACAGTGACACGTGGCACGTCGTACAAGGTCACTCTACTGAACTAGTCTATAATTAGGTCATCACGAGAGATTGGGAATAAATATTTCTTTAGGAATCAAATTGCGATCAGACTCATAGGGTTAGAAAGAGGACTCAGAGAGCTATTACAGGACAAAATTTCAGAACTTAAAGATCCGAAATTACATATTTACAGTCGTTTCAAGTTCGAGCTCCTAAAATCAAGAAAAAGCGAGATGAGGAAGTTTGATGGCAAGGATCCGGTAAATTGGATACTACAAATGGAGAAATATTTTGATATACATGGTGTACCACTGTTACAAAAGGTGCATATTCATCTAATTATTTAGAACCAGATCAATTTTTATGGTATAAAGGGCTTTGTTCTCGTAAACCACTTGTTACGTGGTCAATTTTGACGGAGGAAATGATAGCACATTATGAGGATAGAAAGAGAAACACCTTCTTTAGCCAATTGATAAATCTAAAAAAAAAGTGTTCAGGGGCAGAGCACATTGAGGACTTTCAAAAATTGAATATAAGGGAAAATGATATTCCAAAGAAGCAGAGGATTGATGTCTCCATAGGGACTTTAAAGGATAACATTCAACATGAGGTTCATCTTTGGGAACCTGATTCATTGGAGAATGCATTCAGGTTGGAAAGAAAAGTTGAAAGAAAAATTATGGCAACAAGGAAGTCTACCCCTCACAACTATAAAGATGGAAGTGTGGTTTCTCCTAGCCTTCTAGAACCTACAAGGTTTACACCACAACAATTGGAAGAAAAAAGAGCAAAAGGGCTTTGTTAAAATTGTGATAACAAATACATTAAAGGTCATATGTGTGCTGAGAAGAAATTATTTTACATTGATTGTGAAGAGGAGGAAGAAAAGGATCAGGAAATGTCAAAAGAAGAATATATACACCAGGAACCAACCATAGAGAAAGAAGAAATGAATCCGACCATATCTTGTAAAGCATTGGTAGGAATTACCACTCCTCAAACTCTCAAGATAGAAGGACATATAAAGAAGAAATAGGTTCAAGAAGTAGAAGATCACATCGAGAAAGAAGAAATGAATCCGACCATATCTTGTAATGCATTGGCCAGAATTACCACTCCCCAAACTATCAATATAGAAGGACATATCAAGAATAAAAATGTTCAAGAAGTGAAAGATCACATTGAGCATCAAGAAATGAATCCGACCATATCTTGTAATGCATTGGAAGAAATTACCACTCCTCAAACTCTCAAGATAGAAGGACATATCAAGAAGAAAAAGATTCAAGCAATGAAATATCACATCAAGCATCAAAAACAAGTTCTCAAACTTTTAAAGGATAACACCACTTTGGTGCAAAATCAAATGAAACAACAAGCATATCAACCTTGCAATGAAAGAAGTTTTGATGTAGGTGATTGGGTATTTTTACGGCTACATCTCAAGCAATCTATTTATGAGAAGGAAATGTTGGCAATACTACATGCACTTAAGAAATGGCAACCTTACCTAATGGGAAGACACTTCAAGGTAAAAATGGATCATGATATTCTTAAATACTTTTTAGAACAAATATTATCTTTAGAAGAACATAAAAAATGGGTCACAAATATGTTGGGTTATGAAAAATGTTGTCGCAGATGCACTCTCAAGAAAGGATGAGGATGTGGAAGCATTGCTTTGTGCTATTTCTATTATCCTACCAAATTGGATAAACAAAGAAACGGTGAATGGAAGAAGGACGAAGAAGTGTGGCCACTCATTCAAAAGTTGCAGAAGGTCCCAGTTCAAATAGTATTGGCAGAAATTGAAGAGGAAGGAAAAATCATATTGGAACCTGGAGCAGTCACAGAAACAAGAACCCAACAGCTACGAAATCGATTAATCCCAGAGTATCTCATCAAGTGGAAGCACTTACCCGCTGAAGATTCCACATGGGAGGACAAGAATTTTATACATAAGCATCAAGAACTACTCAAGCGTTGAGGACAACACTTTTTGAAGGAGAGGGGCATGTTAGGTCCCTATACTACTAGTGTAACCCCTCATTGTTATTAGTACAACCCCCTTATTATGCCCATGTAGTCCCCATATTGTTATTATTGTGCCCTATAGAAGCCCACTATTGTTATTATTGTGCCCTTACATTATTATTGTTATGTTGGCTCTGATTATATTATGACCCCTTAGACTCCTATATATAGAAAGGAGGTCTTGTAATTTGTATCATCCAAGAATTGTTCATTAGTGTAATGTAAAGGAGGTTGCCCCCTCCAGGATGCTGAATTTTGAAGGCGTTGATCTCTCCTTTCTATCTTTTTGTGAGCTGGTTTCATAACAGGTTGAGAGGACAACTTCTAGGAAGGGCTAAATGGTACACTTGAGAGAAGGTGGATGAAAAATTTCTTTACCTCATTCAATATAAGATTTTGGGGAACGAAATCCTCCTAAAACAGGAAGGTGTGATCTGGATAAGATCATTAATTTTTTTTTCATCCATATTGATTCCTTTAGAGTGGAAAAATTGGAGGAATCAACTCATAGGACCATTTTTACTAGTGGGACCCAATTTGGTGAATTGGGGTCTGAAATCTTCTTGGAGCATTTTGAGGCATCAAATAATATTTTTTTGGGGGTAAAACTTTGGCACTTTGGAGTTGCACATTTTTTTCTTATTCTACACACATATACCTTTCCAACAATGTAAGAATTTCCTCAATTGTTGGGTTGTGTTATATTCTTTCCACAATTACCCCAGGGGGGGGGGGGGTGGGGCGACGGAAGCCCTGTTGCAGGGGGTCTGGGGCAACGCCCTTGAATTTTTTTGGACCCTATATTAGGTAGGCAAACCTACCTATGGTTTTGTGCATGGATTTCGCACATGGTTTTGGGCATGATGGTTTTCTGTCCATGGTATTTTGTAGATCCGGTTAAGGGAACTACAATTATGTTCTAATCCAGGGTTAATGGATTAGGATTTATGGATGCTTCAGCATGTATATATCTGTATTGTAACATTGAAAGGAACATATTGAAAAATCAATCTGGTAGTCCTGGTTTTGGGATCTAGGGGATAATCCCTATGTATATATGTTTTATGTTTTATGCTCTTGCCATTGTTTATTTTCTTCTTTTAATAATTCATTTGCAGGTAATTTCTGTACGGGTTAAAACCTACATTAATTAAAGTCTGTATGCAAAATTTATTCCACTCATATGTTGACCTTCCCATTTTGGCCACCGTAATTCGAGAGGATGCCATGTTAGCCCCATTACGCATGGAAAAGGGGCTATCCACGTGATCATGATGAATAGGAATCTAGAAAAGTCAATTTTGTAACTCCAGTTAAGAGTTTAATGAGTCAAACCTAACCACTAGTAGGCTATCAAGATGTGTTATAACCAGGCCACTAGGAGGAAAATGGGTTCCATTCTTTTTTGAGTGCACTTGTTCCATAGATGAGCATAGTAGCTGAGAGTGATAGGGAGAGAGAACAAATAGATGATTTTTGCACTATAGTATCCCACAGGTCACAAGCCTTACTTATTTTTACTTGCATCCACTTTATACTCAAAGAAAGAAAGTAGAGTGACCTCAACTTCCAACTAAGTTTTCTCCCGAAAGTGTTTCCCAAGATATATCTTGTGTCAAATGTTGTTTGTGAATGTTATTTCGTTGCCCTCTATTTTCTACATAAATTTTCATTTTCATACATACCCAATAAATAATAATATAATACAGATGTAAAAATATAAAGAGAAATAAACCCTCACAATGTAGATTTTATATTTTTAAGTATAATTTTATCATATATGTTGTGACGAATTGTCCTGTGGAATATCCACGGTAGTTTACAGATAAATACATTCAAATACCATGTCCTCCATAATTAATACATGATCTATATATATACCTATCCACACATTGCACACGAGGTCACTTCGTTGACCCTATTACATATACATTTACATATGAAATATACATTTAACCTAATATAGCCCCCCCTGGGGTCATAACATGCTGAATGATGGACAAGAATCTCATCAATGAATGGAAAGGTTGTGTTATTAAATTCCAAATCTTTTGGGTATTCAAATTTTGTCAAGTGATGGAAAATGTTTTCGGTTATAGATGAAAAGGGTATGTTGATAGATTTTGTTCTTAGAGTTCATCTGTGCAAGGTTCCAAGGTTAAGATTATAATTGGTTTTTCTCTTCGCTATCCATAAATTTCAAAATATCTCTTTTTTCATTTTAGATGGATTTTTGGATGCCTAGATATCTGGATATATGGAATATCTTTAAATTTCCGATATGCTTCCACAACAATAGGATTTTTATAGGAACCATAGTGAATGAGCTTAGATGTTTGGTTATTCAAATATCCTTATAATAAGGACATCCACTCTTTACTAAGCTTCTTCCCTTTAACCCATTTTCTTTGCTAACCCTCTGTCATGGCCATTGTTGATCCATGTGAGAAGGGCTAGGGCCAACACTTCAAACCCCAAATTAACAATGTTATAGGCTTCCAATTATTTTTCGTTAACACATTAGCTTGCACTTTAATGAATATTGGCTGAATAATATAAGGAAAGACTCCCATGTCTAATTAAACACATGAATCCAGTTACACTTAAACAAGAAAATATCATAATGGTGATAAGAACTAGGCATCATAGGAACAAATTTTATAAAAAAAGTATCAAATATACTTTCAAGTAGTCTTATCATCATCAAAAGAAAGAAAGGTAGAACTATATATCTCTGGAAATTACCAAGAATAAGATTGTCAAGTTTTTATTTTTATTTTTATTTTAAAATAAGTATTATACTGGAAAAGAGAACATCCTTGTAATTAAATATCAAAATATTTATGCTATCCTCAATTTCATAGAGGTTACAAAGAATAAAGAATAGAGTTATATAGTATGCATTGTTTCTATCAACTTATAACAAATTTGGCAGGTTTAATAACTCAAATAATTGAACAATTTTATACTTGTTTATCCATAGCATATTTAGAGTTTATAATCAGTATAATGTAAAGAATTAACAAAGATTGAAATACAAGCTTATCTAAATACGGCGAGGATGATTAGAAAAAATAGTGGATTGAGTAGAAAGCTAACCCCAACTAAGCTATGATACCACCAAGGCAAGGTAGGATAAAAAATTCAAGGTTCAACCTATAAGGAGTTCAAACAAATAGTTCCTAGTTCCAAGTTTTTTAAAATATAGAGAAACTTCATGCACCCACATTAACTGTCTCTCATAACACGAAGGGACTTTCTTCTCTACTTCTTAGTCCCTTAAAATTCTCTTCTTATAATACTTTTTACTGAAGACATAGAAAGGTTCAATTGATGTCATAAAACTTCCTTGCAATTTTTTTAATTTCATGGCTCTTTCAACAAGTATATGGTTTATTTATCTATATGTTCATGGTACTTTTTTCTTCTTGTCTCTGAAATTTCTCTTTTTCTTCCTTTTTCCAAACCTCCTTCCCCTCATCTGAATTTTCTTATACATCCCCCCTAACAAGAAGCGTCCCCCCACTATTTATTCCTGTTCCAAGAATGTAGTGGAGACACCTTGCAAAAGTATAGGAGTAAAGCCTTAACTCTAAAAAGTGGTTATCTCCACTACCCAATTTTAAAAAGGTGAAGTTGATAAGGTAGGTTTGATAGAAAGAAGAATAAAAAATATGTTATACTCCCTTACCTTTCCCCACTTGTGGTATTATAACCCCTATAGGCATTCATGTTTATTGGTCTTGGTAATCATCATTTTAAAGTAAAACTATTTACAATGTTCACAACACCATGGTATGAATACCTCATGGTGATTAATTTAGCAGAAAATAAAAATATTCATGCATATTTAAACAAATTTAATTACAAAATTTCCAAGGAGAAAAATTGGGATATTACATTCCCTTTCCCTTGGATAACACTTTCTTTGATGTTATTTAAAGGAGCAATGTCTATAATGAAAACATGGATGGATATGCCTCTTTCATGCCATCTTCCATTTCCCAAGTAGCTCTAATCAAGCTTGAAATGTTTACATTTCCATTTTATCTCCATGATGGCTTTATTTCAGAGTAATGTTACCTTCCTGACTAATATGCATAAGGGTTCTAGATGGAACTCTCCCTCGAGTTCCCCCTAAATAATAGCCCAATCAATAACATGATTAATATCATGTAAATATTTATTTAATAATATACATGGAAAAATTATGTACTTTAATATTTGTTGGCAAAAGCAAGTTTATAAATATTGGTCCTATTTTTTCAAAATTTCAAAGGGTATATAATATCTGTGTGCAATTTTGGCATAGGCACCAAGCTTTAGAGATTTTTTTTGTGGTTTCATTTTAAGATACACATGCTCACCAAATTTTAATTATTTTTCTATTTGCATAATGTCTGTTTTGAGTTGTCTTTAAGTTTTTTTTTTGACCTTGATGACTTCTTGCTCCATCTCTTTCAACATTTTTGGTCCAACTGTGACTATTCATTGGATTAACTGAGCTTAAAAGAATATTACATTTTAACACACATAGAGCCTTAAAATTACTCATTTATATTTATTATTGATAACCATCATTATAATAAAATCTTACGAAATGTAGGTAGCTTTCCCATTTACTTGGTTTACTCATTAATGTACATGCAAAGCCGCTGTCTTCTAGTACTTTGTTTATTCTTTTTGTTTTCCCACTTACTTGGTTTACTCATTAATGTACATGCAAAGCCGCTGTCTTCTAGTACTTTTCTTATTCTTTTTGTTTTCCCATTTACTTGGTTTACTCATTAATGTACATGTAAAGCCGCTGTCTTCTAGTACTTTGTTTATTCTTTTTGTTTTCCCATTCGTTTGGGATGATAATTCATGTTGAAATTTACTTATGTACCATCAATTTTATTTAAAAATAGAAGTGGTGATTGTTAAGGCGATAGACTTGGTTTAATATACCCTTTTTCAACAATTCATGTAGTTGCATTTTTAGTTCCATCAATTCAGGGGTTCACATTTTATAAGACACTTTAGATATAGGTGTTGATCTTGGCATAAGATCAATGGAAAGTAAATATATCTCTTAGGTGGTAAACCAGGAATCTCATCTAGGAATACATCCTTAAATTCTTGAAATATTGGATAATATTAAAAAATTTACCCTTTTTTTTCTAGTGGCTTTATTTGAATTGCATATAATTGAAAACCTTTTCTAAAACTTCTTTTTAATTATAAAGCTGATTTTTTCCTCAAATAAATGGATCTTTAAGTACCTTTTACTAAACTTGGGTTCCCTTCATCATCTATACACTCAAATGTTTCCTTATCACAATATAATCTTTCCTTATGGGCTGCTAAACAATCCATGCCCAGTAAGGCATAATGTTAACCCAAAGATAAAATATTTAAATTCATAATTTTAACTAGTCCATTCATTACCACTAGTAAATCTTCTATCATCTCACTTATTCTCTTCTTAACTCTTTTTTCTACTCAGTTGGACAAATCAAGATTTCTGATGTTTACCTTTAAATAAAACAAGATTTAACACTTTTAGGTGAAATGTTGCTATGACTAGATCCTAGGTCAGTTAAACTAGAGACCGACTTGTTTAACAATTTTACTATCAATTTCCACTACTGAAGTTTGATGTTTTTCTTGTCGATCCTCTAATATAGTGTATATTTTTGGAACATTTTTTGCCACATCATTCACTATTGCAACTTCTTTTACATTATAAGCAGGCTTAATATCTTCTAGACTATGAGGGAAATCTTCTAGTATATGTTATTCTTCACATCCCCAACACCTTAGAGGCCCTTCCCAAAGCTCCCTTGGCTTCCTAGATATTTGATTTTTTCGTTCACTTCACTCCACTTTAAGTTTGAAAATTCCGTTGGAAGCAATTTGTGTTGGCTGATTTGATTTAAAGCTTCTTCATTGATTCTTATGTCGCAAATACTTAAATCCTTTCTTCCTATATTTAAACTTCTTTTTCCTTTTCTTTTCACAACCTATTGAATTCTGGTTTATTCTTGCGTTGTTTATGATAATATTTATTCTTTATTATTGTCCCATCAATATTTCCAGTCTCATCAAATTACATTCCATCGTTACATGGTTGAGGCAATCCACTCAGAAAGTGTTGAATTTTCGGCAATCCACTCAGAAAGTGTTGAATTTTCGGCAATCCACTCAGAAAGTGTTGAATTTTCACTTTTTTATCTTTGGTATTTGGAATATGTATTAACATTTCCAAGAACTTGCTTTTATATTCTTCCATGGTTAATGTTTAGTTATTTTTTGCCATCATTTTGTTATATATAATACCCTATTCTACCTTATTATCGACCTAATATTATCTCCTTTTCATAAAAAAGTTGTCTATTGTTTCTTTTATTATGGTTTTAGACTAAAGGCACATAAAAGTTATCATGCTATTCCCTTTGTTTTTTTAATTGTTAAAAGTTAATAATGTATTGAACATAGTTCTATCTTATTAAACATGGTGTTTTATATGTTTATATTATGCTAACTTTAATGTTGGAAAGATGATTATCCTAGGCTCGCATGACTCTATATTTGATAATAAATACTACCATGGACACCATATAATCATGTAAGTGCCAACTGAACAAGATAAAAATGCCAACATAGTTCTAGAACAATGTTTCGACGGTGACCCTTCTACTTCCTAAGTTACCTAATATTCCAACAAGAATTCGAGCATGAGGAATTTATCTAAATGAGTATCAACACATAGGGGTATAACTACCACCAAATCAACTACTCGCTGAACCAATAAGTGATAGTGAGCTTCATGTAGATTATTGATCATCAGTTGGTTGAGTTTCCTCGTGCATGTCTGTCTATGGAGTGCATAAGTGGAGAGAGATCCCTAAGTGTGTGAGATTCTGGCTCGACCAATAATGGTATAGAGCTATCAAATTGTCTGGTCGACCCAGATCCCGATCAAGAGTCATTTTCTCAACTATCAGTTTCATAAGATTTTTATTGTTACGTGAATATTTAAATTTCAAGTTTATTTTCATGTAAATGTTTCTAAATTCACGAGATCGTTATGAAATGATTTAGGTACTATGGGATCCTACCATTTTCCTAAGGTTCGATAGCCCTCCCCTATCACCGATATATATATATATATATATATATGAAGGGGGTTAAGTTGTCTAAGTACTAGTTTGAAGTGTGGCTGAATTATTTTAATACAGACTCTATTATTAGTGTTCTTGGTTTAATTGATGAGTAGTTTGTAACAACCACTTTCGCGTTGTTGATATTATAAGCTTTGACATAGACTAAGCCTTGGGGATGGGCCCACTTGAGGTGAGGTATTGTGCTTCTAATATTTTCTAGTTTAGTTACGTAATTCTAAATTGAATGTTTATAACTTTTTTACCTTTTTCTAGTTCTTTGTGTTGTTTCCTTTTTGAGTACTATATGTAGTTCATGCCTTTGAATTTGATACATAATTGGTGCGTTACCAAAGTAATTTTGAGTTTTCTATAGAATCTGTGTGTTATTGAATCATGTTGCTCCTTCATTTTGGTTGGGAACATAACGGAATGATAAAGAGCCATGATCTCGTTCTCAAGAGCTCTATGATGTGGGGTGCCGATAATGAAGTATTAAATCTAGGACTTTGTTGATTCATTTTATTTATAGTCGAGTGTGTATTTAAAGCTGTTATCTTATTTCATTTTTTTACTATAGATTAGGATGTATGAGGTGTGACTAGAGTAAGTTTTGTTTTGTTTTGTTTTGTTTTGTTTGTTTATTTTTTTTATATATTTCACTAGGTGCTTTAAACGACCTCCAAAGTATTTGGGTTAACAATTAGATGATCAAAGGATTGTGAATTAGCTTAACTTTTATTAGTAACCATATGTTCACATTGTTAGTTGATTGAAACATATCTATTTCAAGAAATTTCTTAATTTTTCCATCAAAATACCTCTATGAGAGATATTTCATGGAAAATATTTTTTTTTTAAACTATTTCCAAGTGATTTTCTTGTCACTGATCTTCTTTATATTATTGAGATTTACCACCAAAGGGATGCTTTACTATTCATGTTGCATATAGCTACTCTAGCTCTCATTTTCCAATATAGTTTTGTATCTATAAATACTTCTTCATTCCCAAAATCCAAGCTTCAACTTCCTCACCAAATATCAGCTCACCATTAAGGGTAGGTGGTTTGATATTCTAAATAAGACCCTTGTAAAGGATCTTTAGAAACTTTGTTATTCTTATGCATGGAAGAAGATTTGGATTTTTTGCTAGAAAACTCATTAGAAGTAGTTGTTTTCTAGCTTGAATAATTTTCCAATTATGCATTAGTATCATCATTGGGGACTTGAGCCTTATAACTACGATATCTCTTCCATGAAGGAATTAACCAATAATACTTGATACTTTTCCTTGTTGCATGTGTTGTTGCATTTCAATCACGATTTGTAGCAAACCAACATTGGATTTAATAATATTTTCATTGTCTTGTTTCTAAATTTAAAGTTCTATTTTTAAAATTCTCATAGTCTCTACCCCGTCCAAAGGAGTCACCATGTCTCCTCTTTCATGGGTATCAAATTCATGGTATCGTGGTGAATCTTCCATGATACTTATCTCTCTTTGTCTCTTTATGTCTCTCTCTCTCCCTCTCTCTTCGAGGCCAAAGTAAATTAAGGTGTTAGGTTTTTCTCTAAACAATATTATAATAATGATGTTTTTATCATTTTTACTTTGAGCCCATACAACCTTAAGTGCTGTAAGCATGGTTATGATACCAATTTGTAACAAACCCCATCACTAAAATATATATAACCAAAATTTAGATAAGGAATAGAAATACACAAATCTTGATTCAATATTTCGTAAATAAGTAATTATTTCTCTATTCTAGACTCAAACCTTTAGACTATCTTAAGGAAATAAGATTTCAAATTTTCTTCTCCTCAAACCATCTCAAACATCGAAGTTTACTTTATATTTATGGGATAACAAAATTTCTCTTCATTTAACGACCTTTGATTTCTTTTTGAGATCACCATAATATTCTACTCGACGAGAGATTTCAAATGATATAAGCTTCATCTAGTTATGAAATTTGGATGCAAAGATATGGCCTTGTGATAATTACCTCTGTTGAAGCAACCACAACATCATTTGCACCATTGTCACATGACAACCTTTTGCCTCCATGTCACTATTGTACAATTCCACATCAGCTAACACATGGTAGCCCCACACCCATATGTCACCACCACGTAGAGCCATATCTTTAGCCGAACACGTTAGCCTTCTTAATCGATGTAGATTTGGGAGTTTACATAAAATACCTTTATACAAATTCCATATCTCTACTCTGTTGGATTTCCACATTCCTAGATACATTCAGAAATTACAAAACTTATTAACCATTTGGATCAAGCTTTTCCTTCTTCCATAGCTATTCTCCTTTCTTTTATATTCTCGTTAGTCAATAAGTAAAACATATAGATCCATGTTTATATGATTCCGTAATATATCAGTTAAAAAGATATATTTATTGAATTTTGGATTTTCGGTCTCAATGTTACTCACCATGACAAACACTAGGTCAATTTCCATTTCAACTTCTTTCCATGTCATCCTAACATGTTTTCATGCGACATCCTCTTGATCTATCCTCTCCAAATTAATATGACACATCATCCTAGGATGTCATAATTCCATGTCACACCTATCCACTCAAGTTGTATAGGGTTGTCTATGTGGATTTCACATGATTTCCATGTAGTCTCCTTCACTAGCATCCAAATCCAAGTTTTCCAAAAAGGTCAATTTTAGGAAGTTCTGGATTTTTGGAATTTTAGATCTAGATAAATAAGGACTTTTAGATATTTCAGAAATCTATATTCTATTAAATGACGGATAAGAATCCCAACAATGGATGGAAAGGCTAAATTATCAGATTTTGGATCTTCTAGATATCTAGATTATATTAAGTGATGGAAAAGTCTTTTGATAATTGATGGAAAGGATATGTTGATAGACTTTGTTCATAGAGCTCCTTTGTGAAAGGTTCCAAGGTTAATGTTCTAACTCTCTAGTCTCTCCACTATCTGGGTCTTTCAAAGTTTTCCTTTTAAATTAATTTTCTATATATTGGGAACATCCTTAAACTTCCACTATGCTTCCACAAAAAGCCAAATTTCCAATGGTGCCTTAATGAATAAGCCTATATATTTAGTTATTCAGATATCCTTATAACGAGGAAATCCACTCTTTACTATGTTTACACCCTTTAGGCCCTTTTGTTTGCTAGCCCTCAATCATGACCACTACCAATGCATATGATCAGGATCTATGTATGAGAACTCAAATCCCTAATTAACAAAGTTTTAGGCTTCCAACTCTTTCCGCTAATGCAACATTTTCATTTTAATGGATATTCACTGAATTATATAAGGAAAGTATCCATGTCAAATTAAATGCATGAAGCCAATTACACTTGAACACTAAAAATATCACAAAAGTGATAGGAACTGAGCATCAAATGAGGCAATTTTACAAAAAAAAGAGACATTATATTTTCAAATAGTATTATCATCAAATCAAAGGAAAGAAAGTAACAACTCTATACTCTGGAAACCACCAAGAATGAGATTGTATAGTATTTTTATTTGATTTGATTTGATTTGAAAGAAGTATTATACTAGAAAAGAGGAGTCCTCTTACGAAATATTAAAATATTTATTCTTTCCTCAATTTCACAAAGGTTATTGTTGACACCTAATGCTATGCGATTGGGTGAATTTGGAATGTGAATAGTCATCAAGAAGATGAACTGATCAGTCACATTCATGTATATAACAATAGCTACCTAATGAAATAAATGAATCAGTTTTTCTGCCAAGTCTGGAGTTACTCCTGGTCTGACATGGTATCAGAGCCAGTTCTTAAAATAGTTGTAACTCCCTTCATTTCTACTGTTGTCCTCTGTCGTTCTGACCTGAGCTCTATCCTCAAACGCCTCTATCATTCTGCCACACCTGCGCTGCCCTGAATTCACTCAGAATCCAAAACCGTTCCAGTGCCTCTGGGCTCTGTCCACTGAGCTTTCGATGCCAAAGATCCGTTGTGGCAGTTGAAGGGAAAGCGACTGCTGTTTGAGGGGACTCGAAAAGATGGTGTTGAGAGTGGGATAGAGCCATTGTAACCTGGAAGCCATTGTTATCACTATATTGCTTGTATTGACAGTGATTCCGTTCCGCTGACGTTTGGGCAGACCCATGAGCTAGGCCCGTGTATTACCCGCCATCCTTACTGGATGCTATATTCTTCCGAGTGACCACATGATGAACTTGCAGTTCGCGCAACGCCATGAAGTAGTACCATCCGCCATATCCCAGAACTTCAATAACCTCGTACCTCTTGTCTAATTCGAACAATTTCACTTGCGTCGGACGTATATCTTCTCCACGATATTCCACTTGTACTATGAATTTTCCCTTGCCTGGAGACAAATTCGTAAATTGTTCTGTAATTGTTGTTCTGAGAGGACCCTCCTTGGGAAATGCAAGCTTCTGAAGGGCTGCTTCAAAGACAGGCTGCAATACGTGGAAGACTGGTATGAACTGACATGGTTTGGGCAGCGTTTAACACAAGCACTCAATTTTTATGTATGCGGTGATATATGTTACAGTAAGCAGCGTTTAAATTTTCATGTGATATATATATGCGGTGATATATGTTACAGTAGTAGCGCTCAATTTTTATGTATGCGGTGATATATGTTACAGTAAGCAGCGTTTAAATTTTCATGTGATATATATATGCGGTGATATATGTTACAGTAGCAGCGCTCAATTTTTATGTATGCGGTGATATATGTTACAGTAGCAGCGCTCAATTTTTATGTGATATATATATGCGGTGATATATGTTACAATAGTAGCGTTTAACACAAGCGCTCAATTTTATGTGATATATATATGCTGTGATATATGGTACGGTGATAATGTTCAACACAGTGCTCATATTTTACAGTGGCAGCGTTTAACACAAGCGCTCAAATTGTTCATGTGGTGATATATATGTGGTGATATTTGTTACAGTGATAGCATGTTATCAGCATTCATTTCAATAGTCAATAATATATAAATGGCGTAGCAGAATCAGAATCATTATTTTAGCAACAAAAGTTTTTTTTCTCCACAAAAGCACATTCTTTTTGCCATTAGAAGTATTATTCTATCAACAGAAGTTATTTTTTTCACAGAATGCATTCAATCATCTCTATGGTAGGAATAGTTCTCACTGACAAGGAGAACTATCCTGAATGGTCCCGGATGATAAAACACACCCTCATCTTCAATGAGTTGTGGAAAGGAGTCTGTGTCAGAGAAGGAGAAAATGACCCAGTACAGCCTACATCAGACAAAGAGCTCGTCATTTGGGAAAACAAAAACAACAAAGCCTATGCATTGATCACAGCATCTGTAAATGAAGAAGTAAGTAGCCATATTTCATCATATTCAACTGCCTTTGAAGCTTTACAAAAGGTGAAAGAACTCTATGACTCACATTCTACACTTGAAGTTGTTCAGCTCATGATTAAACTCTTCACTCTTGAACTGA
Source organism: Pinus tabuliformis (assembly GCA_031772625.1). Taxonomy (NCBI): domain Eukaryota; kingdom Viridiplantae; phylum Streptophyta; class Pinopsida; order Pinales; family Pinaceae; genus Pinus; species Pinus tabuliformis. The sequence continues at coordinate 444,226,277 of CM062820.1, read as the reverse complement.
AAAATAATGATCCTCTTGCTCTTGCATCTGAAGTAAAGTCTATAATGCATGATATTAAATCCACTAAGGTTGAGCTGGATATCCCTCTTATTGCTTTTATCAAGGCACTCTATCCTACCTACTCCAATTATCTTGAGTCTTTACAAGCAAATGGAAATCTTAAAGATATAACCTTTGAATCTCTTGTGAAAAAGTTTGCTGAAAGAGAGAAAGCCTTTGGAAAGAAGACAGTCCCTGAATCTTCTGAAGAGACTGTTTGCCTTGCTCATAAAGAAAAGCATCCTCCTCAAGAATCTACAAGAGGAAGAGGTGGACGAAGAGGAAGAGGAAGATACTTCAGAGGCAGGGGGGGCAGACATTCTCAAGCAGAAAAAGCAGATCTGCATTGCATTCGCTACAAACGAAATGGATCACATGATGCTTCTACATGCAAGCTACCATGGGACAAAATTGAGCAGAAAAGGAACCATCAGAAAGGTAAAACTGATGATACAGACAAAGGTAAAGCACCTGAATCCGCTCACTATATTGAGGCACAATGTAACATTGGAGTAAATGAAGATTTCTTTAATGCTTCACTTGCTTCTTCAAAAAATGATTGGTTGCTTGATTCAGGAGCAACCTGTCATATGACTCATAGGAAAGATTTTTTTGAAGATTTCACTGACAATGTTGATGGAGCAGTATACTTTGCAGATCAATCAAAAATCAAGCCATCAGGGCTTGGCACAATCAGGCTTAAACTGCCTGGTCTTCCAAACTTTCTTCTGGATCATGTTCTATATCTCCCACAGCTCAAGAGAAACTTGCTGTCCTTGGTCCACATCCGCCAGCAAGGTCACTCCATTCATATGTTTGATGGAAAGCTTGAGGTAAGAAAAGCATCTGACCACTCACTTGTCATGAGGGGAATAGAAGAAGAAAGGCTTCTCAAACTGCAAGGAACCTCTGCTCATGCACAACATTTCTCATATATTTCTCATCATGAAGAAGGCACACTTCCATCAAGTTTATTATGGCATGCTAGATTTGGACATTTAAACTATGACAGTCTCCGCTTATTGAAGAAAAATGGTGTTGCTGGTTTACCTACAATTCCTAGGAAACATAAGCAATGTGATGCTTGCATTCTAGGAAAGCATAGCAAACAGTCTTTTCATGACTCACATTCAAGAGCACATAGGAAGCTTGAACATATTCATTCAGATTTATGTGGTCCAATGCCTGTTTCTTCTGCTAATGGAAATAAATATATCATGACATTTATTGATGATTACACCAGAATGTGTTGGGTTTATTTATTGAAGAACAAATATGATGCTTTTCAAACATTCAAGAATTTTCATAAATGGATTGAAAATGATGCACAATCTCATATTGGGTCTATTCGCACTGATAATGGAAAAGAATATACATCAAATGAATTTGAACACTATCTTCGCCAACATGGGATTAAACATCAAACAACTGTGCCTTATAATCCCCAACAGAATGGTGTAGCTGAAAGAATGAATAGAACAATCTTGAATATGGTACGATCCATGCTCTTTTTCAAAAATGTAAAGATAATGTTTTGGGTTGATGCTGTTCTATGTGCTGCATATATAAAGAATAGATGTCCATCTAATGCTATAAGAAACAAGACTCCTTATGAATTGTGGTATGGACATGTTCCTTCGTTAAAACATCTCAGGATCTTTGGTTCCACCTGTTATGCTTTGATACCAAAGGTACATAGAAACAAACTTGGTGCTAGAAGTCGTAAGTGTATCTTCCTGGGGTATTCAAACACCTCTAAAGCATACCGCCTCTATGATGAAGTAAATAAAAAGTTTGTTGTATCTAGAGATGTCATTTTTTTGGAATCATCCAAATCTGACGATGTTGTTGAGCGGCAACTTGATCACTTGGATAGATTTGCAAAAACAAAATCATCTCAAGAATTTGATAATCAGATTCCACATCTTGAAGGGGGGATTCCTATACTAGATCAGCATGTGGAATCTTCTTCTGAAGAACAATCTCCCCTGCATGAAACTCCAACAACGGATGATGCTTTAAGTGATGTAATTGATAGAATTGGGAGACTCAATCTTGATTCAGTCCCAACTCAATCAACAGAGCAGCCTAGACCATCTCAGAAAGGTCCCCCAAAGTGCCTGACAAAGACACTTGAAAGTGTTCATCCTGATGAAATTGGAAAAACAGGAACCAGAAATTCAAACCGACAAAATGGAGGTGATGTAGATGACTCTAATTCACTTGTTGATATGGATGGTACTTATGATTGTGAATTGAACTTGTCTACAGATTTTGAACCAACTTCCTTCAAAGAAGCTGCTTCTCATGATGAATGGAAATAAGCGATGAAAAAGGAGTATGATGCCCTCATAAAGAATGACACTTGGAAGCTGGTTGATCCTCCATTTGGAACCAAACCAATTGGCTGCAAGTGGGTCTACAAGAACAAATACAAAGCTGATGGCTCACTTGACAAGCACAAAGCTAGGCTTGTGGCAAAAGGCTTTGCACAGAAGGAAGGGGTCGATTATGAGGAAACTTTTGCCCCCACAACAAAATGGGCCACCATCTGGACACTCTTTGCACTAGCTGCTCAGAACGGTTGGAAAGTCCATCAAATGGATGTAAAAATTGCATTCTTGAATGGAGATCTAAAAGAGAATGTTTTTATGTCCCAGCCTGAAGGATTTTCTGTGAAAGGACATGAACATAAAGTATGCAAACTTGTGAAGTCCTTGTATGGCCTCAAACAAGCACCATGAGCCTGGTATGAAAAACTAACTGAGCATCTTCTGAAACTCAACTTCAATCATTTTGATCTTGATGATGCAACTTTATTTTTCAAGAAAGTTGGAAAAACAGTTGTATATCTTGTGGTATATGTAGATGATCTTTTAATGACAGGGAATAATGAAAGCTATATTGCATCCATAAAGAAAGAATTAGGAAAAAGTTTTGAAATGACTGATTTGGGCTATGTTCATTACTATCTTGGCATTGAAGTAACCCAACATCCAATATCCATATTTCTTTCTCAAAAGAAATACATTGGAGATTTGTTAAATAGATTTGGCATGACAGAGTGCAATCCTCTTTCTACTCCAATGGAACAAAACTTAAAGATCACATCTATTGAAGGAAAAGAATTTGAGGATGCAACAACGTATAGACAGCTTGTAGGAAGTCTCATCTACCTCACTACTACCAGACCAGAAATTTCATTTACTATTGGAATCCTCTCCAGGTTCATGCAAAAGCCTTGTGAGGGACATTGGTCTGCTGCAAAAAGAGTTCTAAGGTACTTGAAGGGAACTCAAGACCTTGGAATCAAGTATACACAGGTGGACGACTTCAGCTTGATTGGATACTCTGATTCAGACTTCGATGGAGACAAAGAAACTGGAGTATCTACTTCAGGATATGCTATGAGTCTTGGATCAGGAGCTGTCTCTTGGAGATCACGCAAACAATCAGTTCCAGCAGATTCCACAACAGAAGCAGAATACGTGGCAGCAGCTGAAGCAACGAAATAAATTGTGTGGCTCAGGACAATTCTTGAAGATTTGCAGGTAAAACAAGTACAATCAACTCCACTCATGATTGACAACACCTCTGCAATAAAGTTGGCCAAGAACCCAAAGTTCCATGATCGTACAAAGCACATCAATACTAAATATCATCTGATCCGACATCATGTTGAGGCCAAAACAATCCATCTCCGTCATTGTTCCACAAATGAGCAAATTGCAGACATCTTCACCAAAGCGCTTGGAAGAGAAAAGCTTGAAAGATTCAGAACGATGCTTGGACTCACCAACATCCCTTCAGATTAAGGGGGGGGGAATGTTGACACCTAATCCTTTGCGATTGGGTGAATTTGGAATGTGAATAGTCATCAAGAAGATGAACTGATCAGTCACATTCATGTATATAGCAATAGCTACCTAATGAAATAAACGAATTAGTTTTTCTGCCAAGTCTGGAGTTACTCCTGGTCTGAAAGTTATAGAGAAGAGAGTATAAATTTATATAATATGAATTATTTCTATCAACATGTAATAATTTTGGTAAGTTCAATAATTCAAATAACTCAACAATTTTCTACTTTCTTATCCATATCATATTCAAAAGTTAACCAAAATAATGTAAAGAACTAATAGAGATAGAGATAGAATCTTATATAAATATGACAAGGAGGATTAGAAAAACCCAACAAAATGAGCTATTTCCACCTAACCATATTTTTTCTATAGAAATCCACCCCTATCTAGGCTATGATACTGCTTGGGCGAAGTAGGATTAACAATTTTGGGTTTAGCCTATCAAGATTTCAACTAGATATTTCCCATTGCTAAGTTTTGCAAAATACATAACAACTTTAAACACCCACATTACTTGCCTCTCACATCACAAGATGACTTCCTTCTCTTCTTTTTATTCCCTCAATAGTCTCTTCTTCTAATTATTTTTAGTGAAGACATAAAGTTTTAATTGGTGTCACATAGCTTCCTTGTAGATTTCCTAGTTTCATGGCTCTTTCAATAAGAACATGACTTATTTTCATGGCTAGTCTCATCTATATGTTCATGGAATTGTGTTTTATAATTTTATCATCTCTAAAAATTATATTTTTCTTCCCTTTTCCCAGCCTCCCTCCCTTCATCAAATTTTTCTTATCCATTCCCCATGATAAGAAGTCCCTTCGACTATTTATTGTTCTCAAAATGTAGGGGAGATACCTTGTTAAAGTATAGGAGTAATGACTCAACTCCAGGAATTGGTTTTCTCCACTACCCATAGAATTAATATGGTGAAGATGATAGGGTAGGTTAGATATAAATAATAATATTAAAATCCCTTAGACCCATTTGCCTTTCTCTACTTGTGTTATTATAGCCCCCACAGACACTCATACATGCTAGTATTGGTTATCATCATTTTATTAACTACAAAAGTAGAACTATTTTCAATATTCAAAACACCATGGTTTATATATCTCGTGGTGATTTATTTAGTAGGAAATAAAAAATATCCATGCATGGTTTTAAACAAATTTAATTACAAATTTTCCAAAGGAAAAAAATTAAGATATTTCATATACCTACTTGAGCATTCATTTATCATTTTAACAAACTGTCGATAATTCAATTTATTTCTTTATATATGTATTTGCAAGAAAAGTTTAAAAATATTGAAGCTAATCCAAGTCAATGTTTAGAATCTTTATGTGCTGATTTACTCATTACAAAACTTGCATTGTCCCCCAAAATACGTATGTTAGTGATACCTTCGTTAATTTCTATACCCATCAATATAGGGATGGATTTTCTCTCCACATATTAATGCTCCCGAGTTCCAATCCTGAAGATAAGGTTATGCAATGACTCCTTGACATGTATAAAATACACCTAACACACAAAATTGGATTTCTAATGGAAGCATTATAAAAAAAAACACCATGGTTAGTCTTTGAGTCTTGTTGTCATGTGATTTCTTAAGGTCAAAATAGGTATATTGAATTTTGAAAAAAAAACTTGCAAAGGGATTATGTTAACATCTTCAAATATTATGGCATTTTCGCTCAACCAAATAGCCCAATGCACAAGAAATGGTAATGATACATGGTCTAAAATGTTTTCATCTTGCATCTGTGTCTTAAGTCCCTCTTCGACATGATTTCCATTGAAAACTAGTTCCTCTGGATAAAGTTTTAGTTGCACACACTTCTATTATTAAATGACATCCTACTAGCATATAATAAATGGAATCTAAAGCACACTATGCATGCTGGAAACATACTTAGGCCCTCGAAAAAAACACTTTGTAAGTAATTTTTTATTAGAATTTTTTTGTTCAAAGACATCCTAAATAATAAACTTGTTTTTTTAGGTCCTTTAATTTTTATAACTTGTTCCACCACTATTTTACTTACTGGCTTTGAACATCAATGAATATTGCATCATATTCTAGTCTTATTGTGTAATATCCCCTTCAAGGGTTTTTGACTAGACCAAAAGGTCCTCTACATATTTAATATGAATAATATTGGAGGTCAACCAATGGATGAATGCTTTATACTCCTTTCCAAGCATCCCCACCATACCAATGTTCCTTGTCTATTTTTGGACCCCTTTCTAATGATTTTCAGTCCCCTTTCTAATGATTGTCAATGTTTGGGATTTGAGCCTATGATAATGAAATGATATTAATGAGTATTAAGTGATCATGTAAACCATTAGACATTATATAATATTATCCATAGTGTATCTAGGGTTCAACTACAATTTGATTTTTTTTTTATCACTACTGGATTTCCATATAAGTCATTTTCCCACTAATGAGAATGCTAGAACTATAAAATTTCAAAAAATGGAGGCATTTTTACATATTTTATTAGGTTTTATAATCCATTGATCAAAATTTAAAGGTTCTATGTACTTCGATATTATCAACCTCTTCCATAATCCATCTTTAGTGAAAAGCTTCAATAGGATTTTCATAGTGAAAGACTTACCAAAGTGAAATATAATATTTAGTTCCCAACCTGTAATTTTATTTGATTTTCCAAACTATCTTGCCTCATTAGTTCCATTTTTTCCATCTCACCTTTCCAAATCCATAAGATGTGGAAGATATTTCTTGTAATTTTGTCCAAAATCCCTTTATGATATAGGAAAAGAGTGCCAATACATTGAGATTACCTCTAAACCAAAGTTAACTAATGTTAGTCTTCCCCTAAGAGAGACCCATTCAATATACCAAGAGAAATGCCTTCACTTGTACTAAGTATCCAAATCCAATCTCTAAAAGCACACCTATTTGAAATCAAATGAAACTTTATAAAATGGCAGTATTTCCTTAAGATCATTCCATTGACCTAACATCATATTATGGAATATAATAGAAGATTTTCTTTCATTCACTCCCATACTAGTAATAAGATAACATAGATATAGAATTTATTGATATATTAATGCATCATTGATGGGTCCATCATCAAACAACAATGCATCATCCACAAAACAATGGTGGGTAAGGGAAACATTGCATCACATCTTTATCCCTCTGTGTGTACGATAGGATTTCTAATGAGTCAAACCTCTGCTTAGTCATTCAATGATCAATGGAAAAAGTAGAGGATAGAGGGTGAAACTATCCCTTAATCCTCTGGAGGGATATAAGAAAGAAGTACCAAAACCATCTATCAATAATTAAAAGGAAATAAAAGATTTACAACCTTCCACCCAATAAAAGAAAATTACAATAGAGCCGCACATGTAGCATCATCAATCTTACATAGAACTAACTTTCTATGATATGCCTTATAAAAATCCAATTTAATGATGTAGGGGTAAATTTTTCTTACCTTGATAGGATGTAGGCCTTCCTAAGCAATACCTATGGATTCATGGATTTTCTTATCATTTAGAAACCGAAATTGCTAACTTGATATCACTGGACATAACATTGATTTAATCATTCTTGCTATGACCTTGGTGATGATCTTGTATGCAAGGATATAAATTGATATTGGCTTAAAATTATTAAAGTATATGTTAGAGTCGGTCTGGTCAGCCCTCCGTCAGAGATCAAAACTCTTTGTTCATTTCAATTTTAAGTGTCCCCCTCCATTCACTCAGCTACATTCTGCTAGGGGCATGCCATGATCTGACGGAGAAAGTCAATCATTTTCCCTCATGTCTGGCTCCTGCTGGCTCAGGTCTTTGTCCATAATCACCGAAAGTTCATGACAGTCAAGGTCTGATCCTTTACAGGACAAAGTCATTTTTATGTTTGGGTCTAGGAATTCATCAATTTGGTCTTTGAAAACATGTCCAGAACAAGCCATGCAGGCCAGAGGGAGGCCCTTATACAACTATGGTTCAGAGAGCTTCATTGTCACTTGGATAGACATCGACTCTTCTTCAAAACTCTGTTTTGAAGAAAAGTCAAACAAGGTCATTTATGACAAAATTTTCCAAAAAATCACCAGTTGACTTTTCAGATGCAGTTATGATTTACATGGCCAAATGCTCTGTCATACAGTCCCTGCAAAGAGGTGCCGAAAATTTCATCATTTGAGCCAAAATGTCAAAGGGAAAGTGAAAATCAGTGTGTTTAAAGGTCAATGAAAAAGTGCAAAACACAACATTAGAAAAGGGGTTTTCAAAGAGGCAAAAATCAAACCCATCTCCTCCAAGGCTATAAATACATGTTTTGACCCAAAGCAAAGGCATTGTGCAGCTACAAGACTTGGAGAAGACATTTGTAAAGACGTGAGGGTGAGATTGGAGAGTTTGAGTGAGCGGAAGCAGGTTTTGGAAGCGCACGACGCATATAACCAGGGGCGCGGCGCACTCATCGGGCGTGACGCACATGCAGCCAGCCTGACGTTGAAAGATTACTCGAGCATAGCGCATACAAAGCGCGCGGCGCACTGGAAACTGCGTGCGGTGCACACAGTCCAGCAGCCAAGAAACGGTGCCAAACCACTTCAAACTTTGGGGAAGGCTATCAAATTGAGAGGTAAGCCTTATGAAATCACCTGCTCATCAAATTTTGTCAAGGATATGGTGTTTGTGAAGAGGTTTGAATGTCACCCAAAATTCGTAATGTCAACCATGTGAAAATCACCAAGAAGACGAGGGCTGGGGTTGTAAATTTGTGTTGTTATTGCCAAGGCTGCACTCCACTCACCTATTCCCCTCACCTATCATTTTTCCCCATCCTCCCTCACCATTTTTCCTAAACCCCTGCCCTAAGTCACTACCAAACCCTCTCCCTATTCCTCCATTATTTGGTTAACTCAAAGTCACCACGAAACCAGCTTATTGGGCAAGCAAAGCTGTGGAAGAGGGTGCATGGTCAAAGGGTTAAAGAGTCAAAACAATTAGGAAGAAATTCGGGTGTTTTCATAGCGCACGGTGCACAAACCAAGGAGTGTGGTGCACTCACTGGGCACGGCGCACATAGGGCCCGCCCACTGTGTAAATATAACACTGGCGCGGCGCATACCCGGTGCGCGGCGCACTGGGCAGAGCGCGCGACGCACTGGCCAGAGCGCGCGGCGCACAGAAATATAAGGCCCAAAATCTATCCAATCTGCCTGAAAAATTTTGAATGCTCACCAAATTTGAAAGGTAGGCCACCTACCTCAGTTCTTGAATCAAAATTGAAAGGGATAGTATGGTGGTAGGGGTATAAATCAAGTGCAAACATTTTTATAAAGCCAACAAAAGAAAAACAAAGAAATCATGATCCTAGGGTTTATGCTACAGTGACAAGGCTGCCAATATGTTTCAAACCCTACCCCATCAGCACTATACCTAAACTACTCCCAAGTCCTTCATAAATTTCTCCCTTTAGCCCCTATTCCTATTTCATCATTCCCCTCCTAATACTCCCTGTTTTATTGTCCCCTTGGTGGCAGATTTTCAGAGCAGCTACCAGCTTCATTGGAATTCAAGGGCAGCATAAAACTCCGGGTAATAATAGCAGTAATGGCATCCAAAGTTTCATCAAAATATGAGGAGGAGGCCCACAGTGACACAACTTCAGGAGAAAGGGCCCAAAGGAGACATCATCGGAGTGGCAGATATCTTAGAGACGAACCAAATACCCTCACCGAGTTATAGGCATGCCCTCTTGCTATGTCTTGTTTCTAGCAATTAGCATGTTTCGAATTTTGTCAGAGAGTGGCAAATGTCAGAGTTCATCATGAGTTGGCCCGTCTTTTTGCACTTCACCTACATGGGGGACAGTCTATCTTGGCTGCGGTCACTTTCACATTGACACCCGAGACCATATCAGTGGCAACAGGCATACCAAACATTGGAGAGCAGTGGCATAAGAAAAAGAAAGTAGAGAGGCATCATTATGAGCCTTACATCAAAGACAGCTGTTTGAGCCACCTCACGAGAGTTTTTCCATTCAGATTTCTAAAAGATGAGTATGCCCCGCTCATGAAATTGATCATGAAGTACTTCAGTTGCGAGGGTAGGTTTTCTCGCCTTTATGCCTATCACATCAGGTTGCTCATGCACTTTACCAGGGTGCGGATGATGAACCTCCCATTTTCATCTGCGGGAACATAGAGAGGATGAGAAATTTCATGCAGCACAAGACCCCTCGACAACAACTCAATAGTGTGTATCACTTTGCCCTCATTTGGATTTTGGTAGACCATCAGTTGGGATTGTAGGGTATTGCTTGGGAGGAATTCATATCGTGTGACTTCTTCAGCGCTCCATAGGTGGTTTCAGAGGCAGAGCATGAGGTAGGGGGCCCATCTCATCAGTATGAGCTACATGAGACTGCCACTATGCCAGTATACATCACCTATTAGAAAGGCAGTAGACCCTTATTTGCAGCACCAAAGCGAGTGTTATCTCCACTCGGGGTGGAAGGGGCCTCGCTTCTGACATCAGAATCACAGGAGCAGGGCAAGGGTAAGGAGCCAATGTAGGAGGAAGGGCCATCAGGTGAGCGAGAGACCGAGTTTTTTCTCCTCTAGGATGATGAGACAGATGCAGAACCAACAAATGCAGAGCTTATAGAGATCATCCGGGAGCAACAATCAGAGATTAAAGACTTGTCCATTGATTTAGAAAGGGCCAAGTGGAACATGAAGTACCTGGAGCAGAGAAACAAGCATCTTGAGGACCAACAGACGATTATGGAGCTTCAAAACATTCGTGAGCATTGCCAAGCTACTCAAAGGAGAAGAGTTCAGCCCGCATCACTGGAGCAAACGATCAATGAGGATCGGGAGGCCTATCTCGAGATCAGGAACATGTAGTTGGAGAGGATGCTGGACAAAGCTGATCAGAACCTTGCTCTACTGAGACACATGACATTTCGTTACAGGGTACGAAACATGAGTGCACAAGCCGGGATAAGGAACTTGAAAGCAAAATTGAGGAAAGCAACAAGAAGGGAAAAACGGGAAAAAGAGAAAGATCGGCTTCGAATCTTGGTTGAGGCTTCCTTGGCTTAGCATAGCACCCCATAGAGATCCTCCAGCCCAAATTTCAAAAAAATTTGGGGAAATTTTGGTCACTTGATAATTTTTTGGGTAAAAAGCAGGGATTTTCTCCCTGTGCACCGTGCCACTGGCACGACGCTAAAATTCTAGGGCTCCAATTGAGAAATTTCTTGAAGATTTGGATTCAGCATGGTAAATTACGACTACTGGTGTCCGGGAAAGAGATTTGGGCAAGATCTGGGTCCCCTAAAGGTCCAAAAACACCCAAAAATGGCCTCTCTGCCACTTTTTTGACACACAGAAAGCAGTATTGGGAGAATGGATATTCGGAGGGGAAAATGAGCACCAAATTTGAAACTTCCAGTTGGGTTAGAAAGTAGACAGGACAGGATTTCAAGAAAGACCACTTTGGAACATTTTGGACACCTGAAAGTGCCCCAAAACAGGCCCCAAAGTAGCGCGACGCACAGAGAAAATGGCACGGCGCACAGAGGAAAAAATTGCCAATTTGCTTCCGTTTCGCGAAATTTCGGTTCGCGACTTCTCCAAGTGGGCACGCTCATCTACACTTAGGTTTTTTGGCACAAAAGGTGGCATATAAAGTGTTTTTTCTCCAGATTGGATTCTATCCAAGTGGTGAAGGAAGGAAAACCGTCACCCAAGCCAAATGTCATGGTTGTGGCGCTGCACCTGTAGTTGATGGTTGGCTCTCCATCTCCATTTTGCAATGATTCGAGTAAATCCCCAACCCTTGGGCGTTCTATCTCTTCCTCACACATTCTATATATTGTATGCAAGTTATTTGCAAAGGGTTGGTTGGCTTGCAACTTTTGGGACACTGTGGGAAAGAAAATTTGTTTCTTCACTATGTATTTTTGACAGAGAATTAATAAAGGGCAGCGGCTCTGTTTCATGAGATTCTTGTGGTTGTGAGTGTAGCAAATGTGTCTCTTATGTTTTCATATGTATTCAGTTATGTTTCATAATTCGTTTCATGTTCATTTCCAGTGAAATTTTCTGAGTGAGATTAGGTAGAATTCAATTTTATTGCTCTGCTTGTGGGAAAATTTCATGTTCAGTGTTATTCTTCCATTGAAAAGGATTCATGTCACTATGCCCTTTTCACTTTCTTTAGCAATCTATTCATGCCACGGTACCTCAAACTAAATTGTTACATTTTCCGCCTACCTTGCATCACGGAATAATTTGTGCCTTAGTATTAAATTCTCTGTTCTTTGCTGAGCGCCGGTCCCATAACATCCCAGAAGCTCGGTCATTCATGAAAATTGTTCCAGAATACCTATTCACTTACTAGCCTAAGGTAAATATTTCATTGTAAGTCATCTCAGACCTTTTTCAACTATCCATTCACTGAGCATGAGACGGAGAGAGCCCTCTCCTGCTCTGGTAGGGCTAGCTACCAGACTGAGCGTGGTTTGTGGTTACCCTAATTTTTGCCTCCCTTGAGCCTGAGGCAGATTTAGGTGCTAAGATAGTGGCGACTCCACTGGGAAAACAAACTGAAATCAGATCCCCTTGTTTCATAATAATTCTAAGCTTCCGGATGATGAGCTTAGGATTGGAAAGGCTGAGTAAGTTGGTTGTGTCCTGTGATTTTTCTCGATAGCACGCTTGCTTTGAGACGATATACCAGAGCCAATCCAGACCCGGATCCTCCTCATATTTACGAAAATCCCAATTTGATTCCAAGTCTCCTTCGTCAAGAAAGCACCATAACTCCTGAGTTCAAATCCCATTCATGTCCCGACATTTTTGAGTATCTGGAAGAGCTCGAGTTTGACGAACGATTTGAGATATCATTGTTTAAGTCTAAATCCGAAAGGGCTGTTGATTATACTGTCCCCAATCCCCAATTCCTTATGGACCTCGAAATAGAAAGAGCTAATCGGTTAATTGATAATTATATTGCAACATAGCCCCAAACTCCAATTGCTAACCCCTTGCAAACTGTGCACACTCCTCCAAAATCGCCAAGCCCAAATCCACCGAGAGTGATGGCCGCTCGTTTTGCACCCCTTGTTCTGCCCCAAGTTCTAGATGATATGCCCGCGGATTATCAAAGTAAAATCCCATTTTTTGATGGCACTCCTAACAACATTACTGCTCAGCAACATGTAGACAAAATGGCAGACTTCTATGAAATCCATGAGATCGATGAGGAGAATGTGTTAATGAGACCCTTTGTACAGAAATTTGCAGGTGATGTGAGGAAATGGTTTAGAGGTTTGCTGGCAGTAAGTATCACTACCTTGGTTGAACTACAAAGACAATTTTTGAACCGGTGGGCAGTGAAAAAGAATCCTCTTCAAATTCTGGCTGAATATGAACAAATCAACCGAAACGCTGGTGAGTCGGTCGAAGACTATTGTGTTAGATTTAATGAAGTCTATAATGAAATTTCAGATCATCTAAAGCCACTTGTGGGACTAGCAATGATGAAGTTTCCAGATGGTTTTGATGCTGACATGGCGTACGAAATAAGAGAAAGCGAACCAGCCACAATGGAAGACATGAAGAAAATTGTGGTCAGCGTTAGGAAAATCTACTGTCCAAAAGAGCTAGAGCGAAAGCAGAGAAGAAAACCACTGTGAAAGAAGAATCTTCTTCAATGGATCAACTTCTCAAAAAGGTAGAGCAGATGCTTGAAAGGGTAAAACTTGACAAGCCAGAGCCACAAGTTAGGAATCCTAACTTTCGTGGCCAGCAACAGCCACAATATAGAATAAGACAAAGAGATTGACAAACTCAAGGGCAGACAACACAACAGCTGGTACAAACACCTTTGCAGTAGAATTTGTGCATGGACCGGAGTCAGATGAGGACGGGAATGTAATAGGCAAAGAAAACCATCTCTTTACTCCAGATGAGCTGCCTACTTACATTACCGAAGAGGAAGAATGTGCAGTGAATTCAACGGCACACCAAGACACTGATTTTATTCTAGCTAGCGACATTGTGTTGGAAGAAGAATCAGAAGAATATCAAAGAGGGTATATGAATGCTTTGTCCACACAATAGCAACGATATTCATTTAGAAACAAAGATGTGCCTGCCAAACCAATTCAGAAAAAGAAGGAGGTTGAAACAGCAAAAAATGATTCATCAACTACACAAAGAAAGGGAAAGGAGGTGGTTGGTCCGAAAAGCAGCAAATCAAAATCAGCAGAACCGTCACAGCAACAAGCTACATCAAAGGAAAGGAAATAGATCCCAGTCAAAGAGGTAGAAAAGACTCCCTCTTTTAGCTTAGAGAATGAGATTTCTAAGTTAAAGGTATCCATCCCCTTGACTGAAATAATGAAGAACAATAGTTATAGAGGACAGATTTCTAAGATGTTGAATTTGGACCTAATGTCCGACATGGTAAACGTAGAAGATGATCAGCATGAAATGATTTTTGGACTAGCAACGAATGGTGAGTCTCCTAATAGTGATGTGCCACCCTTCTATATCAGTTTACGGTTGCATGATTTTGTGTTACACAATGCCATGTTCGATTCCGGAGCTTCTCACAATCTCATGCCCAAGGCTATCATGGATAAGCTTGGTCTGGACATCACCTGGCAATATCATGATCTCTATTCATTCGATTCCAGCAGAGTAAGATGTATAGGACTCATCAAAGACTTGGTTGTGAGTTTGGATCAGCTTCCTATGAAAAATGTTTTGATGGATGTGGTGGTAGCAGATATTCCTCCAAGGTTTGGCATGCTTCTTTCCAGGTCTTGGGTAGCGAAATTGAAAGGGACACTACAGTTGGATTTCTCTTATGCAACAATCCTGGTGTTTGGACAAATGAGGAAGTTATATCGGGAAAAAAAATGAAATATATGATCACAAGCAAGGGGAAACCTATAAATCATCCTATTAACTATGTACATATAGATTTAGAGTCTTTTGTTTTGTTTTCAGATAGTTTAAATGACATAGATAGTCAGATAGTAGAAGCAGATGACATTCCGGAAATAACAGAAAATTTCGGAGAAATTTTTGAATAAAGAAGGACAAGAAAAGCAACAAAATGTTGGGCAATCAGTTGAAAGTAATGGACAACAAGCAGACAAGGAACGACAAACAGATTTCCAACACTTACAAGAGGAAGAAGAAGGCTTGTGGACCATGTATTTTGATGGAGCAGTAGGAAATGATGGAGATGGAATTCGTATTTGGGTATGCAGTCCTTTCTCCACCCCAAACAAAGTGCGTAGCAGCGTGAGGGTTTTCTCTTACAAGCTGACCTTTGAGTGTTCAAACAATGAAGCTGAGTATGAAGCTCTGATTACTGGCCTGAAGATTCTTATAAAGCTGAATGCAAAAAGGATTCCAATATATGGCGACTCCGAATTGGTAATAAAGCAGGTCAGAGGTGAGTATCAAGCAAAACATCCTAGGATGCAGGCCTATCGTAATGCAGTCTTAGACATCTTGAAGTTATTTTCAGAATACACCTTGACATGTGTGCCTCGTATACAAAATAGTATTGCTGATGCTCTTGCCAAGGTAGCAAGCAGTTTGAAGATCCCAATGAACTCCAACAATAAATTTGAAATCCATGTCAAGCATCGTCCCACCATTCCAGAAAATCAGCGATATTGGCAAGTGTTTCAAGATGATGAAGAGATTAAGGATTTTCTACTCAACAAAGTCAGTTCAAAGAAACCTCCATTGATGTAGAAAATGACGATGACAAAAGGAATGGTACAGATGGAGTGCAGATCAATGAAATGGATGTGTTGCAGCTGAAGAATAACATCATTCCTAAAGGCTTGATACCTCTAGAAGAGCTTTTTTATCAGGATGATGTAGCCCGAAAGCCAAAATTGCAGCCAACAGAGAAGAGTGTAGAAGAGGTCAACATCGGTACAACTGCCAATCCAAAGTTGGTGAAATTGTCTAAAGCATTACCACCAAAAGTCAAGGACAAATACATCAGTTTGATGGATTCATTTGTAAATGTGTTTGCTTGGGACTATTCTGATTTAAAGACCTATGATACAAATATTACTCAGCACACAATACCCATCAAGCCCAATCAAAAACCATTCAGACAGAAGTTGAGAAGGATAAATCCAAAGTTACTGCCATCTATCGAAAAGGAGGTAAACAGGTTGTACAAGTCAGGTATCATTGTGCCCATCGTATTTTTAGATTGGATATCTAACTTAGTGCCGGTACACAAGAAGACCGATGAGATCCGCCTATGCATTGATTTCAGAAATCTAAATAAAGTCTCATTGAAGGACAACTATCCACTGCCCAAGATGGACCATATACTTCAGCGAGTAGTGGGGGCATCTCTTATGTCACTGCTTGATGGTTATTCCAGATATAACCAAATTTCTGTCCATGAAGATGATAGAGACAAGACAACATTCACCACTCCATGGGGAACCTTTCACTACGTCAAAATTCCCTTCGGTTTAAAGAATGCAGGTGCCACATTTCAGCGAGCAATGGACTTGGATTTTGCAAATGAGAAGGATGTGTTTTTGGTGGTGTACCTGGATTATTTGACGGTATTTTCCAAATTTGATGAAGAGCACATACATCACCTAAAAATTGTCTTTCAAAAGTGCAGGAAATATGGTCTATCGCTGAATCCTAAGAAGAGCTTGTTCGCCATGGAGGAAGGAAAATTACTTGGCACATCATTTCAAAGGATGGCATTCGTATAGATCTAGCAGGTGTGCAAAAAGTTCAGCAAATCGATCTCCCTAGGAACAAAAAAGAGATACAATCATTCAACGGTAAAATGAATTTTCTGCGTCGCTTTGTGCCTAATCTTGCAGAACACTTAAGAGAAATGACCAACATGCTTAAGAAGGACAGCCAGGTGAAATGGACAGAGGAGGCTGTAAAATCTTTCAACTTGGTCAAATTGGCCCTTTCTTCAGCTCTAGTTCTATTCAGCCCAAACTACACTCAGGATTTCATATTGTTTTCATTTGCTTCTGAGCACACTATGGCAGCGGTATTATTACAGAGGAGAGATGATCATGAAAGACCCATTTCATTCTTCAGTAGGGCTATAAGGGATGCAACTTTAAAGTACAACATCATTGAGAAGCAAGCTCTGGCATTGGTGAAGGCATTGAAGGATTTCCGGGTATATATCTTACATTCTCACATTCTGGCCTATGTTCCTAACACTGCTGTAAAAGATGTTTTGTTGCAGACCGATCCGGAAGGGAGAAGAGGCAAATGGATTGCAACCTTGCTGGAATATGATGTGGAAATAAAGCCCACAAAGCTGGTCAAAGGACAGGGGTTGGCGAAGCTAATGGCCGAATCATATTTGCATGCCTTGGACATAAATATGATCACTGCCATGTTCGATGAGAATGAGGAGATATCATCCATTCAGGTATCTGAAATATTTTCTTTGTCCCCATGGTATTCAGATATAATATATGTGCTGAAAAATCTGTCACCACTGCTCGGCATGACTAGAAACAAAGCGAGAACACTCAAATTGAAGGCTGCCAAGTTTTGCATTTTGAATTCTGCACTGTATTGGAAGGATCCCGGGGCATTTTATTAAATTGTTTGGTGGAAGAGGAGGAAAATAAAGTCATGGAGGATTTCCACGGAGGAGAGTGTGGTGGTCACCTTTTTTGGAAGTCAACAACGAACAAAATTTTGAGAGCAGGGTACTACTGGCCTACTTTGTTTGCTGATGTGTATAAGATGGTCAAGCGCTGTTATAAATGTCAGATTTTCGAAGGAAAACAAAAATTACAGCCTTTGCCACTTAAGCTTATTGAGGTGAGCACTCCTTTCCAGTAGTGGGGATTAGATTTCATTGGGGAAATTCATCCCGCCTCTTCCGGACAGCGTAGATGGATCCTTACAGTGACAGACTATTTCAAAAAATGGATTGAGGCAGCTCCCACCAGACAAGCTACAAACACGATAATCATTTCATTTCTCGAAAATAACATCTTGGCTCGCTTTGGTTGTCCAAATAAGTTAATCACCGATAATGCAACAACTTTCAAATCAAAGAGGATGGTAGAATTTTGTCATAGGTATCACATCATTTTGGGTCATTCAACTGCCTATCATCCGCAAGGCAATGGATTGGCGGAATATTCAAATAAATCATTGGTCAAAATCATCAAGAAGCTGCTGGAAATAAATAAAAAGAACTGGAATAAGAGGTTGGTCCATGCGCTTTGGGCAGATCGGATCAGTCAGAAAAAGTCCATTGGTATGTCACTATTTGAGCTTGTTTATGTAGTTGATATAGTATTTCTCACCTCTCTTGCTACCCCGGTGGTCAGACTTCTTCAGGAGGCCGACAGTGATGAAGATCCCATGCAGAGAAGGTTGAATCAAATGATCCACTTGCAGCAAACAAGAGAAAAAGTTTTCAAGAATACATCCAAATTGCAGGAGAAAATAAAGAAAATCTATGACAGAAAAGCAAAGGCAGATAAATTTCAGTTGGATGATGTGGTGCTGAAGTGGGATCCAAGGAATGAAGAGAAAGGCAAGCACGAAAAGTTCGAAAATCTCTGGAAAGGTCCTTTCAAGATTGCAGCATATAGGGGTCAGAATGCCTTTCTTCTGAAGGAAATGAACGAGGAAGATTGTCTTGGAGGGCCGATCAATGGTCGACTGCTCAAGCGGTATCAATGCTGATTTATTAACGCTGCTTCCACTGTCATTGTAAATACCATTTTTCATTTTAGTTTGGTTTCAGTCTGTAAAGCTAGTTTTTGAGTTGTTTCAATGTCAAGTAGAGCCAATTTCTTGGTCATTTCAATTTCATAAATAAGTCAGAGTTCTGTGTTGTTTATCAAAATGATGACTCCATAGCCCAATGGATGAAAGGCACTGTCTAGATCCTCCAAAGATCTGCTGTTCTTGGCACCTCCAAGGAGCTACCATCCCCCATTGGAGCCAATGTTAGAGTCGGTCTGGTCAGCCCTCCATCAGAGATCAAAACTCTTTGTGCATTTCAATTTTAAGTGTCCCGCTCCATTCACTCAATTGAATTCCGCTAGGGGCATTCCATGATCTGACGGAGAAAGTCATGCTAATCATTTTCCCTCATGTCTAGCTCCTACTGGCTCAGGGCTTTGTCCATAATCACCGAAAGCTAATGACAGTCAAGGTCTGATCCTTTACAGGACAAAGTCATTTTTATGTTTGGGTCTAGGAATTCATCAATTCGGTCTTTGAAAACATGTCCAGAACAAGCCATGTAGGCCAGAGGGAGGCCCTTATACAACTATGGTTCAGAGAGCTTCATCGTCACTTGGATAGACATCGACTCTTCTTCAAAACTCTGTTTTGAAGAAAATTCAAACAAGGTCATTTATGACAAAATTTTCCAAAAAATCACCAGTTGAATTTTTAGATGCAGTTATGATTTACATGGCCAAATGCTTTATCATACAGTCCCTGCAAAGAGGTGCCAAAAATTTCATCGTTTGAGCCTAAATGTCAAAGGGAAAGTGAAAATCAGTGTGTTTAAAGGTCAATGAAAAAGTGCAAAACACAACATTAGAAAAGGGGCTACCAAAGAGGCAAAAATCAAACCCATCTCCTCCAAGGCTATAAATACACATTTTGACCCAAAGCAAAGGCATTATGGAGCTACAAGACTTGGAGAAGACATTTGTAAAGACGTGAGGGTGAGATTGGAGAGTTTGAGTGAGTGGAAGAAGGTTTTGGAAGCACGCGACGCATATAACCAGGGGCACGACGCACTCACTGGGCGCGATGCACACGCAGCCAGCCCACTGTTGAAAGATTACTCGGACGCGGCATATACAAAGCGGGCGGCGCACTGGAAATTGCGCGAGGCGTACACAGTCCAGCGGCCAAGAAACGGTGCCAAACCACTTCAAACTTTGGGGAAGGCTATCAAATTGAGAGGTAAGCCTTATGACATCACCTGCTCATCAAATTGTGTTAAGGATATGGTGTTTGTGAAGAGGTTTAAATGTCACCCAAAATGCATAATGTCAACCATGTGAAAATCGCCAAGAAAACGAGGGTTGGGGTTGTAAATTTGTGTTGTTATTGCCAAGGCTGCACTCCACTCACCTATTCCCCTCACCTATCATTTTTCCCCATCCTCCCTTAAAATTTTTCCTAAACCCCTGCCCTAAGTCACTACCAAACCCTCTCCCTATTCCTCCATTATTTGGTTAACTCAAAGTCACCACGAAACTAACTTATTGGGTAAGAAAAGCTGTGGAAGAGGGTGCATGGTCAAAGGGTTAAAGAGTCAAAACAATTAGGAAGAAATTCGGGTGTTTTCGTAGCGCGTGACGCACACACCAAGGAGCGTGGCGCACTCACTGGGCACGGCGCACACAGGGCCCGCCCACTGTGTAAATATAACACTGGCGCGGCGCATACCCGGCGCGCAGTGCACTGGGCAGAGCGCGCGGCGCACAGAAATATAAGGCCCAGAAACTATCCAATCTGCCTAAAAACTTTTGAATGCTCACCAAATTTGAAAGGTAGGCCACCTACCTCAGTTCTTGAATCAAAATTGAAAGGGATAGCATGGTGGTAGGGGTATAAATCAAGTGCAAACATTTTTATAAAGCCAACAAAAGAAAAACAAAGAAATCATGATCCTAGGGTTTATGCTACAGTGACAAGGCTGCCAATATGTTTCAAACCCTACCCCATCAACACTATACCTAAACTACTCCCAAGTCCTTGATAAATTTCTCCCTTTAGCCCCTATTCCTATTTCATCATTCCCCTCCTAATACTCCCTGTTTTATTGTCCCCTTGGCGGCAGATTTTCAGAGCAGCTACCAGCTTCATTGGAATTCAAGGGCAGCATAAAACTCAGGGTACAAATAACAGTAATGGCATCCGAAGTTTCATCAGAATATGAGGAGGAGACCCACAATGACACAGCTTCGGGAGAAAGGGCCCAAAGGAGACATCACTGGAGTGGTAGACATCTTAGAGACGAACCAAACACCCTCACCGAGTTGCAGGCATGCCCTCTTGCTATGTCTTGTTTCTAGCAATTAGCATGTTTCAAATTTTGTCAGAGAGTGGCAAATGTCAGAGTTCATCATGAGTTGGCCTGTCTTTTTGCACTTCACCTACATGGGGGATAGTCTATCTTGGCTGGGGTCACTTTCACATTGACACCCGAGACCATATCAGTGGCAATAGGTATACCAAACATTGGAGAGCAGTGGCATAAGAAAAAGAAGGTAGAGAGGCATCATTATGAGCCTTACATCAAAGACAACTATTTGAGCCACCTCGCGAGAGTTTTTCCATTCAGATTTCTGAAAGATGAGTATGCCCCACTCATGAAATGGATCGTGAAGTACTTCAGTTGCGAGGGGAGGTTTTCTCGCCTTTATGCCTATCACATCAGGTTTCTCATGCACTTTACCAAGGTGTGGATGATGAACCTCCCATTTTTCATCTGCGGGAACATAGAGAGGATGAAAAATTTCATGCAACACAAGACCCCTCGACAGCAGCTCAACAGTGTGTATCACTTTTACCTCATCTGGATTTTGGTAGACCATCAGTTGGGATTGCAGGGTATTGCTTGGGAGGACTTCATCTCCCGTGACTTCTTCAGAGCTCCACAGGTGGTTTCAGAGGCAGAGCACGAGGTAGGGGGCCCATCTCATCAGTATGAGCTACATGAGACTGCCACTATGCGAGTATACATCACCTATCAGAAAGGCAGTAGACCCTTATTTGCAGCACCAAAGCGAGTGTTATCTCCACCCGGGGTGGAAGGGGCCTTGCTTCCGACATCAACATCACAGGAGAAAGGCAAGGGTAAGGAGCTAGTGTAAGAGGAAGGGCCATCAGGTGAGCGAGAGGCCGAGTTTATTCTCCTCTAGGATGATGAGACAGATGCAGAACCAACAAATGCAGAGCTCATAGAGATCAACCGGGAGCAGCAATCAGAGATTGAAGACTTGTCCATTGATTTAGAAAGGGCCAAGTGGAACATGAAGTACCTGGAGCAGAGAAACAAGCAGCTTGAGGACCAACAGACGATTATGGAGCTTCAAAACATTTGTGAGCATCGCCAAGCTACTCAAAGGAGAAGAGTTCAACCCACATCACTGGAGCAAGCGATCAATGAGGATCGGGAGGCCTATCTCGAGATCAGGAACATGCAGTTGGAGAGGATGCTGGACAAATCCGATTAGAACCTTGCTCTACTAAGACACATGACTTTTCGTTACAGGGTGCGAAACATGAGTGCACAAGCCCGGATAAGGAACTTGAAAGCAAAATTGAGGAAAGCAACAAGAAGGGAAAAACGGGGAAAAGAGAAAGATCAACTTCGAATCTTGGATGAGGCTTCCTTGGCTCAACATAGCACCGCATAGAGATCCTCCAGCCCAAATTTCAAAAAAATTTGGGGAAATTTTGGTCACTTGATAATTTTTTGGGTAAAAAACAGGGATTTTCTCCCTATGCACTGCGCCACTGGCGCGACGCTAAAATTCTAGGGCTCCAATTGAGAAATGGCTTGTAGATTTGGATTCAGCATGGTAAATTACGACTAATGGTGTCTGGGCAAGAGATTTGGGCAAGATCTGGGTCTCCTAAAGGTCAAAAAACACCCAAAAATGGCCTCTCTGCCACTTTTTTGACACACAGAAAGAAATCTTGGGAGAATGGAGATTCAGAGGGGCAAATGAGCACCAAATTTGAAAATTCTAGCTGGGTTAGAAAGTAGACATGACAGGATTTCGAGTAAGCCCACTTGGGCACATTTTTGACACTTGAAAGTTCCCCAAAAAAGGCCCCAAAGTAGCGCGACGCACAGAGGAAAAAATTGCCAATTTGCTTCCGTTTTGTGAAATTTCGGTTCGCGACTTCTCCAAGTGGGCCCACTCATCTATAATTCGGTTTTTTGGCACCAAAAGTGGCATATAAAGTGTTTTTTCTCCAGATTGGCTTCTATCCAAGTGGCAAAGGAAGGCAAACAGTCACCCAAGCCAAATGTCATGGTTGTGGCGCTGCGCCTGTAGCTGATGGTTGGCTCTCCATCTCCATTTTGCAATGATTCGAGTAACTCCCCAACCCTTGGGTGTTCTATCTCTTCCTCACACATTCTATATATTATATGCAAGTTATTTTCAAAGGGTTGGTTGGATTGTAACTTCTGGGAGACTGTGGGGAAAAAACTTTGTTTCTTCACTGTGTATTTTTGACAGAGAATTAATGAAAGGCAGCAGCTCTGTTTCATGAGATTCTTGTGGTTGTGAGTGTAGCAAATGTGTCTCTTATGTTTTCATATGTATTCAGTTATGTTTCATAATTCGTTTCATGTTCATTTCCAGTGGAATTTTCTAAGTGAGATTAGGTAGAATTCAATTTTATTGCTCTGCTTGTGGGAAAATTTCATGTTTAGTGTTATTCTTCTGTTGAAAAGGATTTATGTCATTATGCACTTTTCACTTTCTTCAGCAATCTATTCATGCCGCGGTACCTCAAACTAAATTGTTACATTTTCCGCCTACCTTGCCTCACGGAATAATCTGTGCCTTTGTATTAAATTCTCTGTTCTTTGCTGAGTGCCAGTCCCATAACATCCCAAAAGCTTGGTCATTCATGAAAATTGATTCCAGAATCCCTATTCACTTACTAGCCTAAGGTAAATATTTCATTGTAAGTCATCTCAGACCTTTTTCGACTATCCATTCACTGAGCGTGACACAGAGAGAGCCCTCTCCTGCTCTGGTAGGGCTAGCTACCAGACTGAGCGCGGTTTGTGGTTACCCTAATTTTTGCCTCCCTTCAGCTTGAGGCAGATTTAGGTGCTAACATAGTGACGAATCCACTGGGGAAACAAACTGAAATCATATCCCCTTGTTTCATAATAGTTCTAAGCTTCCAGATGATGAGCTTAGGATTGGAAAGGCTGAGTAAGTTGGTTGTGTCCTGTGATTTTTCTCAATAGCACGCTGGCTTCGAGACGATATACCAGAGCCAATCCAGACCCGGATCCTCCTCATATTTACGAAAATCTCAATTGGATTCGAAGACTCCTTCGTCAAGAAAGCACCATAACTCCCGAGTTCAAATCCCATTCATGTCCCATCATTTTTGAGTATCTTGAAGAGCTTGAGTTTGACGAACGATTTAAGTCTAAATCCGAAAGGGCTGTTGATTATACTGTCCCCAATCCCCAATTTCTTGTGGACCTCAAAATAGAAAGAGCTAATCTGTTAATTGATAATTATATTGCAACACAGCCCCAAACTCCAATTGCTAACCCCTTGCAAACTGTGCACACTCCTCCAACACCTCCAAGGCTAAATCCACTGTTGGGTCCATATAATACTAGTGATTACCCCATTACTTTGTAGTTATACCCCTTATTTATATTGTTGTGCCCCCATTGCCCCCATATTGTTATTAATGTGTCCATAGAATCCCTCTTTGGTTATTTTTGTGGCTTTATATTATTATTGTTAGGTCGACTGGATTATATTGTGACTCCTTAGACTCCTATATATAGAAAGGAGGTTTTGTCATTTGAATCATCCAAGAATTGTTCATTTATGTAATGTAAAGGAGACTGCCCCCTCGAAGAGGCTGAATTCTAAGGCGTTGATCTATCTTTTCTTGAGTTGGTTCCATAACATTTGGTAACAGAGCTTTGGATTCTAGGGTTTCGTTGCTCCAAACAGGTCATCATGGAATTTTCGCTATAACTTTTTTTCTGTGACGTTTCAGAAGTCACAAAAAAAACCCATCTGAGAAGAAATCGCGCTGAACCTTGGGTCCCAATTTTAGAGCTTTTCGCATGATATTTTCGGAGATATGATATGAGGAAGTTGGTATTTTTGTAGACTCCTGAATTAAATTCAAAACAGGTGACCTGGGGAAAATCATTATAACTTTCTCTTTTAGGATTAGATTGAAATTACGTAAGAAGGTACAGAAAGAAGATGGACTCTAGTTTCTTGTATGCATTTTTCAGATCCATAGGTCGAAACAATGACTCGTGGCACGTCGTACAAGTTTGCTCTACTTAACTAGTCTATAAGCAAGTCACTGTGGGAGATTTCGTATAACTCTTCCTTGGAGAAACAAATTTGGGTGAGACTTGTGTCATTGGAAAGAGGACTCAGAAGGCTACTTTATAACTGGATGATCCGAAATTACAGAGATACATCAGATTCAATATCAGGCTTCTACAAAGTGAAAAAAGGTGTGTAGTTTTTTTTTAAATTTTTGCATAAGCTTGGTTTGAAGGAATTCAAGGGCATAGTAAAGCATTATTATTGGTAACTGATGCCCCGAGGAAAAAAATGCAAACACCTAGTAAGGAACTTGAAAGCTCTAGCATGACTCATGAAGAAGAGGAAGAAATGCTACATGATATATCAAAATTACAAGAATAAGTGCAACAAATGTCACACTCACAAAAGCTAACAGAAGCTAAGATAAATGGCGTGGAATCAAAGATAAATGGCGTGGAATATAAAATAAAGGGAATGGAAGCTAAGATGGATGATTTGAAGACAAATTTGAGGACAGATTTGAAGACAGACATGGCAGATTTGAAGACAGATTTGACAAATTTTCTACAAGAAATACTTACTAATGGTGAAAAGATTGTAAAGGAAACTCATGATGTGAACAAAAGAAATGTTAATCATGATTCCATAGACTCTAATGTTGGATCTAAGACCCACCATATTCCAAAAATCGATATGAGGAAGTTTGATGGCAAGGATCCCGCCACATGGATATTACAGATGGAGCAGTTCTTCGATCTCAATAATGTGCAAAACACACAAAAGGTACGTATGGCAACTTTATATTTGGAACCAAATCAGTTTGTATGGTATCAATGGCTTTGCTCTCGTAAACAATTTATCACTTGGGCAATTTTTACGGAAGAATTGATAGCACATTATGAGGATACAAAAAGCAACACTTTTTTTAGCCAATTGATAAGTCTCAAACAAAAGGGTTCAATAATGGAGCACATTGAGGAGTTCCAAAAATTGAACATAAGGGTAAAAGATATTCCAGAGGAGCATAGGATTGATGTGTTCATAGGGTCTTTAAAGGATAATATCCAACATGATGTTCGCCTTTGGGAACCTGATTCATTAGAGAAGGCATTCAGGTTAGCAAGAAAAATGGAAAGCAAAATTATGGCAACAAGGAAGCATACCACTCACAACTATAAAGACGGAAGTGTTGTTGCCCCTAGTCTTCCACAACCTATAAGGTTGACACCACAACAATTGGAAGAAAAAAGAGCAAAAGGGCTTTGTTACAGTTGTGATAGCAAATACACTAAAGGTCATAAGTGTGCTGAGAAGAAATTATTCTACATAGATTGTGAAGAGGAAGAAGAAAAGGAGCAAGAAAGGTCAAAAGAAGAGGATATACTCCAGGAACAAAGCCTAGATGAAGAAAAAATAAATCCGACCATATCTTGTAATGCATTGGCAGGAATTACCACTCCTCAAACCATCAAGATAGAAGGACAAATCAAGAAGAAAAAGGTAATAGTGTTGATTGATTCAGGAAGCACCCACAATTTTATTCATTGTAGGGTAGCAAAAGAATTGAATTGCTTCCTATATCCAGCACCAGAGTGTCAAGTGATGATTGCAAATGGAGGAACAATAAATTGCTCTGGAAAGTGCCATAATATCAAGCTATCCATGGGAGAATATGTATTGACTAGCCCAATGCTTTCCATTCCAATGGGAGGTGCTGATGTTGTACTAGGAGTCCAATGGCTACAATCCTTGGGTACAATAGCTTTTAATTTTCAAGAACTTTTCATCAAATTTTCTACGGAAGGAAAGGAAGTTGAATTAAGGGGTATTGCAGGGAAACCAGGAAAGATAATCAGCTCTAATGGTATGACAAAGCTTCTAAAAAAGGAGAAAAGGGGTGTAATTGCACAATTATGTTCGCTAGATGTTTCCACATTAGAATCATCTATTTCTCCAGATCTCCAAAAAGTCTTGGACAATCATTCCAAGGTATTTGAGACTCCCAAAGGTCTCCCACCTATGCGTGATCATGATCATGCTATTCATCTGATTCCAGGAAGTGTTCCTCCAAACATCAGGCCGTACAGATATCCCTATGTCCAAAAAAGTGAAATTGAACGTATGGTTGCAGAAATGCTAGAGGCTGGTATAATTCAACCGAGTCAAAGTTCTTTCTCTGCTCCAGTAGTATTGGTGCACAAGAAGGATGGATCATGGCGCATGTGTCCGGATTATAGGGAGCTCAACAAGCTCACTATTAAAGATAAGTTCCCCATTCCTGTCATTGATGAATTACTGGATGAATTGCATGGATCAATTTACTTCACCAAGTTGGATCTTCGTTCAGGATATCATCAAATCAGAATGAAGATTGAAGACATTCCGAAAATGGCATTTAGAACTCATGAGGGTCATTATGAATTTTTGGTCATGCCTTTTGGCCTTACCAATGCACCTTCAACATTTCAAGGTTTGATGAATTCAATTTTCAAACCATTCCTTAGAAAATTTGTGTTAGCAAGTCTTGGAAGGATCATGTTGAACATGTTAATAGGGTGCTACAACTATTGGAGGAGAAACAATTATATGCAAAAAGATCCAAATGTTTCTTTGGAGTCCAGGAGGTGGAATATTTGGGTCATATTGTATCTCATGAAGGAGTTAAGGTAGACCCTAGCAAAATTAAAGCCATTAAGGAATGGAAAATCCCCACATCCATAAAGCATCTGCGAGAATTTCTTGGGTTGACAGGGTATTATCGCAAGTTTGTTAAGAATTATGGGAGAATAGCAGCACCTCTAACAACATTATTGAAGAAAGATGCATTTTCATGGACTCCGGAAGCAACAAAGGCCTTTGAACATCTTAAAGAGGCAATGTGCCAAGCACCGGTCTTAGCTACACCGGACTTCACAAAAACCTTTATTGTGGAATGTGATGCTTCAGGAAATGGAATTGGTGCTGTTCTAATGCAAGATGAAAGACCCATTGCTTTTGAAAGTCGTCCAATCAAGGGAAAGTTTTTAAGCAAAGCTATTTATGAGAAGGAAATGTTGGCAATACTCCATGCACTTAAGAAATGGCGACCCTACCTAATGGGAAGACACTTCAAGGTAAAAACGGATCATGATAGCCTTAAATACTTTTTAGAACAAAGATTATCCTCTGAAGAGCAACAAAAGTGGGTCACAAAGATGTTGGGTTATGACTTTGAAATCATCTACAAAAAAGGGAAGCAAAATGTGGTGGCAGATGCACTCTCAAGAAAGGATGAGGATGTGGAAGCATTGTTGTGTGCCATTTCTATTATCCAACCAGATTGGATAAATGAAGCAAGGGAGGAATGAAAGAATGACGAAGAAGTGTGGGCACTTATTCGAAAGCTACAACAAGATTCCAGTACGTCTGATACATTTAGCTGGCAAAATGATTCGTTATGGTACAAAGATCGCTTATACCTCTGTAAGAATTCCCAGCTAAAACAAAAGATTCTTATGGAATTGCACACTTCTCCCTTAGGAGGGCACTCAGGATTTTTAAAAACTTACCACAGGGTTAAGAAGGAATTTTTTTGGGATGGCCTTAAATCAGATATTCAAAAGTTTGTGGCAGAATGTTTGGTTTGCCAACAAAATAAAGTTGAAACAATTAAGACACCAGGTCTATTACAACCTTTATCCATTCCAAGCCAACGTTGGGAGGAGGTTTCAATGGATTTTATCACAGGTTTACCCAAGTCTGAGGGAAAGAGTGTCATCATGGTGGTAGTTGACAGACTTACCAAGTATGCACACTTTTGTGCATTATCACATCCATTTAAAGCCAGTACAGTTTCTACTGCATTTATGGAAACAATTCAAAAGCTACATGGAAACCCAAAGATTATTGTAAGTGACAGAGATCCCATTTTCACTGGAAATTTTTGGACAGAATTATTTTCTTGTCTTGGTACTCAGTTAGCTCATAGCTCATCTTATCATCCTCAATCTGATGGGAAAACTGAGATAGTAAACAAATGTTTGGAAGGATATCTTCGTTGCTTTGTATCTGATAAACAGACACAATGGGTCAAATGGTTGCCTCTGGCTGAATGGTGGTATAACACTTCCTTTCATACAACAACAAAAATGACCCCATTTATGGCACTTTATGGGTATCAACCACCATCCATCACATCATATTTAAAAGAAAATTCTAAGGTTCAGGCAGTGGAACATCACATCGAACATCAACAACAAGTCCTCCAACTCTTAAAGGATAACCTCGTGTTGGCACATAATAGAATGAAACAACACATCGATCAACATCGCAGTGAAAGAAGTTTTGATGTAGGTGATTGGGTATTCCTACGGTTACAACCATATAAGCAAATGTCCCTCAAGCAAGCTAAGAAGGATAATAAATTATCACCAAAGTATTATGGTCCGTACAAGGTGTTACAAAAGATTGGTACTATGGCATACAAATTGGAGCTTCTTGCAGCTTCTCCATTGCACCCAATTTTCCATGTTTCATGCTTAAAGAAGGTTATAGGCGACAAGCTCCCAGTTCAAACAATATTGCCAGAACTTGACGAGGAAGGAAAAATTATATTGGAACCAGAAGCAGTTATAGAAACAAGAACTCGACAGCTACAAAATCGATCAATTTCAGAGTGCCTTATCAAGTGGAAGAACTTATCCGTTGAAGATTCCACATGGGAGGATGAGAATTTTATGCAGAAGTATCCAGAACTACTCAAGCGTTGAGGACAACACATTTTTGAAGGCGAGGGGCATGTTGGGTCCCTATAATACTAGTTATTACCCCATTACTATTGTAGTTATACCCCTTATTTATATCGTTGTGCCCCCATTTCCCCCATATTGTTATTAATGTGCCGATAGAATCCATCTATTGTTATTTTTGTGGCTTTATATTATTATTGTTAGGTCGGATAGATTATATTGTGATTCCTTAGAATCCTATATATAGAAAGGAGGTTTTGCCATTTGAATCATCCAATAATTGTTCATTTATGTAATGTAAAGGAGGCTGCCCCCTCGAAGAGGCTGAATTCTAAGACGTTGATCTATCTTTTCTATCTTTTCTTGAGCTGGTTCCATAACATCCACCGAGAGTGATGGCCGCCCGTTTCACACCCTTTGTTCTGCCCCAAGTTCTAGATGATATGCCCACGGATTATCAAAGTAAAATCCCGTTTTTTGATGGCACTCCTAACAACATTACTGCTCAGCAACATGAAGACAAACTGGCAGACTTCTATGAACTCCATGAGATCGATGAGGAGAATGTGGTAATGAGACTCTTTGTACAGAAATTTGCAGGTGATGTGAGGAAATGGTTTAGAGGTTTGCCAGCAGCAAGTATCACTACCTTGGTTGAACTACAAAGACAATTTTTGAACCTGTGGGAAGTGAAAAAGAATCCTCTTCAAATTCTGGCTAAATATGAACAAATCAAACGAAACGCTGGTGAGTTGGTCCAAGACTATTGTGTTAGATTTAATGCAGTCTATAACAAAATTCCAGATCATCTAAAGCCACCTATGGGACTAGCAATGATGAAGTTTCCAGATGGTTTTGATGCTGACATGGCGTACCAATTAAGAGAAAGAGAACCAGCCACAATGGAAGACATGCAGAAAATTGCGGTCAGCGTTGAGGAAAATCTGCGATCCAAAGGAGCTAGTGCGAAAGCAGAGAAGAAAACCACTGTGAATGAAGAATCTTCTTCAATGCATCAACTTCTCAAAAAGGTAGAGCAGATGCTTGAAAGGGTAAAACTTGACAAGCCAGAGCCACAAGTTAAGAATCCTAACTTTCGTGGCCAGCAGCAGCCATAATATAGAATAAGACAGAGAGATCAGTGAACTCAAGAGCAGACATCACAACAGCCGGTACAAACACCTTTGCAACAGAATTTTGTGCATGGACCAGAGTCAGATGGGGACGAGAATGTAATAGGTGAAGAAAACCATCTTCTTACTCCAGATGAGCTGCCTACTTACATTACCGAAGTGGAAGAATGTGTAGTGAATTCAGTTGCACACCAAGACACCGAGTTTATTCTAGCTAGTGACACTCTGTTGGAAGAAGAATCAGAAGAATATCAAAGAGGGTATATGAATGCTTTGTCCGCACAACATCAACGATATTCATTTAGAAACAGAGATGTGCTAGCCAAACCAATTCAGAAAAAGAAGGAGGTTGAAATAGAAAAAAATGGTTCATCAGCTACACAAAGAAAGGGAAAGGAGGCGGTTGGTCCGGAGAGCAGCAAATCAAAATCAGCAGAACCGTCACAGCAGCAAGCTACATCAAAGGAAAGGAAAGAGATCCTAGTCAAAGAGGTAGAAAAGACTCCCGCTTTTAGCTTAGAGAATGAGATTTATAAGTTAAAGGTATCCATCCCCTTGACTGAAATAATGAAGAACAACAGTTATAGAGGACAAATTTCTAAGATGTTGAATTTGGACCCAATGTCCGACATGGTAAATGTAGAAGATGATCAGCCTGAAATGATTTTTGGACCAACAACGAATGGTGAGTCTCCTGATAGTGATGTGCCACCCTTCTATATCAGTTTACGGTTGCATGATTTTGTGTTACACAATGCCATGTTCGATTCCGGAGCTTCTCACAATCTCGTACCCAAGGCTATCATGGATAAGCTTGGTCTAGACATCACCCGACAATATCATGATCTCTATTCATTTGATTCCGGCAGAGTAAAATGTATAAGACTCATCAAAGACTTAGTTGTGAGTTTGGATCAGCTTCCTATGAAAAATGTTCTGATGGATGTGGTGGTAGCAGATATTCCTCGAAGTTTTGGCATGCTTCTTTCCAGGTCTTGGGTAGCGAAATTGAAAGGGACACTACAACTAGATTTCTCCTATGAAACAATCCCGGTGTTTGGACAAATGAGGAAGTTATATCGGGAACAAAAAATGAAATATATGATCACGAGCAAGGAGAAACCTATAAATCATCCTATTAACTATGTACATATAGATTTAGAGTCTTTTGTTTTGTTTTCAGATTGTTTAAATGACATAGATAGTCATATAGTAGAAGCAGATGACATTCCGGAAATACTAGAAAATTTCAGAGAAATTTTAAAGAAAGAAGGACAAGAAAAGCAACAAAATGTTGGGCAATCAGTTGAAAGTAATGGACAACAAGCAGACAAGGCACGACAAATAGATTTCCAACACTTACAAGAGGAAGAAGAAGGCTTGTGGACCATGGATTTTGACGGAGCAGTAGGAAATGATGGAGCCAGAATTCATATTTGGGTACGCAGTCCTTTCTCCGCCCCAAACAAAGTGCCTAGCAGCGTGAGGGTTTGCTCTTACAAGCTGGCCTTTAAGTGTTTAAACAATGAAGCTAAGTATGAAGCTCTGATTGTTGGCCTGAAGATTCTTAGAAAGCTGAATGCAAAAAGGATTCCAATAAATGGTGACTCCGAATTGGTAATAAAGCAGGTCAGAGGTGAGTATCAAACAAAACATCCTAGGATGCGGGCCTATCGTAATGCAGTCTTAGACATCTTGAAGTTATTTTCAGAATACATCTTGACATGTGTGCCTCGTATACAAAATAGTATTGCTGATGCTCTTGCCAAGGTAGCTAGAAGTTTGAAGATCCCCATGAACTCCAACAATAAATTTGAAATCCATGTCAAGCATCGTCCCACCATTCCAGACAATCAGCGATATTGGCAAGTGTTTCAAGATGATGAAGAGATTAAGGATTTTCTACTCAACAAAGGTCAGTTCAAAGAAACCTCCATTGATGTAGAAAATGACGATGACAAAAGGAATGGTACAGATGGAGTGCAAATCAATGAAATGGACATGTTGCAACTGAAGAATAACATCATTCCTAAAGGCTTGATACCTCTAGAAGAGAATTTTTATCAGGATGATGTAGCCCGCAAGCCAAAATTGCAGCCAACAGAGAAGAGTGTAGAAGAGGTCAACATTGGTACAACTGCCAATCCAAAGTTGGTGAAATTGTCTAAAGCATTACCGCCAAAAGTCAAGGACAAATACATCATTTTGATGGCTTCATTTGCAAATGTGTTTGCTTGGGACTATTCTAATTTAAAGAACTATGATACAAATATTATTTAGCACACAATACCCATCAAGCCCAATCAAAAACCATTCAAACAGAAGCTGAGAAGGATAAATCCAAAGTTGCTGCCATCTATCGAAAAGGAGGTAAATAGGTTGTACAAGTCAGGTATCATTGTGCCCATCATATTTTCAGATTGGATATCTAACTTAGTGCTGGTACGCAAGAAGACCGATGAGATCCGCCTATGCATTGATTTCAAAAATCTAAATAAAGTCTCATTGAAGGACAACTATCCACTGCCCAAGATGGACCATATACTTCAGTGAGTAGTGGGGGCATCTCGTATGTCACTACTTGATGGTTATTCCGGATATAACCAAATTTCTGTCCATGAAGATGATAGAGACAAGACAGCATTCACCACTCCTTGGGGAACCTTTCACTACACCAAAATGCCCTTCGGTTTAAAGAATGCAGGTGCCACATTTCAGCGGGCAATGCACTTCGCTTTTGAAAATGAGAAGGATGTGTTTTTGGTGGTGTACCTAGATTATTTGACGGTATTTTCCAAATCTGATGAAGAGCACATGCATCACCTAAAAGTTGTCTTTCAAAAGTGTAGGAAATATGGTCTATCGCTGAATCCTAAGAAGAGCTTGTTCACCATGGAGGAAGGAAAATTACTTGGGCACATCATTTCAAAGGATGGCATTTGTATAGACCTAGCACGTGTGCAAGAAATTTAGCAAATCGATCTACCTAGGAACAAAAAAGAGATACAATCATTCAACGGTAAAATAAATTTTCTGCGTCGCTTTGTGCCTAATCTTGCAGAACACTTAAGAGAAATGAGCAACATGCTTAAGAAGGATAGCTAGGTGAAATGGACAGAGGAGGCTGTAAAATCTTTCAACTTGGTCAAATTGGCCCTTTCTTTCGCTCCAGTTCTAGTCAGCCCAGACTACACTCAGGATTTCATATTGTTTTCATTTGCTTCTGAGCACACTATGGCAGCGGTATTATTGCAGAAGATAGATGATCATGAAAGACCCATTGCATTCTTCAGCAAGGCTATAAGGGATGCAACTTTAAAGTACAACATCATTGAGAAGCAAGCCCTGGCATTGGTGAAGGCATTGAAGGATTTCTGGTTATATATCTTACATTCTCACATTCTGGCCTAGGTTCCTAACACTGCTATAAAACATGTTTTGGTGTAGACCGATCCAGAAGGGAGAAGAGGCAAATGGATTACAGCCTTGCTGGAATATGATGTGGAAATAAATCCGACAAAGCTGGTCAAAGGACAGGGGTTGGCGAAGCTAATGGCCGAATCAAATTTGCATGCCTTGGACATAAATATGATCACTGCCATGTCCGATGAGAATGAGGAGATATCATCCATTCAGGTATCTGAAATGTTTGCCTTGTCCCCATGGTATTCAGATATAATATATGTGCTGAAAAATCTGTCACCACCGCCTGACATGACTAGAAACGAGAGTTTTTCCATTCAGATTTCTGAAAGATGACTATGCCCCGCTCATGAAATTGATCGTGAAGTACTTCAGTTGCAAGGGGAAGTTTTCTCGCCTTTATGCCTATCACATCAGGTTTCTCATGTACTTTACCAGGGTGCGGATGATGAACCTCCCATTTTTCATCTGCGGGAACATAGAGAGGATGAAAAATTTCATGCAGCACAAGACCCCTCGACAGCAGCTCAACAATGTGTATCACTTTGCCCTCATCTGGATTTTGGTAGACCATCAGTTGGGATTGCAGGGTATTGCTTGGGATGATCCGAATGGAAAATGGCATCAACCCATGGTACTCATCCACCCATATTATTCATTGACCCATGGAATTTACCCATGGTATTGTAAATGGCATCTGCCCATGGTATTGTAAAATCCACCCATGGTATTCATTCACCCATGGAATTTACCCATGGTATTGTAAATGGCATCTGCCCGTGGTATTGTAAAATCCACCCATGGTATTCATTCACCCATGGAATTGAGCCGTGGTATTGTAAATGGAAAAATAATATAAGTAACAAGTCACATTTTTTAAAATGACAGATTTTCCGCCACAATGTAGCCTTTAGAGTTCAAAGGCATGTAGCCACCACATCTCTTCTCAGAGATAAGCTACCATCGCCCTAGCTGGTTTATTTCCATTTCTGGTTGTAAGCATATTTTAGTAGTTTCCATTAATGAAATGAAGTATTATTTCCACTGCATCTTTGTGTATCTGGTTATCTTTTTCTTTTGGCAATTCAAGTTTTCAGATCTTGGGGGTCTCTCCCTCCAAGATCCATTTCATTTTTTTTTAGATCTTGGGAGCCTCCCCCGAAGATCTAGATCAGTGGTATTAGAGCAGGTTATGATTCCATGGGAATGAGGGTTTGATGCATATTTCAGTTTCAAATTTTGCAACAATATTCAACAAACTTCAGGCATGTACTACAACCTCCACAAAGCACTTTCTTGGGTCAATCAGGAAGAATTTTTCTTTTTTCATTTTTTGCAGGATTTTTTTTTTGGGGCGGCGACTTTGCGGATCAGATCTGAGATATTTGGTACAAAATTTACAAAAAAAAATACCAGATCTGGATTCCTCTCGAAAAATCACCCAATTTCAAAAAAAATGGGGCGAATCGGAGTTCGAATGTGGGAGATATCGTTGATTTAAAATCAGCTATTTTATCAGAATTTTTGTGACGGCGGAACTGTTGCAGCGCGAATATGAGATCTCAGAGTGTCCAGATAGGGATTTCCAACTCATGGGAAGATGCAAAATGATCTTTCTGCTTCTAAAAACAGGTTATAACAAATATTCTAAGTTATATTGGCCGAGTTATGTCCATTTTAACTTTGGAGCAGCATTCGGAGTGGGTTTCCATTGGAGACGTGCCCTCCCACCCCACTTTAGTAGGCACCTGCTTCATATTCATCAGTTTCAACATAGTAGCATTCGGCTGGGGTTACTTGGAGATGTGCCCTCCCACCCTAGGCTATGTAGGCACCTGCAACTTCATCAGCAACCAACATCATGGTTATGGGTCAACTGCATAAAATCCTTGTCATCGAAGTCCATTTGCTAGGCCGCACACTGTCATAATCACAGTTGGTCACAAGCATTACAGGGTATCTCTATCCTTGGATCTTCGTTTATCAGGGTTTTGGGTTAACCACATAAAACCCTTATCTTCAGTGGCTCTTCATATTCAACAAAGGCTTTGCAGGAGGTCACTTTATGCAATGGGGACCATTGCTTCTTAAGGAGGGAGGAATGATCCGAATGGAAAATGGCATCAACCCATGGTACTCATCCACCCATGGTATTCATTCACCCATGGAATTTACCCATGGTATTGTAAATGGCATCTGCCCGTGGTATTGTAAAATCCACCCATGGTATTCATTCACCCATGGAATTGACCCGTGGTATTGTAAATGGAAAAATACTATAAGTAACAAGTCACATTTTGTAAAATGACAGACTGTCCGCCACAATGTAGCCTTTAGAGTTCAAAGGCATGTAGCCACCACATCTCTTCTCAGAGATAAGCTACCATCGCCCTAGCTGGTTTATTTCCATTTCTGGTTGTAAGCATATTTCAATATTTTCCATTAATGAAATGAAGTATTATTTCCGCTGCATCTTTGTGTATATGGTTATCTCGGTATTTTGTGGCGTTCCTATTTAAATCCAGATCAGTGGGTTTTAATAAAAAGTTTCTTTGTGGTTTTGTTTATTGGGCATTCTCCTATTTTTCTTCTGGAAATTCAATCTTTCAGATCTTGGAGGTCTCTACTCCAAGATCCATTTCAATCTTTTAGATCTTGGGGGCCTCCCCCCAAGATCCGGATCATGGGAGGACTTCATCTCCCGTGACTTCTTCAGTGCTCCACAGGTGGTTTCAAATGCAGAGCACAAGGTAGGGGGGCCATCTCATTAGTATGAGCTACATGAGACTGCCACTATGCCAGTATACATCACCTATCAGAAAGGCAGTAGACCCTTATTTGCAGCAGCAAAGCGAGTGTTATCTCCACCTGGGGTGGAAGGGGCCTCGCTTCCGACATCAACATCACAGGAGCAAGGCAAGGGTAAGGAGCCAGTGCAGGAGGAAGGGCCATTAGGTGAGCGAGAGATCGAGTTTGTTCTCCTCCAGGATGATGAGACATATGCAG
The DNA here is from genome assembly GCA_031772625.1 of Pinus tabuliformis. Classification (NCBI taxonomy): domain Eukaryota; kingdom Viridiplantae; phylum Streptophyta; class Pinopsida; order Pinales; family Pinaceae; genus Pinus; species Pinus tabuliformis. The sequence continues at coordinate 444,188,962 of CM062820.1, read as the reverse complement.
AACCAACAAATGCAGAGCTTATAGAGATCATCCGGGAGCAGAAATCAGAGATTGAAGACTTGTCCATTGATTTAGAAAGGGCCAAGTGGAACATGAAGTACCTGGAGCAGAGAAACAAGCAGCTTGAGGACCAACAGACGATTATGGAGCTTCAAAACATTCGTGAGCATCGCCAAGATGCTCAAAGGAGAAGAGTTCAGCCCACATCACTTGAGTAAGCGATCAATGAGGATCGGGAGGCCTATCTCGAGATCAGGAACATGTAGTTGGATAGGATGCTGGAAAAAGCTGATCAGAACCTTACTCTACTGAGACACATGACTTTTCGTTACAGGGTGCGAAACATGAGTGCACAAGCCCGGATAAGGAACTTGAAAGCAAAATTGAGGAAAGCAACAAGAAGGGCAAAACGGGCAAAAGAGAAAGATCGGCTTCGAATCTTGGCTGAGGCTTCCTTGGCTCAGTATAGCACCCCATAAAGATCCTCCAGCCCAAATTTCAAAAAAATTTGGGGAAATTTTGGTCACTTGATAATTTTTTGGGTAAAAAACAGGGATTTTCTCCCTGTGCACCGCGCCATTGGCGCGACGCTAAAATTCTAGGGCTCCAATTGAGAAATGGCTTGCAGATTTGGATTTAGCATGGTAAATTACGACTAATGGTGTTTGGGCAAGAGATTTGGGAAAGATCTGGCTCTCCTAAAGGTCAAAAAACACCCAAAAATGGCCTCTCTGCCACTTTTTTGACACACAGAAAGCAGCCTTGGGAGAATGGAGATTTGGAGGGGCAAATGAGCACCAAATTTGAAAATTCTAGTTGGGCTAGAAAGTAGACAGGACAGGATTTCCAGCAAACCCACTTGGGCACATTTTGGACACCTGGAAGTGCCCCAAAGTAGCGCGACGCACAGAGAAAATGGCACGGCGCACAGAGGAAAAAATTGCCAATTTGCTTCCGTTTCGCGAAATTTCGGTTCGCGACTTCTCCAAGTGGGCCCGCTCATCTACACTTTGGTTTTTTTGCACCAAAGGTGGCATATAAAGTGTTTTTTCTCTAGATTGGCTTCTATCCAAGTGGCGAAGGAAGGCAAATGGTCACCCAAGCCAAATGTCATGGTTGTGGTGATGCACCTGTAGCTGATGGTTGGCTCTCCATCTCCATTTTGCAATGATTCGAGTAACTCCCCAACCCTTGGGCGTTATATCTCTTCCTCACACATTCTATATATTGTATGCAAGTTATTTGCAAAGGGTTGGCTGGCTTGTAACTTCTGGGAGACTGTGGGAAAGAAACTTTGTTTCTTCACTGTGTATTTTTGACAGAGAATTAATGAATGGCAACGACTCTGTTTCATGAGATTCTTGTGGTTGTGAGTGTAGCAAATGTGTCTCTTATGTTCTCACATGTATTCAATTATGTTTCATAATTCGTTTCATGTTCATTTCCAGTGAAATTTTCTGAGTGAGATTAGGTAGAATTCAATTTTATTGCTCTGCCTGTGGGAAAATTTCATGTTCAGTGTTATTCTTCTGTTGAAAAGGATTCATGTCACTATGCCCTTTTCACTTTCTTCAGCAGTCTATTCATGCCGCGGTACCTAAAACTAAATTGTTACATTTTCTGCCTACCTTGCCTCATGGAATAATCTGTGCCTTTTTATTAAATTCTCTATTCTTTGCTGAGCGTCGGTCCCATAACATCGCAGAAGCTCGGTCATTCATGAAAATTGTTCCAGAATCCCTATTCACTTACTAGCCTAAGGTAAATATTTCATTGTAAGTCATCTCAGAAATTTTTCGACTATCCATTCACTAAGCGTGACACAGAGAGAGCCCTCTCCTGCTCTGGTAGGGCTATCTACCAGACTGAGTGTGGTTTGTGGTTACCCTAATTTTTGCCTCCCTTCAGCTTGAGGCAGATTTAGGTGCTAACAGTATACATGGACATTCTTTTTGGGGATCATGGGTAGGATGGTTCTGGTTATAGCGCCAACATAGATTCATCAACCTCTAGTGATAGATAATCAACCATTAAATAAAAGAATCCAATATAGAATTCTATGGGCCATCATTTGAGACTATGACTCTTGTCCTTATGAAAAAAGTGAATCACACCTCCAAGTTATACCAATGAAATCATGGCCATAATGGTCAAAATTTTTCTCATGTTTTGCAATTTCAAACATATTCTCTATTGGCATTTCGTTAAATAACTTCTAAAAGTGAGATGTGCCTACCTCATCGATTTCCCAATAGTTTTTTACTTGCTCACCATTCATTACATATTGTGATAGGGAATTTTACCTTGAGGCTAGGGTTAACACCTTGGTAGAATAGTCAATAAGAAACGATGAAATTAAAGCGCAAACAACATGTAAACAAGGAGAAAACCTATATCTAAAGGTAATAGAAACCTACTTGGTGACACTGAAGTCTTATGAATATCCAATGCCTCTTCCTTCTCCTTAGTTCAACTCTCTCCTTAGCCTTGTGTATCAGTCAAAGAAATAAAAACATAGACCAAGTACAATAAAGAAATAGATATACATGTACATATCCAAATTCAATGCATAAATGAAATAGAATTCATAAGAACATTAACATTTGAACATGAAGAGAGCTTCTTATATAAGTGAATGAGAAGTGAGATAGAATACATCCTGATCTTAAATTGTAGGAACCAAGCAGAACTACCTTCTGATTTCCTTCGTCTCAAGCCATTGAAGACCAGATATAACAACCCTCATCTCTAATATAAGGGATAATTCCATCAAGTGATGTAGAAACTATGTGAGGATGGAGATAGGGGTTTATTGAGTGGGAGAGTGCTTAAAAGAGGGGATGACAGACTTTGATCTCACAATTTTTTTAACAGAGTGAGGATACTCTCAAATGATATTAGGTTGGGCGTAGGTAATGCATTATTTTAAATCAAAAACATTTGGTTGGGAAGTTGAGGGACATGTTTTAAAGGGTAGCTTTTAGCCTAACTTGTGAACCCTTCTCGTAAACATGTATATTTTATATTTGTTTCATGCTTTTTAATGGAATACATGAGGTGTAATGGAAACAACTTGTGGAATGTGATGTGAAATATAGGCTAATCACACATATATGAAGTATGTAAGAAGAAGTACATGCATATGGAAAGAAAAAAATGATTTTTAAAGGTTTATGAGGGGCATCAAGTTTGTCAAGAGGGAGGGGAATGCCATACATGTCATATAGAGCATCTCAAGCTACATGGTGATGAAATATGCAATCATATATGTGTATAAATTATGGTGTATATTTGCAACTGCTCATGAAATTTTAATCAAAATCACAAGACACAAACTTACTCTACTTCTCTGCGGAATTCAATTCAAAATTTAGAATATTCAATAATTGGAAACATGCAATAAGAAATAACACTAATGCACACAATATTTTTCCAAGGGAAAGAAATTTTCTAAAAACCCCTTTGTCTGCTTTCAGTAACATGATGAATATAAATGTATTACAATTGCTTGATCTGACTGAGCACAACCTGCAAGTGAATAAACTATCTCTCTGCTCACTGAGAGTCTATGATCTAGACTTAGCCAATTTCTTCCTCTACTTGAGCCCATATTTCCATGCGGAATACCAGAGGAAATGAGGCCCCTATTATTTTTAATTTCCTCCAAAATGATTGTGCAATTCCCAAGGTTGATCATTTGACTGCATGCGACACCTGTACACTGAAGACTAGTCTACAATTGATCTTACACTGACTTGGAATCTCCACCACAACTTGGGAACTTGAATTCTGTTCATGCATTGGCTATTTTGGGTTGATTGATTAGTTAAATAGTTGATCAATGAGTTATACCGAACTCTCACTGCACAAATGACCTTCCACTATTTCCTCCAACAGTTAGAACTAGTTTAACTAAAAACAACTTGAAATAACTATCCTTGATTACTACAAATTAGCAATCACACATGCTTAACTGAACTCCAACTCCTCTAACTAAAATTTAATGAGCTAACTGAGTGAAAAGAGCCATGTCACCTTAGTTAACTACATCCGGTACAAAAATTGATCTAATGTATGGATACCTTGCTATAGGAGCAAAGGTTTCCTCATAGTCAATCCCTCAACTTGAGAGAATCCTTTGGCCACAAATCTGTCCTTATACTTATCTATCCTTCCATCTGCTGCATGCTTTACTTTGAAGATCCATCTTGAATCCACTACTGATTTATCTGCTGGTCTTGGGACCACTGCCCAAATTTTTTTATTTACAATGGATTCATATTCCTCCACCATTGCATCAACCCAAACAAGTTTCTCTACTGCTTCCTTGAAAGATGATGGCTTAGTCTATATAAGATCAGTCATTAGATCCATGTAGCTAGTGTACCTCTCAAGTGACCTCCTTTGCCTACACAAATTTTAAGGAGCTCCCACATTCTCTCTCGCATGTTGCATAAGTTTGTCAACTTCCCTAGTTATTTTTCTGCCTTCTCTGGATGGTTCTGCTCGTGTGGGTGTCTCCACTCTCTGCTCCTCAGTTTGTGGATGCTCGAAAAATACCCGAGGCTCCTCCTTTGGAGCTAAAAGCTCCTGTTCTAGTGGGATCTAAAGTTCCCTCTCAAGAGAGAACCACATTGCTTTCTCTTCATCAAAATTTACATCCCTTCACACAACTATCATTCTGAGGGATGGAAAGTACACATGGTAGTTGTGAGGAGTTTTTGTGTAACCCACAAAAAATTCCAACTTTGCTGTCAACTCAAGCTTCTTCCTTGATTCTTTGGAGACATGGTAGTAAACAAAGGCTCCAAAAATCTTGAAGTATGACACATCTGGATTTCTCCTCGAGAAATATTCCTCCAGTGTGATCATACCAAGAATCCGATGAGGACTCGTATTCTGCAAATAAACTATTGTGTTACATGCCTCTGCCCAAAAATGCAGTTGTAGGCCTTGGTGATGTATCATAGTTCTCGTAGCTCCAACAATGTTGCAGTTCTTTCTCTTAGCAACCCCATTCTGGGTTGTGGGGTGCTGTCAGCTCTCTTCAAATTCCTTCTTTCGCATATAAATCCTTGAATTCATTCGAAACATACTCACATGCATTATCGCTCTTGAGAGCCTTCAAATTCTTGCTAGTTTCTTTCTCAACTAGTGCCTTGAATTCTACGAAATTGGAGAATGTCTCATATTTATTTTGCATGAAGAAGATTCAACACTTCCTTAAGAAGTCATAAATAAAAATGACAAAATATTTGTTTCTAATAGTCGAGGCTATCGAGAAAGGTCCATAGACATAAGAGTGGATCCTTTCCAAGACTGAATGTGCTTTGCTGTCCCGATCATGGAATGTGGATTTTTCATATTTCCCTAAGATACATCATTTTCATACATCCCACTGCTCAAGTGATCCTTTTGGGAGGCTATTGGTTATTTGCTGCATAATATTCAAGGAGACATGATGTAAATGGCCAAGTCTTCTGTGCCAAATTTCACAGAAATTGAGGCTCTGCAATTTCTTCGTATTTATGCTTAATGCAACACAATCTTCCACATCTAGCTTATACAGGTTCTTCACAAGAACCCTAATCTGCTTCACCTATCCCATGGATATGTGTCTTAGGAATTCTTTCCCTTTGTTGAATATCACATAATAACCATGATCTTCCAAAACTTCTACATAGATGATATTCTTCTTTAGGTCTAGAACAAACATGCCATCCTTGAGTATGAGAGGGGATCCCGAATCCCTCTGAAAGGTGACTGTACCAATCCAGGTCACGCTGTACCTTTCGTCGTCTCCCAAATTAATATGCATAATGAGATCTTTCTCCTCTAGGTCATTGAAAAAATATCTACACCCTATCATGTGAAACGATGCACCTCAGTCCAAGTACCACACACTCCCCGTCATTGTGTTGCCCATGCGTACAAAAAGGGTGAAGTATCAAACTATGAAACCAAGGCTTCACTTGATTCTCCTCATGAGTTATTATTGATATAATTTATGTGTGTACACTTCGTGGCATAGTGCCCAAATTCTTGACAATTGAAGCATTTTATTTTGGACTAGTCTTTCTTCTTGCCCCCTTGGATGGATTCTGGTTTGGTTTAAGATCTCTTCCCTTTTCCCTTCTTTCCCTTTCCAACCAATGAAAAGTTTTCGTCATCCTCTCCCTTGGATGAGGTTCCATCTTTGGTATTCTGCCTTATCTCCTCTTGTACCAAATCAGACCATAAGCGTTCCCAATTTGGCAATTTCTACCTACCTTTCACTGAGTCTTGGTAGCTACTCCAATTTTTGGGAAGGCCTAGAAGAGCTAGGATTCCCAAGTCATCTTCTGCAACATTAATACCAACCCAACTAAGTTCCTCATGAACTTGTGTAAATATGCTCAAATACTGTAGGATAGTGTCATTCTTCTACATCTTGACATTTCAAAGTTTATCCATGAGTACAAATTTCCTATGGTCACTACTATTCTCAAACATTTCTATCAGTGCCTTCCACATTGCGAAAGGAGTTTCTTTCCCTTGGAGATTTGAGACAATGTGGTCTCATACTCCCTCCAAGATTATTCTCCTTGCCTTGGCTACATCTTTTTTCCATTGGGTTAGGATTTGTGCATAAGATTCTGTTGGTTTTGGAACATCGTTCTTGATGTATTCTAGTAAGCCATTGTCATCAAGAACTGACTCCATGCAATCCTTCCATGCAATTAAATTAGAGTTACCTTCCAAGGCATACTCTAGTCTCATCCCGTTGAAGGTCATCTTCCTATTGGCTTGATGGGCCCTGACCGAGGTTCAAAGTTAGCTGCACCAACCAACAAAACCCTAAAACGCTAGCCTTTTCAGTAACAACCCATGTACCACAAGATGCAGTCTCACTCGAAGTAGTATTGGGGGATGACAGAACCGGGTTTCTGCATCCAAAGGTCTGTGTGATGGGTTCCTGCGGCTTCCAGGGCTTAGCTCTGTCTTCGCGAACCCTAACCCTTTCGATACAAATAACTACAGTAATTAATATAAACATCATTTATATCTTTGTGAAGGTATTTAAATATTCTTAACATCAAAAAATCTTACTTATCTACTAATTTCGCGCATAAGATAAGCATTCATTCATACAATTTACAATACAGAGTGAGAATACAGAAAACTACAAAAGTGAATATAGAGATACACATATGCACAATTAACGGGTCAAAAATGTCTTTATTAGATGTATTTTTTCAAGTACAAATTCTTCTTCCCCGCGCACTCAGCTGTGGGGGCTCGCACACTCAGCCTATGACTTACCAAGGTCTTCCTGCACTGAGCTGCATGAGCCTTCCCCTTCGCCTAAGTATAGGAAACAAACTTTCCTGCCTTAGCTTACTTTCCCAAATAATGATCTTCTAGTTATGAGTTATATTCTAGACTAGCTATGACCCTTATATATATATATATATATTCTTTTCTTTTATAGTACCATGGTCCGCAGACCATGGGCGGGTCTCAAAACTTCTTATATCCTAACAACCTAAGGGACTAAAGCCCCTTTGACTCTTATTATCTTTGTGCTCCGCTTCCTCAAATCGCAGAGACTTTACATTTGTACAAAAAGTAAATACCAAAACTTGACCCCAGGGGACCCTATCCCAACAGCCCCCCAACACAATTTCGTGACTCGTCCTCGAGTCACTCGGATGGCGCTTCGATCTTCATTTGGATTTCGTGGAACTCCAACTTCAAAACTTGCAGATCGGCTATTCCATGGGTAGCAACCTTCTACACTTCCTCGACCATTTTTTCAGTAGTTGGGTTGTCCACGCGAGGCCTATGGTCCTCTGAGTTTGCTTCATGCTCTTAATTTTACTATGTACTAAGAGATTCAACTAGCTATCCTTCTCTATCCAAGGCTTTGTTCGAGAAATAATAATTTCTTCCTTGCGGCGCATCTCATCAATATCATTTTGTAAAATTTTTCCTTCTCGCAGCTGCGTGAATCGTTGCATTGGTGCTAGTGTCCACACATTCGATCAGATCTCATCGAACTGCCTTTGTTTGTCCCTGATGTCCATGCCAATCTTCTGCAGGGTTGGTTCCTCTTGCAATGAAGTCCATAGCTCCATGGCCTACTCAAACAACTTGGTGTAGCCATGGACTACATTTTCTAAACTGGCCATTCCCTCTTTGATTGCTCCCGAACCTCTGGAGGAGTCGTAGGCTGCAACTTTAATTGTAGCTCTGATATCTGTAACTGCAATTCAAACTGGAATCGGCTGATTTCGTCCTTTGACTGTTTTAATACCGTGACGAGATTTTGGATCTTCTTCGTAGAAGATGCTTCAACTGAAATGTTGAGTTCTGATAGCTCATTGCAAGCCTGTGTAATGACTGCATCTAATTGTTGACAGTGTGTGGTGATTTCCTCCTTCTCCTTGAGTTCTTGTGCCTTTTCTGCAAATATCTGTTGGTTTTTTGTTTTTATTTCACTGATAACCAACAACGCGTGCTTATCCCTAATCCACAACTCATCGGAGACCCCCTGGTGAAGCTCATGCAGGGTCTGGATAGGTAGTGCCACGAGGTTTAGGCCTAGATTTGTAATCTGTAGTAGTTGGGTCATTGCTTCTTCTATCTCAACGCGTAGGGCTCCATATGGTAGCTGAAATATACAGAGATCCAAAGTCTTGTTCGTATCCAGAACTGATGCTGTTGCTGATGTAGGATCTCTTGCACCTCGCTCGTCTATCCCACGCTCGCCTATACTGGACCTATTTGGACTTGCAACTCACGTAGGTCTTGCTGAACCTTTCCCAGTGCTTGGTGGTACTATTCATCAAAGTGGACCAAAAGTTCTGAGGTTGTGTCATGAACCACATCATTTATTTCATCTAAGTCCCACTTAGTGAGGACTAAAGGGGTTGTCCCGATTGATTGGTAAGACTTCTATTTCTTTCGTAGCCCCGTGGATGTCTTCTTCTGTCACTTCTTGACCACGAAGGGGGTTCCCTACTCCGCACCCCCTCCTTCTTCCTCTTCTATTTCTTCTCATTCCGGTGTCGCTGTGTATCAGACTCTTCAACGTCGATGGTGGTCTACGACGTTGTCATTGTACGGGTTGCTCGTGCTTTTTTTGCCTCTTGCTTTTCTCTAGTAGTAGCCTCATTTCGCTGTGCAACTTTCTCTTGGGCAGTTTCCTTCTGGGATTCCTTCTATTTCTATACTACTACCATCTGCGCAATGGTATCCTTAACAACGTTGCTTGTACTTGCATTCACATCTGATGGGTTTAGCCATTCAAGTGGCCATTTGGCGATGATCTCTGCTACATCTTCCTCAACAACCAAGTAAGAAAACTTGTGCCATGTCTTCTTGGGTTCCCTTCTTGCATGAACATGCAATTTGTGCAAGTATGGACCATTTGTTGGCTTGATGGGCCCTTACCCAGGTTCAAATTTAGCTGCACCAACCATCAAAACCCTAAAATGCTGGCCCTTTCGGTAAAAACCCGCGTAGTGCAGGCTGTAGTCTCACCTGCAACAGTATTGGGGGATGACAGAACCAAGTTTTTGCATCCAAAGGTCTGTGTGATGGGTTCCTACGACTTCTAGGGCTTAGCTCTCTCTCTCTCTCTCTCTCTCTCTAGATATATAGATATATAATAGAAATGATCCATATGACCCCTATTAAGGTCCTCTAGAGAGAGAGAGAGAGAGAGACTCTCTCTCTCTCTCTCTATCTAGATATATAGATATATAATAGAAATGATCCATATGACCCCTATTAAGGTCAGAGAGAGAGAGAGAGAGAGAGAGAGAGAGAGAGAGAGAGACTCTCTCTCTCTCTCTATATATATATCTAGATATATAGATATATAATAGAAATGATCCATATGACCCCTATTAAGGTCCCAGAGAGAGAGAGAGAGACTCTCTCTCTCTCTCTGTCTAGATATATAATAGAAATGATCCATATGACCCCTATTAAGGTCTGAGAGAGAGAGAGAGAGAGAGAGAGAGAGAGAGAGAGAGAGAGAGACTCTCTCTCTCTCTCTCTATATATATATCTAGATATATAGATATATAATAGAAATGATCCATATGACCCCTATTAAGGTCCCAGAGAGAGAGAGAGAGAGAGAGAGAGAGAGAGAGAGAGAGAGACTCTCTCTCTCTCTCTCTCTATATCTAGATATATAGATATATAATAGAAATGATCCATATGACCCATATTAAGGTCCCAGAGAGAGAGAGAGAGAGAGAGAGAGAGAGACTCTCTCTCTCTCTCTCTCTATATCTAGATATATAGATATATAATATAAATGATCCATATGACCCCTATTAAGGTCCCAGAGAGAGAGAGAGAGAGAGAGAGCTCTCTCTCTCTCTCTCTCTCTCTCTCTCTCTCTCTCTCTCTCTCTCGATATATAGATATATAATAGAAATGATCCATATGACCCCTATTAAGGTCCTCTAGGATTTAGCTAGGTTATTATTCCTCCTAGTGGTATGTTTCTCAAAATACTCAATGGATATCCAAAAAATATTTATGTGTAATTGTGAATTTACATAAACATCAATATGTACCTTGATAGGACATATTACTAGGGAAGATCTAAATTTAAGGTTAAAAAAATTGATCAGTCAGGACATGTATGAAACAAAGATGTTGCATGTTCTATGGATTTTAATCACTTTCCAACACTTAGTACCTCTACTTAAAAAGTATAAAAATAATAGTGTTTTATCCCAAAATTCATGTCGGTTTGCTTGCGTTGCATTATTCATATAATACATGGTTCAACTTATAACTTCCAAGCATTAATACCAATTCCAACTAATGTGAGCATGGTTTAGACCATAACATTTTGTGATTATGTTTTTCATGAAACTTGAAATGTTTTATTATGTGAAATTGCGCTTATCAACAAGAGAAGATGATTAATTATGTATGATTAGACAACACTAATATTCAGTACAAAATATAAACTTGTAAAGTGATCATATTACATTTAGCCTTTCCTTGCATGATTACATACTAAGGTGGATAATGTAAAGGTTATAATGGAAAGGTGAAATTGTTTTAATAACTTAGTTGTGCAGCCCAATAGTTCCTTACAAATAAGCTATTAATAATATATATACATCTTAACTACATGAGATATCAACAATCCCTTCAGGTTGAGGCATCAAACCAAATGTCCCTATCGAATGAAGCAACAAAAATTCATTGTACAATGATACACATAAGATCTTATGTTCTCTTGTAGTCAAATGAAGGACCCCTAAAAAAAGAAACTACTTTGCCACATCAGTTCTCTAATGTATCTCAGACACGTGGTACTGAAAACATCATCTCAAATACACTATGAGCTAGATACTATTTATCATTCTCAAGTGACTTTCAATGCGTATCTAACAAAACCTTCTTCCTGTACAGATCTATATTTTCAAGGTATCACTAAAATATTCTTTGCAAGGGCCAACCATGCTTAAACAACAGATTGGAAGGGAATCTAGAAAGCACTGTTATTTATTTGAGTAAATACATCTATAAGTTATAGATTAAGGAGTAACTTGAATAAAATCACCACTGAATAAGGGTCTGCAAAGGACAACAACATGCTACTTATAATATGAACTCCAAAAAATCAACATATATTGAATAAATTTGATGACTCCAATATAATGTTTAGAAAAGTGGACACATTTGTACTTTCATAATTGAACCAATTTCATATGGTTTAGGTTCGAGTTTAGGTTCAACAATATATTTCTTGCACTAAATGAAAGATCTACACATAAATATTTCACATAAGGCACATAGAACTTATCTGGTAATGCTTAAAAAATCACTATCCCAATAAGCCATGGTGCAACACACATCGAAAAAAGGAAAACTCAATAAATGTATATAAAAAAATCTAAACATTTAACTCCACTTACAACCCAGTGAAAATGTAACAACACATTGGAAGTACCCCTTGTTAAAAAAGGAATCAATAGTGCGGGAAATTAGAAGCATTTAATAGAGAAGAAAGCATGTTGAAAATCATAGGATATTATGCTTAATTGAGAAATATTACTTATTTGTAAGACTTGTTGTAATATGAATTACCAAAGAAGTTAGTTATATAAGGCGGGAATAAGGAGAATCCCATATTTAAAATAGAGAATCAAGATGCAATGTTAAACTCACATTAAAAACAATTTCACCCTAGAGACATGTAAGTTCATAACCATAAATGGTGTTAACTGTAGGAATGTCGAGGATACATGGAAAATCACTTAATTTCCTAAGGCTTTCTCATCTAGAAAACATTATGGTGTGAAACTCTTATATTGTCAAGATCACAAACTTGAATATGTCAAAAGGTATTCTCATTTTATAATATTGTAAGAATAGTTTGGTAAGTGAATTAGTAGTGATTTAATAGCAAATCAAATAGATAAAGCAATGAAATGCAGTGAATTAATTGAAAATTGCCAATAATCATTCGAGTTTCTAAGGATTTATAGAATATAAACCGTAAAGTAAAATAAATGCACAAAATTAATGAAATTAAGCCTTAATATATAAATATAAGTTATCATAAAAAATTATGGTGAATGCACTTAGATAATTCCAATATCCACAAATGTCTAAGTGGGTTTGCAGCCTCCAACCAAGTATTTGATGTAGGAATACATACCCAAAGAAGTTGTTGTTGAGGTTTTATATCATACATCAAGGGAGAAAAATTCACAAGGATCTGGTGTTCAACTTGAGTTTCTAACTCTTGTTGCTATATCACCTTCATCATGAGAAGCAAACACATAAGTTTCCATGTCTTCATTTGCTAGTTTTCATTTCCTTAAAATCCACAAAGTCTGATATATTATACTTATAAGTGATAAGATCCATCACAGGATGAACCATGGATACAACTAATTCATATGATCCATTCATACTTGTATCGAACACGACTAGTCTCTCAACTCCTAGGAACCCCTTCTATTTTCATGATGCCTCCTCATAACTTGTAACAATACATGCTACACAAGGAAGAAACCATGATCACACTATGATTTTTGATGACCATGTTTTTGAAATCAAGGTGTTAAGTTGCTAACCATCCTTCATGTTTTACTTTTACTAGATGATATCTGAAGAAATTCTTGACAAACATATGAGAATACACCAAGATTTCCTATAGGGTATTTTGTAAGGTAAAAAATATTTTCTTAGGATCAAATGAAGCATTTGGAACTTTTTTCAAGCTTCTAAAGAGCTTAAAATCATTGGCACTCACAATCACACCAGTATTCAATGTGTTTAGTCGATAAACCAAGACTCAAAAGGTAAGGCAACTTTGGAAAATCATTATATATAATATTCTCAATTCCCCCCCATGGAAAGTGGTGGTGTGAGAGAATTGGTCACTCTAGGCTCTTATCCTTTACCAACACTTGATAAAATTAGGGATCACTTTTATTTTCCAATCCATATTGAATGACATAGGAACCCTAAAAATATCAATTTCTCTCTCCTAGAACCTTGACGAGGATGGTGTCATCCATTGAACAGTCTCCATAGTGTCCCCCATTCTCATCCTAGAAGGGAAGGCTTGGGTAAGTGAAAGTAATAAATCTTGAGGAAATGAGTCAACTGTTAATGCATAGTTGGATCATAACATATTTCAAAGCATTTTGATTCCATTCTTAGCAAATAATTTTCCTGTGAAAATGTCCTATGAGACAACACTTTAATAAAAAAGTCAAATGGTACTATAAGAACAACTTCCATAACTTTTGTTATGCATGGATCCACCTTTTAAAGAAAATCCGTGACATCACATTTTTGTAAAGGATGATGACAATGCTGCATGTTAGTTATCTATATTGGGATATATCAGTAATTTAGTTACTTGGTAGCAGTTTTGGATACAGATAGACAAAAACAAAATGAAGAACAAGAAATAATGATTTTACAGGAAATCCTCAAGAAAAATGTTACATGGAGTTTAGTTTAGTTTAGTTTTTCTGTTTTGTTTTGTTTTGTTTTTGTATTTTGTTTTTTTGTTTTTGTTTATTTTTTATTGTTTTTTTTTCTTTTGTCTTTTGTCTTTTGTTTTTTGTTTTTTTTCCTGAAGAATGGTTTTATAAAGTGTGAAAGTAAATTGGCACGAATACTTCAATAATGCATATAAAAATTAGAATACATATGTAATAAGTACTCTGTTAATATCCATTGCAACAAAAGAGGGGGGTTCCAGATAAAGAACAAGGATGTGTAAACACACTTTTGGTTGAGTTAAAGAGAACGATTAGGAATAAAGATAATTAATGTACAAATTTCACATATAACATGTACAATATCCCTATCCTAATAAAGTGCCTATGAAATCTCCATGCTAAAGGTAGAAAAATCCATGTATATTGATGAAGTAACCTAGAACATCGTAAATAAGAGGTTCTATGGAAATGCAACTTTATAAACCATCCATCATTATCAAAGACCATAAATACTCTCGTACCTTTCCCAAAGAAGGGATCACAATCATGGGGAACATTGTGTAGTCCTTAAAGGAAGTCAGTTATTTCTTAATAAAAAAGAAACATTAAATCCCTTAACATCCATGCATGACCTCTTATCTCATGCAAAGAAATAATTTTTTCTATAGGATCCTATATTTAGATATATCTCTATAAGGCCAATGAAGGTCCCCATGAATATGAGTATGATTTTGACTTAAGAAAGATGAGGGACAACATTTGGTAATTCTACAAAACTCAATAGAATTTTGTCCCTCTTCTGGCTAATTGTGGAAGTCATTAGTTAGAAAAAGTAATAAGTAAAGAGACATAAAATGTATGATTGTCCTACAACAAACAATGCTTATTTCAGAAATGGAAATTGTTTGAACAACTCCATAATGTATAGGGCCAAGTGCATTATATCTTCATAATATAAACATATTTTGACAATGAGACCCAACTCTAATTGATCCTAGAGGATATGGAAAGTCATGAGACTATTATTGCTGACAATAACTAGAAAGGATACCATTGTAGATGTGGAGGAAATGGAAATTCATGAGACTATTATTGTAGAATATACCTCGAAAGGATAATAGATCCATCATATATGTGGAGGAAATTCTCATAAAATGATGGGAAAGAAATACGGGTCCTAGATAGTAAAAGGAATACACAGTAAACACTATAATATAAAATATATCCTCCTAAATACACTCCTGAATACTTGTCAATGTATACCATTATTTTGAATGCTCTTGAATTTTGAGAGTCTTAGATAAATTCTTGAGAGATTATTTGGTAAAGTGCTTTGGGCCTAGTCCTTTAGGGTGGACCTTGAGTGATTTCTTAGAAAAGTAACATACTCTAAATAAGCACTAGAATTAATGAATTGTGCTTGTTGAAATGAGCATAAGAACAATCTAGAGTATGGCATGCTTATGAGTAAGATCTACACTATTTCTCTTATTGATATCTATCATTGGGGAGAAGTGACAAATGTTTAGCACTGGTGAAAGATGTATGAAATCATTGAAGTCACTATCCTACTTCTCTTTAATGTGTAGAACATATATTTAAACTCTTCATATGACAAATTCATACCAACCCATAAGTCAAATGTAGCTTTGGGACACAATTTGGTAAGATTCGTGTATTTGCATCCTCTCTCTCATTTTGTGATCCATTTGATTTTGTGATTCGTTATCTTGTGGCGGTGGGTGTGTGTGTGCATATATCAATTCCCATCCTAGTATGTTCTATTGTGGAATGCTAGGATATATGGAAGCGCCTTAAAATTGTTCAAATCTGACTCCATTCTATATGTAGTGTTATCTTTTCATATTTTTTGGATTGGTGAGTATGGTTCATTTGAAATCGATGATATTGATGTGTCTATTATCACTAAGAGGGCTACCCTTAATCTTGCATATCAACATATGTCTAAGGTCCCTAAGAATCCCACCTACTTGTTATAGCTCTCTAGCCATGATTTGATTGGTCTACAACTAGATTCTCATTTTACAGTCAACGAGGTTGTGTATGCCCTTCCCATGCACACAATTTAATAGAAAAAGACACTGTAATAGTAACTAATTTCCCTAGTGATTTAAAATATGATTATATGGATTTATTGGATCTAATGTTAAAACCCACCCTAACGGCTTAGTTCTATGTGAAGGATGAATGGGTTTTTACCATTTAATGTAATCCCTATAATCAACGCTCCAGAGTTTAGGGACACGTTAACTGAAAATGAGTGTGTGAATTTGAAGATCAATATCCCAAATGAGAAAGGAATACTTGTAGAGGCAAAGAGATTAACTACTTATGTGGAAGGTTTTTATATATGGAACAACGATAGTGGGGGAGTTCAAAGGAAAAAAAAATTCAAGAATAAAAACCTCTAATCAGGAAAAAGATTTTAGAGCTAGGGGATGAAGTCATGCATAGGGAGCCTGTAAAGAAGGTAATCTCCAGGTCAGGTGATGAATGTGTTGTGGCCCTTACTGACCAATCTTGCATAATTTATGGTAAACTTCAGTGGAAAGAAAAGGAAGAGGAGTGTTTGACTAAGGTGGAGCTATATTATCATGAGGCTAGGCATGGATTTGAGCTTACATTAATATGGATTAATTAGTGGGCATGTTCTATATCATTTGGCCTTGGAACAATAATTCCATGGGAAGGAAAATTTCTTGTTGAGTGATTGTTAGATTCCACAATGTATATGGCCTATTACACAATTGCCCGTGTTTTGCAAAATGGGGAAATTATGGTAGGAGTACTTCTCTAATCAAGCCAAATCAAATGCCAGTTGAGGTTTGGGATTATATATTACTTGAGGGATTTTTTCCACAATCAAAAATTCCCTCAAATCTCTTGAAACACATGAAGAAAGAGTTTGAATATTGGTATCCTTTTGATTTTTGGGTATTTGGAAAGGTTTTAATTCAGAATCATCTCACAGTTTTTATTTACAATCACAAATCCATATTCCCTAAGGAAAAATGGCCCCATCCATTTAGATGCAATGGGCACTTTATGCTCAATTCAGAAAAAATGTCAAAGTCTACAGAAAATTTCAAAACATTACATGAGGCGATAAAAGAGTTCCCTGCATATGCTACTCGACTTTATTTGGACAATGTAGGTGATGGCATGGATGATGCCAATTTTGTTTATGATATTTCGAATACTATGATTCTTTATTTGACAAAAGATATTGCATGAATGGAGGAGATTTTGACAATAGATTCGTCCTTAAGGAAAGGCCCTCCTTCAAGTTTTACATATCGGGCATTTGCTAATGAAATAAACATTATAGTCAAGTTGACTGAACACGACTATAGTGTAATGATGTTCAAGGATGCCTTGAAGAACAATTTTTATGATCTTCAGGTAGCTTGAGATGAGTACATATTATCCTGTGCTTTAGGAGCATGGATAGAGACTTATCAGGAATATTAATGGATATGATAAACAAGGTTAATCATTCCCATATGCCCTCATTATGCAAAAACATATTTAGAAGGAGGTTTTGAAGAAGGATAGATTTACGGTTAGAGTAGGGTGGCCAACTATAAATCTCCTTGATCTTATATCCCTTCAGTCCCTTCAGTGAGCCAATAAATATTTGTAAGATACAATTATTTCCATGAGGAAGCTTTTTCAAAAACCAACATCTTTTCAAAAACCCCCGCTTGGTTATAGAATAGTTGGAAACCACCAGACTGCTCACCATAAATACCTTAGTTAAAGGAATGGGTGAGGGTGTGCTTTTCTTGGCCAAGAGAATTCTCAATCCAACTTGAAAGGCAAGGGAATACCATTTTAGAAATGCAATCGTCGGTGCCTTGGTAGATTTTCAGTATGAAAACCAATGTTAAAACGATTCATGCAAGGGTTTGGAGGTATAATTCCCACTCATAAGCTAACACTATTTTGTTATAAAAAAATTACTTCTGTTCTTGTGCACTCAAGTAGAATGTAACATAATGAATAGGTACACAAACTCTATTTTTACTCTTATCGTTGGCATGGTGATATTTAAATGCTATTTATTAGAGGCTATTTATATGCGGTCTGAAAGTTGATATTATAAATATGCTTTTGCATTGGTCAATACATTTATATTTGGATCAATATGGCAGTGAGTTTATAATTCTTTTTACTTACAGATAAAATATTGACTTCAACCAGTGCATTTGCCATTACATTTTTAATAATAAAATAGTCATGGCTCTATGTTAGATAATGCATCTGATTTTGTATTCACGGAAATAATATAAAGGTGGTTTCATTAATGCATAGTGTTTTGCATTTTGAACCATATATAACCGGATTTTCATTAATGGATGTATTTATTTAATGTATGTATTTATTTAATGTATGGGAAATATGGATAAATATGAATGTTTTTATAGTAGTATGCATTTATTTAATGTATGTCAAATATGGATAACTAGGTATGTTTTTATAGTCTATGCATTTATTTAATGCATGTGGAATATGAATAAATAGACGTGCTTTTATAATTGTATGCATTTATTTAAAGCAAGTGAAAGATAGATAAATAGGCGAGCTCTTATAATTGTATAATGCAATGGAAATAAATGACAACAAGATTAAACATATTTTATATTATTAATATATGTTATTGCATTAGTAATAACAAGAATGATTTTGTATTAAAGGAAACACGTAGATTGTTACCCATGGTTTTGTCTTAAAGGGAACATGTAGATTGTTACTAACGGTTTTGTATTAAAAGGACTAAATAGATTGTTACCCATGGTTTTGCATTATGTTAAATGCAATAAAAGGATGATTTTGCAATAATAATTATTATGCTGTAAGGCGTTTCCATTTGAAATGAATTGCCCCAGCCGCCGCCGTGTCCTATTGTTGACCGTGGATTTGTGGTGTTAGACGATTGAATGAAGTGTGATCGTTGATCCAACGCTGATCCAAAACTGAACAGTTCCAAAACTGAACAGTTCCAAAACTGAACAGTTAATGAGAAAGGCGGACAGACGCACTGCCAGCGAGCCATTCGTTTTGCAGCTGACACGTGCTTGGCTCACACTGCCAACAAGGGCTCTGCCTGGACTCAAGCTCTGACGGACGATTTCAGATGTTCCTCATTCCGCCTCGCAAATCCCCTAGGCTCAACCTTACGACTCCTCTTCCTCGCCCACAAACAATACAGAAGCCCGAGAGCGCAGATCAGGAGGGCTGCAGCAGCACCCATGACACAGTAGGCCATAACTCGGCCACGCGACGTGGTCTGGACGAAAGGCAGCCTGAGGACACACTGAGCAGTGCTTTGGGTTTTGGGGCCGAATTCATTAGCCACTCCAGCGGCATGTAGACAAGTGAAATAGTAGCATATCTTAGAGGTTACCACGTTTGTCAAGTTTGTGTACATTTTTACCAGCTCTCTCTCAACAAGGTCTCCGCTATCCTTGCATGCCTGACAAGCTGCCAGATCTGAGAGGTCGCCTTTGCAAGCAGAGTCCAGTGGAGTAATTCCCAGTTTGCGCATCCAGTCCTGCTTGGTTTGTATGCCAGCACAAACATTTCAAGTTCTCAGGGTGGAATTCGACCTGTCTGTTATCCGCCAGGTTGGCATTAACTAACCCTTTACCCACATTTTTTGGATCTACAAAAGCCTTTTTAAATTTCTGTATTTCAGGCTCTGAATTGATCACGGTAGAACAATTTAGCGGTTAATTCAGGCTCTTGCAAGGTGGCCTTTCAAATGTTTGAATGGCCTTTCAGATATTTGACACGCTCCCGACCCCTTTACAGATAGTCGAAAATGTAGCAAATTGCTTTGGGTACTCCCTTTCCAGTTTTAGTTTCTTCAAAAATCCCACCAAAAAGAAAAGAAAAAATTGCAGCTTATAAGAAGGCTTCCACACTCATTTGTATCATGAACTACTTCTCTTTTGGTGCTTCATTAGAATTCCGTTGAAGACTACGAATCGGGGTAATGGAGTATAAGCAAGTTGGATATTTTTGTGTGCTCAAGGCAGGGCCTGTCAGCGGCATTAGCAGACCCCAAGAAAAAATGGTGAGGCTTCTGCCAAAACGGGGGGCCATAAAAGGACTGATATTTGCTGCTGTAGCGGCATCAGTTCTGGCATCACCCAAGGTCCTTAAAAGGATGGGGAAAATGTTGGCCAAAATCATTCGTTCTTCCCGCAATATCTGCTGCGATGAAAAAATGTATCACACTATATCTGGGCTAGACTAAATAGTGGAAAGGTGAGCCTGTAAATTGCAGCCAACATTTCAAAGGTTTTGTAATAAGAGGTCTGCTATTTTGGGAGGTTGTTGTAAATGTACAGGGACCAGCTTTTCTGGGGTAGGGTTATATCTGTACAGAGATCAGCCTTTTTTTCTTGAATTATACTATCAATTTTTTATTTTCTTTTGTATAGAGCTTCTGCTCTCAGAGGGGGCGCAAGGCACTCGCAGATCCAGCATGGACCTGAATGGTAGTTGTAAGTTAATGCCATTAGAGTTCATTAGTCTGCTCTGTGGCCAGGACTCGCCAGTTAATTGTACAACGTTTGGTTGTATCTTTATACATTTTGATGTAGATTACTGTATAAAGATGATACTTCCCCTCCAAGAATGCGTCGGAGGTAGAAAAGGATACCATGAATTTTTTGCTATGGGACCATCATGCTTGATTTATGTATAAAAGAAAAAGAACAAAAAAGGGGAAAAAGGGTTACCTTGGGTATTCCAAAATTCCGTATATGTAATCAATGGTTACTGTTTTATTTCAATCGCTAAAGGTTTTCGGTTTACATGTTTTATTTCTTTTAATGATAAATTAAATTAGAAATTGATGTATATACAGACAAGCTTCTTACTCTGGTTCGGAATCCCACATCGTTTGACACACCACAACATCCTCGGATTCATCATCATTTCAAGGTCTAAAATCCCCCAAGAATAGCGTTATCATCTACTAAAGTTCTGGAAAACATTCTTACTCAAGAAACATGATTTATTTTCATATTAGATTTTGAAAATACACCAAAGTCACTAATGCTATGATGATACAACAATAGTTCCAGTATCTGCTGCAATTCATTACATATGTTTCAGTTGATCTTTCAATTGAACTTGTTCTTATAAATGTGGTTGACAAGTTCCATAACATCAGTCCCACAGCTTTGGAAATTTCTATTTTCAGGTCACCAACGCTTCGACGCCTTTACTTCTGCTAGTGTAAATGAGACCTTGATTCTTAACCATACTGGCAAGGGCTTCAATTTTTTCTCCCTGTACAGTAATAACAATTTTTAGTTAGTAAGGGTAACAAATATCTAATGGTTTTAACAGATTTTAGAAATCAGGACATTGCCCAAACTGAATGCTATTTCCATATGTATTATAGAATCACTGTAGGCAAACGGTGTATTTTCTTAAAAGGAATGCTGTGATGTACCATTAAAGCTGTTACAACCAACATTATCTGAGCGAAAAACTTTGTTAAAAAAATAACAGAAACTCTCCATGAACAGTGATAACGTAATAGGAAAGCAAATCAACCACAGTATAAAATAAGTATAAGATTATAAGTGGAGAAAATCCTTACATGATTACAAACTCTGGGACAATAATAATGGAGAGAAGAATGATTTCAGAGTTTAGTTCCAGAGAAATAGACAGTCTTCTTGCACCTTAATTTTGGTGGCAAGGGTTTACAATGTACATCCTCTGTTCAGTGTTGTATCTTGCTGTGACTGAAGCATCCTTCTGGCTCCTGCCTTTTCTCTATGTGGCAAGGGTATACAATGTACATCCTCTGTTTAGTGCCGCATCTTGTTGTGACTGAAGCATCCTTCTGGCTTCTGCATTTTCTCTATGTGGCAAGGGTATACAATGTACGTCCTCTGTTCAGTGCTGCATCTTTCTGGCTTCCGCCTTTTCTCTATCTCCTTGTCACGGTTTCCTCCTCTCTGCACCCATTGTCATCTGAGAAACTCCGATTAATACGACAGAGTTAAGGTTTCTTACTTCTAAGTTCTTTCCAGTTATTTTCACATGGCTCTCTGACATGTGGGTTATGGATCTCTGATCCGAGCTTTGCACTTCAAAGGTATAAATGCTTCGATGCCAAAATTATCTGTTTTAACCAAGGTGAAGAAAATTGTCTCAAAATGGTTTAAATATATTTTAAAAATGAAGACAGTGCCCCAATCTGAATGGTATTTCCATTTATAATAGAATAATTGTGGGCAAAACGGTGTGCTCTCTTGGGGAAATACTGTGACATTTATCTGTGGCTGTGCCATTACAAGCCACTGCATCCAGCAATATCTGAGCCAAAAACTCTTCTAAAACAGTAACAAAACCCATGCATGAACAGTAAAAACGTAACAGCAAAATAAACAAATCCAGTCTATAATTAAGCACAGGATTATAAGTGGAGAAAACCCTGGGGTAGTTAAATACTCCAGGACTATTAACTACTAATCGGAGAAGAATGATTTACAAAGAAATTGTCTTTTTGCACCATAATGTCGGCGGCAGGAGTTTACAATGTATATCCTATGTTCAAATCTGTGTCTTGCTGTGACTGAATATTTTTCTGGTTTCTGCCTTTACTCCCTCTTGTCTCCTCGTCCAACGTTGCCAGAGAAACTCTAATAAACACTGGTGAGTTAATTTTGGCCCCTCCTTCACAGTTATTTTCACATGGTCATCCGACCTGTGGCTAATAGATCTCGGTTCCCGTCTTCACATTTCCATGATGCAAATGCTTTGATACCAAAATCATGTCTTAATCTCTGATCCGTGGGTCATGGATCTCTGTTCTGAGCTTGGCACTCCCAGGATGCAAGTGCTTTGATTCCGAAACTATATGTTTTAACACCTGTCCTATGTCGTATGGGTTATGGATCTCTGCTTTCGGCTTTGCATTTCCAGGATGCAAATGCTTTGATACCAAAACTATTTAACTATGGGTCATGGATCTCTGCTTCCGGCTTTGCATTTCCAGGATGCAAATGCTTTGATACCAAAACTATTTAACTAGTGCGAAAGTTTTCTCCAATGGTTTTAGCATATTTTAGAAACCAACGCATTGCCCCGTATTGAATCCTAACTGTAGGCAAGATGGTGTGTTTTCCGGGAAAAATGTTGTGGCATTTATGTGTGCCACTAAAAGCTCCCATAATTGATAATATCTGCGCAAATAATTCTTCTACAGCCTCAAAAAGCGTTGTGCATGAATAGTTTAAAGTGAACAGCAAACTACATGAATCCACACCATATATTAAGCACGAGATTATACTGGAGAAGCCCTGTCCAGATAAAAAAATTTGAAGACTATATTAATCGAGAAAGGAATGAATTATAGAATTTGGTAGCAAAGAAATATACAATCTTCTTACACGGTGATGTTGGCAGCAAGTGTTTACGATTTACATCCTCTGTTCAATACTGCGTTGTGCTGTGACTGTGGCATGTTTCAGGCCTCTGCTTTTTATCCATCTCCTTTTCGCTGCTTACTCGTCTGTCCCCGTAACACTGCAGAAGGTAGGGTTTGTAACTGCATTCTTTTTTATAATCCAAAATTGGGTAGTCTTTAAAACCTAGGTTGGAAATTTAGAGTAGAAAATAAGGGGAATTTTGATAAGATTATGATAAAATTTGGTAGAAATTTTTGAGTAATTTGGATCTTATGCTTTCGGAATGAAGCATTCCTAGAAGGGAGGTAATTGTTATGGCCCTCCAGTGAATTTAAGGAGTCCTGGAACTGGAACTACACTAGTAATGGCTGAGAATTAGTATATATTTGGTGTAAATATATGATATTATTATGATCATTGACATGCACAATTGTCTATGATCATTTGATATTGCAATCTTTTGGGTATCTGGAGTTATTCTCCTAGTATCCGAGGAGTCATAGTACAACTTATCATTATTCTTCTTAGGAACTGTGCTCCTCATTTATATTTGACGTGTTCAGGGTTTATTAGGTTCTTTTGGGTGTTTTGGATCAAAGTAGTCTACTCTGATGAAAATTATATTGATTCCATATTAACAAAGGATCAACAAAATTGGTAGTGCTAATTCTGCCATGGCAAACCCCTCAGCTCCAGGTCGGTTGCTCTATATGAATTGTTGATGTTCGTTTTTATCTCAATTCTACAGCTTACAACTCTGCAAGTTAAAATAGTATAGAATCGTAGATCCATATTTGCTTTCGTGTATATATATATATATATAGATGGAAGAGGGTTTAAACAGGTTGAAGGAATGTACGGTGAGTGTAGGGTTCCAGCAATTGAATGATGAGGCGACACAGGTAATGCAAAGTATATTTATTTGAAAATTATTTGTGTCTATCCCTCTGATTATTGGTTACAAATAAGATTGGCTCAATAAATGGGGAATTGATTTGATTTTAAAAATTTCATGCAACAATGTGAAGTGAAATACATCCTCCATTCCTGTAAATTTATGTTCAGTGTTTTTCTTTTTTCTTTTTTATCTGATAGCAGGCGGCTTACGAATATGGAGCGCCAGTAATCATTGAGAAAGAGGTTAACCATGTAGCATCTGCCTTTCTTTAAGCCGAGAATTTCAATTATTCCTCAGTCTGGAAAATTCGGTGGTAGATTTGTGAGTAGTGGGTATTGGGTAGTAAAATGAAGAATCTGAGCATTTATCTTGATTAGATTCTCTACATCCATGGTTAGGTGGCAGCAAAGTTAGATCCCTCATTGCACAACAATCGAGAGAAACAGGGCCTGCCAATATCACTGTTCGAAATGGTGCAAAAGTAAATTCAACCATTAGCTACATGGATTTTGTTATGGTCTCTTAGGAGAATTTGATTAATAATGGTATTTTGTTATGGTCTTTTAGGTGAATTTGATTAATAATGGTTTTTTCAAAATTTGAGGATGAATTTTGAATTATTTCTTCTATTCCAGAAGCATTGACAACAGTGCAAGGACGAGAGAGCAGCAGAAAATGCTTGGCAGACTGTGCCCTTGAATTTGGCAGGGATGCCTTTAGAGGTATTTATCTATTGATCAAACCATGTCAGTCCTAATGCTACAGAGATTATGTGAAGACTATTTGACCTCACTGTTATGAGAACATATGAAGCAATTTGAACAACTACAGTTACAATGTCAACAATAATGTTTCACCCTTGCTTAAGTCAATGCAGCGCAATCAAACTTTCCAAAAGTAGAAGTTCCTAAGTGCATTGAATGACAGTCAACAGAATTTCAGACTTCCCTACATTCGAAACATGCATTGGACCACCTAAGCAACTGCTCATGACAGAGATTTTGAATTCTTTTCAATAGGACTAAGATTGGTATACGTCAAAATTTTCTAGATACTCAC
Organism: Pinus tabuliformis; assembly: GCA_031772625.1. Taxonomy (NCBI): domain Eukaryota; kingdom Viridiplantae; phylum Streptophyta; class Pinopsida; order Pinales; family Pinaceae; genus Pinus; species Pinus tabuliformis. The sequence continues at coordinate 444,163,559 of CM062820.1, read as the reverse complement.
TCAAAATAGATTGTTCTTTCTATAACTGATCTGTATAATAGTTTCTATGGTATACATGAAAATTGTCATAATTTGTGCATGGAACGAACGGTAGCAGCTTACTATATTCTGTGTATAGCAATAGGTATATACAATCAGTGTATCAGGTGCAAAGAAACTGTCTATGGCTTCAACACTTTATTCATCAGACCATTGTAGCGTTTCACTATGGTATATTATTGTTTATAGAGGAGTAGACAAGTTGTTCATACAAAAGCCTTCCTAAAGATGAGAAGGCTTATACTTCCAATTTCTGCATAAGAGCATAAACTTGTATGATAATATTCCTATATTCAATCAGAAGGTTTGCAGTTAAAATCTCCATAGTATTCATGGGATGCATAGCTATAACAATCATCAGATCAGAATGTTTGCAAGAGATCAGGAGACCCATATCTGCAATTAAGTTTCTATATCAAACCATACTAAAGCAACAATATCAAATAAGGAGGAGACATTACATAAGAAAGTCTCCAAGACTTGCTAATATTGCTTGTCATGGTATGAAAAATCTGGTTTACCTCTGTATCAGATCTGTAAAGATCTTAGAATGAGATCCAGACATATTAATGTGAAAATTTCTGTGTATATTAGATATAAAAGATTTGAGTTTTGGGTTATCAAAGCTATAGATTGAGAACTACATGGATTGCTTGATAGGATGGCTGGTTCGATTTGTATATGAGGATTGCTAGCTTCTTTGTGGTGGTAGTGTGAGATCAATTGGGAATTGCTACTCGTTTCATACTTCAAGAGGGAAATGAATTTCCCAATGATGGTGGTGATGAAGGAACCCAGCAAAAGCACAGAGAATAGCATAGCTGATTGAATAAAAAAATCAATTGTGTAAATACAAATAACACACCCTACAAAGTGATGTCTTCTTTTTCTGTAAGGTTATCATTTTATCAGTATTTATAGAACATAAACAGTTAGCAAAGCTACAAATGTGAAATGTTAATTGGTCTCTGTTAGTCAATTCCAGTTTGTGCCCATATGGAATACTGTCCAGCGTGTTTCTTTGCAAAATAACAATTGGTTTTCTGCAGTATGAAGGAGCTGCAGCAGAAGATGGCCGGAAGCCAAGCATCTTTGACACTTTCACTCACAGGGAAGGTATGTTTCATCACATATCTTCATTCATCCCTTCATTTGCATTCTACCCAGTTCCTTACTTTACTTTGGGACTTTCAAGGCCAAGGCTGGAAGTGAGCTGTTGTTTGTTTTAACTGTATTGTCAGGGATTACTGTGGATTGAGGTAAGGGAGATGTAGCTGTTGATCAATACCATCGTTACAAGGTATTATTATCTGCAAATCTAAGAACAATAAATGTCACTAGGACAACCTATATGCAGTGGCTACTTGTAAGCCATCCTCAAGCTTTATGTGCATGTCCAACCCCATTATTGTTGTTTTCATACTAATGTATCAATAGTTAAACTCCTAGATGATTTGGGTATCAACTTGATGCAAAATTTCATGTGGGTTTTGAAGGAGGATATTGATCTAATGTCTGCGATGGGAGTAGATGCCTTTAGATTTTCAATCTCATGGCCCAGGCTTATTCCTGGTATATTTCTGTTTGAGCTCTGACCACATGTTTAATCCTGAGAATTTAGTAAACACTCAATGGACAATGGTAGGAAATAACTATTTCACATATATTGATGCAGATGGCGAAGGACCCATCAACCCAAAAGGCGTTGAGTACTATAATAACCTCATAAATGAGCTTTTGTCCCATGGTAGTATTTATTGACAAACTTGTCTCTCTACTTTGTTTTTATTCCTGTGACTATCATCCTCAAAACTGTTAATCGTTTCACAATGCACGTCTCAGGCATTCAACCACATGTGACATTGTACCACTTTGATCTGCCCCAAGCTCTGTAAGATTCCTATGGAGGTTTCTTAAATCCACAGATTGTGTAAACATCTTATGTCATCTCCTGTTCTTTTTTTCTTCCCATGTGGGTTGACACACAAGTCAAAGGATCAATTTATTGGTGCATTAATAATCTTATGGTTAGAGAAGCAGAGTTTTCTAATCTACTTCGATCTTATGCAGGGAGGATTTTAAAGGTTATGCAGATGTGTGTTTCAAAGAGTTTGGTGATCGAGTGAAATATTGGTCCACTTTCAATGAGCCCAATGTTTTTGGCACTGCAGGATATGATGACGGTGTTTTCCCACCTCAAAGATGTTCCCAACCATTTGGAAATTGTACTGCTGGAAACTCAACTGTTGAGCCATATATTGTTGGTCACCATGTTTTGCTATCACATATAGCTGTTGTGGAGCTGTACAGGAAAACCTATCGGGTTCTTTTCCTCTCTGATCTATGTTCATCTCCATTCATTCTATGAGATTTTATAAATTTCTCGATGAATGCAGGAAAAGAAAAAGGGCTGGATTGGATTAGTAATTTTAGTACATTGGATGATACCTCTCACCAATAAATCCATAGATGTGGCTGCTACTCAAAGAGAAAATGATTTTATGGTGGGTTGGTGAGTGATTTCTTTAACAATGAATTTTCAAGTTAACTTATGTTTCCAGAACCTTGAGTACCATAGAGCAGTCTCACCAATTGTTATTTCTCCTCTTTTTCAGTTGGGGTTTTCGTAGTAATTTTAGTACATTGGATGATACCTCTTACCAATAAATCCACAGATGTGGCTGCTACTCAAAGAGCAAATGATTTTATGGTGGGCTGGTGAGTGATTTCTTTAACAATGAATTTTCAAGTTAACTTATGTTTCCAGAACCTTGAGTACCATAGAGCAGTCTCACCAATTGTTATTTCTCCTCTTTTTCAGTTGGGGTTTTCGTAGTGATTCAAATAATTAATAGCTATATTGTTGAAGTGGATGCAAATAGGTGTACTTTTGTTTGGTTGAGGGCAGACAACCACCCTGAATTAATTTCTTTTTCCAAAATCCAGGCTTTTAGACCCATTTGTTTCTGGAGACTATCCAGGGAGCATGAGGAATATAGTGGGTTCTCGATTACCTTCATTTACAAAGGAACAGGCTCAAAAGTTACAAGGGTCATTGGACTTCATTGGTGTCAATCACTATGTTACCAGGTATTGTTTTGATGTTCCAAGAAAAGGTGAACTTATGTCAAGAGACTATGCTCAAGATATGTCCATTGGAACTGCAGGTACGAGAGTCATTCTCACAAATAGATTTAACTCAATAAATCTCATCTTCTAACAACCTTTCAACTTGGCCTCCTTAAATCTATGAAGAATAACGTTACTGTCTTCAAATCATAAAGGAAAATGGTTTTGATCCGTTGAAGTTTTATGTTATTTTAAATTCAAAAGTGATACATTGCAAGAACATTGGTATTAAGAACATTTTATGGCTGTTCTGTACTGCTTGATGAATGCAGTGGAACGAGATGGAATTCCCATCAGCTTTGATGTAAGAAGATTTTGAAGAATCACATGTCCTATTATAATCATATGTTTTCTTTTTCTTTTTAGCAGGAGCTTTTTATAAATATGAGTATGTAGATTTTTACAGTTCGATAGAAATTTTGGATTTAAACTATGCCTTAATTTAGAAACATAATTCTAAACTGAGAGACAAATAGAATCCAAAAATTCGACTAAACTTTTTATAAATTTTAAACAATATGTTCTAAGTATGTTTATATCCTGACAAAAAAATATTTACCTCATGCTGAAATTTGTGGCAGAGATCATTTTTGGGTATGCCAGTTGTACCACAAAGCATGCAGGCAGTGCTAGAATATATTGAGGACCGTTCCCATAATACTCCTAATATTGAGGTGTTGTTTGTATATGGGAAATTTCTTGATCATTGTGTATAATCCTAATGTTGATAGATATGTCTACTAAGTGGTTCCAGTTAATGGGGCATTGATTTGAGCGTTCAATATATTCTTATTCTTTATCAAAGTATTCTTTTGTTGTATTTGTGTTCTTCAATTTATGCATTACGGCGTTTCCTTTGCAACATCTGGTGCAAATGCTCGTTATAGTATTGCATGTGAGAAATGCAATAATAATTATGGATCTGTATTTGATAATGCATTTATAAATAAAAAGGTTAATGGGGTTATGACATTTATTTATGCATGTGTAAGAAGTGATTTCATGCAAAAATATATATTATGTATAAGATTATTAGTGATTTTGACATAAAAATGATTACAGATAAAGATTAAATATTTGAGATAGAGATATTTTAATTCTCTCATATTATATTTGGATGAAAACCCATAATATTTTGGGTTTGAACAATTTGATATTTTAGGAATTACAAGTAATCATGACATTATAGTGTTTGCTAACAATAATGTTTGTAGGGAAGAATCATGACTTTCACAAAGAATTGAGTAATAATTTATAAACTAATCTCTTTTGCAACGATTAAACAATGGATTATAACTAATACTATTGCAGGTGATTATATTATTATATATAACTATTGTTACATGCAATTTGCAAAAGGAAACTTGGTTTACTAAGTTATATTGTTAACTTTTTATGGTTTGACAATGGTGATGCACAATGGGGAAAAAAGTTATTGCGGTAAACAACCATGCCACAGAGATATTGTGCTCTAAGAACTATTGGGTAATGTGTTTGAGAAACATGACAACATGTCTAATGTATGGGCCTCTAGTTAATAATGCTTGAATGAAAGTTTATGTTTATTTTGTAAAATATCAACAATGAACAAGGGATGGAATCCCTTATTTCCATTGAGTGAGGGGTGAACTCCCTGATGAAATGTTTAATAAATTAACTGTTTGCTAGATTTTCCCTTCAGGGTTTCAAGGGTAATATTGGCATTCGTTTATGTGCTCTCCTATCTAGATTCCTTGATGATATGGTCACCTTGCATAATGTTGAATTATATCACTCATCACGCTTTTTATAATCCCGATTCATTGAACAATGTTAATGATGCAAAGTTGCAACATAAAGCATTATGTTAATAAGTTGCATTAATGATTATTCCTTTACAAAAATAGCTATTCCATTTCTATGATTACTTCAATTTATGATGGTGATTTTATCATTTGATGATAAATTAAGTATGTGATAAGTCATTCATGGGATGCTACATGTTGGTAAAACTTGTAAAAAATTTAATCATGTGTATTTTGTACGAGGTATACTGACGGATGTTACGATATATATATGCTCCTGGTACACTCCACAACCCAGTATTGAAGAGAATATAACATTCTCCACCCCATGTAAAGTTGGAATAATATAATTTGTTATACAAAACTAAAAACATAGTAGTAATAAATCTAATTTGAACTAAAATAGATAAATTTTCTTAGGTCTCAATGTTTCCAACTTGCAAAGACTTGCTTCAGTCGTTATAGAAAGCTAGGTCAATTATGACAAGACTATTAATAATTTGAGTTTGAAAAAATAATAAAGTCCACATATTTTTAATAAAATAAATAAAATAATTCCATAACTCAATATAGTACCTGCAAGTCATGTGGTTGCAACATTCAACTAGCTCAATCATGCTCTTGCATTTTGTACATCACTTCCACTTGTTTCTCTTTGCAAGTACATATTGAGATCTCCTCCAACAATTTTTCTATTGATTTAATCAACACTTAAATAATAAAAAAAATAACAAAATAAATTAACAAACATTTTATGCCTATATAATAATTTAAAGGACAAACTTGAGTGCCTGAATACCTTAATGAGCTCCTCTAGGTTTCGAGAATAATTTATTGGAGTAGTGTAATATTTGAGCAAACCTCCCTAGATTTGACAGAGCAACAATGAATTTTTTGTTGCTCTGTTGGATCGAGGGAGGTTTGTTCGAAGATTATCCAAATCCTAATTTATTCTTTACTGAATATGGACAACCACGTGAAGATGTAAGTTCTTATATCACCCCCCTCTCAATTCCCTAGTACCAAGTCTATATACTAGAAAAAAGTTGAAAGCAACACATTAGTATTCATGCATAGAAAATAGCAAAACAAAAAATTCATAAAGAAACATACCTGGTGTTGTACATAAAGAAAAATTCAACAATCATTCATTAACATTGTAGTAGTGTTTTTGTGGCAATGGTGTACCAAAAGACACCTCTTTAGCAGTTGGTTGTTCCCTGCAAAGGATCAAAGAAAGAGTTGGTGCTGTTAGTGAACATACAAAGATAAACAAAGCATTGAAAATAGTGAAAATAATGCATATATAAAAATATACTAAAACAAAGAGATAAATACAAAAACAATGCTCAATGGAGCAAACAAGTCAATAAAACAATGGAAAAAGATCCCTTCATTGACTGCTGGTAGTAGAGGTTGAACCGAAACACTTGAAGAGAATTCTTTGAGCTATGGTGCTAAAAAATCCTTAGCAGGGGGGTTCTTTTCCTCAATCTGTTTGCAAGTTTCTCCTCTCTCTGAAAGAAGTATGTAGACTCTCCAATGGTGGGCTCTTCTCCTCTCACTAAGATGATGGATTGCTTAGAAGCAATATGGCCAACATGCTAGTGCTCTTACTTTCTTTGGCTTAAATAATGGAATGTTGGTTTGCTTTGATAACAATTTGGCCAACATAACAATGTCTCATATTTTGGTTCTCCCATGGCATGTTTATACAAAATTTTTGAATTCATCTTCCCTCTCTTGGTTCATGCATGACAATGAATCATGAGTAGGACAAGATGATTCAATTGAGGGTGAATCACATTCAACTGTCCTGGACTGAGATCCTGTTATGGAATCACCTCTAAGAGTGTGAAGTGGTCCCAAATTCGTGAATCATCCATTTCTTCGACTGCACTACTTTTGAAGAAAATTTGGCGCGGTACGTAGCTATCGAAGAAATAGTTGCGATGTCCTTAATTTTTTAACCTTATAAACTTTGTATCTTAGGAGAAGTTAAACTTCATCTTCAGTTGAAAAATCTTCACTTGTGCATTCTGCTAGACACCTTTTGGCATCTTCTAGATTGTGAAAACATGTGTATGATTTTATGGTGTTAACAATTTCCCCTTGATGTATGAGGTTAGGAGTAAAATTATAGTCGAGATACATCACCTTTTTGTTCTGACGGAGAATCTGATCAACTTTTTGAGAGAGAGAATAAATTGTTGTGGAGATGAGTAGGGAAACCCCTTGACTAAGTATAAAGGATAACCATGCTCTGAAGAAAACCTAAAGAGTAAAAAAATGTCTATATGAGGGGGGCATGTCCCATGCTCGTTATGATGTTTAGTAAAGAATTATTACAATCATATAGGAAATGGTTCTTTCTAGTCAACATTATGGTGGTTGACGTGCTGATGGTTGATGATGATAACAGATGACACCCTCAAGGGCGCTTCTTGGAAAAATAGACTGAATTTGGTTCCCCCATGGATAACATAGGTGAAGAACTACTAAAAGAGGTGCTGAGGTATGCATGGGTCTTCGAATTTGGGTGCCTCCCCCATCTCATGATGTAAGCACTATTGAATGAGGTTCTTAGTGATGCAGATCTCTTCGACTAAATGAAATAACTGCAATGGTCATTAAGTATGATACCACCTTGACATGAAAACTTGTGTTGGTGTTGAATGTCAAGGGGATCGATGACATCAGTGGGAAATAGTTATTTCCATTGTACTACTCGAGGATATCCCTTCAAGGGGTGAGTATCCAAGGTACTGCTTCTATCTTCGAATAAGAGTGTTGAATTCGACAGGAAAGAGGCATCAACCGCCCGACACGCTATGTCGGGGAATCAATATAATGTGTAAACAGACTGTAATATTGTGGGTCAGTTAAGACATGATAATGAGAGCTGGCGAGATGAGTGGATAGAGATAGGTGGCTCGAGGTTGGATTGATTATGAAATTGGCGACAATCAAAACATGTTTGCTGATAGGGATTGCCGTAGAGTCAGAAGGATTTCCAAGGTGGGTGTAAGTATGTTCTGATTGGCGTGAAGATGGTAAATGACTGTGGGTGATGTGCGAGCTCTGACCAAGGGTGACTAGAAAATGCCACCCTGTAAAAGACATGAAAATATGGGTGGGAGTCCTTTTTTCCTAAAAAAAATATTTGTACACTTGCCAAAAGAATATGAAGGTGATTTGGATGTACAGACACAGAGACAAGTGCCCCATGATAATGGTGACCTGGATGGAGGTGTGGTGCTTTTGCTGGGGGGGGCATTGGTTGGTCTCCATGTTGGGTTGGTGAGGCAGATGAAATGACACAAATGGGTTATGTAATATGGGTAGATGATAGGCCAAATGTAGGATGCGGTGGTGCATCTATCTTGATTTGCCGTAAAGTACCAAGGATGGCTCGAGAATGGGGTGTATAGGCGACGAATGAAACAAAATGAGGCTAATATTCAAGGCATGCAAGTGGAGGCGTTCTCAAGCCTGAGTGTGGAGTACTAAAAAGGTATGTTTTTGATGATTATTTCAGTATCTTTTCAGTAGAACTTGCAAACCTTTTTGCATCATGAACTCGGAAAATGATAAAGAATTATAACAAAACATGTGAGATTAATATGCAAGACTAAAACACTGACAATTGTCATTTCCTTATGCAGGAAGGAGTGAAAACGAGAAGTTTCCATTCCAAAGGAAAGGACAAGGACGGGTTAACCGCTGTCCCTTTGACGGGAGACCGAATGCAAACAAGGCAAAGCAAATCAAAGCAAATCGGCCCAGAAAAGGAGGTGGAGATATCAGCTCGGCGCAGGAGAGAAAAGAAATGACTGAGGCCTAACGGTTCGGCGAATCCCTCAGGATCCTTGATCCTGAGGGATCGCTGTTTTATCTATTTTTGCACTTAGACATCTCCGCCGTCACCCTTATAAAAGGGACAACACTGTTAGCTCGGGAGAGAGTTAGACATGATTATGTTTTTATGTAATTTCTTTTAAGATCAAAACTTTGATCATCGAGTCTCGATAAGAACTGGTTTATTGTAATTTTGCTTTATGCATTAATACAAACTTGGTGATTACTTCATCTCTGAGTCTGGATTAACTTCAAGCGGTGTACCCCTGGAGGCTAAGGGTTCGGCCCTGGAGGACACTTGCTCCTGTATTACTACGTTGGTTTATGTGTGGTTTGCCTATCGTCATTATTTGGTAATCTGATGTGTTTTATAAGTTTACATCACATGCTCTGTTATGTTTAATTCATTAAGGTTTCCATAGACAGAACTATTGTATTGACTCTGCATCATATTACTGTTCTTTTTAGAGTTGATCTAATATTACTAGTCTTAACAGAATACTGTTACTATTCCATTACAGAGTTTTTGTGCTGTGCACCTGTTCATTCATGTCACAGAATTCATCTTGGGTTATGTTCTTTACGATTGTTGGATTTATAAACAATGCTGTTCTATTTTGAAACACAGTCGTATTCCTTCTAACTAAGATTGGTACTTGGATCAGATTACTATTTAAGTGTGCTGTGTGTGTATATGGCTTTCAAGCGTTGTTCCATAGTTCATCAGTAATCAGTGCTGTTCCATTGGTGTGTGCTGTTCGATCTGCCTTAAGAGTGAAAGATTGCCGTTTGATTACACTTAATGCATTTTATTTGATAGATTAAGTTTGTTACTGCTTGTGAGACTTAGTTGCCGTTCTATTTCTTAGCTGCTGTTCCATTTAAGAATTGCTGTTCCATTACAGACTTGCTGTTCGATTTCTTGTTTGCCGTTCCATTTTCTTATCTGATGTTCCATTTCCTGGTATTTGTTATTTTGGTATGGGAGATGATCTAAGGCTGTAGTGAGCATTGGCATTTACTGTCTGGCTCCCAGATCCACGATCTGTTCCCTGATTTCCTTTTCCATCAGTTTCCAAAGGGATGGGTTATTACTATTGAACCCTTGACTGATAAGTTACTTAGTCTTTTGAGTGTGTGATTTACTCTTTTGAAGTAGTTAAGCTGTAGACAAGCATCCATTTGCTTTTTTATTTCTGAACACTGTACTACTAGCATTACTCTGGCAAATGATAGCCTCAGACTGAGACACTCTTTGAAATAACAAAACGCTCCCGGATTGACATATTAATGTGAGGTAATTAGAGGTGAAAGAGACCCTTTTTATAGCTCTACATTTTGGCACCGTTGCCGGGGAAAGAGTGTAGCCATTTGTTTTTTTTTTTTTTTTTCGGAGTAGTGTACGAACCTGCTAGGGAAGAGTTGGATTTTAAAAATGGAAGGTAAGAACCTACGTGTGGAGCATGTAAAAGCCCTGCTCCTCTGTCCACTTTCCTAACAGATTTGCTGCTGTTTTGTTTGAATAGAATTTAGTAGTTAATTTGAGTGCATGACTAAGTAGAAAAAAACAGAAAAAAATACCAAACCTCTACCCAAGCCAAAAAAATCTAAGGGGCCGGTGACCCTTGGTCGAATGACCTTCATAGACGAAATCTACAAAAAAGCAGAATCTCAGCCATCAGTAGGACCCAGGAAAATCATTTCTAAACAACCTACTAGTTCCCTTCAGGCCACAGGATCACCATCTGTAGCCTTTGCTGAGGTGCATAGTCAAACTGAAGAGCAGGACTTTCAAGAAATTGAAAATTATACGCCAGAACTATTGCAGGAAGGGACTTTCAAGAAATTAAAAATTCTACTCCAGAACTATTGCAGGAGGGGACTTTCAGCAATCTTTGTGAAGGAGAAGGAGAGGCAGGGGAAACTGAGGAACCAAGATCTCCTATTGGAACAACTCAGCCATTAAACAGCCCATAAAAGGGAAGTGCTGCAAAAATCATTGTTGAAGAAACTCAATCTCCTCAGACATCAAGCATTCTCATTATCTCAGATAGAGGAAGTGTTATTAAAACTATTCCTGTCAAAGTCATTCCCTCTCAACCTAGGAATACCCTCCTAGATATCCCAGAAGGTTATTGGCATATATTCGACCCTATGGCTCAAAATCAGCCAAACACTCAAACCTCTACATTACAATACCCTATAGTGGATTTTGCAGCAAATGCGCATATGAAAGAAATCCATCTTCAACATATCCCTACATTTCATGGTCTTACATCAGAAGATCCGGATGCATTTTTATTTGAATTTGATGTGTTGTGCAGGGGATATGATTACACCATCAACCCTCAGAAACTGAAATTATTTCCCTCTACACTAAAAGGGGCTGCTTTAAGATGGTTTATGGGATTAGGTGGCGGGGTTATAAATAACTGGGATCAAATGAAAGAATATTTTTAAAAAAATATCAGGATTATTGCAGGTCTAGAGAACTAAAGGATGAAATATTCCATATGACAGCTAGACCGAATGAAACATTAGAGGAGTATGTGGAACATTTCCAGTATAATCTACAAAGATCTCCTTATGCATCACTACCTTTACCTGATAATGTGTTAAAAACAACATTGATAAGGGGCATGAAGGAACAATGGATCGAAACATTAAACATTGTGGGAAAATGGGATATTTATCAAGAAAATTTTGCTGACTTTATTGATTTATGTATCAGGAGCTCGAGAGGCAGCACAAGAGTAAAACTGGCAAAACATGATTGGTTTGTAAGAGATAATAAAATTTCAACAGAAGGAGTAACACGTGTAGAAATTTGAAATTTATTGGAAAATTTTAAAACTGATATACTAGGGACACTGACTACACAACTTGATATTATGCAGGCCAAACAGAAGCAAATGGAGGCATAACATAATTTGGCGATATTCTGTCCCCGATGTAGGAAAAAGCATAGTCACAAGGAGTGTCCACTGGATACAATCCAAACATGCGCCATCTGTACAAAAGATCACCTTACGGAGAGCTGCCCCTCACTCCCTAGATTGAAAGCGGTATATAAGGAAGCGGAAGAAGAACCAGAATCGATGTATTTTCTCAACTAGCACCGTCAGTGGCAGCCGAGACAATTTGGTATGTTCCAGACCCAGCTTCTTCTTTTCAGCCTCCACAATATAATGCTCAACAATATAATACGTGGCAAAGCCAATCCCACCCCCGTTTCCAAACTGGTCACCACAGTCGTTTCCTTCTTCAAACCCGTGGCTGAATCAGGCAAACCATTCTGGTTGGCCGAATTTTCCTTATACTCCACCATATTGGCAAGGTAACTCATATCCTTCACAATGGACTCCCCCTACTTCACAAAGTTCAGCCTGGCAGACAAACTGGCAGAGACCGATGCATCAGCTAGTAGGAACTATCCCGCTCCCTCAACCTACGCTGCTAGCCTTGCAACAAAATCCCCAGTCTAATATGAGACCACAACTCCCAGCCCAACCCAACCCCAATTAAAATAACAGACCGGTCCAATCTCTCCAAATCATAGAAACACCAGAAATAGGAGCCGATCTGAGGGAGTGTAATGATCTTCAGTTAAGATCTGGGCGTATTATTGAAACCGAGGGAGATAAGACAGTTTAGATTGAAGATCAGTTACCCAGAGAACATCTGTCATAAAAAGAGGATGTAAATAAACAACAAATGCATAATCAAGCAACCACATCCTCTCCTCCCTTCCCAGAACGATTAGTCATACCTCGACCTATACAATATCTTGATTTTGACATTTTGGGAGAATTACAAAATCTGTACATAAAAATTCCATTCCTCCAAGCCATTCAAGACATCCCGATATACGCAAAAACTATCAAAGAATTATGCATAAAGAAACCAAGGAGGAATATAACAAATAATCCAAGAGTCCAAGTAGTCGGTACTTTATCTGACTTACTATCAGGGAAAGAAACACCCATTAAATATGAAGACCCAGGAAATCCAATTGTAACTGTCCAAATTTATGGTCAGACCCTGTCCAATGCCTTAGTTGATATAGGAGATGCAATTAATATCTTAACAACCAATACTTGCCAAAAGCTAGGCATTACATCTATAAAACCCACCTCTACCTTGCTAGAATTGGCTGACCGATCTGTGGTTAGGCCGGAGGGTACTCTACATGATGTCGTGGTCTCTGTTGATTCTTGGGAATATCCAACCGATTTCCTGATAATAAATCCTAAAACCCGACTTGATGGTCATCCACTGATTTTAGGTAGACCTTGGCTTGCCACTGCCGATGCTTATATTGGCTGCCAGCAAGGAAATATGACCATAACCAAAGGACCAAATATCAAGAATTTAGTTCTATATCCTCCAGCGCAGCTAAGTGTCACAATAATCAAAACTAATAAGCACCCTGTATCATACCTTACTGATAACATTATATCTCCATTAACTATACAAGAAGCACTTGATTTTAAATACCAAACAGAAGATGATGCCACTAATAATTTCATTAGTCAAACTGAATCTAGATCCTGCACACAGTGTCACATGATAGAAGCAACATTTGATAATGAATTAGAAGAAGATCCTCTGAAAGATACACATGATCAAACAATACCTGTTACTTCTGTTGCAAATAGTAAAATTGGGGAAATTGAACCGGAAAAACCTTAAATATTAATGCCAACCTCACACATGAACAAGAAATGAAGCTCATCCATTTGTTAAGGAAATATAAAGAAGCATTTGCATGGGATTACCCTGATATGAAAGGAATTGACCCCCAATTATGTACACACCACATTTATATAGAAAAGGATGCCAGACTTGTTCGTCAACCTCAAAGGAGACTTAATCCTCATATAAAAGATGTGGTAAAAGCTGAACTTCAAAAACTTTTAGATGTCAATTTTATCTATCCTATCTCTGATAGTAAATGGGTCTCTCCGCTTGTGGTAGTACCAAAAAAGAACGGGAAATGGAGAATCTGTGTGGACTACATGTAGCTAAATAAAGCAACACAAAAAGACCACTTTCCTCTCCCATTCATCGACCAAGTATTAGATACTTTAGCAAGAAAGAAATTCTTTTCTTTCCTAGATGGCTTCAGTGGATACAATCAGATTCAGATTGCCCCTGAAGACCAAGACAAAACTACTTTTACTTGTCCTTGGGGAACATTTGCCTACCGAGTTCTACCTTTTGGCTTATGCAATGCTCCGACCACATTCCAAAGGGCTATCCTTAGCATTTTTTCAGATTTAATAAATGATGGACTTGAAGTATACATGGATGACTTTACACCATATGGAGATGATTTCGATCCAGCATTGGATACCCTAGAAAAAGTCCTACAACGTTGCATTGCTACTAGGCTTTGTTTAAGCCACGAAAAATGTTATATGATGATGACTGAAGGACTTATCCTAGGCCACTATATTTCAACAGCTCGCATTTAGGTAGACCCAACAAAAATCCAAATACTTTTGCTTATTCCCACTCCTACCACTCAAACAGAGGTACGCAGTTTTCTTGGATTTTCTGGTTATTATAGGCGATTTATAGAACATTATTCGCACATTGCTGCACCTCTATATGCACTAGCTGGTAATGTTGATTTTCTTTGGACAGAAAAATGTGAACGTGCTTTCAAGGATCTGAAGAAGCTCGTATCCACAGCCCCAGTCCTTCGAGGACCAAATTGGGATTTGCCATTCCAGATATCATTTGATGCCTCAGATACAACCATTGGAGCGGTCCTTGGGCAGGAAGAGGATAAAAAAACCATATGCAATTTATTACATCAGCAAAAATTTATCCCCTGCTGAAATAATTACATTATTACTGAAAAAGAATTCCTAGCTGTAATACATGCTATCAATAAGTTTAGCCATTACATTACTAGATATCCTGTTATCTTGTATACAGATCATTCTGCCATAAAATATCTAGCAAATAAGCCTGTAACAAATGGCAGAATAACGAGATGGCTGACTTTATTGTAGGAATTTGATATCACAATCAAGGATCGACCTGGCAAAGAAAATCCCGTAGCCGATTTTCTCTCAAGAATGCCAAAGTCAATCGCTGCAGCAGCAGTTGAAGATCAATTCCCGGATGAGCATCTGTTTGTTGTTGCTGTTCAAACACCCTGGTATGCTGTGTTGCCAATTACCTAGCAGTAGGTAAACTACTGAAACATCTATCTCCTAATGAGCGGAAACAGATTGTTCAGAAGAGTGCTCGATTCTCATGGATTGGGGGCTATTTGTTTCACATAGGGGCAGACATGCATATCAGGAGATGTGTTCGAGAAGATGAAGTCTTTGACATTTTAAAAGCCTGTCATGATGGACCATGTGGTGGACATTTCGATGAGCGTAGAACTGGACATAAAGTGCTGCAGACAGGGTATTATTGGCCCACAATTTTCAAAGATGCAAAGAAATTTGTGCAAGCTTGTGACAGTTGCCAGCGAGCAGGACGCCCTGGTCAGTCTGATGAGATGCCTCTGAAACCACAGTTAGTCATTGAACCATTCAAGCGATGGGCTCTTGATTTCTTTGGACCTATTAACCCATCATCAAACCATAAAACATATATTTTGGTGGAAACAGAATATGTCACCAAGTGGGTTGAAGCAGAAGCATTGCCTAGAGCTACAGAGGACTCTGTCATCCAGTTCCTGTTCCATCTATTTGTACGCTATGGCCTTCCAAGAGAATAATTACAGACGGTGGACCACAGTTTGCTGGGAACAAAATAGCTGCAACACTCAACAACTATCATGTCCAGCATAAAATCACTACTCCATACCACCCATAGGCGAATGGACAGGTAGAAAGCAGCAATAAAATAATATAAGCAATTCTAACGAAAACCATTGCGTCACATAGACGTGATTGGGCTTCCAGACTACCTGAAGCACTCTGGGCCTACAGAACAACTTGGAGAAGCACCACTGGTTACTCACCTTATCAATTAGTTTTTGGAAAACAACCCATTTTTCCCATAGAATTAGAAATCCAAACATTACGAATAGCACAAGAAGTTGGCTTAGATCTAACCGAGGCACATATTAATCAATTGCAGCAGATTAATGAGTTGGACGAAATTAGGCTCTCTGCACTTCAAAATACTGCCCTGATCCAACAGCAGCGAGCTAAATGGCATGATGCTGTCATAAAAAATAAAGTCTTCCACGAGGGAGACTGGGCTCTGTTGTACGACTCCAGGTTTTAGGACTTCCCTGGGAAACTCCAGACTCGTTGGTTGGGACCATACAAAATCCAAAAGGTACATGACAATGGGACCCTTACTCTAATCACTATTGATGGTTTTGGATATGCCTTCAAGGCAAATGGCCACCGAGTTCGTCTCTATCGTAAACCACTCACTCAGGAGTCCTTCTGCCAGCAGCTATGCCGAGACTCTGATATGGAGATTTTGGGAGAGGAAGAGAAGTCTTCCTCACCTATAATTCATTTCTTTTTACAGTTTGTACATAAGTTCTTTTTCTTTGAATATTTTTTTGTACATATTTTTGAATTAATGTTTTGTTGTCATTTTTTGCTGTTCCTTTTTAAAAAAGAACAACATTTTCTTCTGGCTGTTCCTTTTTCAAAAGAGTAAATTCCTTTGGATCAGCTGTCATCTCGTTGTAATTTGGATTTTTTTTCTTTTTGCTTGTTTTGCTGTTCCTTTTCCAAAGGAACAACATTTTCGATTTTTTCCGTTCCTTTTTCAAAGGAATGGCATTTGTATGTTTTTGTGTTCCTTTTCCAAAGGAACAACATTTGCTTGTTCTGCTGTTCCTTTTCTAAAGGAACAACATTTCGATCTGTTGTTCCTTTTTCAAAGGAACGACATATTTGCGTGTTTTGCCGTTCCTTTTTCCAAAGGAACAACATTTTCGATTTCCGCTGTTCCTTTTTCAAAGGAACGACATTTTTGCATGTTTTGTTGTTCCTTTTCCAAACAAACAACATTTTTGATTCTGCTGTTCCTTTTTCAAAGGAACGACATTGGAATGTTTTGCTGTTCCGTTTCCAAAGGAACAACATTTGTGTGTTCTGCTGTTCCTTTTTCAAAGGAACGGTATTTTCTGCTATTTGTGGTTTTTTGTTGTTCCTTTTTCCAAAAGGAGCACCACTTGCATGCTTTTGCTCTCCCTGTGAAACAACTTGTTCCTTTTGCTGATCTAAATTAAGGATGCTTATTGCTCTTGTTCTTTCAAGTCTTTTAGAATACAGCGATGCACTTCTGCAATGGATACAAAATCACAACATACTGAAATTAGCCAATCATAAATCACTATCTTTATAAGGCTCTGCATTGGTAAGAGGACAAAAGGAAGGACACACTTATTTATCATCTTTTGCTGTCATTGTTCTACTAATTCTGCTATGATTGTTTATCTTTATCATGGCGACCCTTTTTTTTTCCCTCTTTGATTATTCTTTAGGAATAAGAGCAAAGGGTTTATATCTTCCTATTGAGATGTTAAGAATTCTTCCACCATTCCTACTCTTAAGAAGTGTTGAACCACCGCTTGTGTATAAATAAGGGAAAGTACTTTATCAAAAATAAAAAAAAAGTAAACATGACTTATAAAGTTGTCAAATGTAGGATAGGGGGTCTCATCAAGAGCCAGCCTACCATGATCATGAGGACGAAAGCGAAGTGGCATTCCCACTATGGCCACCACACCAGGAATATGGTCCAAAAGGTATATCAAATAAACAACCCTTGGAACAGGAGGTCTCATCACGAGCCGACCTGCCCACTTTTCGCTCCTTCCTCGTGAATGGAATTATGGTTAACTGGTCACCAAGCCAGCATAATGGCCTACATTTTGACATCACACAACATTCCCTAAGTATACACAAAGGATCATGGTTCCATGGTTGAAATAAACAACTTTGCCAAGGTTATGGACACCTGTCGGCAACAGAGCACTGTTAATGGTATCGAAGTCACATTATTTACACCAATAGATGAGTTATTAATACCCTTATATTTCTTATACCTTAGTAATTAATCATATGTCATTCCCCGAATTATATAATGCATGTAAATTTATTATCACCAATCATGGCAGAGTAATTGACAATGACCGCAGGAGATTTGGAAAGTACAACAGATGTCCTATCCTCCCAGCCTCACATCATATCACAGCAGCCTCTTACATAATAAGCGATCTAACTCTACGCCTCGATTTCGGTAATTCACTGTTTTTGTAAACATGGCATATTTCCATACGCTGTTCCTTTATGACTATTTCAGAGCGGGCGCCGCTCCTTTATTTGACGGCTGGGGCAGCCTACCACACTGTGGGGGGGGGGGAGGTTAACCTTATTATTCCCTGGATTACGTGTCAGCTCACTATTTGGGAAAGTTGTGTACTAGGGTATGGCATGGATCAACGACATGCTATTTTTTATTTTTTCTGCATGAATTGCTGTTCATAAGCCATTTCTATGGTATACTCTATTTTTTGAACAAGTCTTGCGTCTATTAGCCTCTCTGTGTTTCAACAACATGAACAATTGCCGTTCCATTGAGAGTTTACAGTGAAACCATGGGAGGAAGATCGATCCGGAGGGAACCGCAGGTGTTGACAGTCTCCGCTGCTGCCCGGGAAATCCTGGCAAGAGCAGGGTGGCTGACTTATCTCAACCGCTTGCAGGAGTCTAACGAGACAGTGGCAATTGAATTCCTGCAGAATTTGCAAGAGGATTACTCCACAGTGAGTGGGAGACATATAACAGTCACCGATGACATAATCGCAGAAGTCTCGAGACTACGAGCCACCGGACCTGTATGGATGTTAAAAAAGGCGAGATTGCAGAAGATTATAGAAATCTTCCAAGACGAAGGCCAGAGCCTGGCAAATAAAGGAAAGGGAGTTCTACCAACAATGCTAGGAGAGCCCTGGGTAGAATTGACAAGGACCATTCAAAGCTACGTCACCTGTGAAGGTAGAAAAGACGTGGTAAGACCACGACATCTTAAACTCCTAGCTGTACTAAAGTAGAAATGCTCTGTAAATTTACCTACATTTTTGAATTCGTTACTTCATGACATTGCACGGAGCATAAAAAAGGCAGAGCATGTAGAGTCAGTTGTTAGTCATCATGGGTTGATTCGGTTAATTGTCAGTCATAGCCTCACTCAGCAACAGAGCAGCTGGGAAGAGCTAATTGGCATGATATATGGGGGGTTGACAGCACCATCCCCAAAACGTAAGCATGCCACCAGTACACCAGAATGTCTAGAAAAATGCAGAGAATTAGCAAAACAGAAACATAGCACCAGTACATCCGAGCGTCCAGAAAAACGCAAGGAATTGGCAAAGCGTAAGCATGCCACCGGTACACTCGAACAACCAGAAAAACGCAGGAAATCAGTCCGGTTAGCATGGATACGAGGGAGGTTGGAGAAGCTCTAGGAAAACACCAGCCGACCGGTAGAAATTGAAGATGAGAAACCCTCACGGCCAGAAGAAGAGGCCAAGCAATTTGAAGAAGAAGAGAAAGAAGAGGCCGAGCAATCTGAAGAGGAAGAGAAAGAAGAGGCCGAGCAATCTGAAGAAGAAAATGAAGAAGGAGCCGAGCATTCTGAAACAGAAGCTGAGCAATCCGAGCAGGAGGAAATGGAACAGCAGGAAGGTAGCCCATTGCAGGACCCAGTGGGAGAAGATGAATTGGCCGAAGTCTTGGCCAATATGGGTGAATATGGCCAACCTTCCAGTCCATCAGACCTCCATGACGAAAAGAAACCCTAGGAGGAAAATGCACCTGAAGAACCACATGCAAAGGAGGCAGAAGAAGAGAATCTGCCTATTCATGATAAAGAGACGATAGGAGATACTGAACAGGAACAATCCGTTCCTAAACAGAAGACACCGGAAGAAATTCCGGAAGAAGCAGGGGCAGAAAGAGAAGTCACCCAAGAAATGATAGAACCAGTTAGGGTTCCTGCCCCAGAACAGCCAGAGCAGAACAATGAAGAAACACCCCAGAAGGAAGATCCGGGGACTAGTCACAGTCCAGGCCACAGTGAACAACCTGCTGTTCCTTCTAAGGAAATTTTGGAAATCAAAGAATTGCGAAAGGAACAACAGAGATTATTGAATATAATAGTCCAGCTCCACCAGCAAATTAGGATCCTGAAAGCAAGGCAAAGGGTTAAAAGGACTTCAGGTATGAAAAAGGTGACCACTTCAGCGAAACCCCGCAAGGCAAAGGGGCGGAGGATCAGAATTCGTCCTGTTGTTCAAAACCCTGTCGAAAACCAAGCTGCTGTTCCAAATGATGTTGAGGAATAGACTGCTGCTCCAATTGAAAAGGAACAACAACAGACTGATATTCATGTTAAAATAGAAATGGATGACATGATGACCTGTGATAAGGAAATTCAGACGGAGGCACCACTTTCAGGAGTGATAAGGGTTCTGAACTCAAAGAAACGCAATAGGAAAGTTCAGGTAAAACTCCCGGCCTCCACTGTTGCATGGAGAAGAGATCCAAAAACAGTAACCCTGCGAAAGGGGTTGAAGCAAGCTCAGCAAGAAGTAGAAAATCTTAGAGAGCAAACAGTCCCTCGCAAAAAGTATGAAGAGCTACAACAGTAGCTTAGGAACGTCGATCAATCCGAAAGCCATGCTTTTGAAGGTTGGCAGAAGGAACAAGAGAAATTTGCAAAGGTAACTCGTAGGCTAGATATCATTATCAAGCAGATGGATACCTTGTGGTTATTTATACAATGACGTCTTAGCATGTAGAGCCCCTGCCAAGAATTATGCCCTGTTTCAACTAGAACGGTATTTGCAATTAAAAATAAAAGCTGTTAAAGCAGGTGCTCCCATACAAATTAACACTGTCAATGATTTTATAGGCTGCTGTAAGCACTACGGGGTAAAAGTCTAGAGACTGCTGTGTGAGTTCTATTTACATAACCTTGTATTAGACCAGGAGATCGAGCTGAACCTTGGCCCTTTTGTTGGAGACATCCAATTGCAAGCGTTCATCTCATTTGGGGTTAATCAAATTAAATGGCTTAAAGCCTATAATACTTTCCAGAGGCAAGAAAACGACTTAGATTTGTGGGTAAGGGCTGAGCCTAGGAACCCAGTTGAGTTGTGGAAAGCACATAGAAACCTCATGAAGAATCCGGGTGTAATTGAAACATTAGGACCCATGCATGAGGCACTCATTCGACAGGGATTAGAATACTTTGTTTCTATCAAAGACCTTGCCATTGATGCAGCTAAATTTCGGTATCAAATCTCTAATCCAAATATCTAGCTTAGGGAACCGTTTAAGTATGAGAATTTTAAATTAGCTGCCAACCGCTTGCACCTCTATGGAGAAATCATTTTGAGGGCAGGGCCATCCTGGTTAGGATATAGGTTCCGGAGTCCAATTATTTGGCACCCTGCACCTGGATACCAAGCCTTGTATGAGATGCCCGAGGGTCAGATAGACCATTTATTTGACTACCTAGTTACTCATCATGGCTGTAGGCCTCCACATGAGATTCCATCTCCAGCCTATTCTCTCACTGCCTTACATGTAAACTACAACGTTTTCATGAGGGCATGAAACAGGGTAAGCAGGGGGGTGTGTGGAGTACTAAAAAAGGTATGTTTTTGATGATTATTTCAGTATCTTTTCAGTAGAACTTGCAAACCTTTTTGCATCATGAACTCGGAAAATGATAAAGAATTATAACAAAACATGTGAGATTAATATGCAAGACTAAAACACTGACAATTGTCATTTCATTATGCAGGAAGGAGTGAAAACGAGAAGTTGCCGTTCCAAAGGAAAGGACAAGGACGGGTTAACCGTTGTCCCTTTGACGGGAGACCGAATGCAAACAAGGCAAAGCAAATCAAAGCAAATCAGCCTAGAAAAAGGAGGTGGAGATATCAGCTCGGTGCAGGAGAGAAAAGAAATGACTTAGGCCTAACAATTCAGCGAATCCCTCAGGATCCTTGATCCTGAGGGATCATTGTTTTATCTATTTTTGCACTTAGACATCTCCGCCGTCACCCTTATAAAAGGGACAACACTGTTAGCTCGGGAGAGAGTGAGACATGATTATGTTTTTATGTAATTTCTTTTAAGATCAAAACTTTGATAATCGAGTCTCGATAAGAATTGGTTTATTGTAATTTTGCTTTATGCATTAATACAAACTTGGTGATTACTTCATCTCTGAGTCTAGATTAACTTCAAGTGGTGTACCCCTGGAGGCTAAGGGCCCAGCCCTGGAGGACACTTGCTCCTGTATTATTACATTGGTTTATGCGTGGTTTGCCTATTGTCATTATTTGGTAATCTGATGTGTTTTATAAGTTTACATCACATGCTCTGTTATGTTTAATTCATTAAGGTTTCCATAGACATAACTATTGTATTGAATCTGCATCATATTACTGTTCTTTTTAGAGTTGATATAATATTACTAGTCTTAACATAATACTGTTACTATTCCATTACAGAGTTTTTGTGCTGTGCACTTGTTCATTCACGTTACGGAAATAATCTTGGGAGTTATGTTCTTTACAATTGTTGGATTATAAACAATGCTATTCTATTTTGAAACGCAGTCGTATTCCTTCTAACTAAGATTGATACTTGGATCAGATTACTATTTAAGTGTGCTGTGTGTGTATATGGATTTCAAGCGCTGTTCCATAGTTCATCAGTAATCAGTGCTGTTCCATTGGTGTGTGCTGTTCGATTTGCCTTAAGAGTGAAAGATTGCCGTTTGATTACGATTAATGCATTTGATTTGATAGATTAAGTTTGTTACTGCTTGTGAGACTTGCTATTATATTTCTTAGCTGCTGTTCCATTTAAGAATTGCTGTTCCATTACAGACTTGCTGTTCGATTTCTTGTTTTCTGTTCCATTTTCTTATCTGCCGTTCCATTTCCTGGTATTTGTTATTTTGGTATGGGAGACGATCTAAGGCTGTAGTGAGCATTGGCATTTACTGTCTGGATCCCAAATCCACGATCTGTTCTCTGATTTCCTTTTCCATCAGTTTCCAAAGGGATGGGTTATTACTACTGAACCCTTGACTGATAAGTTACTTAGTCTTTTGAGTGCGTGATTTACTCTTTTGAAGTAGTTAAGCTGTAGACAAGCATCCATTTACTTTTGTATTTCTGAACACTGTACTACTAGCATTACTCTGGAAAATGATAGCCTCAGACTGAGACACTCTTTGAAATAAAAAAACGCTCTCGGATTGACATATTAATGTGAGGTAATTAGAGGTGAAATAGACCCTTTTTATAGCTCTACACTGAGTAGGTGGTCATGGATCTCGATAGTGAATAGGGGTCTATAAACATGAAGTAAGCCATGAGTGGGAGGGCTCTATTGAACGACATGGATGTTTATCATATGCAAGGCGATATGGTGATAAACATGGTCTAGATGATGGAACCTATGGTTTATTTTGGGGAAACGATGTCAGGATATGAAAATTTTAAGAGGAAGTATATCATGCTAAGTTGTGAATGATACCTGCTCTGTTCTTTGCTCATTGGGGTGTTGGTCGAAGCGGGATTTTTCTTGATGTACGTGCAATATCCACGACCAATACCCTTAGTGAAAGCATATTTTTAAAAAACATAGGAATAATCTATGATTGACTGAATAATATGAATTAAAAAACAAGAGAAGGCACACCTGAAATGATTTTCTTCGTGTGCGGCGGGACAAAAAAAGAGTTTTGGAAATTATGTAGAAAATTTGTATGTAGGTTAAATCGATAATTCAATATAAATCAAAGCAGAATACTATAACCTAATTCTACTATCAATATGCAGAAGCTTAAAGATCAAGCTGAACAATATAACCATAAGAAGAAGAATCAATGCACAATACACATGAAAATACTTTGGGGAAAGCCTCAGCTAAAAACCCCACTATCTGTATTATCATACAAGGTAGAAATACATAGGAATTATACAAATCCTTAGCTATCACAGCTAGCCAACTCTTAGTACAATCCTCACAAGCAATCTTGGCTTCTCTCAAGCCTTCTCCTCTGCCCTCCAAGCTCCTATTTCCTTGCGCTGTTCCTTTGCGATGATCTCCTTCAACCAAGTGGAAAAAATCGATTTACCAAGTGGAAAAAATCGATTTACCAAGTGGATGATCTCTTGATCTCACACATTGTTAGAACTGCACAATCCTCAAGGAATGATTCCTTCTGCATGCATGAGTTTTCTTTATAAGAAAACACATACAACTGATAGTAAACTGTCCTTGACTTTAATCTCAACTAGGTATTTCTCAGAATAGACATGCATGAGTTTCTGATGAGGGAATCTCCAGTTAACTAGAGTACGCTAGTTGAGTGCATGCATGCATCAACTGACTGTTGACTCTCTATTAGTTCCTCAAATAGTTTGGAACTAATTTAACTGGACTTAAGTTAGTAAACTGAGTTAACTAATTACAACTCAAATATAAATCAATCTTATCTCCTTAATTTAAGGCTTATCTCCTTAATTTAAGGGATAACTCTTGCATGACTTCAAAAAGACTTCTAACTTGAATTTCTCCAACTAATTATGTCAAAATAACTTAATTAATTATTTCCAAGTAACTGTTAAGACTAAATTCGATTTTAATTCACAATTTAATTCAAGGACAAATTACATTGGAATATTCTTGTTGCCACATTTCAACACTCCCTCTCAACAAGAAAGGGATTATCTACCACCCCAATCCTGTCTCTATGGAACTTGAATTTACACTTTGACAATGCCTTTGTCAAAATGTTAGCATCTTGCTCCTTTGTCGAAATATACTGCAACAACATGATCGTCCTCGCTACATAGTCTCTGAGATGATGATACCAGATGTCGATGTGCTTGGACCTATCATAAAATACTGGATTCTCAGAGAGTTTGATACAACTCTGATTATCACAATAGATCACAGTTGGATCCATCCTTTGATCAAACAAACCAACTAGGATTTTTCGTATCCAGATGGCCTCACATGCTGCCTAACTTGTAGGCATGTATTCTGCCTCTACTAAGCTGAGTGCAATCGACCTCTGTTTCCTGATGTACCAAGAAATTGTCGTTGACCCAAGGTTGAAAATCCCTCTTGATGTGCTCTTTCAATTTGATGGACTCCTTGCCCAATCTGCATCAGTGAAGCCCTATAGCTAGCTTCACTCGCTCTGTTTGTCTGTACCATAATCCATACTGAGATGTGCCTCTGAGGTATCTCAATACATGCTTTTCCGCCTTCCAAAACATCTTGGTAGGTTGAACCATCGCTTGACTTAGCTGGTTCACCGCATAGCACAAATATGGTTGTGTGTTCACTAAGTACATCAGTGAACCCACAAGCTTCCTATACATAGTAGCCTCCACTACTTCTCCTGAAGTAGCATCCTCCTTCCTCCATTTACCAGCTAGAGGAGTCTGCATGGGATTTCACTTCTCCATGTGGAATCTCTTAAGTATCTCGTTGGCATACTTGCCTTGAGACATAAACAAATCCCCATCCTTCTACCACACTTCCATGCCAAGAAAGTAATGCATGAGACCCATGTCTTTCATCTCAAATTATCTTGCAAGGTCCTCCTTGCAAGACACGATCAACTGATCATCACTAGTCAATATGAGATCATCAACATAAAGTATGATGATCAACAACTTACCTTTCACCACGATGCTATACAGGTTCACATCGGCTTCACTCTTTGTGAAGCCGAACCGAGTGAAGTAGTTGTCTATCCTGGTGTGCCAAGCACGAGGTGCTTGCTTCAACCCGTACAACGCTCTCTTGAGTCGGCACACATGCGACTCATGATTGAAGATCTCAAAACCTTCCAGATGCTCTATGTACACCTCTTCCTCAATCTCGCAATTGAGGAATGCAGTCTTCACATCCATCTAATGGATCTTCCAATCCATTTGTGCTGATAGTGCCAACATAGATATGATAGATGAGTACCTTGCGACAGGAGCAAAAGTATCATCATAGTCAATCCCCTCAACCTGTGAAAAGCCACGGGAAACAAATCTTGCCTTATGCTTCTCCACACTACCATCAACAGCTTGCTTTACCTTGTAAAGCCAATAGGAACTCACAACTGACTTGTTCTTCGGTCTCGGAACCACGTCCCAAACATTGTTACGAACTATGGAGTCATACTCCTCCACCATAACATCAACCCAAATCGACTGCTGCACTGCTTCCTCAAAGGAAGATGGCTCGGTCTCAACACATTGCTCAGCAAGGGCCATGTATCTAGTGTACCTCTCAGGTGACCTCCTCTGTCTACGCTGAGAAGATGGTGCTCCCACATTCTCTCTCGCATCCTTCAACAATCCGTCAACTTCTCTTGTGCACTTCCATCCATCTCTGGAAGACTTTGCTTGAGTGGATGTCTCCACTCCTGGAACCTCTG
This sequence comes from Pinus tabuliformis, assembly GCA_031772625.1. Classification (NCBI taxonomy): domain Eukaryota; kingdom Viridiplantae; phylum Streptophyta; class Pinopsida; order Pinales; family Pinaceae; genus Pinus; species Pinus tabuliformis. The sequence continues at coordinate 444,137,271 of CM062820.1, read as the reverse complement.
CATGCGACTACTCCACATCAGTCTGAGGGTCCTCCTCCTTAGGAACCAACAATTCCTCCACAGCCTGTAGTTGGAGCTCCCTCTCAAGGGAAACTCACATGGACTTCTGTTCATCAAACTTGAGATCTCTGTGAATCACTGTCCTCCGACTGGTAGGAAAGTACACTTAATAGTTGTGAGGTGTATTAGTGTACTCCACAAGTATCCCCAACTTTGCTGTCAGCTCAAGCTTCTTCCGTGCATCCTTTGTCATATGGCAATATACCGATGAGCCAAAGATCCTGAAGTGACCCACATCTGGTCTCTTACCGGAGAAAGTTTTCTTTGGTGTCTTCATCCCAAGTTTGGGATGTGGGATTCTATTATGCAAATAGACCGTTGTGTTGCATGCCTCAACCCAAAAGTGAAGTGGTAGGTCTTGGTCATACATCATCACCCAAGCTACCCATACAATAGTTCTGTTCTTCCTCCCGACCACCCCATTCTCCTGTGGGTTATGAGGTGCCGTCAACTCTCGTTTAATTCCTTTCACTGCACAGAAGTCCTTAAACTCTTGAGAGACATATACTCCACCATTGTCGCTTCTCAAGGCCTTGATCTTCTTCCCTGACTCTTTCTCGACCAAAGTTTTGAACTCACAAAACTTTGTGAAGGTTTGGTCCTTCTTCTGAATAAATCCAACATTTATGAGGATAATCATAAATGAAAATCACATAATACCTTCAATTCACTGTGGATGCCGTCGAGAATGGTCCACACACATAAGTATGAACTTGCTCTAAGATAGCCTTTGCTCGACTGTCTCGATCATGAAAGGAAGACTTGGTGTACTTTCCCAAGGTACAACCTTTTCATGTGTCAACTTGCTCGAGTTTTCCTTTGGGAAGTTCTATAGATATCTGCTACATTATCTTCAAAACCCCATGATGCAAATGTTCCAACCGCCTGTGCCACAACTCACCAATGTCTTGGCTTTGCACCAATTCTGCTTTCATAATCAATGTCGCATAATCATCTACCTCTAGTTTATAGAGATTCTTCACCCGAATCCCTATCCTCTTGGTCTGACCCATGGCTATGTGTCTTAGGAACACCTTTCCTTTACTGAAGACAACATCGTAGCCTTTGTCCTCCAATATCGCGACTGATACCAAGTTATTCTTCAGTCCAGGCACATATTTCACATCTTTCAAGGTGATACGAGCTCCATGCTCCCTCTGAAAAGCAACTGTGCCCACTCCTGAAACACTATACCTTCCGTCGTCACCCATCTCTATGCGCATCTTGAGGTCTTTCTCCTCCAAGGCACTAAATAAACTTTTATCACCGGTCATGTGGAATGAGGCTCCATTGTCAAGATACCAAACACAACCCATCATCGTTGACACCATGCATGCGATGAGGGTAAGGTCCATTTTGAACTGAGAGGCTAATGCCTCACCTTCTGATCCTTTTGAGGATCCCTTCTTGGATTTCTTTGATGGGAAATTAGTCACATAATGTCCCATCTCAGGACAGTTAAAGCATCTCACTTTATACTTGTCACCCTTCTTCCCTCTATGAGAAGAATTTGATTTGGAATGGGAAGCCTTCCCCTTCCCTTTCCTTGCCTTACTTGCTAAGGCCAGATTTTGTTCATCATCATTCTTGGATGAAGAACCATCTCATGTGCTCCTCTTGATATCCTCCTGCATGAGATCCGACCACAGTCATTCCCAATCCGACAATTTCTCCCTTCCATTCACATAGTCCTGGTAGCTATTCCAACTCTTTGGAAGGCCAAGGAGAGTGAGGCTCACCATATCATAATCGACAGTAGTTATTACCACCCTATTAAGCTCATCTCTGTAGGTGGTGAGCTTGTTCAGATATGTGGAAATAGTATCACCCTTCTCCATATTGATTCATCGAAGCTTATCCTTTAGCGCCAATTTCCTCTGGTCGCTATTGTTCTGGTAGAGGTCCTTCAATGTCTTCCACATTGAAAATGGAGTAACCTTCCCATGGAGACTTGAGACAATATGGTCTTGAACTCCCTCAAGGATGATCCATCTCGCCTTCGCCACACACTTCTTCCACTCAGCCAACTCTTGTGCATTTGTTGAGGCTAGCTTTTGGATTTCTTGATCAATGAATTCCTTCACGCCATTGTCTTCTAATACAGCCTCCATTCTATCTTTCCATGCTATGTAATTCGAGCTACCTTCCAAGGCATACTCGATTCTTAAGCCATAGAACGCCATTGGCCAACCTTGAATTATGATATGAATTCGATTTGCACTTGCAACCCTGAACTTCAAACTTCGAATTGTCTTCTCAGTATACTGTTCACAGCTCCGATAAACTTGGCTCTGATACCATGTAGAAAATATGTATGTAGGTTAAACTCATAATGCAATATAAATCAAAGCGGAATATTATAACCTACTTCTACTATCAATTTGCGGAAGCTTAAAGATTGAGATGAACAATATAACCAAAAGAAGAAGAATCAATGCACAATACACATGAAAATACTTTGGGGAAAGCCTCAGCTAGAAACCCCACTATCTATATTATCATATAAGGTGGAAATACATAGGAATTATACAAAGCCTTAGCTCTCACAGCTAGCCAACTATCAGTACAATCCTCACAGATGCTCATAGGCAATCTTGGCTTCTCTCAACCTTCTCCTCTGCCCTCCAAGCTCCTATTTCCTTGCACTGTTCCTCTGGGATGATCTCCTTCAACCAAGTGGAAAAACTCGATTTACCAAGTGGATGATCTCCTGATCTCACACACTGTCAGAATTGCGTGATCCTCAAGGAATGATTCCTTCTTCATGCTTGAGTTTTCTTTATAAGAAAACACATACAACTAATAATACACTGTCCTTTACTATAATCTCAACTAGGTCTTTCTCAGAATAGACATGCATGAGTTTCTGATGAGGGAATCTTCAGTTAACTGGAGTACACTAGTTGAGTGCATGCATGCATAAACTGATTGTTGACTCTCTATTAGTTCCTCAAACAGTTTGGAACTAATTTAACTGGACTTAAGTCAGTAAACTGAGTTAACTAATTACAACTCAAATATAACTCAATCTTATCTCCTTAATTTAAGACTTATCTCCTTAATTTAAGGGATAACTCTTGCATGAATTTAGAAAGACTTCTAACTTGAATTTATCCAACTAATTATGTCAAAATAACTTAATTAATTATTTCCAAGTAGCTCTTAAGACTAAATTCGATTTTAATTCACAATTTAATTCAAGGAAAAATTAAATTGGAAATTATATTATTGTTTCCACATTTCAACAAATCATTGGAATGGAGATTTCCATGATGGAGATGGTGTGGTACCGATCCTTGTGTCTCTCCCAGTTTTGACAACAAAGGTCCCGAGATTCTGTAATGCGCTCCAAAAAATGGCAAAGAGGGTGATACATAGGGTTGAGTGGGCCAAATATCATTTCATTTGCATTGTCAAGTCTGAGAGGTCAGAGCTAGTTTCAAGAGCATTTCTTACCATTATAGTCAGCTAGAGTACCAGGGACGCGGGCAGGGAGAGTCAAGTAGGAGCTTGTACCCTAGCCTTTGTGTTTTTGGTAGCTGTAGGGTAGACAGGTCGTACAGGGGTCCCCTGTACGACCCCTTTAGGGTGTGAATTTAGGACTGCATAGGTGACTCATGTGGAGTCGCGCGGTTGCCGCGTAAACCTCTGAGGTTTGCACGGTGACGTCAAGAAAAAATGGCCCTAAGACGCACGACCTGTGCATCTAAGTCACGATAAGAAACAAAGATTCCTTTGGGGGTCACCGTGGCTTGGTCGCTGGACTACACATGATCTGTGTTCCTGTGTTCAACACAGACTCACGGACCATACATCTTTGTTAAACATAAACACACTGAGCTCAACCCTTCGGTCGTCACGACCTATGGCTTGATAGACATGCACATGCGTGTCTGTTCAAAAATTAGACACGTGTTGCACATGTCTGTGAGGTGCATAAGTGCCTGATTTTTAGAAAAAAAGGGGTTTTTTTCTTTTTTTTTTAATAACTTAGGGAGCCAAAAATTGATGTTTGGTATCCTTTATAGTAGAATGATTTAGAGAGAGCATGACTGGGAGACCCTACGTACGGTGGTTCTGAGGGACCTGGAAGCTAGCCAAACTTTGGCTCGATGGGGGTTGTTAAAGCTTCTTCAGAACCCCATACTGAGATTGCAGGATAGATTCTTGTGTTTTTTCATCCGCTCTTGGGATGTGGACTGATCGGTGATGGTGATCCATAGGACTGATCTATCGATATCAACCCAGATAGGCGTATACTTTGTGATAGGTTTGCTGCCTTGTGGGAAGGCTTTGCCATATCCACTACCATCTGGGCATGTGGATATCCATCGATGGGTAGAGGATGAGGCTCACTGCGGGCCCAACCCTTATGAGGAGGGTTGTATCAGGGTTTCTTCCATTGTGGATCTCGCTAAGCGTGCTTCTCTAGTGATGATCGTCAGGTTGGTGTGGTCAGCATCCCCCCACAGAGTATTGGGGCTTCAGATAGCGTTCATACAACAGTTGCAGGTGTACCACTTGTTTGATTGGGCTCGGTTCTTGTATAGGGGCATGACGTCCTAGTTGATACAGGTGCAACATGGCGAGATTCATAGATTTTGCTATGTGAGTATTCAATGTAGTATTATGTAGGAGATGGTCATGATGCTCCGACCTATTCTAGCAGTGCCGACAGGGCCTGCCAGGGACCCTGATATGCGACGGTGAGAAATTGTGATGCCACGAGCTGGTGATGGTGCTGCAGGGCATTATTGGAATGCCATTGTGGTGGGTTGGTTTAAATCTAACACTCAACTGATTTTGGAGTTCCCATACCATGGCATGGACCTCTGGGGAGATCTAGGCATGGGGATTCCTCCAGGCGATGCATGGGGAGTAGCAGGTATGAGAGTTTTGTTTTCTGCATTTGTATATTTTTTACATGTATAGGTATGTTTTTTATATGATGATGCTGATACCATGTTTGTTTATTTGCAGATATGGGGCCTCGGGGGTGACCATTGGCCTATTTAGTAGACCATGATCTGAGACACATGGGTGTTGCAGGGGCAAAACCCATGCCCTAAATAACGAGAGATGTGAGGCCACCTGGCTGGCCTGAGAAACCGACACAATGACACCGGTTAGATATTGGTGGAACCTCTGGTGAGGGTAGCAGTGCACCGGTGGCGTGAGCGTGCCGAGGCAGCAGAGGCATGGTCGAGAACTGCAGAGGTTGAGCTGCAGACTTATCGAGATACCAGGGGCAAAGCGGAGGCCCTTACTAAAGGGTTCCCCATCAAGGGTTGGGCAGGGCTAGAGGAGGTCATTGTGGAGACAACGATGTCACTTGAGTGAACACATTGACTAGATTTGCATTGTATAATTATGGTGGTGGCTACGACTGGTCCTATCTTGGTTCGTGGCACAAAGATTGGTCCTGGGAGAAGGAGGGAGGGCCTCAGCTCTAGATGATGATATTATGCATGCACTAGGGCAAGCACCCATTATGAGGATTCTCCCCTGTGTTTTTGTTGACTTATTTATCCTGGTCGTGAGACAGAGGATTGTACATTTATTTTTGTACTCATGTACTTTTTTACATGTATATACGAGATGAAATTTTTTGGTGGCCCTTATGATGTGTCTTATGAATCTATAATTTTGTTTTATTTCTACATTTGTTTGAGATGGATATTATGCTTATGGTTTATGTATCTTGATGGTTATATATATGTGATGCATGCCAGTCTAGGATTTGATTAGCTATGCAATGAGCTATATGATTTTGATCCCTTGGTATATGTGTAAATGTGATATGATCAAAATGTCGATCTAACCTTTTTGCATGAAGATACTTTCAAAAAAGGTGTGAATCATGAACCTAAAAGGTCTTATTCAACTGTGATACAACCAGTTGGTAATCAAGGAATACATGTAGGTGATAGATATCAAAGTGGTAGGAATTGGCCAAAAGACCTATGATGATGTCGTATTTGGCTTGATTGTTAGTGGCTGACCCGATACAAAATCCCTTAGAGAGACAAGGTGTCCAGTTAGGAGAGTATATGGCTGAGGCTGTGGTAGCAATGTTTTGCGACCATCGAGATGCGCCATTAGCAAATCCATGATGATAGGCTGGCAGATGATCCATCCGTGACACATGATGAGAGAGTGATTTTTAGAGTGAATCCATGAGGAAGTGATCATCATACAAATAAGTCATGGTGCATACAAGTACATTCTAGCCTCTTTGATAGGATTTTTTAGGCAAGTCGCATCGGGCTCTGACAAGATGTATGCCCCCTTGAGGAGGAAATGTTTGATAATGTGTGGGCCCTTCCATAGGGTTTCAAAATTCCTGAGTCCAAGGACTAACTCCCCCTCGGTAAATTTTCGAGTGATCTAGATCCCTTCAGTTACCAAAATTAACCAAGATATTTTACTTCTATGATGTTAGCAGAATTGCATTTAAAAGAGCATGAAAATACACATTTGCATGTTGTAAAGAGGATGAAACACAACTATGACCATTAAATCAAGAATACAAACACATTGATAACAGAGATCACCCAATGTGGGTTACATCTCCAAACCCTGGTGTCAAGAGTGGGGAGGTCTCTTCATTAAATACTGCAAGTGATGATGATTTACATGGTATATTATTTGTCATTACAAGGATAAATACCCTCAACCATAGTGGCATGTCTCTCCATGAGATGTTCTCAGGAATGTCTCACTCTTATGGGAAAAATCCCTCAACAAGAGTGGCATGTCTCTCCATGAGACATTATCCTTATAGGAAATCTCACTCAAATGGGCATTCCTTCAGCATGACAAGCTAATAAAATCTCACAAGATATGGAATACAAGTATCCCTCAACATAATGGTCATAAAGGATCTCAATAAAAAGAACATCATCTTAGAAAATCAAAAGAAAAGCATGATATAACTGCATCATATACCTCCATTTTCAGGGATGGACAAAAAATGCAAAGCTCAACTGCTAAAATGGATACCACCGCTGAATTCGTGGTGCGAAATTGTGTCAAACGACTATAAACTTTTCCCTTTTCTGACACTGTCAAATTCTAGACCTCCGGGCATCTTGAAGATTCCCCTAAAGATGGCCAAAGAATCCTTTGCTTGGATGAATATTATGAGCACACCATTGCACTCCCTATGAAATTCTATGAAAATTGGCTATAAAGTCAGTATCATTCTGTCTCTGTCAAAAATCAGCCTCCAAGGGAATCTTTTAGATTCCACAAGATTTTCCAAATATTTTTTGTTGCTGGATGCCTGGATTTTTGCTACTAAGATGAATATTTTGATTGCATGGTTGGACTCCTGGCGAGAAAACATGAAAAAATGACTATAAGATTGTCACATTTTGACACTGGCATCTCTAGCCCTCTAAAAGAATCTTTTTGGCATCTTGGCATATTGTCTTCTCATGTTTCCACACCTCTGGTCACTCATGGTTCTGCTCTAGTCTTCCACTGTTGGCCTCTTCTAGGAAAATGAATGAGTTATTGTATAATATGTCAGGCGAACTAAACAATTTAGGCTGTTTGGCCTATTGGTAAAGCACCGATTTTGGAGCGGGCAGGTCGAGGTTCGAACCCCCCCGACCTCCCCTCATATGGTATGGCGCGTTTTTATTTTAAACTTTGTGGTTTCACTTGACCATCGACGGTTACATTAATTGTGCGACAGTTACAACCTTTAAATGGTGTGTGTTAGCGCTTGAAATTTCACCTCAGGCTGAGAAAGGCAAACTCCAAGGCAACATCAAACCACTTAGCCTCGTAGCTAGCCCTACGGGGCAGGAGAGGGCTCTCTCCGGTATATCTCGGCAAAGATCTTCAACGGGCAGAGATAACCAATAAAGAACACTGATTTTAGGCTAGTAAACTGATAAAAAGGTTTGATTTGGGATTTTTAGGGTTTTGATGGAAAATTGGGGAAAGGCAATTTTGGGTGCGGGGATTGGACACAGTTTTTGCAGGGGGTTCTTTGGGGCAAGGTAGGAGACTGTATTGATGCCTTTGAATTAAGTGAATGGATATAAATGAACGGTGAGGAGCTAAAGAGAGCAAGAAACCTTCAAGAGTTCTCTTTAGACAGATGAAAACATAAATATTAAGAAAACTTAAAAGCAAAGCATGGCAATCATGAATTCTACTTTAACACTTCATTTGCTTAATTTGCAGAAGGAAAAGTAAGAAGATGAATCACATAAAAAACTTACAAGTACAAAGAAAAACACACCATCAATACATGTAACCACAGGAATCCCAAAAAGGACTGCAAAACCCTGGTCTTTCTTCCTTTGCCAAAATTGCAGAGATACAATGAGTAATACAATAGAAGCTTTCTCCCTCAAGAGTCCAACCCTCCAACCTCTGAAAATGACTAAGAAAATACATAATATAGGCAAGCTAACATCTTTCCTTGCCTCTAGGGGTCGAGCTCATCATCCTAGGAGCTGTTTCAACCAATTCTAAACTGAGCACTAAAATCTAGGCAGTCAAAACAACTTGCCTCTATAAGCTAGGAAACCAATTCATTCATTAAATGTTTGCTATTTCATGAATGAATCTTCTAGAATAGGTAAATAAGTGTCATGTCAACATGAAAATACATAAATTACATCAAAGAGGGTGAAAAATCCCATCACAAGTCAAAACTGGTCAAAGCTGGGCGAATTCCTGAGCTGTAGATGAATTCCTGTGAAAACTGCCCAACGGGTCGCGCCCTCTTCCTGAACGGGTCGCGCTACTTTGGAGCTGATTTTGAGATACCTCCAGGTGTCCAAATGAGGAAAACGTGGGCTTGTTGGAAATGTCTTGATGTCTACTTTCCAACCCAAGTGGAATTTCTGAATTTGGTGGTCATTTGCCCCTCCAAAATTGCAATCTCCCAAGACTGCTTCCTGTATGTCAAAAAGGTGGCAGAAAGTCATTTTTTGCTTGTTTTTTGACTTTCTGGAGGCTCAAAACTTGATGAAATTTCTTGGCAATGGCTGAGCAAGTGTATATTTGCATGAAAAATCCAAAAATTCTTAGTTTTCCCAAAAATGAGTTGCCCAATGAAAGGGTCGCACGCCGTTGGTGGAGAAACCCTGTGTTTGGCACAAAAAATTCACAATTGACAAAATTTTCTCCAAATTTCTTGAAATTTGGGCTGGGAGTCCCCAATAAAGTACCATGCTCAGTAAAAGAGGCTTTGGCCAAAATTTGGAGTGGATCGGGCCTTTTCCGTCGTTTTAGTGCCTTGGCCAACCTCCTTGGATCTGACGATTGCAATTTTGACATTTCTCTAAAACCATGACACCTGTACAAAAAGTGAAGGATGTTTTTCTTCTTTGGCATGTTATGGACAAAAACCTCTCTCAGTTTTCCAAAATTCATCTTTTATTTCTCTAAAACATCTTTTTAGTGAAACTTATCCCGATGTGTGAAACAATGAATTTTGTCGAAATGAAGCGAAATGAAGGGGATAAGGGGCTTCTAAATTATTGGGGAAATTTTTTGAAGTAGGGAGGGATGTTAGAAAGCAGGGGAAAGTGGAATCTCAGAGATTGAGTGAGGGGAAGGGGTCGAAAAGGGAAAAACACAGGCCAAACCTAGAAAATTGCCAGGTTGTAGCAAGAAACTAGGGTTTGTGGAAAAATGAGGAATTTGGGGGATCTCAGTGGTGGAAAGTGTTTGATAAGGTACATGAAGGATAGGGGAAGGTGTATGAACATCTGGATACAAGTTTTGCTAATAATTTGACCATTCAAGGGAAATTAGCTTTCAAAACCCTAGGAGAGGGAAATGACCTTGCCTAGGTGCAACTGAAGCATGAACAAGATGTAAAATGACTCATTAGACACTGACATGATAATGAAAACCCTATGAATGATGATAGAATCAGCTGAATGATGACATAGATTGGAATTTGGGCAACTTTGAAAAGAGTGAGAGCAAACCCTAGACCTAATGCCTAGTGACCAAATTTTGCTTGAAGACTCACTGAAATGACAAAATTTGACCTTGACACTCTGAGACCACTTTGTAAGAGCATATTTGATCACTCGAGGAAGGCTGGAAAGACTGACACTAACATTGGCTCCAATGGGGATGGTAGCTCCTTGGGGGTCCCAAGAACCTCAGACCACTGGGAGAGCAGACCAGTGCTTTCAACCATTGGGCGATGGAGTAAAAAACTCAAGCTAAAACGCATGACTGAAAACTGACGACTTGACAACACAAATTGACTCTCACTCAACTAAAAACTGACTCGATACTTAAACACAACCGACAAACTGAAATGATGCTCAAGTTTGAGCTTATTCATCAAAACCTACTCTAACAGTTTCATTCATCACCTGATCAAGTGAAATGAAACAACCAATGCAACCAAGTAAGTATCACGTCTGCTGGTTGAATTCTCCACAAGTTCTCGCTTATGAATAACAAGAGAGAACTCTTGAAAGGAAAATCCCATGACAACTTAGAAACAGATCCGTGGAATGATATGAATTCTCTATCCACCTCCAAAAGCACTGCATAAGGATCTTGAAATTCAAGCACACTGGAACTTAGCTCATCTAATGGATTACTTCTCGTTTCCTCATACCATGAATGCAAACTTTGATTTGAGCCTTGTGATGAGACCTCTGCTGAAAATGACGAAGAAACCGGCTGCCGGATCAAGTTCATATCAACACATGTTTCAAGCTCACATATAGACAATGGAGAAAAACTTTGACTGCAAACCTCATCCAAAACATCAGCTATTGGATCATGAAAAACTTGAAAAGACTGCTGTAATGTATCCATTGAAAATGTATGACATCCTTCTAGCTGTTCATCTTTTTCTTGAGATATTTTACAAAGATTCTGCCTTATAAACTGAAATGCTTCGAAACAAAAGGGTATAGAATCTTCCTGCATCATCAAATCATGTATTTCGTCTTCCACTGCTTCATCTGTAATCTACCCTTCAATTTCATTTGGTGGCTGCAAATCTGATGCTACAGGTTGCTCAAGAATTTTGTTATCTGTCTCATCCTCAACATTAACACTGAGAAATTGCTGATTTGTGATAGGCTGTTCATTTGAAGATTTACTATGCAATCTACCCTTCAAAAACTAAAATGATTCAAAACAGAATGGTACGGAGTCACCTTGAATCATTAAATCATGTGTGTGCACTTCCAAGTCTTCATCTGCAACTTGACAATCAATGGATTTCGGGGGTTGCAAATCTGAATATGAGAAGTCTTGAACAAAATTTCCTTTGCTCTCAAGATGATTCAAATCAAGACTTGTTGACATTTGATTTCTGATCGCATGGTAGTTATCTCTGATGAACTGAAACAAATCAAAACAAAAAGGCAAAGATCCTTCACTTACTTCAAACTTTGATGCACTTTCCTCATCATTGTCATAGCTGATATGTGATGGCCGAACATTGTATTCGAGCTGCTGAAAATGAACTTCCTCCTCCCACAAACTAGCTGCCGATTTGTCTGCAAGATTAGCTTTTGTTTGGAGAACATAATTATCGTCATACTGATCAAACTGAGGCAAATCATCAGTATAAAACACATCATCAAGCATACATGTCATATCAACAGTTCTTTCTTCTTCACAATGATCTATAAAACAATCACTATGACAACTGGGATCAGAAACAAAATGTTTTGGATCAGCAACTTGTTCTTCTTCAATCAGCGAGCCATGAGCTTGAACATCATAATCATTCCTTGCGTTGATATTGTCCATCATCTTTTCCACTGAACTTACCAAAATGTCAAGCTTTACCTCTAGAGATGTTGATTTTTCCGGATCTATGTTTTTCATCTCTTCTTCCTTCATCCTTGTCTGTCGGATCAACAGATGCGCCTCTACATTTACTGCACTGTTTTGCATCTCATGAAGCGTTGAAATATCCCTTTCTCTCAGCTAAAAATCCATCTCCGGATCAAAGGCACCCGGATAGTGCAAGAGAGCCGATCTAGGAGAAGGTCTTATATCAACTGGCATCGAATAATAAACTTGGTTAAATCTGGTAGAAAATTGTTGTACTGTCTCCCCTGGTAATCTTTTCAGCTGGTTATACTATTCTACAATCAAGAAAAGGTTCTGCCCAATCATCCACCTGTCGAGAAAAACTTTGACGAACTGCTGGAAATCTAAAATGCTTGCATCAGGCAGGGCTTTGAACCAACTCTTCACTTTGGCTTGCAAAGAAAGAGCAAAAAGCCTTATACTGACATCTTCTTCATCAACTTCAAAAAGATCTAGAAAATTATAAACATTCTGCACATGTTGCTCAGCGTTGACATTCTTACATTCACCATCAAACCTTGGCAAGTATAGATCATAATTTTTGGGGAAAGCATGGAGAACAGAAGGTAAAACAAGAGGTTTATACCGACCTGGAATTTTACAAGGTGTAGGGATATGTACAGTAGGTATAGAATTAGTCTTGGTCTCTTGTGACTCATCAATTTGAAGATGGTCATCACAAAATTCGGAAAAAGGATCTTCATCAAGCTCAAAGGCATGCAAATATTTGGTATTCACAATCTTCAAAGGGAAAGAATCAGCTGCAGGCTGAGGATCTATTCTCAAATACAGTATACTTTGCGAAGCCTTCTTGACATTCTTGGGAAAAGAGAAGAAATAATTTATGACAAAGAACAACATGTCTTGGATGAAATTCCAACTAGAGTACCTGATCTGTCCATATTGTCCTTTCATGTTTTCGCTGGTCGGGATCATCCTCCAGTGGAGTCTTTGGATCTGATCTCGAAAATGATTTAGAGTCGCCGGGTGAATGATTTCATCCTTTCAAGTGTCTGATCGTTGTTAACCATCAACCATCAGATCTAAACTTGATACATGTACTGGGGTGAAATGCAAATGAAGTAGCCGTATTCACAATCTCACGGAGATTGACTGAAGCAGCGTTTATCTACTTCCGCTAATGCAAAGCAAAAGCGTTTCGAAGGCTACCTGGCATAACTTCAGGCTCCGTCTAAGACTTATGAAACAAACACATCAATCCACAAACAAGTTTGTTCTCCCCAGTATGGTTGCCAATATGTTAGCGCTTGAAATTTCACCTCAGGCTGAGAAAGGCAAACTCCAAGGCAACATCAAACCACTTAGCCTCGTAGCTAGCCCTACGGGGCAGGAGAGGGCTCTCTCCGGTATATCTCGGCAAAGATCTTCAACGGGCAGAGATAACCAATAAAGAACACTGATTTTAGGCTAGTAAACTGATAAAAAGGTTTGATTTGGGATTTTTAGGGTTTTGATGGAAAATTGGGGAAAGGCAATTTTGGGTACGGGGATTGGACACAGTTTTTGCAGGGGGTTCTTTGGGGCAAGGTAGGAAACTGTATTGATGCCTTTGAATTAAGTGAATGGATAGAAATGACCGGTGAGGAGCTAAAGAGAGCAAGAAACCTTCAAGAGTTCTCTTTAGACAGATGAAAACATAAATATTAAGCAAACTTAAAAGCAGAGCATGGCAATCATGAATTCTACTTTAACACTTCATTTGATTAATTTGCAGAAGGAAAAGTAAGAAGATGAAACACATAAAAAACTTACAAGTATAAAGAGAAACACACCATCAATACATGTAACCACAGGAATCCCAAAAAGGACTGCAAAACCCTCGTCTTTCTTCCTTTGCCAAAATTGCAGAGATACAATGAGTAATACAATAGAAGCTTTCTCCCTCAAGAGTCCAACCCTCCAACCTCTGAAAATGACTAAGAAAATACATAATATAGGCAAGATAACATATTTCCTTGCCTCTAGGGGTCGAGCTCATCATCCTAGGAGCTGTTTCAACCAATTCTAAACTGAGCACTAAAATCTAGGCAGTCAAAACAACTTGCCTCTATAAGCTAGGAAACCAATTCATTCATTAAATGTTTGCTATTTCATGAATGAATCTTCTAGAATAGGTAAATAAGTGTCATGTCAACATGAAAATACATAAATTACATCAAATAGGGTGAAAAATCCCATCACAAGTCAAAACTGGTCAAAGCTGGGTGAATTCCTGAGCTGTAGATGAATTCCTGTGAAAACTGCCCAACGGGTCGTGCCCTCTTCCTGAACGGGTCGCGCTACTTTGGAGCTGCGTTTGAGGTACTTCCAGGTGTCCAAATGAGACAAAAGTGGGCTTGTTGGAAAGGTCTGGATGTCTACTTTCCAACCCAAGTGGAATTTCTTAATTTGGTGGTCATGTTGCTCTCCAAAATTGCAATCTCCCAAGACTGCTTCCTATATGTCAAAAAGGTGGCAAAAAGTCATTTTTTGCTTGTTTTTTGACTTTCTGGAGGCCCAAAACTTGGTGAAATTTCTTGGAAATGGCTGAGAAAGTGTATCTTTGCATGAAAAATCCAAAAATGCTGAGTTTTCCCAAAAAGGAGTTGCCCAATGAAAGGGTCGCACACGGCGCGCGACTCGTTGGTGGAGAAACCCTGTGTTTGGCACAAAAAATTCACAATTGACAAAATTTTCTCCAAATTTCTTGAAATTTGGGCTGGGAGTCCCCAATAAAGTACCATGCTCATTCAAAGAGGCTTTGGCCAAAATTTGGAGTGGATCGGGCCTTTTCCGTCGTTTTAGTGCCTTGGCCAACCTCCTTGGATCTGGCGATTGCAATTTTGACATTTCTCTAAAACCATGACACCTGTGCAAAAAGTGAAGGAGGTTTTTCTTCTTTGGCATGTTGTGGACAAAAACCTCTCTCAGTTTTCCAAAATTCATCTTTTATTTCTCTAAAACAGCTTTTTAGTGAAACTTATCCCGATGTGTGAAACAAGGAATTTTGTCGAAATGAAGCGAAATGAAGGGGATAAGGGGCTTCTAAATTCTTGGGGAGATTTTTGGAAGTAGGGAGGGATGTTAGGAAGCAGGGGAAAGTGGAATCTCAGAGATTGAGCGAGGGGAAGGGGTCCAAAAGGGAAAAACACAGGCCAAACCTAGAAAATTGCCAAGTTGTAGCAAGAAACTAGGGTTTGTGGAAAAATGAGGAATTTGGGGGATCTCAGTGATGGAAAGTGTTTGATAAGGTACATGAAGGATAGGGGAAGGTGTATGAACATATGGATACAAGTTTTTCTAATAATTTGACCATTAAAGAGAAATTAGCTTTCAAAACCCTAGGAGAGGGAAATGACCTTGCCTAGTTGCAACTGAAGCATGAACAAGATGTAAAATGACTCATTAGACACTGACATGATAATGACAACCCTATTAATGATGATAGAATCAGCTGAATGATTAAATAGATTGCCATTTGGGCAACTTTGAAAAGAGTGAGAGCAAACCCTAGACCTAATGCCTAGTGACCAAATTTTGCTTGAAGACTCACTGAAATGACAAAATTTGACCTTGACACTCTGAGACCACTTTGTAAGAGCATATTTGATCACTGGAGGAAGGCTGGAAAGACTGACACTAACAGTGTGTTTACCAAACTGTTGGTGACATTAACTATTATACGGTGTGGATGTTATGTTTTTGTTATGACATGGTTGGCAGATTAGAATGGTGTGCGTTTTTTGTTATATGTTAATGGTTGTGGAACCGTCCAGGTGGCGGGCCGGCCCCACCGGGATGGGTG
Source organism: Pinus tabuliformis (assembly GCA_031772625.1). Taxonomy (NCBI): domain Eukaryota; kingdom Viridiplantae; phylum Streptophyta; class Pinopsida; order Pinales; family Pinaceae; genus Pinus; species Pinus tabuliformis. Next base: position 444,121,577 of record CM062820.1, on the reverse strand, counting down.
GGTTCAAACCTCGTAGGTTTCGACATTTGTAATATGTGGTATGGTCGGTATGGCGGGTCTGCCTTTGGCAGCTTTCCCACCAATTATACGTTACATATATATGTTGAATGACATGGGGTGTGGCAGGGGTGGTGGCTCGCCACCCTGATTTGACACTTCATTACAATACAATGTGAGTAGTGGGGTGGGTGGGCTCGATGTGAACGGCCCACCCCTTTTTTAATTTTTTTTTTGGTTTTTTTAATAACCAATTGACCATTTTTAATTTTGTCGAAAATAAGGGTCATTGGAAAAATTTTCGGTTCGACAAATTCGCCTGTTTCGGCGGCTAGATTTCGTGCACTAGGTCTCTACCAATTTGTTGCCTCCTTAAGCCTTCCACTTGTCCACATTTGACCAAAACTTTGACTATCTATAACTTGACCATACGAACTCAGATTTGAGTGCAATTCACATAATTGGAATCAAGGCGACGAGCACTACGATCTGGTCTTGGTTTCACTTCAATAATAAGACTTTGATTTTTAAGCTATTTTGAAGCCACTTCTAAATCTAAGCGTGTCTGGAGCCACCTAGATCACCGAGGAATGATGTTGTGTTCAAGTGAGGCTTTAGCCCTCTTCTTATGTGCTTCATTATTCTAGAGGGATTCTCGTTGACTTTCATCGACAAGCTCCAGTTGTACCAACCTTTGTTCCAAAGGTTTGGTGTCACTAAGAAGCTCGATGGAAGAGTGTAAGGTAGGGATCTCACACTCAATGGGAAGTACAAATTCGACCCCATATACTAGTTGGAAGGGTGTGAACCCTATAGATGCCTTGACTATTGTGTGGTATGACCACAGGGCTTAGAACACCATATGGTGCCAATTGGTTTGTGAACGTTCAACATGCGCTGCAACATGGTTTTGAGAACCTTGTTGATAACTTCTACCTAACTGTTAGACTGAGGGTAGTATGGTGAAGAAAACTTGTGAGAGAAACCAATGTGTTGGGATAGATCTTGAAATATTTTGTTCTCGAAATGTTTACCATGGTCTGAAACCAAATCCTTGGGAACACTGATCTGTTTTATGACATGGTTGAAAAAAACTGCGCTGCGATTTTTGTAGTGTTATTATATGTGGGCATTGCTTCTTCCCATTTGTTGAAGTAGTCCATGGAAACCACAATGTACTTGTGGTTTTCAGTTGATGGGGGGTTATAGGTCATGAAGTTGATGCCCCACTTGGAGAAGGGGTCAACCACGATGAATGGATGTATGGGAGCGAGTGGTGCTCACAACTTATGAGAATATTGTTGGCACTGCTCACATATTTTGACTGGCTGTTTGTAATCGTGGAAGAAGGTGGGCCAGAAATAACCAACACGAAGGATTTTTTAGGCGGTGGCCATCCTCGAGAGGTGGCCAAAACAATCCCCTTTATGGAAATCATTTAAGGCTTTCTCAGTTTTTTGATTGTTGAGGAATAGACGTAGGATGGTATCAATGCCTCATCGATAGAGGACATCCACCAGAAGGAGGTAACAGGGGGCTTGGTGGCCTATGTGCCTCTGATCGTTGCAAGTAATTCGAGGTTTGAAATTTTGAGTTTGTAAAAAGAGGAGGATGTCACCATACTAGGGGTCGTTCATTGATACTAAAAATAGATGTTCATCAGGAAGAGCCTCATTAACGGGAGAGCCTCGGGTCTCTATTGGGAGATCTGTGATGAAATCAGTGAGGATGAGCGCCTTTTTTCTCTTAGGAGAATTAAATTGTAGATCAAATTATTGTAGAATAACAATCCATCGAGCATATTTGTGGTTCATCATATAGCGAGTGAGAAGATACCTCATGGGGTTAATAGTTGTTATTACGGTAGTGGTCCGAAGGATGATATAATGCTGAAGCTTATGTACAAAATGTACGAGAGTTAAGGAAAGTTTTTCTTTTGGTTCATACTTCAATGTAGGCTCGGATAAGTTCTTTCTGATGTAATAAATTATATGCTCCTTGTTATCTGGTTCGTCTTAGACTAACACCCCAACAATGACTATCTCTGATGCTAATAGGTATAGGGTATAGTATTTTTTGTGGTCGGGTGGGCTAATCAAAGGAGCTTGAGATAATGCATCTTTTAAAGATTCAAATGATTTTTGAGCTTGATCATCCCAATGGAAGGGAATATCTGATGAAGGAGGCGCAGGAAACCTTGCACGCAAGTAGCATAATCAGGGACAAAGTGTCATAATAAATTGGCCTTACCCTACAATATTTGTAACTATTTTAATGTTTTTGGAGGTGGTACCTCCTTAATGGCTTGGACTTTGAGAGGGTCGACTCTGATACCTTGCTAGGAGACTATGAAACCCAATAGTCTTCCGACATTGAAACATAATACACACTTGAGAGGGTTCAAGCATAGGTTATATTGTTGACATCTCTAAAATACCACGTGGAGATCCTCTAGATAATTAGCACGTTTCTTGGATCATACTATGAGGTCATCCAGATATGTGAGGATAAGATGAGCTAAATCATGGAAGATGTAGTTCATGGTCCGCTGGGGAAAGCATTGAGCTATTCAATACATATTCTCCCATGGATAGTTTGATATTATGGCACTTTCCAGAGAAATTTATCGTTCCTCCATTTGCAACCATCACTTGACACTCTGGTGCTGGATATAGGAAGTAATTCAATTCTTTTGCTATCTTACAATGAATAAAATTGTGGGTACTTCCTGAATCAATCAACACTATTACCTTTTGCTTCTTGATTTGTCCTTCTATATTTATGGTTTGAGGAGTGGTAATTCCAGCCAATGCATTACAAGATATGGTTGGATTCATTTCTTCTTTATATATGCTTTGTTCCTGGAGTATATCCTCTTATTTTGACCTTTCTTGCTCCGTTTCTTCTTCCTCTTCACAATCGATGTAGAATAATTTCTTCTCAGCACACTTATGACCTTTAGTGTATTTGCTATCACAATTGTAACAAAGCCCTTTTACTCTTTTTTCTTCCAATTTTTGTGGTGTCAACCTTATAGGTTGTGGAAGAATAGGGGCAACAACACTTCCATCTTTATAGTTGTGAGTGGTATGATTCCTGGTTTCCATAATTTTTCTTTCCATTTTTTTTGCTAACCTGAATGCCTTCTCTAATGAATCAGGTTCCCAAAGGCGAACATCATGTTGGGTATTATCCTTTAAAGTCCCTATGAACACATCAATCCTATGCTCCTCTGGAATATTTTTTACCCTTATGTTCAATTTTTGGAACTCCTCAATGTTCTCTATTATTGAACCCTTTTATTTGAGACTTATAAATTGGCTAAAAAAAGTGTTGCTTTTTGTATCCTCATAATGTGCTGTCAATTCTTCCGCAAAAATTTCCCAAGTGATAATTTGTTTATGAGAGCAAAGTCATTGATACCATACAAACTAATTTGGTTCCAAATATAAAGTTGCAATACGTACCTTTTGTGCGTTTTGCATATTATTGAGATCAAAAAATTGCTCCATTTGTAATATCCATGTTGTGGGATCCTTGCCATCAAACTTGCTCATATCGATTTTTGGAATATGGTGGGTCTTCGGTCCAACATTAGAGTCTATGAAATCATGATTAACATTTATTTTGTTCTCATCACGAGTTTCCTTTACTACTCTTTTACCATTAGTAAGCATTTCTTGTAGAAACTTTGTCAAATCTGTCTTCAAATCTTCCATGCTTGTCTTTAAATCTATCTTCAAATCATCCATCTTAGCTTCCATGCCATTCATCTTATCTTCCACGCCCTTTATCTTAGATTCCATGCCACTTATCTTAGATTCCACACCATTTATCTTAGCTTCTATTAGCTTTTTTGAGAGTGACATTTGTTGCACTTGGTCTTGTAATTTTGATATATCATGTAGCATTTCTTCCTCTTCTTCATGAGTCATGCTAGTGATTTCAGGTTGCTTACTAGGTGTTTGCATTTTCTTTCCTCGGGGCATCAGTTACCGATAATAATGCTCTACTATGCCCTTTGAATTCTTCAAAATAATTTTTCAAACCAAGCTTAAGAAAAAATTTAAAAAAATCTACACACCTTTTTTCACTTTGTAGGCGCTCGATATTGCCTTTGATGTATCCCTGTAGTTTCGGATCATCCAGTTCTGAAATTGCGACTTGCAGTAGTCCTCTGTGTCCTCTTTCTAATGCCACCAGTCTGATCCAAATTGGATTCGCCAAGGAAGAGTTATGCCAAATCTCTCACAGTGATCTAATTATAGACTAGTTGAGTAGATCAAACTTGTACAACATTCCATGAGTCACTGTTTCGACCTTTTTCTCTGAAAGATATATATAAGAAACTATATGCTATCCTCTTTCTGTACCTTCTTACTAAATTTGAATCCGATGCTCAGAGAGAAAGTTATGACGATTTTCCCCAGGTCACATGTTTGGAATGTAATTCAGGAATCTGCAAAAAGACCAACTTCCTCAGATCATATCTCCGCAAATATAGCGCAAAAATATCTAAAATTTGGACCCAAGGTTCAGTGCGATTTCTTCTCAAATCGTTTTTTTTTTAGCTTCTAAAACATCGCAGAAAAATTTTTATAGCGAAAATGCCACGATCACCTATTTGGAGCAGCGAAACCCTAGAATCCAAAGCTTTGATACCAAATGTTATGAAACCAGCTCAAAAAAAGATAGAATGGATAGATCAATGCCTTATAATTTAACCTCTTCGAGGGGGCAACCTCCTTTACATTACATACATGAATGATTCTTGGATGATTCAAATGACAAAACCTCCTTTCTATATATAGGAGTCTAAGGAGTCACAATATAACTCAGCCGACCAAATAATAATAATATAAAGCCACAAAAATAACAATAGAGGGATTCTATGGGGCACAGTAATAATAATATGGGGACAATAGGGGCACAACAATATTCATAAGGGATACAACTACAATAGTAATGGGGTAATCACTAGTATTATAGGGACCTAACAGAAATAATTGGCTACTTCCAACCATGGGTCTACGTGATTTTTTTGAGAATCATCCACAATAACTCCTCTCCTTTCAACTATTCTCGGATTTTCATTTTCAAATAATTGGGAAATTTCCACCCAACTAGATGAGCCTGCATCTGATGTGCATGTGGTATCTAAAATCAATGGAGCCATTTAGTGAATTTCCTCAGGCGGAAAGACTGATTCTGGTGGGGTGGTGAACTTTCTTCTTGCTTTGATTAGCTAAGACATGTCTTTATCATATTAAAAAAACAAGTGAAGATAAGCAAAAATTACTCGAATGTTGGAAAAGTCATATCAAATAAATGCATGCATAATGGAGAATCCCTTGGTATTAAGTCAAAATTATTGCAAATCGGTTGAAAACCTCAAGATTAGAAAACACAGAAAAGATCATTAAATTTTCAAACGTCTGTTCACGTGGTGCTAACAGATGGCATTATATCGGAAGTGTATAGGTCGACAATTTGACAGTGGGTAGTCTTTTGTATGATTTTAGAAAAATGTGAAATGAGAAATGAAGAGTTTTTTGAATTGGTGAATTTCTAACAGAATGCGATATCGACATATTTCATTTGAAAGAGTGCGATGACGGAAGTGTTAATTGACAGACTGCGATATCAGATGTTTCGGTGAAATCAAAGTTTTCGACATTTCGGTGAAATCGGTTTTCGGCATTTCGACGAAAATGGTTTTCAACGTTTCGACATTTGGAGCTTTGGCATTTTCTATAGCGAGTTTTTCAACATATCCATATGTTTATCCTTTTTAGTGTTTTCTTGCTTTGTTTCTCAATGTTTTATTCTTTCAAGGAAAAGTAATTTACTTCCTTAACTTTCTAATTTTATTTTTGAGAAATAAAAGAAATAAACTTAACTTAGGATATTTTATGCAAAAGGATACTATCCTAATTCTTTTTTTAAAGGGTCCCCATTATTCCTTCTATGATTTCTAAGGAAAATGGGGGGTTGTTGAATACTACAACAATTGGCAACAGACTGGACGAACCCGTTAATCTCTGTTATAAATTAAAATGTTAATTCTTGTAAAGAAGTTTTTTGAAAGTTTATGAATAATTGAAATCTAAACCGTTATAGATAACTTTGAAATTATATAACCTATTTTACTCAAAAAGGGTTCTTTGAGGTTTGTTATAGATGAAATTTCTTTTGAATGGATCATAATGTAATAGGTTGAAAAGATAAGTAGGAATTATTTGAATTTCAACATATTGAATAAACTTATTAGTCATTAGTAATGCCTCTGCCGCCAGCAGGAATCTATAGCCTCGATAGGGTTACTATTTAACCAAAAATGAACTAGTACCCTATTCAAATTATAATAAAGATGTTCATAGGTAACAATATTGTTTTCTTTTATGATTTCCTTTTTTATTTACTTTAAAGTGACCATCATCTTGGTTTCGTGGCCAGAAATTGATAATGCCATTCACAAGTTATAACAAATTTGAACAAGCCGACTCATAATGAGATCTCCTGTCTCAAGGTATTTTGACTATGAGCCATTATATTGATGTGGTTGCCAATAATGATAATGTCAAGTTTATTAGTTTCCTATGATCATGGTAAGTTGGCTCGTGATGAGACCTCTTAACTTTAAAGTTTTTTATATTTTTGAATTAAACTATGAAAAAATTTAAAGTAAATGAATGGAGAGGTTGCATCTTCTCTTTATGAGTTTCAGATGACCATTTGAGTAAAATATGCTAAAACTTCAGAATAATTTGCTACTTTTTATAAAAATAACTTTTCAATTCTGACTCACAACAACTTAATTTTTCAAACTAACAACGAGCCAAGAAGATATTTTATTTCGAATGGTTATTCAAAGTCAAAATTTTCTAAAGTAAATTAAAGTAGATTTCAATTTATAGTTTTGATTTCTTTATTATCTCTTAAATAATTAACATATACATGATTGAGAGAATTAACAATGTGCTACTAGAAACTGTAATATCTAAAACACAATTTATTTGAGACTAAGATATTTACATATTATACAATAAGATTGGCCAATAACTTTTTTGGCTCTGGAGATGAAGACGACGGCCCTGCTGTTCTCCTGCGCGCGACTTTGATCCCTGAACATCCCTGCGCCCCTGCACCTAGCAGCGTCGCTGCTAGGCTCGCGTCCTCCTTCTGCTGATTCCTCCTCTCGCATTCCTGGGCCTCCTGCCCTCCCCCAGTACCGGGGCCCTCCCTAGTCAGCCTCAGATCTCCCTCACTGCCTGAAATGGATCCGCCGTCTCAGGACCCTGAAGACCTGGAAAAATCCTTCGCCTCTCTCATTCCTGAGAATGCTGCAGGAAAAATCCGCCCTTCGGCCTCCAAGTTCATCAAGAAGTTAGACGAAATTCCGGAAGTATCGCTACCTCCTTCCCTCCCGAGAAGAGCAGCAGTCGCCTTAGCAGAAAGAGGCCTGGTCGGCCAGTTCACGGGACTGTGGCCCTCCCCTCGATCAGTTCAGAGATGGGTCGAGAGAAACTGGAACTCGATGGTACAAGGGAAAATAACAATCAGGTTCTGTGGCAGAGGATTCTATACCTTTCTTTTCGAATCAACAGAGGATCAGAACCTCATCTTTAGGAACGGCCCCTACTTCATGGACTCTCGTGGACTCTACCTAAACAGATGGAGTCCATACTTCGACCCAGAAATGGACATCCCCAACGCTGTCCCTGTCTGGGTTCGCCTGCCTCATTTGCCGCTTCATTGCTGGGGGGACGAGTCAGTCAAAGCCATAGGGAACGCTGTTGGTAAATATATTGACAGATCTGAACCGAAGGAGAACATGCATGCATGCGCGCGAATCTGTGTTGAAGTAGACCTGGGGAAAGGATTGCCGGAAGCGATTAAACTCAAAGTCAATCAGTGGACGCACATCCAGCAAGTGGACTACGAGCAACTACCCTTCAAGTGCAAGGTATGTCACGAATACGGGCACTTCGCCAATAGATGTAGCAAATCTAAAACAAATGTATTGGAAGGCAATGTTGAAACCCCCGAGGAAGCTTGGGAGCACGTCAAAAAGAAAAAATCAAACCCCCCTCCAGGCCCAATCTCAAAGAATCCCCCCGAAAATCCCTCCCTCACCTCTCACCCTTCTGGATCTGCCCCTTCCTTCCCCTCCACCTCCAACCCTTTTGAAACCTTGTCCGCAGAGGATCCCCCATCCCCTCCCCCTTCCCCTCGAGGTCCCACTGTAACTCCCTCCCCTATCTCCCCCCCTAGCCTTCACCTCCTCCAACATTGGAGAGAATCCTAACCAGGAATAAAACAAAGGAAAACAACCTCTCCACCGATCCCCCTAGGAAAGTTGGAAGGAAGTCTAACAAAGAGATCAGGGACGAAAATGCTGCGAAATAAATGGCCACCGGAATGCAACAACCAATGGACACATTCCTTGATAAATCCAAAGGAAGCGGAGAAAAAATGAAAGAGAAAAGCGGGGCAAATAACAAACAAGGTAAATGATGATTTTGGTCTCTTGGAATTGTAGGGGGATGGGCTCCTCCCTAAAAACAAATGCAGTCCGAAACCTGCTCAAATCTGAACATCCAGACTTTGTCCTCCTCCAAGAGACCAAAATCCCGGAACAAGAATTTCAAAACCACATAAAAAAAAGCAGAAGCTATGCAGGTATTGCAATCAGTGCAGCTGGTGCCTCAGGAGGCATAGGGACAATATGGGACAAAAACAAATGGGAACTTAAAGATCAAAAGTCTTACAGATGGTGGATAAGGATAGACATGCAGAACATAGCCTCGAAAGAGGATTACTCTATATACAACATCTACGCTCCCAACCATTATAGGGACAAAGCCGCATGTTGGGAATCAATAACATCAGACCTCATGACAGTACAGGGAAGGAACATCTTTCTTGGAGGGGACCTAAATCTAATAAGGAATGCTGATGAGAAATTAGGAGGAAGCTTCTACGCTGATCCTTCAAGAGACTCTTTAGAAGAAATAATTCAAAACCACAATCTAGTGGACATTCCTCCGCAGAATGGGAGATTCACGTGGAGCAACAAAAGAATTGGCAGCAACAATATAAAAGAGAGATTAGACCGAATCCTAGTTCAAGAAAGAACAGTGGCAAGATTTTCCAATATCCAAATCAAAATCATACAAGGATACATCTCAGATCATAAACTAGTGGCTCTGACTTTAGATAAAGGGAAGAACATGGGACCTCTTCCCTTCAAATACAACAAGGCTTGGGACAACAAAGAAGAATTCAGAAGCATGATCAAGGAGCAATGGGCAAAAGAAATAATTGGCTCACCACACTATATTTGGGAAGCCAAGCTCAAATCTCTCAGGATTGTAATAAAGCAATGGGCAAAAAACCACTCTGCAGAGGAAAGCAAAAAAAGAACCGACCTCCAAGTTCAGCTAGAACAATGGAGCCAGGAAAAAGAGAGAACACAGTACACAGAGGAAGACCAGGCCAAGGAGAATGAAATGTACAAAGAATTGTATCAGCAGAACAGAAGGGAAGAAGAAGAGTAGAGAAAAAAATCTCGCTACCTTTAGCTCAAAGCAGGAGACAAAAACACTTCTTTTTTTCACAACAGCCTAAAGCTCAGGCGGGCAGGGAACCAGATAGTGAGAATAATGATGGAAGGAAGCGAGCTCAAAGATCAAGAGGAAATAAAAGAGGCAGTGTCCAGACACTTTGGTGCACTCCTAACTGCAGACCCTCAATCCATCGACAATGTAGATTTTCTTAGTCTAATTGAAAGTAAAATATCAGTAGCTCAAAACATTGAGCTGGATCAAGAGGTTACGGCAGAGGAAATCGAGTGGTCAATCTTCAACATGGCTCAGGACAAAGCCCTGAGCCCAGATGGGTTCACTGTGGCATTTTATAGAAATCATTGGGAAGTCATCAAAAAGGACTTCATTAGAATGGTAAAGAACTTCTTTTCAAAATGTAAAATGGGAAACAGTATCAAATCTTATTATTTAGCCCTCATCCCTAAGGATCCCAACCCCCAATCCTTTGATCGATTTCGCCCAATCTCCTTATGCAATGTCTCCTATAAAATGATCACCAAAATCTTAGCTAACAGGTTAAAAAATCTCCTCCCTTCCCTTATCTCTGAGAACCAAGGAGGCTTCGTGCCTAGGAGACAAATAACAGACAATGTTATTCTTATTCAGGAGGCAATACACAGCAGTATAAATCGAAAGGAAAAGGGCATGATTATTAAGCTTGACATGGCGAACGCCTTCGATAGAGTCAATCATCAATTCCTTAGGGCAGTTCTTGGGAAATTCGGGATATCTGAAACCTTCATCAGCAGGATCATGGAGTGCATCTCACTCCCCTGGACAACCCCTCTGATAAATGGCAGACCAAGTAACTTCTTTAGAAGCTCAAGGGGATTGCGACAAGGCTGCCCGCTCTCCCCCTTTCTCTACATCATTATGGCTGAACTAAGCATACACTTGGAAAACCTTCGTAGGCAAAAAGAAATCACAGGTATCAGCATTGTGAGTGGAACCAAGGGGATAAACCACTCTCTTTTCACTGATGACACCCTCCTAATCGAAGGAGCTTCCAGTCTCATGGCAAGAAGGTTCATGAAAACGTTAGAGCTCTTCCTACAAGTGTCTGGAGGCAAGCTCAATAATAACAAGTGCATGATATATACCTGGAACGTCCCCAGGCAGATTATCCAGAGAATCTCCACAATCCCGGACATCCATGCTCAAAGGAACTGGAGCCACTTCATGTATCTGGGACTACATTTAGCTAAGGAATCGGTTAAAACCGAAATCTGGGTCAAACTAATAGAGAAGCTGAGAGGGAAGCTTCAGAGCTGGGGGGTGTCCTGGCTCAACCTGGCTGGAAGAACAATTCTCATTAAAGCCATTCTCTCAGCCCTCCCAATTTATCAGTTTGCAACCACTCTCGCCCCGGTCAGCATCCATAAGCATATGGAACTAATCATTAGGAGCTTCTTATGGCAGGGAGGAAGGCAGGAATCCAAAAAGTTCAGTCTAGTAAAGTGGGATCAGGTCATCTTACCCTTCGAAAAAGGAGGGCTTGGAATAAGAATCCCAAGATTAGCCAACATGGCCATGGGCTGTAAGTTGATATGGAGAATCCTCAATGGAAAAGGAGCCTGGTGGACAGAGGTAATCAAAAGAAAATATCTAAATGGGGTCAACTCCAATATCCTACTGGAACCCATTGTCGACAGGCAGTGCACCCCGGTCTGGAAACTTATAAAAAAAACTCTCCCTCATTTCAAAGTTTGCATCTCAAGAGCTTCGGGCAGCGGCAGAGACATCAACATCTGGACAGACCATATAATGGGCTCAGAAGCAAGGGAAGCTCTCCCAAATCTCAGCCCCCTGCAACTGTGGATGGAAAGGAAAAATCTAAAGACCCTATATGACATCTCCTCTTGGGACCAAAATAGATGGCTAGGCTGGAAGCACCTTCCCCTCCCGAACAATCTAAGGGATATGTGGACTGACCTCAAGACATCTCTCTCAGGCTCAGCTCCCCTTAAAAGAATGTCTGAGGACAAGTACGTTTGGGACCCCAATGGGGGCGGCTACACGGTTAAAGAAGGATACAAATTCCTCCAAAATGCCTCAGCCACAAACAACTGGCACCTCCACAAAGTGGCCTGGAGTTCGGAATGCCTTCCAAAGGTCAAATTCTTCAACTGGACCCTCCTCAAGGGAAAACTCCTCACAGCGGAAAATCTAAGGAAAAAAGGCATCCTCGGCCCCTCAATCTGCTGCCTGTGTAGAGCAGCGGAAGAAAGCAACAACCATCTCTTCCTCGAATGCCCCTTCGCTCAAAATTGCTGGAAGCTCACCATCAGTCCGCTTACGATTGGGGACCTACCCAATCAGGTCACTCTCCTCCAAAAAAATTGGGGGAATAGCTACCCCCATCCAAAAAAAAACAAGACCCTGGCTAAAAGACTGTGGAACAGTATCCCTCCAAACCTCTGTTGGCAAATTTGGAACACCAGAAATAAATGCATTTTCAACAATAAAAAGCCCAGCATCTCCAGCACCCTAGCAAAAACAGTTTCCCTCATCTCAGAGACCATTGGGGCGAATGGAACAGTGCAATCAGACCAAGAATCTGGGGACCCAAGAGAAATTGAATGGATGGGCAAATTCAGCCATGAAACGAGGAAATACAAAACAACAAGTACAGGTAAGAAGAAAATTGATTGGAAGCTGAGAGGTTCTAATGAGGAAGTCAGAGAATGGATCCAAAATCAAAAGAGGCCCTCCCTCCAGTTTGACGGGGCCTCAAAAAATAACCCGGACCAGGTAGGTGCAGGAGGAGTCATCAAAGACCTTCAAGGGAAAACTATCGTGACTTATGAGTGGGCATTGGGTACAATGTCCAACAACAGGGCTGAGGCATATAGCCTTCTCCTGGGAACCTCCATAGCGAAAAATCTCGGCCTCCAGAATCTGCTTATAATGGGTGACTCAGCTATCATTATAGCTACTATGGTATCGGGGAGGGATTTCAAACAAACCACTCTGAACAACATCAAATTCAGGATTATGGATAACATCAGAGAAATGAACGGGGTCTCTTTCAAACATGTTCTAAGGTGCAGCAACACAAAGGCGGATGAATAGGCCAACAAGGCAACCAGTAGACAGGTAGGCCATGTTAGAGAAAATGAATCCTTTTATGTCAAGGCAATTCCCTAAAGAATCCCACCACACCCTCTCTCCTCAGAATTTGAGTCACCTCAGGCATCATTCTTTTCGAAATTTGTCCGCCCTCGAATCCCCTCACTCTCTGCCATTTCTCCTCGACTGCGAAACCTTGTCTCTCCCATATCAAATCCCCCTCCCTGCAATTGATCATTTCACCTCCCCTAGACATGACATGGTGCTTCACACGCTCTTAGCCGTCATTCACAGGCTTTACGGATATGGTCAGCACTTCCTAATCCTCATCGATCGCTGCAAGATCTCTCCCCGGGATCACAGTCTCTTCAGGAAACGATTTTCCCAGCTCCGGTTCACGCACCTGAGAAGCCTCCTCCCCTTTATTTATAGCGGCTCGGGCCTCTCCGCCTTCTCATTCTTCAACGTAGCAAAGCTTTTGGACAGCGCCCCCTCACTTCTCAGGCATTCTCAAAAAGTTGGGCTCAGCCACTTGGAGCTCGGATCTCGTAATCCGACTGCGGTAAACACATGCTCTCTTATGTTTCACTTAATTTTCTCTCTAACCTGTGTTTTTACTGGGTGTGGCAGCGTCTCCCCTCGCTCTTCTCTACTCCCCCGTCATACTGCTCCCTCCTCCCCTCCCTGTGCAGATCCACACCCCTTCTCTCTGTTTGATCCTTTCCATTACATCGCTCTCATCCTTGGCATTCGCCCCTCTCCGCTCCTTCAGCACGCCGACCCTCTCGCTTAGCTGGGTGAAATGGCGGATCAACAAGACCAGCAAGGTGCTCAGGTGCCTGTCAACAATCCTCTTCAGAACATCATCACCAACAGTGATTTCACACTCTGCAAAGCACATACGTTCATGATCAACAGATTTATTAAGCATTTCAATGATCTCAAAGAGGATTACCAGGCAGATAGCAGATCAAAACGGAAGAAGCTCGAGAAACGAAAGGCAGAAATCGAGGCCTTGAAGGACCGGTGCACCCATCTTGAAGAAGCAATAGCGCATATCAGGACACTCACCCAAAGTATGCAAGCAGAAGCCTCAACGAGGGCCAGTAAGGAATCCCTCCCCGATGATTCTGTAAACCAGAAACTCCCCTAGAAAATATGAACTGCAAATTTTGTTGGCTTGCAGGCTCGTTTATCCGGCAATATAGCCGTTACCTTTTCAATTTCAGTTACCGTTGTTGTAGCAATGAGGAACAAGGGTCTGCGAACCCGTTTTTGATCCTCAACGCCTTGATATATCATATCTATGTACTAGGACTCAGTCCATGAAGTTTTTATAATATACAAGTAACCGATTTTGCAAAAAAAAAAAAAGATATTTACATATTATACAAAAGAACTGATGTTCTTTTAAGAAAAATATTTTTTGAGTATAAGCCCATTGACAGGAAGAGTTTCCTTCTTCCTCTGTAAATCTTTCAAGATAAGAGTTGATGGACCTATTTTCTCAGCAATTTGAAAAGGACCAAGTCAAAGCTTTTGAAATTTGGTATGTTTTCCTTTGTCCTCATGCACTTTATCCCATTTCAAAACTAAGTCACCAATTTCAAAATGTTTTGTACTGACTGAGTTTCTATCAAATAAATCTTTGACCAATTGTTGATGATGAGTGTGAACTACCTTAGTCTTATTTATTTCTTCTTCCAACTTAATCATTTGGGACATTCGCAATTGGAAAGAGGAAGAAGGTTTTTCATTGATAAATTGAAGTAGGGTTGCTGAAGGGATAGTTATATTCAAAGGTAAACTGACTTCTTTTCCATATACCAAATGAAAAGGAGATGTTCCTATTGAAGTTTTTTTAGTTAACCTATCTTCCCATAAAGCTGTAGAAATTTCTCTATAGATCAGCTAGCTTTGATACCATGTATACATTCTGCAAATTCTCTACAAATCTCCCTCTAAGATCTTTGTAGAAAATCTAACTGTAGATTAACTTGATAATGCAATATACCAAAGCAAAATACTATAATCTACTTCTACTATCAATTCTCGAAAGCTTAAATAATGAGTTGAATCAGAGCTGAACACATATAACCAGAAGAAGAAGAATCAATGCACATGAAACACAAAAAATACTTAGAGAAAAGCCTCAGCTAAAAACCCCACTATCTGTATTATCATACAAGGTGGAAATACATCAGAATTATACAAAGCCTTAGCTCTCACAGCTAGCTAGCTCTCACTACAATCCTCCTGGATGCTCACAAGCAATCAAAGCTTCTCACAAGCCTTCTCATCTGCCCTCCAAGCTCCTATTTCCTTGCGCAGTTCCTATGGGATGATTCTCCTTCACCCAGTGGAACACTGCTCTCACACACTGCTCTAACACACTGTCAGAATTGCACAATCCTCAAGGAACCTTTTCCTTGATTGCATGCACAAGTTTCCTTTATAGGAAAATGCATGCAACTGATAGTACATTGTCCTTGAAATTTAGCTCCACTGGGTCTTTCTCAACATAGACATGCATGAGTTTCTGATGAGGGAATCTTCAGTTATCTCGAGTACACTGGTTGAGTGCATGCATGCATCAAATGACTGATAACTCACAATTAGTTCCTCAAACAGTTTGGAACTAATTTAACTGGACTTAACTCAGTAAATTGAGCTAACTAATTACAACTCAAATATAACTCAATCTTATCTCCTTAATTAAGGCTTATCTCCTTAATTTAATGGATAACCCTTGCATGAATTTAGAAAGACTTCTAACTTGAATTTCTCCAACTAATTAATCTATAATGAATTAATTAATTATTTCCAAGCAGCTGGTGAGACTAAATTCGAATTTTAATTCAAAGACAAATTAAAATTGGAATATTCTGGATTCTATTTTTATCATTTCTTGTTGCTATTTTTCAACACTCCCTCTCAACAAGAAAGGAATTTCAACTCGATCTCGATCGTGAACCTTTGGAATGTTATGCATGCAACACTTCTCTCTAGTGTTGTTGCTCCAGCAACTTCAGAAACAAAAAAAACATCCAAACTGAATTAGTATGATGCATTTGTCATCAAAGTCTCTGACTGCTATTGCCTCTGTCAACTGATAACTTTGCGCTTCGGCTCACTCTGCCTTTCTACACTATTGTCAATCCTTCTTTGTGCTCTTCAGTATCTAACTGCTCTAGCCTCTGTCACTTTGATATTTGACTGCATCAATCCCACTTATTCCTCCCGCTACTATGTACCTTGGGTTCCCGTAGCAAGGTATGATCCATGAGATAAAACCTCTCAATGGGCCCTGCCTAATTTCAGTCTTCTTGGGACTATCACTTCACATTGCCCCACCTCACACCTGGAGGTATGGTTGCATGTGGTATCTTTGCCCACTTCTCCAATTGTGGCTCCTCCACAATTGTCTAAGACTTCTTATGGGACTGCATGTTGAGAGGTAATTTACTATCCCTCTCAACCACCAAGTCTCTAACATTTTCCTTGCTCCTTGAGGCTTTGCATGCATCTTGAAAATTAAGATCATACAGGTTCTTAACTTGTGAACCGATCTGTTTCACCTGTCTCCTCGTGATGTGTCTAGGGAACACCTTTACTTTACTGAAGACAACATCATAGCCTTTGTCCTCCAACATCGCGACCGATACCAAGTTCTTCTTTAGTCCAGGTACATACTTCACATCTGTCAAGGTGATAGGAGCTCCATGCTCCCTCTGAAAAGCAACTGTGCCCACTCCTGAAACACTATACCTTTTGTTGTCACCCATCTCTATGCACATCTTAAGGTCTTTCTCCTCCAAGGCACTGAATAAACTTTTATCGTCGGTCATGTGGAATGAGGCTCCACTGTCAAGATACCAAACACAACCCATCATCGATGACACTATGCATGCAATGAGAGTAAATTCCATTTCGAACTGAGAGGCTAATTCCTCACCTTCCAATCCTTCTGAGGATCCCTTCTTGGACTTCTTCGATGGGTAATTAGTCACATAATGTCCCATCTCAAGTGAAGTATGATATGAATTCGATTTGCACCTGCAACCCCGAACTTCAAACTTTGAATTCTCTTCTTAGTATATTGTTCACATCTCTAATAAACTTTTCTCCAATAAACTTGCCTCTCATAACATGTAGAAATTTCTCTATAGATCAAATAGCTCTGATACCATGTAGAAATTTTCAAATTCTCTACAAATCTCCCTCTGAGATCTCTGTATAAAATCTGACTGTAGATTAACTTGATAATGTAATATACCAAAGAAAAATACTATAATCTACTTCTACTATCAATTTGCAGAAGCTTAAAGATTGAGCTGAATCAGAGCTGAACACATATAACCAGAAGAAGAAGAATCAATGCACATGAAACACAAAAAATACTCAAGGGAAAGCCTCAGCTAAAAACTCCACTATTTGTATTATCATACAAGGTGGAAATAAATTAGAATTATACAAAGCCTTAGCTCTCATAGCTAGCCAGTTCTCAGTACAATCCTCCTGGATGCTCACAGGCAATCAAAGCTTCTCACAAGCCTTCTCCTCTGTCCTCCAAGCTCCTATTTCCTTGCGCAGTTCCTCTGGGATGTTTCTCCTTCACCCAGTGGAACAATTCTCTCACACACTGCTCTAACACACTGTCAGAACTACGCAATCCTCAAGGAACGTTTTCCTTGACTACATGCACAAGTTTCCTTTATAGGAAAATGCATGCAACTGATAGTAGATTGTCCTTGAGATTTAGCTCAACTGGGTCTTTCTCAGCATAGACATGCATGAGTCCTTGATGAGGGAATCTTCAGTTATCTAGAGTACACTGGTTGAGTGCATGCATGCATCAACTGACCGATACCTCACAATTAGTTCCTCAAACAGTTTGGAACTAATTTAACTAGACTTAACTCAGTAAAATGAGCTAACTAATTACAAATCAAATATAACTCATCTTATCTCCTTAATTAAGGCTTATCTCCTTAATTTAAGGGATAACTCTTACATGACTTCAGAAAGACTTCTAACTTGAATTTCTCCAACTAATTAATCTATAATAAATTAATTAATTATTTCCAAGTAGCTGGTGAGACTAAATTTGAATTTTAAATCAAAGACAAATTAAAATTGGAATATTCTGGATTCTATTTTTATCATTTCTTGTTGCTATTTTTCAACAAAAGCAAATGTTAAGGCTTTGTGCTAGTTCTTCTGTTTTTGGTCAATAGTTCGTTTGATTATTTATAAGGTTTTTATTGGTTGATTCTTCTAAGCCATTTCCTTAAGGATAATAATTCGTAGAATATTTCAATTTAAATCCTCTTTTTAAAGAAAATGCAGTCATTGCATTTCCAGAAAAATAAGAAGCATTATAAAAAAAGAGAGTGTTAGGAACTTCAAACTTGGTAATGATGAATTGATCGATAAATTTGATAATATTTCCAAAGTCGGCTAACTTCAATGTTATTGCTTCTACCCATTTCGTGAAATAATTTGTAGCAGTCAAAATATATTTAAGTTGTTTGGAAGAATGAGGAACAATATCACCTATTATGTCAAGTCCCCATTGCTCAAAAGGTTGGTGTTCGTTGACTGGTTGTAGTGGCATAGGTGGTTTCCTTTATCTTCATGAAGCAGTTTGACAGATTTTGCAGTTTCTCATGTATGTATGTTCATTCTTGAATAAGGTCAGCCAGTAGTACAAAGCATGTAGAATTTTGTGAGCTGTAGTATCTCCACTGAAATGTCCACCTGCTGGCCCATCAAGAAGTTCCTCGAGAACATTTTCTACTTTATTTTTCTCCAAGCATCTCAACAAAAGAGAATCATAACTTTTTCTTAATAATACATCATTAACAAGCTGATATTGATTGCCTTTCAACCTTAATTCTCTCTTTTTCTTAAAATCAAGCTCAAGTGGAGCATAACCATTCTTCAAGTAAAAAATCAAATCAGCATATTGAGAGTGATAATCGACAGGGAATACCTCTGTAACTTGTTCAATGTTACCTGTTACCTCATCTGGTGATGTATCATTCATTCCCGTGATTAACCTGAAAAAAGCTTGACCTTTGACAATCATAGTGGGTTTAATTTCCAGATCATATTCTTGCATTGTTGTTACCCAATTAGCCCTTTTTTCTCCTAGCTCCTTTTGAATGAGTAATTGTCTCTATTGAAAAAGGAACAATTACCTTAGCATGAGCTTTTAGAAGAAAAGGTCTAAAGTATTTAACAACTTTGTAGACTATGAAGGTTTGTTTTTTCACTCCTGTATAATTTAATTTAGCTCCTTGAAAATTTGAACTGTAAAAAGAAATTGGAGCTTCTATTTTTTTTTCATTTGGTTGGGTTAAAACTACTACATAAGATAGATCATAAGCAAAAGTGTATAAAATAAAATGATTGGAAAAATTGGGAGTTGATAGAGAAGGAGCATTAATTATAGCCTGTTTGATGGTTTGAAATGCTTATTTTTTCATCATCTCACCATTTGAACAATGAATATTTCTTGATGATTTTCTAAAGAGGTAAAACAATGCGTGAAAAGTCTGGAACAAATCTTTTGACAAAAATATTTTGCCCTAAGAAAGATTGCATTGATTTTTTATTATGTGGAAATGGAATTTCTGAAATTTTTTTAATGCTATCCTGATCAATACAAACTCCATGTTTTGAAACAATGAATCCTAAGAGCTTACCTTCATTAAGAGAAAAAAATGATTTCTTAGGGTTAAGATAAATTCCATATTTTCCACATATTTCAAACATTTGTTTTAAATCATGTATATGATCACTTCTCTTTTTCAAATATATGGTAATATCATCTAGATATACCACTACAATTTTATTAATTAACCCCTTGAAAGCAATATCCATAGCTCTTTGGAATGTAGCTCCCACGTTCATTAATCCAAAAGGCATTTTTTGATAGGCATATGTTCCCCATTTTGTTCTAAATGTGGTTTTCAACCAGTCTTCTCGATGAACTAAAATCTAATTATACCCTAAAAATCCGTCTAAGAAAGAAATTATTCGGAACCTACTACTGATTGTAAGACTTGCTCCATTGATGGTAAGGGAAAGTTATCCTTTTGACATGCTCTGTTCATATTTCTAAAATTGATGCAAATTCGAATATCACCACTCTTCTTCCTAACTAGTACTAGATTTGAAACCCATTGTGAACGTGTGACAGGAAAAATAATCTTGGATTTTAAAAGTTTATTCAACTCATTTTTTATTTGGGTTTCCAAATTTAGATGAATTTTCCTAAGCTTTTGTTGGATAGGTTTGACTTCTGGTACTATCAGGATAGTATGTAAGATAATAGAGGCATTATATGTTTTGAGATCTTGATAATTCTAGGAAAATATATCTTTATATTTCTTTAACAAATTAATGAATACATTTCTTTCCTCAGATGAAAGGCCAAACCATAAATTAATATTTTGAGGTTTTTGATCAGATCCTAGGTTAACTAATTCAAACTTTAAAGTAGAACTCTGGAGTTTGCAATTGTTGACCTTTTTGAATCTATCCTTCAAATCATATAGATCTTCAAGCTTGACTACATATTTAGGTAATGGATTTTTTTCAATTTTTTGTTTCGTTTGATTATACTGTTCTTCTTTGTCTACAATCTGGTCATCATATGATCCTTCAGATGTCAAAAAACTTATGATATCTTGATCATTATTGAATACTCGCCAATTGGTGATGTTATTTGGGTTCGATGGTCAAAAAATCAATTCAATAGAAAATCGATCTGGACTATAATCTTCTGATGGTATGAGCTTTGAAGCTACATTGGCCAAAAGATCAACACTTGCATTTTTCAGTCTAGGTATAGGGGAAATATTGAATGCTAAAAAATGAGAAGTAAGGTCTTGAACTAAAGATTGATAATGTTTCAAATGTGTAGAGAGATAGTGAATAGTATTCCTGACTTGTCTTATAACAATCTTTGAATCTCCAAATACCTGAATATATTTAATATCAAGAATAATTTCATTGTAGAGACCTTGAACCAATGCCTCACACTCAACAATATTATTCGTCCATTCAAATTCTAACCTACAAGCTAGCATTGTCCTTTCACCTTCTCGATTAATTGGTATGCATCCTGCTCCTTTACCATCTTTGGATCTAGATCCATCAAAATAAAGCTTCCAAAACAAATTTTTAACTAACAGTTTATCTACAAAATTCAAACATCTAAGAAAATATGTCTGAGAGAAATTTTCTACTTGTGAATTAACATAACTGATTGAAAATGGTGATTTTTGTGCATCAAAATTTCCCAAAAATGATTCAGCCGAATAATTTCCAAGAATATTATTATTAAAATCTATCGGCTCATTTTCTTCTTCAAAATTTGTTACTGAATATTTCATATGATTTTCATGATCAACTCTTATTTGATTAGCCTTTTCCTTATATGGAAGCCGCGTGTGGGACCAGTCTGTTGCAAAGTAACCATGAAGTTTTTCAGACCAGTCTCTGCTAAGAATTAGACCATAAAATTATGGAATATCAACAATTAATATATCAATGATTTGAGAAACTTTGGGGTTGGATGATATTCTAATGCTAATTGAATTAATCTCTCTTAAAACCTTGACATTTGTTTTGTCTAATTGTACAATATGAACTGCTAATTTCTGGGGTGTGATATTTAATTTCTCACAAATTGAGTATGTCATTATATTTGAAGATGCCCTAGATGTATCAAGGAATTATGTACATTCGTATTGTAGATTTCATAAGTCAAGAGAAAAGGAGGAGTATGAGAATTAGATATATCACCGATAAAAATTGCATCAGATGCATTAACTTTATTGAAAGAATCTATAGGGGGTTTTCCCATTCCATTAGCAGCTTTGGCTACAACAGGTGCATGAAGAGGAGAAGTAGTAACTGCATTCAACTCTTTCAATAAAAAATTCTGATGTTGTTTAAGCTTGCTAAGTTCACGGAGAGAAATATTGGCCTTGATCTTGTTCATGTCTTCAATTATGTTATACTCAATGGTGTCACAGACTACCAAGGTTTTAGATGAAGGTTGAGGGTTAGATGAAGGTAGATTTGATTGAGAAGGTTTAGAAGGAGGTTTTTTATTGACAAATTTTTCTTTAAAAATAGGATTTGAAGTTTTCTTCTTTTGGATTATCTGTGAAGAATCATCAGGACCTCTACTTCTAGTGTTAACTGGTAAGGCTTCTTGTTCATTTTCCTCATCGGATGTAGGCAGGACAAAATCCCACAACCCATGTAATTTAGCCACTTCTTCTTCTTGTGATTCTTTAGTTGACATTGTTGATTCTTCTTCATCTTCTTCGTGATTAGATTCTACATTGGATATTATATTGGCAGGTTGAGAATTTGATGATCGATTTCTCTTGAAAGTTCTAAACTATTTTTTGGAAGAAGATTCTGCAACTTGCTTCTTAATTTCAACCATTTCATTATACATAGTTTTAAGAACTTTTTTCAATCCTTCAAGATCAAAAGGGTCTTTCAGGGTTTTCTTCTTGGAATCGTCTTTGAATGTTAGCTTCTTAGCCTTCCTATCTTCCAGATCAGTTTTCTTCTCTAAAGGAAATATTCTTTTCTCACAAGACAAGGCTTGTTTCATGTTTTCCACTAATCAAGCCTTATGAGATCTATCTACAAAATTGTGATATTTGAAGGAAGATAGGATACGTACCATTCAATCTGTACATCTAAACCAGGCTTTGAAGTAGTTTGGATTTTACTCAACAATTTGTTAAACCTGGAATTAAAATATTTGATCTTTTCTCCTAAATTAACTTTCAAATTAGAAAGATCATTTATTAAATATGAAATTGTTCAATCATCACCAAATTTAGCTAAAAATTGTTCTTCAAAGATATCCCAACTAGTAATTGAGCCTGCTAGTGGTGAAAAGTACCAAGATCCTACAGATACTTAAAAAGTATAAGGAAACAATCTTACTACACAGTATTTGTGTTCAATACCATTAAGATTCATGGTTAGCATAAAACTATTGAGATGCTCTTCAGTAGGAAGACCATCATCTAGATTGTATTTGGGTAACCATTTTTCTGGATAACTTGGTAGAGGATGAAGTGCTCCTGCTAATTGAATAGCTCCAGGATTAGTCTATGGTCTAGCAGCCATCATTTGTCTTATTATTTGAGAAGATGATGTAGAAGTTCCAGAGGTGGATGTTGTGGTAGAAGAAACAACCACTTAACTATTACTACTTGTGGCAGCACTAATTGTTTGAGTAGAATAAATAGGAATGGATGAGGAAATTGGTTGTGAAGGGATGAATGAGGGAGTTTGCGGTGGAGATGAATGTATAATCTCACTAGAAGATGACTGAGATGATGATGTAGTAGCTATTTTTCAATGAGAGGGAAGTGGAAACTCAAATGGTGAAACGCCAAGTTTTTCACTCTGTGAACGAGTTAATACACCAGTGTGGTGAAATAAGGAAGTGACACTTCCTTCGGAAGCTTCAGATGTTACAGATTTTTCTGTAGAAATAGAGATATCCTACAATTTCTTTATCAAAGACTGTACTTCCAGAGATTCCAAATTTTAATCTGAAGGAGGTACTTCAGGAAATGTGCTAGGATATTTTGGGGATTTTTCTACAACTTCTGATTTATAACTTGGATATTTAGAACGAGATCTCAAAATTGTAGGAGTTTTTGAGGGTGATTAACTCTTGTGGTGGCTTATTGGTTTTGGATTGGGTTTATATGCTATCCATAGTATGTTGCCTGTAATGACCCCATAAGATGTAATGTGGAATTTTACTATGGTAAAAGATAGTGTGGTAGTTTTTGTTTTATTTTAAGGAAAAAAAAAAAAAACAAAACTCTGATATATTACTTTATTGAGAAATTTAAATATTTTTCTTGAAATGCTGGAAGCCTCTTAAAGGAGGATTTCAAAGAAAGAAGTCAGTTGTAATAACTGATTGAAACTACCCTTCCAAACAGGAAAAGTCCTGGTAGTGGGGAGGAAGTTCTGTGCTGTGGGGACAGACAGAAGGATCTCTTTCCAAGGAGAAAGAAAAAGGAAAATACAAGAAGACTGGTTAAGTCTGGTGAGGACCAGATAACCAGGCACAAGGTGCACATATCTTGTTGAGGGCTGAAGGCCTGCAAGATGGCTCGGGGGGAGAATCCAGTCTTATAGATGGATCTCATGGTTGGGTGGAAGAGCAGATTTGAAATGCAGGTGACTTGCTAAAGTACCTATTCATGATTCTGGCGAACCAGGTATGGTTTCATACTGTAGAGCATTTAATGAATATTGAATGATGGATATACAATGGACTTATAGTAGTCAAGAAATAACTGTGTTTCATTTCCTTAGTTACTGTCATGATGTTAATATAGTTAAACAGGTGTAGTTTTAACTTAAATGATAGACTATAAATCGATAGACATAATAAGAAACAATCAGAGAGACAGAGGTAGTCCCAAGTAAAGAAAAGCATTTAATGAGACAAGCAGTCCAGAATGCCCTAGAATATAACCAACTGTTAATGTAATGTGCCGAAACAATATCAGAGACATTTTGAGCCTGAGCAATGAATGCCGGCTGTAAATCTTTTCTTAAAAACACCGACAGAAATGAGATGAACCCACTTCTAATTATAAGAAACTGTTGGAATTCGGAGATCTAACATATCGTTTCAGGCAAAGAAAACAAACTCTGCAATCATATGAGATGGTGAAGCCATACAGTAACCAGATACAACCAATGTTATCAAAAAGTAATGTTCGAAGCTACAGCAGCAGAGGAATCAGACTAATATAGATTAATAAAGAAAAACGAGGCATCAAACAGTGTTCACGTTAGGGTTAAACAATTTGGAGAAGGCGCAACTGCAGCTGTGAGCACGTCCGAGAGGAATTTTCCTCCGGAGTAACCCATATCAGAACAAAGAACTTGTGCATGCTACCAGGAAAACCCCATACATGTGTTATAATCCAACATTTTCAAAGGAAGGGAAAGAAGTATGGCGCTACTGAATAAATCGAGCCGAGAACATCAATAACAAAACTATTCATTGACAAGAATTACACGGAGATACCGGTGCTATTTACCCCGAAACTGTAACAAAATATAAGTAAATTTGAAGAACCCTGCCGTCGCAGAGACGGACAGCTTAACGATAGCTGGAGACGGATAACCATTGGTAAGCAAAGAAAACAGTGCATCATATTAATATTGTTCAAAACGCAAATCATATTAATAATTGCTCAAAACGCAAGCAACCCAGAAGGGGGGCTCAGATAGAGTAAAATCTTTGAATGCAAATTAGAAAAGAACCCAGATAGTATAACCTTGAAAGTGTAAACATTTGTATAAAACTGAAAACTCAAAAAAAATATAGACTGGTTCTGCTAACCAATAACTTGGCATTACGGCCAGTTCATGTACAATTTTCCATTAAATTAAATACGGAGGCACCATTGTCCAAAGATGTCGAAAGGGTAGATATGCCAAAATAATTCACAGTTAAATGAAATCGAGTACATAGGTTCCGCCGTGTATTATATCTCACCAGGGCCGGACATGGATTTAAGCCTGATAATAAAACCCATATAAGTCGTGAGGGTCCTCTTGGGAAACACCTCAGCAAATCGAAAACGAGAGAAAACCAGCATCCGGAAAACGGACTGCAATAATCACAAATGCGAATATATTAGGGTCGAAGGAGCCTTAGAGCTCTCGCACCCAGGAGGAAAATAAAATAAGAGGTATACCTCCTACCTGTAACTGCCGAGAGAGCTGAGGCGTTGAGGTTAACACCTCGATGTTGTCAGAGGGGCTTGAGCGGACCCATCTGCATGCACTACCAGCAAAGGGAAAACAAATCAGTATGAATTTCTAACGAGTAAACAAACTTAACTCTGAGTGCGAACAACAAAGAGAGAAGCAGATGAACATTACCTGTGTAAGTTTTACGATGAGCACTCCACGGCCTTCGGAAGGTTAACAGGTTGCGAGGAAGACACTGGTGGATTCGAACCGGTGTCTGAGAACCAGAGTGGAGTCGGGTAGACCTTGCGAAACAAATGAGCTCCAGGCTTGCTCCTGCGGGTTTATGTATTGACCTAAAACCCTCGGGCTTACCCCTATAAGGACTCTGGACACCACATATCTCCACAATGGTATGATATTGTCCACTTTGGGCCTAAGCCCTCATGGATTTGCTTTTGGACTTACCCCAAAAGGCCTCATACCAATGAAGATATTTGTCCATCCTTATATATCCATGATCCTCCCCACCTCTAGTCAATGTGGGACTTTGGTCGTATACCCAACAATCCTCCCCTCGAACAAAGGACCTTCGAGCCTCCCCTCAAATGATTATCCATCCGTCCACTCTCTACCAACAAGGATTCTCCGCTCCAATGCGTTGGAAGCACACGCCTTACATGGAGCACCGCCTGCCTCGAGAGCTTGCTCTATCCCAGGTCAAATCCTCTTCACCGTGTTGGGGCCAGGACACATCCATGAAGAATTCGAAGCACACCGCCTGTCTAACCGAGCTCATCCACGAATCCCATCGTGATGTTACCGGGGCCCACCACCTTTGTTCGGTATTCCGAGGATTCATCCACTTGGCTAACTTCAGGGCATGGCTCCGATACCACTTGTAAGGACTCTGGACACCACATATCTCCACAATGGTATGATATTGTCCACTTTGGGCCTAAGCCCTCATGGATTTTCTTTTGGACTTACCCCAAAAGGCCTCATACCAATGGAGATATTTGTCCATCCTTATATATCCATGATCCTCCCCACCTATAGTCAATGTGGGACTTTGGTCGTATACCCAACAACCCCAACCCTTCGATCTGAGGAGTGAATCTCGGTCGTTGATGTAGAGCGGGAAACTGGAGCGGAAAGGCCGAGAAGACAGAACCCGAGGTGTCACATGGCCAAGCGGGTAAGCCATGCCACCTGCCATAGTGTGGACCAAAACCATAAAGACAGCTGATGACTCGGCGCCTGCAAGGGCTGCGGCCGGACCACAAATCTCCGCGCCAATTTAATATAAGCCACGTACTGGGGGGGTTGATGAGTTAGGGTTAAATGCAATATCATACAAACAACCATAATCCAATCCACCGTGCAGTATGTAAAAATCAATGCAGCATATAATCCGACATGCGGTAAGGTGTTGGATAATGCAGCATATAAATTAACATGCAGTAATGCGTAAAGGGAAAAGTTATATAGTATAGTAGAGTTACCATTTATGCCTTTTTTTTTTTTTTATGTATATGTAATTGAGGGTGTGACAAATTGGTATCAGAGCCCAGTTTCAACACTGTGGCCTCAGGAACGACATGTTTCACTGTGCAGAAAATTACACCATACATATGTATAGAGAGTTAATAAATCAATTAACTGTTGTTTCTGTCCATTTTAGGGGTGAGATACAGGAACACAACAGCTAATAGCTAGCTAGGAAAAAGAAGAGAAATGCAAGAAGCCGGCAGCGCCCCTCGGGAAAACCCAGAGCTGTGGGTACAGCTGGGCGAGGAAACACGAAGTACAAATCTCGCAATCCTGGAAACCGTTCAGGAGTTGAAAAATGAGATGGCACGATTACGAGAAGACAACGCGCGCTTGACGGTGGAACAAGAGAGAATTCTGAAGAGTTTGTCGGACAGGCAGAACCCACCCTTATCTAATCCCAGTGCGGAACAGCAGAAGATGACGGAAGAACAAAACTATCAAATTGGACCTGAAAATTCAGAAGGTAAGGAGGACCATTCTGATAATGTACCAGAACAGCAAACTTCAAAACGTCAGAAGATGGAACTGCAGGGAGAGTTTCGAAAAATTAAACCCCCACATTTTGATGGGGAACATGAAGAAGCAGTTGAAGCATGGCTAATAAACATGAACAAATATTTCCAGTTGTATGAGTATGATCATAACTTGAAGGCGCGACTGGCTATTTTCCAGTTACAAGGTAAAGCAACCCTATGGTGGGAGGAAATCAAGATAGTCAAGGGGGTAAGTGAACGGACTATCACATGGGAGAAGTTTCAGAAATACTTCAAAGAGAGATATCTGACCGAGCACTTCTACGATGAAAAGGCAAGGGAATTCCATGATTTACGGCTGGGGCAGCAGACTATGGACGAATTCATTAATCGTTTTACTTCTCTGCTACGTTATGTACCCTATATTAAGGAGGAAAAAGCCAAGGTGCAAAGGTTTGTGAGCAGCTTACCTTCATATATAAGAGAAAGGATTGAGTTTGAAAATCCTAGGACAATGGATGAGGCTATCCGTAAAGCAAGGATCTGTTACCAGCAGAATAAACAGAAGGGGGATGCTTCAAATAAAAGATGGAATGAAAAAAAGAGTAGTCGGATTGTCGGAAACAGCAAAGGAGGTCGCAGTAATGGTGGTAGGGGAGCTAGTAAAGGATTGAACAGCAGAACAGTAGCAAGAAGTGTGTCCCGGGCTAGGCCTACAAGTGAGACTAGAGTAAGTGAACAGCCTGTTAGGCCAGAAGGTGAAGGAATGACCAGACCTACAGTTCAATGCTGGGGCTGTGGAGGACCTCACTATGTTAAGAACTGCCCGCAGCGAAAGGGTACGGACCAGATATCCCAGATTCACGAAGCATCGACCGTTGGGGACGTGGCACGTAGTGTATCGAGGATTAACGCAGCCTTGGATGATCGCCAAGCGGAATACCAGCTGACTATGGTGTAATTTGAAGGTAAAATCTCAAACTTTTCTATAACTGTTTTCATTGATCCAGGAGCTACTTTAAGTTATATTAGCCCAAAAATAGTGGAACAGTGTAAGTTACAATCTGAAAAATTCAGAAATCCGTGGTTGGTCCAACTAGCTACGGGAGCCAAAAGACGGTCTTGGCGAAAATAAATAATTGCTCTTTAACCGTAGCAGGACAGCCAATAGTTGTGGATCTGAACGTACTACCCTTGGGTTCATATGAGATCCTGATTGGGATGGATTGGCTGGAGAAACACTGGTCATTAGTAAACTGTAAGACTAAAACCATTTACTATAAGAATGATCTTGGTGAGCAGCAAGAACTGCAAGGGATCAAGCACCCCGTACGGATCCGACCCATTACAGCGTCCCAACTAGCTAAATGCATTAAAAAGAAATGTCAGATTTATGCTATTCAGGTGGGTTATGCAAATCAGAAGGACAAAACCGCTACGCTAGATAACATTCCAGTGGTGCAAGAATTTGCAGATGTTTTTCCAGAGGAGGTACCGGGATTACCACCTAAAAGAGATGTGGACTTTACCATCGAACTGACCCCGGGGGCAGCACCCGTGTCACGGGCACCATACCGAATGAGCGTACCAGAATTAACAGAATTAAAAATGCAACTACAGGAGCTGCTAGACAAAAATTACATCCGTCCTAGTGTATCACCATGGGGAGCCCCAGTGTTATTTGTCAAAAAGAAAGATGGAACTTTTCAGATGTGTATTGACTATCGTTAGCTGAATAAGCTCACGATAAAAAATAAATACCCTCTGCCCCGGATTGATGAACTTTTCGATTAGGTGAAGGGGGCAACAGTGTTCTCTAAGATCGATTTGTGATTTGGTTATCACCAGATTAGAATCAAAGATGAAGATATCGCTAAGACAACTTTCAAAACACGGTATGGGCATTACGAGTTTGTGGTGATACCTTTCGGTCTGACCAATGCACCTGCTACATTTATGTGTTTGATGAACAGTGTGTTTCACAGGTTCTTGGATAAGTTTGTGTTGATATTTATTGACGATATTCTGATCTACTCTCGATCGAGGGAGGAGCATGAGGAACATCTTAGAGTAGTGCTACAGACTCTGCGGGAACATCAGTTATATGCTAAGTTTAGTAAGTGTGATTTCTTCCGGGAAGAGATACAATACTTAGGCCATATAATCACCAAGGAAGGAATTGCAGTAGATCCTGAGAAAATAAGGACCATAATGGAATGGCCCATACCAAAGGACGTGGCAGATATTAGGTCCTTTATGGGGCTAGCTGGCTATTATAGAAGGTTTGTGGAAGGTTTTTCAAGGGTAGCATACCCTATCACCTCCTTACAAAAGAAAGGGAAGGTATTCAAATGGACCCCAGAGTGTCAGCGGAGCTTTGAGCAGCTTAAACACTTACTCACCACCGCACCCATTTTGTGTATAGCTGATCCTAATAAGGATTACGTGGTTTGTACTGACGCAAGTAAAGAGGGTGTGGGAGGAGTGTTGATGCAGGAAGGAAGAGTAATTGCATACGAATCAAGGAAACTAAAGGAACACGAGCATAAATACTTTGCCTATGACTTGGAGTTGGCAGCCGTTATTCATGCACTGAAGATGTGGCGACATTACCTCTTGGGAAGAAAATTTCCGTTGTTAATAGACCATCATAGTCTAACAAACTATTTCAGCCAACCCACCTTAAACACGAGGCAAGCTCGCTGGGCGGATTTCCTAAGTGGGTTTGATTTTGAAATTAAACATTTAAAAGGAAAGGAGAACCGGGTAGCTGACACATTGAGTCAAAAGGTGCAGTGCTTGTGCAAAATTTCGGTCAGTAGATGGCAAAATACCTTACTTGAAAAGATAAAAATAGCAGCTTATCAAGATGCTGATTATCAGCAAATTAAACAGCAGGTACAACAACTTTCTGGTAGGGAAACACAGCAGGGATATGAATTAGATGATGCCGGAATGCTGTATTTTAATAAAATACTGTATGTACCTAATGAAGATAGTCTTAGAAAAATGATTCTGGACGAATTTCACATCAACCACTACATCGGGCACCCAGGATACCAAAAAATGGTCACCGCACTTCGGAAGGAATACTATTGGCCAGGAATGAAGAAAAATGTAGCTGAATACCTGGCGCGATGTCTGGAATGTCAACAGATTAAGGCGGAGCATTTGCATCCAGCAGGACTGCTACAACCCTTACCCATTCCGGAATGGAAATGGGAAACTATTTCCATGGATTTTATAACCGGGTTGCCTCGAACAAAGAAAAATAATGATTCCATTATGGTGGTGGTGGATAAGCTGAGTAAGGCAGCACACTTTATACCTGTACAGTCCACGTATAAGGCTGTGCAAATTGCTCATATTTTCATGCAAAATGTGTTCAAATTGCATGGACTCCCGAAGGTGATAATATCTGATCGTGATGTCAAGTTCACATCAACTTTTTGGAGAACATTGTTTGCTGAACTGGGAACACAGCTGAACTTTAGCACAGCCTATCATCCCCAGACCGATGGCCAAACGGAACGAGTGAACCAGGTGGTGGAGGACATGTTGAGAGCATGTGTGATGCTGAAACCGACGCAATGGGAAGAATATCTTCACCTGGTTGAATTTGCGTATAATAATGGGTATCACACGTCAATACCGCTGAGTCCCTTTGAGGTCATGTATGGGCGGAAGTGCCGCACACCCTCAAGTTGGGGTGGACCTGAAGATAGGTTAAGATTTGGCCCAGAAATGCTCAAGGAAATGGAAGACATGGTGAAAAGGGTGCGTACCAACTTAAAGGCTGCCCAGGACAGACAAAAAAAGTTTTGCAGACCGGAAGAGAAGATTCAAGGAATTTCAGGTCGGAGACCATGTGTTTGTAAGAATTCAAGCTAGAAGGAGTACCTTGCAGTGGAGTGGGTGTGCCAAACTTGCTCCACGCTATTTTGGACGTTTTCAAATCTTGGCAAGAGTGGGGCCAGTAGCTTATCAACTCGCCCTGCCAAGTCATATTAAGATCCACAATGTTTTCCACGTTTCTGTACTAAAAAAATACGTCTACGATCCTAAACATGTGATCCAATGGCAAGATGTTCGGGTAAGAATTAATCTGGTTGTTCTAGCTAAGCTTTGACCTCAAACAAGGAAATAACTAGACTTGTTGTTGGTTGCAGGTCGAGCCGGAAGGCGAGGTTCTGGTCGAACCACTGAACATTCTCGACCGGAGAGAAGTGCGGTTGCGGAAGCGGGTTATTTTCCAAGCTAAAGTGCAGTGGCAGCACTATGGGCCTGATGAGGCCACTTGGGAGGATGACGAACTCCTTAAAGAAGCTTACCCGAACTTGTTTAGGGAAAACAGACATCGGGACGATGTCCAATCACAGGAGGGGGAGATGTAATGACCCCAGAAGATGTAATGTGGAATTTTACTATGGTAAAAGATAGTGTGGTAGTTGTTGTTTTATTTTAAGAAAAAAAAACAAAACTCTGATATATTACTTTATTGAGAAATTTAAATATTTTTCTTGAAATGCTGGCAGCCTCTTAAAGGAGGATTTCAAAGAAAGAAGTCAGTTGTAATAACTGATTGAAACTACCCTCCCAAACAGGAAAAGTCCTGGTAGTGGGGAGGAAGTTCTGTGCTGTGGGGACAGACAGAAGGATCTCTTTCCAAGGAGAAAGAAAAAGGAAAATACAAGAAAACTGGTTAAGTCTGGTGAGGACCAGATAACCAGGCACAAGGTGCACATATCTTGTTGAGGGCTGAAGGCCTGCAAGATGGCTCGGGGGGAGAATCCAGTCTTATAGATGGATCTCATGGTTGGGTGGAAGAGCAGATTTGAAATGCAGGTGACTTGCTAAAGTACCTATTCATGACTCTGGCGAACCAGGTATGGTTTCATACTACAGAGCATTTAATGAATATTGAATGATGAATATACAGTGGACTTATAGTAGTCAAGAAATAACTGTGTTTCATTTCCTTAGTTACTGTCATGATGTTAATATAGCTAAACAGGTGTAGTTTTAACTTAAATGACAGACTATAAATCGATAGACATAATAAGAAACAATCAGAGAGACAGAGGTAGTCCCAAGTAAAGAAAAGCATTTAATGAGACAAGCAGTCCAGAATGTCCTAGAATATAACCAACTGTTAATGTAATGTGCCGAAACAATATCAGAGACATTCTGAGCCTGAGCAATGAATGCTGGCTGTAAATCTTTTCTTAAAAACACCGACAGAAAGGAGATGAACCCACTTCTAATTATAAGAAACTGTTGAAATTCGAAGATCTAACATATTGTTTCAGGCAAAGAAAACAAACTCTGCAATCGTATGAGATGGAGAAGCCATACAGTAACCAGATACAACCAATGTTATCAAATAATAATGTTCGAAGCTACAGCAGCAAAGGAATCAGACTAATATAGATTAATAAAGAAAAATGAGGCATCAAATAGTGTTCACGTTAGGGTTAAACAATTTGGAGAAGTCGCAACCGCAACTGTGAGCACGGTCGAGAGGAATTTTCCTCCGGAGTAACCCATATCAGAACAAAGAACCTGTGCATGCTACCAGGAAAACCCCATACATGTGTTATAATCCAACATTTTCAAAGGAAGGGAAAGAAGTATGGCGCTACTGAATAAACCGAGCCGAGAACATCAATAACAGAACTATTCAATGACAAGAATTACACGGAGATACCAGAACTATTTACCCCGAAACTGTAACAAAATATAAGTAAATTTGAAGAACCCTGCCGTCGCAGAGACGGACAGCTTAACCATAGCTGGAGGCGGAAACCATTGGTAAGCAAAGAAAACAGTGCATCATATTAATATTGTTCAAAACGCAAATCATATTAATAATTGCTCAAAACGCAAGCAACCCAGAAGGGGGCTCAGACAGAGTAAAATCTTCGAATGCAAATTAGAAAAGAACCCAGATAGTATAACCTTGAAAGTGTAAACATTTGTATATAAAACCGAAAACTCAAAAAATATAGACTGGTTCTGCTAACCAAAAGTTGGCATTACGGCCAGTTCGTGTACAGTTTGCCATTAAATTAAATACAGAGGCACCATTGTCCAAAGATGCCGAAAGGGTAGATATGCCAAAATTAATTCACAGTTAAATGAAATCGAGTACATAGGTTCCGCCGTGTATTATATCTCACCAGGGTCGGACATGGATTTAAGCCTGATAATAAAACCCATATAAGTCGTGAGGGTCCTCTTGGAAAACACCTCAACAAATCGAAAACGAGAGAAAACCAGCATCCGGAAAACGGACTGCAATAATCACAAACGCGGATATATTAGGGTCGAAAGAGCCTTAGAGCTCTCGCACCCAGGAGGAAAATAAAATAAGAGGTATACCTCCTACTTGTAACTGCCGAGAGAGCTGAGGCGTTGAGGTTAACACCTCGATGTTGTCAGAGGGGCTTGAACAGACCCATCTGCATGCACTACCAGCAAAAGGGAAAACAAATCAGTATGAATTTCTAACGGGTAACAAATTTAACTCTGAATGCGAACAACAAAGAGAGAAGCAGATGAACATTACCTGTGTAAGTTTTACGATGAGCACTCCACGGCCTCCGGAAGGTTAACAGGTTGCGAGGACGACGCTGGTGGATTCGAACCGGTGTCTGAGAACCAGAGTGGAGTCGGGTAAACCTTGTGAAACAAATGAGCTCCAGGCTTGCTCCTGCGGGTTTATGTATTGACCTAAAACCCTCGGGCTTACCCCAGCCCTTCGATCCGAGGAGTGAATCTCGGTCGTTGATGTAGAGCGGGAAACTGGAGCGGAAAGGCCGAGAAGACAGAACCCGAGGTGTCACATGGCCAAGCGGGTAAGCCATGCCACCTGCCATAGTGTGGACCAAAACCATAAAGACAGCTGATGACTCGGCGCCTGCAAGGGCTGCGGCCGGACCACAAATCTCCGCGCCAATTTAATATAAGCCACGTACTGGGGGGTTGATGAGTTAGGGTTAAATGCAATATCATACAACCAACCATAATCCAATCCACTGTGCAGTATATAAACATCAATGCAGCATATAATCCGACATGCGGTAAGGTGTTGGATAATGCAGCATATAAATTAACATGCAGTAATGCGTAAAGGGAAAAGTTATATAGTATAGTAGATTACTATTTATGCCTTTTTTTTTTATGTATATGTAATTGAGGGTGTGACATTGCCCCTCCTTCTAGCACCAAAAATGTTGAAGGTTGGAAAGTGACTGCCTCAACATCGGGGAACTTCACCTGGTATAAATCTTAAAGAAACTCCTTTTCCGTTGAAGATGGTGGGTCCAATTGGGGATATAGGGACCAGTTTCCCATTTAAAAAGATTTAATAATAACAAAAGGAATGAAATCAACACAATGGAGTGATTTAATAACCAATGATAAAACTTTAATACTTATTTTAACTATCTCGTGGGATAAATCTCTTTTATGTGATCTAATAGAAAGATTTCATAAAGCATGTAACAATATAGATCATTTCATACTTTAATGAAAAGGAAGCATATGTAAGAAACTAAATTAATTAAATAGTTAATTAATTTAGTTGATGAAAAACTCAATCACACAAAAGATCTCGTTATCTCATATATAATCACAAACCATTCAATATTTCACATCAATAGTGAAAATCATATATCTCATTTCATATCAAACTATAATGAAATATTCAAAAAGAAATAAGTTAACTATCTAATTCAATAACATAAAACGAAAACACAAAGATAATAGTATCTGATGGATCAAAGCTTTATATCCAAAAAAGATAGCTTCCAGGCTCAGCCTTTCAATTAGATAACTTATGTTCAAACAATAGTGTGAGTTCAAAAGCCACCTTCCCAAAATTATGGACCCCTTTCTAAATGCATGAAAGACGTTTAAATAGGCTATTAATATTACAAAAATAGAAAACTTGTAAACAAAGTTTCTAAATACTATTTTATAACTATTAAAACTAAAATCTCAGACAGCAAAATGGTGATCAGTTATAACAGTCCTCATGACTATTTGTTAGACTCATTTTCTATTCGTTATTTGAGATTGCATGCGTTCACCAGTGGCTAGAGCTGGGGGGGATGTATCGGCTACATACACATCTGTCCCATGAAGATTGCATAATTGAGTGCTCAAAGAAGTTGAGTAGCAACATTTGAGAGACACCTCTGCGTAAGCCATTGACTATGTGGTTTCACTAGGAAATGCTAATAACTCTCCATGTTAGGTCATGATAGGCTTTGAATATCTAGATATTTCTTCATAGACACTTATTGCCATGATTTTTTAAGATCTTGACATCTGGAAAAGTGTCTTTAGAGCATTCCTGTATCAGACTCGCTTATAATAAAGTGTCCTTAATGTATTTGGTGAGATTAGAAGCGAGATTTCTAGCCCTCATAATGGCCATTTCAACACTTTTCATCTTCATATCCCAATCACCGAATACAATGTCCTTTATCGACTCTTCAATTCTAGGGAAATTTACCACTCTCCCCTCTGCATTGTTTTAACAATCTAGTTCGATACCTTTTCATCAAACCCTTCTTAATATGTCCTCAGATTGGACAATTGAGTAACTAGGTAATCACTAGTTTTCACTAAATCATGAATCTGAGATGATTTATGATAGAAAAATAATTGTTGTTTGGTCAGCAAGGTGTCTAGTTCAGATGCCTCCTTCCAGACTTCATTGATTTCAGGGCTTTCTTGTAGCTATTCAATCCTTTACTATAGCTGTTGAATCTATTGGTCTTTATCTCTGCTCTCTGTTTCAAATTGAAGCCTTAAATTATCAATATCTCTTTGTAGATTAGTAACATTTGAATGCCATTATTGCTCTATGGTTTGCTTTTCCTGTTGGAAAAGTTGTTCCATTTGAAAAAATCTTTGATTCTTTTCTTTTATTAATAACTAAATTTTTGTGACTTTGTCGATGGTGGCACTGGCATAAGCTCCTACTTATTGAGACAGCCTATTCAATTCTTCCTCAAGGGCAGATTGCTCTCCTTTCCAAAGCATTTGGATTGGAGTCTCACTAGGGAGTAAGTCTGGAGATTGTTCCAATTTTATTTTCTTCCGCGATCTCCTCACAACTACTTTATTCTTTGGACTGTCAAACATGTCCAATGGTGGAATTTCATCAATCTTGAGGACTATCTCAGTGGTAGGGAATGCAAGGATTATTTCCATATGCTCTAGTGTAGTAGAATCTTTCTCTGCTTTTACACTAATGTTCCTCTCACTTTCTTCAGTATTAACAATAATTTGGGGATCCTCGGTAGTGAATGAGGTCTCGCCTTTATCACCTGAAAACTTAGAGGCTTATTTATTACTTGTACATAACTTTGTGTTTGGCTCAATAGTGATTGTTGCTAACTGTGTAGTAACTAACATTGGTTCTATAGCTTACTGAATGGAACTGTTTGTGGGAGGGACTTCTTCAGTAGATAGCACACAGTTGAATTCTTCCCAAACTTTATTGAATTCTCTCTTGTTCAACAACATCAATTGTTGTTTCTATACCTGGTATTAGGGAAGAAGAGGCTGATTCTTCTGCTTTTCCTAATTCTTGTTGCATATGTTTTACCAGTTTTTCTGGTAAATGAGAATTTATCCTCTGACAATATTGTCTAAAGCTCAACAACTCTGCAAAAATTAATCTTTTCGCAGCTAGCTCCTCGACGATAGAGTATTTTAGAATCATCTCAAACAAGTCGTCAAACTTATCAGGCTCACTTGAAAAAGGCTTGAGTTTCAGCTAGGTCGTTACTTGTTTTTCAATTCTGTTAGGATCATAGTGTCAGTTTGGAAAAACTGGAAAATATAAAGGTTTTAATTGCTCAATTTCAAGCAAACATGCTTAAAATTGTCAAGGGCCGGTGAACCACAAGAAATAGGAAAGGGGGGCCAAACAGTTTTCTTGGCATCTTTAATCTCTTTAGTCATACCGTAACCAACTGTTTGATAGGTAATTTCCTTAGCTAGAAATTTATCAAGAACAAAGAGTGGCAAGGCATGAGGATGGGCTTAGCTACTAAAAATATGAATATAAGTAAAATTCTCTTCCCTGAACCATTTTCCTATAGGCTTTAGGTCTCTATTGGCTTCAACAGTAACCCTAGGGGCTTTACTTCCAAAGACTTCTTGGTGAATGGGGACCGTGACCTGGAGGAAAATTTTGTAAAAATTGGGGTGGTACTTAGATTCCCACAAGATGTCAAAGTAAATATGAATGAGGATAGAATATTGATTAGTCCATTTCCATCCTAAATATGGAAAATCATAAGAGAAACATATAGAATCCATAATATAGGCACTCATGTAAAAGGGATGAGCTGTCCTTGCTAGTACATTGAACTTTTGTTTGACAAAATGGTTTCCCAATCCATAATGTAGCTGCAAAAGTAGCCTCAATTAAGGGTACCCATTCTTTTGAAAACTTCTGAGTATTGGCTAAACCAAAAAGACAACACATCATAGCAGGAACCTAGGAGAAAGGGCTTACAAGAGAAGCTAGTGAATGCATACCCCTATCCTCGCGCTTATTCTTGTTAGGATCTTTCCTCCATTCTTTAATAAGTTCAACAAGGTTTGAATTCTCCTGCATGAATTTCTAGATAAATTGAGCATTGTATCTCTTCTGGTGCGCTAGAAATTTATACATTCTCCTTAAGTCCTTAGGTCTAAATGAACCAATGACAGTTTTCTTGGTAGTTATGAATATTCTCTCTATTATATCTACATGATAAATAACCCATCTCACCATATCAGTATATGGGAGGATCTTAGGACGAGAAGCAATTATGAAGAATTGGCTACTTCCGACCATGGATTTGCGTGATTTGTCTGAGAATCATCCACAATAGCTCCTCCACGTTCACCTATTCTCAAAATTTCATTTTCAAATAATTGGGATATTGCCTCCCAACTAGATGAGCTTGCATTTGATGTGCATGTGTTATCTGAACTCAATGGAGCCATTTCATGAATGTCCTCAGGAAGCAAGACTAACTCTGGTGGGGTGGTGGACTTTCTTCTTGCATTGATTAGCCAAGACATGTCTTTATCCTATTAAAAAACCAAGTGAAAATAAGCAAAAATTACTCGAGCGCTAGTAAAGTCATATAAAAAATGTGCATCCATAATGGGGAATCCCTCGGTATTAAGTTGAAATTATTGCAAATCAATTGAAAACCTTGAGATTAGAAAACACATAAAGGATAATTAAATTTATCAAACGTCTATTCACATGGTGCTGAGAGATGGCATTATATTGGAAGTGAATAGGTCGGTGATTTGATAGTGGGTAGTTTTCTATATGCTTTTAGCAAAATGAAAAATGCGAAATGGCGAGTTTGGAGAATTGGCAAATTGCTGATAGAATGTGATATCGGCATGTGTCATCTAACAGAATGTGATGATAGAAATGTTAATTGACAGATTGTGACATCGGATGTTTTGGTGTTTCAGCGAAATCAGAGTTTTCAACATTTCAGCGAAGTCGATTTTAAGGCATTTTGATGAAATCGGTTTTCGGTGTTTCGGCATTCGGAGCTTCGACATTTGCTATAGCACATTTTGCGACATATCCATTTGTTTATCCTTTTTAGTGATTTTTTCTTTGTTTCTCATTGTTTTATTCTTTTAAGGAAAAGTAGTTTTCTTAATTTTCTACTTGAGAAATAAAAGGAAATAAACCTAACTTAGGATATTTTATACAAAAGGATACTATCCTAAAAAATTTAAAGGGTCCCCATTATTCCTTCTATGATTTATAAGGAAAATGGGGGGTTGTTGAATACTACAACACAACTGTAAGAATTTAGGGGCTGAATTATTTATGTTATATAGATTGCAGAAATAGGCCTGTTTAGGGAACAAGAGGTGAAAATTGGGCCTATTCTAACGACAGAAGGAAGGCTAAATTTTGATGAATTTCTAGGCCAAATTATTAAGGGCTTGTTTATGCCTGTTTTCAAGGGAATTTTGAGGACCTATTATGATCATTTGAAGGGCATTTAAAGGGTTGATTAAGGGTTGTTTCATGACACCTCAATGGGAAGAACTTAGGAGCCAAGGAAGTATTCTAAGGTGGAAAGTTTGACAAGCATGATGAGACTTCCTACAAATAAATTTGAGTTGTTAGGTACAAGGATGAACCTTCATTTAACATGGAGTCAAATCCTTGTTTATTGCCCAAATTAGATGTGGTCAACTTGATTATTTGAAATAGGTACTTAAGGGAAGTTGTTAATTTAACTAGGTACACCTATCTTATTTTTTTACTAATGAAGTTACTCCAAAGCCAGAGGGAGCTGAGGGGAAAGGGTCCTTCACCTACTTTTATAAAGCAATAAAATAAACTATCATAACACCTGTATTAAATTATGTGTTTTTCTTTGAAGTCTTTATGGTTGTGTGGTACATGAGTTGCAATACTTAGGGTTTGTAAACCTAATAATAATTGGAGATTACGACTTGTATTGAAATCTTGGATGAGAAAGTCCTAGGGTTTGTGAGATAAAACCCTAGAGCAAGACCTAGAGTGTTGGATGCAAGTGGAGTTGGTGTGATGCATACTTGGTTTATCTCCTTCATAGAATGAGGATGACTTGATATTGATGCTAGCTCATTGTTGAGCCTTTGGTGTGGCTAGATAACTCAATGAATCCACAAGATGAGAAAACCCTAGCTCTTATGCAAGAAAAAGGAAAGAAACATGCATCAACAACTAATGTTGAGGAAAAAGATGAGCATCCACCTCAAAAGAAGACAAGGAATCCAAGCTTAATGATATTGCTGATGGAATTCATTGATTTATGAAATAAGGCAAGGATCAAGAGGGAGCTGAAAATTCCATACAACTCTCAACAGTTTAATCAAAAGATAAGTAATTAAGGAATTTATCCCTTGATTATTATTTTTTTTATTTAGCCATCCTCTCGCCTTTTAATTTCTTATGACCTTGATATTTATTTCTTACTCCCATTATGAGACTTTTTCTTCCATGGAGTCTTGAATGAGGTTTAAATAAAAACAATTCCATTATGAAGATTTCCTTTACATAGGTGGCAACATCAAGAAGTGCAAGGCAAGGTTGTGACAAGAGGGTTCTATCAACAAGAGGGAGTCGACTACAAGAATATTTTTGATCCTATCATAGATTCTTAAAAATGTTTCATGTTCGAAAGGAAGAAATTGTATAGATTGACATTCAGGATTATGTCCAATGATAGGAAGATCTTCCACTTCCATGGGAGCCGACAATCAAGCAAAGTGGAAGGAGAAACCTTCCAAGAAGATTGACATTGTCAAACTAGATGCTTAGAGAGAGATGGTCTCTAGGAGTAGTGTTCCTTCACTAAGAAGAACACAATATAAATAATTTCTTACATGACATAGGGATAAACTACAACAAAAGGACTTACTTGCATGACAAATAGAAAAATAGTAGGAGGAGGATATTCATCCATGTCAGGCAAGACTACCACAGGAAGACCTACTTTAGTGTCAGAGGGGTTTGGCCTTGAAGACTGAAATGAAGAATTATGGAAGATACACTATTTCTTGTGATTAGAGATTCAAATTTGGTGAATCCCACAATTTACAAGAAGTTGATTATCTTTTTGAACTACTTGGTTAACACCATACCAAATGTTTGCCTTGCATTGAACACCCTAACCAATTTATGGTTGAGTTGAGGCATATACAATGGATAAAAGGAAATCAGGTGGTACCTATGTAAATTTTGATGAATTTGATGTGGTCGAGTCACTTCATTTGAGAGATGAGCAGTAGAACTCTAATACATATCCACAAATGAGTAGATTGTATATAAAGATGAGCTTAATATGATGTTGAATGTATCCCTCATTGGAAAGTAATGATGAGATATTTATAGGATTAGGCTGACAATCTACTAAAGTCATAAAGTATTGTAGTTGATACATAAAAAACTCTAATCAAGAGGATATGAATACATTCACCTTTGAATATAGAAGGAATTGTTTAGTTCATAAAGTACTTTGACCATAAAGGTGAATTCTCTAAGGGAATTATAGGGGAAAATTATAAGATACATTAACCTTTGAAGCCATAAGGACTTGGCTGCCAAAAGAACATGGCTAGGTCGACTCGAGGTGAATGAACCAAGAAAATTATAGGATTAAAAAGATCTTCTCCTTAGAAGCCAGAAGGACTTGGAAAGGTCAACTAAAGGAGATAGATGTAATTCACCTTTGAAGCTAGAAGGACTTTGCTAGTTCATAAAGGACTTTGACTAGAAAGGTGGATGATTCAAAGGAAAATTATCTCCTAAGAAGCTAGAAGAACTTAGATACCATAAGGACTTGGTTGGCTCATGACTAAATGAGATTGATATGTTTTCCTAACAAGCCATATGGGACTTTCGTCAAAATCCCTCGATACTCATGTACATATGAAGAGTTACATTTCCATCTCTAAGATGGATTTATCTTATAGACATGCATCAACATGGAAAGATAATGAAATTTTCTTAAGGAAGGAGAAATTTTAGAAAAGGGAAATATTTTACAGAGAATACATCCCTTGCTAAGAGGGAGAGTTGATTTTTGTGTAGCATCGGGAGGTATTTCCACATACTAAAATGCCTCCCAAGTGATCCAAGGAAAATTATGAAAATGAAAAATGAAAATTAATATTTTTTAGGCTTTAGGTAGATCCCAAGTGTCAAGTCGATCCCATAAATGAATGGGTGTGACCCTAGTCAAAGTCCACCCCATTTGACTAGTATAAATACACAATAGACTCCTCTATTTTACCAATTTGGAAATCACATTCCATCTTCTATTCTAATCCACACATGTGAGAAAAAGAGAAATAAATCTGAAGTTTGACTCAATATAGAAGCTTCCATTTGACCAAGGTTGACCTTCCTCATTTGACTGAGTTTGATCTACTTCATTTGACTGAGATTCTGGCTATGTTTGATCGAGAATTTGGCAGATTTTAACCATAGGAAAAATGATGAAATTTACCACAAAGAGAGACTATTTGACCATAGGTCTGATCGCATGAAGTCAACTGGAAGGGTCAACCATAGGTATGAATTTTACTACAGGGTACAAATTAACCAAGAAAAAAAGTTGACCAAAGTTGACTATTTGAAAGCTTAAATAATTTTGATTAAGCAGGAATTTGACCAAGTTTGACTAGTGAATTGACTTTGATTTTGACACAAAATTCTAGATTTTTTTTGGAATTATAAATATTATTGAAGAAAAAGTTTCTCTTAGAAGAAAATTTGTTGGTTTTTTCCCAAGATTGGTTTTTCCCAGGTTATTTTTGTTGTCTCTATTGTGCTTTCCTATCTCTTTATGATCCTACTATTTTCATTGCATTTTTGTTGATATTTTTAATGTGTAATTGCTTAATGATATATGTGACATAAGATAAATTTATTGGAAATCATTGGAAAGTAATTATCATATGAGAAGATTAATTTCTACAGTGCATTATTGTAGAAAATCGAACCAAAATGGGTGTGCAAAAACTAACTTTACTCTATTTCTTTGCCTTAGTCTTCCCCTCTTTTGGAATCTCTAGAATCAACCTAAGTATATCCTAGTCCCTTGAATTAGGATGCTTCTCCAGTTACAACTCAGTTGGAAGCAAGCATATGTGGAGTCTTAGATTCCTATCTCTTCTCCTCTTCTGGAATCAACTATGCCTTCAGAGTCCTCTCTCAGATAAAATCCATTAGCAAAATATGTAACAAAAAACCCTTAGAAGGGCCACCTCCTTAGGTGATGCGATTTTTACCATATTTTCTCCCCATTTCTGATTGTCATTTAGATGGTTCCAATCCTACTAGTTTAGTTCCTTGTATCAATTTTGGGACAATATTTACTAGTATGCTTAAACATCTAGTTGGAATCTCTTCACCTATTCCCCTTCCCCTCTTCTCCCTTTTTCCCTCCTCCCCATCCCTTTCATCTTCCTTTGTCCTGTCTTACCTCTCCCTTTGCTCCCCCCTATCCCACCTTCTATAACCCTACCCACCCACCTTTATCACTCTTTTGGGCATTCTACTCTACCCCTCTCTCAACTTCCTCTAACTTATTAGCTTTAGATATTTGTGGGGGCTTGGGGTTTCTAGTAGAAAAACCTCCCATACAAATTGTTAAAGAGGATGAAAATATTTTCTCTCCAAGGCTCAGAGCC
Source organism: Pinus tabuliformis (assembly GCA_031772625.1). Lineage (NCBI taxonomy): Eukaryota > Viridiplantae > Streptophyta > Pinopsida > Pinales > Pinaceae > Pinus > Pinus tabuliformis. Next base: position 444,077,857 of record CM062820.1, on the reverse strand, counting down.
AAGCCTCTCTCAAAGTTCAACTTGGAAATAAATATTCAATTCAAAGGGTTCTTAGAGCATCAATCCCTCTCTTTGTTGTAAATTTCATCTCCTTTCACTAAATTGAAAGGGTATTACCAACCCCTTAATAAGACTAGAAATCAAAAGACTCATAGAACTACACTCTCCTTACATTTTTCTTCTCTAAGAAATGATGTAGGAAGGGGATAAGGCCCCAAGCATAATTAAATATCTCCTTTTGGATTGGGATTTTTTGGAAATAGATGTAGTTGGAAGATCGATAGGTATTATCTCTAGTTGGAATGTCCCTTAGATGTGAATCTCCTTTGATTGGTCTATCAATTCGGGTTTAGTTTTTGACCTCCATTCTTTTGATTTGGACATGTCATTTTTTGTGTTATTCTATATGGTCCTTATATTGAGAGGAAGAAATTTTGGACCTCCTTTTCTTCTCTTCCTATTTTCAACTTTGGAAAGGTTATTATAGGAAGGGATTTAAATTCCATGTTTGGAAACTCTAGATTCTAAGGTAACTCTGCCAAACTAGATCCTCTCTCAGATTTCCTCCCAAACTTCTTCCAAATTGGAAAAATAACATATATGGTGCAACTAAAATTTCCAAACATTTGGACTGTTTCATTATCTTAGATTCCCTTCTTGACATCGATCTCAAGATCATATAGTGGTCCTCGAAGGGTGATGACTCAAATCATTCCCATTTTTTTCTAGAATTGGATCCCTTTCTTGTTAAACCTCCCAGTCCTTTCAAATCAAATCCCTCTCAACTCAAAGAACCCTCCCTTCTAGATCTACTGAAATCAAATTGGTCATACTTCTCCTCATACATAGAGGAATCCCCAACAATACCATTCCAACAAAATCTTAAGTGATCAAGGGTATCATTATCGAGTGGGGAAAAAAATTAGGGAGGTAGACTCTAAGGCCCTCTCTGGTATTTTAATCCATTTTTTATTTGTAAACCTCCTCAGAGGTGCCTAAGAACTTGAAGGATAGAATTTATGAAATTGAAAAATCTAGGAGGAAGATCCTTTTAGACAAGGAGAAGGAATGGAAAATGAAAATTATTCCCTTTGATGACAAACAATTGATGATAATATAAAATTATTTCATTGTGTGATTAATCATAGAAAAGCTACCAACAAAATCATGGGCATTAAAAACTCTAAGGGTTCCTTAGCTACCTCCTTCATGGACATTGTTGCATAAGGCTGCTCATAATTCAAAGTTATCTTCTACCATCAAAACACAACCACCATTGAATAGATCTTGGTTGTAGCAAGGATGTTCCCCAATTTCATTGACCAAGAAGGAAATGATGCCCTAGTGGTTGAGGTCACAAGACAAGAACTTGAAAGAGTCCCACACAATTTTAATAAAGGAGAAAAAGCCATGGTTTAGATGGAATTTTGATTGATTTTGACCTTAACCGCATTGATTTCATTAGTGATGATCTCCTCTCAACCATTAAATACTCAAGTACCACTGGAAAATTATCACCCCTTTCAACTCAAATTTTATTGTCCTCATCCCTAAAGATAACTCTGCTGATTCTTTTGACTTATTCAGACCTATTTCTCTCTATAATTTCATCTACAAAACCATGTCCAAGACCATTTCTCTCAGAATAAAGGAGGTCCTTTTTGCAAACGTTTCCCTTCAACAATTTGGTTTTCTATTAGATAGAAAATCCATGATGATATTGGAATTATCCACAAAGGTCTACATTCCATTCATATAAAGTAACAAAAATCCTTACTCTTTAAATTTGACTTCTTAAATGCCTTTGATAGGGTGAGTTGGTTATACCTTATACTTTTGTTAATCCATCTAGGGTTTTTTCATTATTTTGTCTCTTGAGTCATGAACCATATTAGCACATACTCTTTCACCCTCCTGATCAATGGGGTGGCCTCCCCCTTCTTTCATGGTGAGATAGGGCTATGATATGGTTGTCCACTCTCCCCTCTCCTTTTTTTATTGGTGGTAGAAGACTTAATTAGGCTCATTTTACAAGTAGTTCAAAGGGATAGGTTTAAGGGGACTATAATTACCCCCGCTTATCTTTCAGACACCTCCTTTTTCTAGATGATGTCCTCATTTTTTCCGATGGTATCTACTCACACCTTCATGCTTTAAAGAAAATCACAATTTTTTTCTATCAGGCCACAAGAATGCAAATAAATACTAGGAATAATTCTATTATTTGATGGGGATTTTCAAGAGAAGAGAAGAGAAATATTGAAACAATTTTCTCTTCCTTTGTTCTGAAATAAGCCATGGCATAACTTTATTTTAAAGCTTTTCAACTATTAAAAGTCAGGCTTGTCCTAGTTATTGGAAAATTTGAGAAAATAATTAAATTTGTGACCAACACATAGTTGTCAAGAGCAGTGAGTATAAGAACGTTTGTGTCTAAACAAAAAACTTGGATTTTAAGACTTATAAGTTTTAATAATAATTAATTCAACCAACTAGAAATTATTTTGCCCATTTTATTATTTGGAAAGTCTAATTATTAACCACTATTTAATATACCTTTTGCATATTTCCTTTTTAGTATATCCCATTACATATTTACTTTTCATAATTAACTTACATCCTTCAAACATTTATTTATTTCTTCCCATTTACCAAAATTACTTGAAATTCTAATATGAACCTTATCCATTACTTCTCATCCCTTAATCATGAAAAAAACCCTTGCCTAAAAATGTGAAGTAGTGATCGTGATTTGAATTAAAATTACTATTACTATTATTATCTAAACACCTATTGATATCAATGATGATTGGACATACACATTTAATAAATCTATACATACACCTTTTATAAGTCTATACATAGACCTTTTATAAGTCTATGCACTAGACAGTAGATGGTAGCATCCCTTTTGTCTCTTTATTTCTTAACACAATAATTAAAGTAAGAATAATAACATTAGTTATATTTGAAACAAATACGTTGACGAAATTTTTATGATATTATATCATCAAATATATTTTTCTATCTATATTTTGATATTCATAAAATGTTATAATTAAAAAAGAAAAAGAAAAACTATAATAAAACAACCCATTATTCAAAAGTTAATTACAAGTTAATTACAAGTAAATTTTTGTGTCAAGAGGTGCTTTGCAACCCAATATGGAAGTGATGTGCAGGTGTTAGATTTAATGTATTACACATTACATATGTCAAAATTACATTGAAAAATATATACACAAAAATAAAAATAACTAAATACAATTAAATGTCCACTAAAAGAGGTTTGTAGAAGAGATGCGATTCCTCTATACTGGATTTGTGATTAGGATGGATATATACAGGTTTATTATTTATGTTATAGAAGAAAGATGATGATGATGAAGAATGTCCATTAAAAACAAAAATGGTTTAATGGAAATGACTTATCAGACCTTAAGAAGGTAAGAGATTACTATGAATCCTTTAACATTTTATTTCTGTTTTTAGAAAGTAGTGAGAAAATCGTTCCAAACCAATAAAGAAAATGAAAAATATTTTAAATGTTAAATTTAATATGAATCTAAGAAAGTTGATAATATGATAAATATTTTGAAATTTAAATTTAATTTAAATATAAGATAGACAATTTAAAAGAAATAACTCTTTAACATAAAATTTTCAACTTAAATTATTAAGACTTTTTGTTGTGATATATTTTGAGAGAGAACCATACTCATTTTTAATATAAAACTCATACAAATATATTTTAATTTTAATAATGTTAATTTTATTTTTTTTATTAATAAAAAAATTATTTACATCTCGAAAGCTATTGAAACTCTCTTAAACTATGTGGTAACTAAATATATAATTTAATATCATTTTAATAAATTAAAAATAAATATTAAAAAATTCTTGAAACAAAATAAAATAACAATAATTTAGCATCATCCAAACTGGAAGCAAATGTAAAAGTCATGAAAGTCTTATCCTGATCATTTTTATATAGCAAACACTAAGTTTTACATCAGAAAGTCAACTAAAAGTAATGAATGTCTTATCCCGATCATTGCGATATGTCAAAACCTAACACATGAAAAGAGAAGAGAATCCACTCAAAGTATTGAAAGTTTTATCCGGATCATTGCGATATAGCAAAACCTATCACATGCATGACTTTCATTTACTATGAAATGAAAATATGAAAGTCATAATAATATAGGATTTGCCTTACCCATCTAATATATTTATTTATTAAGCTAGCCCTGGTTGTCTGCCTGCTCCATACAGACTCTACAGTCGATTCTCTTCATTATGGACCTTTTTCAGAGACTTTCTTCCACGCAGGGCGACTTGAGATGTCTTCCCACCAGGCCTTCACATGTTTTCTCGACGATATCAGATCTCCCTTTCCGCAATCTGTGACCAGGTAGTGGGTAGTCGGCAGATGTTGCAGGTCCGCCAAGCTGAAGAAATCACCCGCCAAGTACTTGCTCTTTGACAACCTCTCCTCGTAAATATCCAACACTTTTACCAGCTTCTCCACATTCATTTCCACTAATGCTTCGTCTGTGGTGCCTCCCTTCTTTGGGACGAACAGGATTTGAGACAATATGGTCAAAGCAGGGGAATTGTAAGACTGTCCTTCTACCTCACACCACTGCTCAACCAGGGCTTCTTCCGACAGACTGTTTCCAAACAGCTCAGTGCCCTGGCCCTTGTACTTTTTGGCCAAATATTTTACGATGGCTCTCGATTCTGTTACTCATCACCAACTGTTTATCAGATCTCCCTCTGGAAACGAAATATAAACGTGAAAGAAACCTATGCTTAGATTATGGGGGATGTGTAGAAATTTACCGAATAAGGTGAGGTCCCCATCTTGGATAGTGGGCACAAGTCCAAACGGCTGCAGCACAACAAGAAAACGGCGGAGGGAAAATGTTGATTAACAACAAAATAGTTTTTTTTCTTTTCGATTTAACTTTTAGAGTAGTTCTCAGGTATATATAATTTTACTTTTTACTCAAGATTAGATCAGATCGCGATACATGAAGGGACCAAATCTCCACATTCAACCAGAATCTTACTCAGGATTAGGTCTTAAATGGGACCAAATCTCTCTACTAAACCATTATAACATTAAAACAATCATATGTTACTAGAAATCTAAATAAAAATAAATAATTTTTCCTTACATTGAGAGCGAGATATTGGGGTTGCTTGTGAGCACCAGCAGCGGCGTCGACGACGACGAGCTCGTAATCAACTTGCTTCTCCTCCAAACAGCAAAGAACCAATCTGGTGGCTGTGGATAAGGGATAGCCGAGTACCTTGATCGTCGCCATGAAATAATATGATGCCCTCTGAAACAGCCGCTAAGGTATGCAAAATGGATTGATGGGCGGTTCACAGAAGAAAAGCGATCTTTTAAATAATGTCGGAGGCGAGAACTGTTCAACTGCTGCAGAAGAGATGTCGAGCATGTGGGATTTGAATATATATATATTCGTAGTGTGATGACCTAGAAGTCCATTCCAAGCCTGTGGATATATATTTATATTCGTAGTGGGGATGGCCCAGAAGTCCATTCCATTAATCCTAAACGTAATCGATATGTATGACCTTTTATTTTATTTCAAAAATTTATACGTGGTGAGCACGCAATCAATTATTAATTCAGATACTATGGCATATTCTATGCTACCCTACCTATCATAGAAAACTATGCTATCTCCAAAATTGGTGACTGCTGCAGTGACTAAAGAATTTTGTCTGTCGCAGTTTCAGTCAAAGTTACCCAATTTGATTTCTCTCATGAAAAATTTAATGTGTATAATTTAATACATAAAAATATTCCAAAATATACATTTTATAAAAATTAGTATATTATTATTATTTTCTAAAATTTAAAAAATTGAAATGATTTTTTTGGAGACAGGTTTGTTTACTTATTTTTAACATTAAAATAATAAAAAGAGAATGCTTCCCATTTATTAGTATGCAAATTGAGAATACATGTAAATAAAATAATATGCCAAAATGAAAAAACATAAAATTTAATAAAATAAATTACAAAAATTTAAAGTTGAATTTCGATTTAGAATAATGAAATATTGGATATTAAAAATAAGTTTAACTAATCTCCACATACTAACAAATTTATATTTTAATCACTATTTTTTTTAGATTCAAATTTATTCAACAATAAATATATACAAGTTAATCTTTAAGTTAAACTACATAAATGAATTTCTTTCATTGAATTCTAAAACAACCATCCTAGTTTTGTAGTGGACAACAATACCCATAATGGCTATTTCCAAACCTGCTAATGACTATCATGAGAAAATTATATTTTAAAATTTTTACAAGTTTTTAAATATAAAACTTACCCTTCTTTGTAATTATTTAATACCAAACTTGCATTTTTAAATGAGAAAGTTATTATTTTTTATACTTGCTTTTTTTTAATATAAAAATTCTATAACATTTTTTAACGTATAGACCAATTTTATTTTATTTTTATTGCGCGCTCTACAGCCAAATATGGGGTAGATCTCACGTAAAAAACAATCTAATTATTATTATGTATGAACACAATATAAATTTAAAAATATAAAGAGGTTTACTAAAACTCAAAAAAGAGGTATGGTAAATAAATAAAAATATAAATAAACTAGAGCTATGGAAAATAAATAAAACCTCTTTTTAAACTTACTCCATAGGTATGGTAAATAAATAAAAATATAAATAAACTAGAGGTATGGTAAATAAATAAAACATATTTTTATATTTACTCCATAAACATCTTTATATCTAAGAAAACTCAAAAAAAGTTTTATTTAGGTGCAGCCTATGGGCCAAATACCATTTTAATACCATGGGCCAAATACTATATTTATAAAACAAGTATTGTAAATAAATAAATACAAAAGAGGTATAAAAATGTATGTAAATAAATCAAAATATATCAAATAGGATTATAAATCAACATATAATTATATACCAAGCCTAGGGACCAAATACCATGGTAAATAAAAGATGTATGGTAAATAAATAAAAATATAAATAGACCAAAGGTATGGTAAATAAATAAAACCTCTTTTTATATTTAGTCCATAATCCACTTTATATTTACGAAGACTCAAAAAAATAAGTTTTATTTGGGTGAAGCCTATGGGCCAAATACCATGCAAAAAATCATTATTAACCCTAATATTAATATTAAAAGGTTATTATTATTATATTAAATTTAATATTCATATTAATATATTATAATATTAATATTATTAAATTTAATAACTTTGGATTAATACAATATTAAATTGGTTATATTATAATAAATATTAATATGTCATGATATATATTAACTCTAGATATATATGGGAGGGAAGAACAAAGACAGAGTTATAGAGGTGGAGAGATAGAGGGAGTGACCACGGAGAGATGGAGATAAAATGAAGGAGAGGGGAGATGAGGAATTGAGAGAGAGAGAGAGAGAGAGAGAGAGAGAGAGAGAGAGAAGGGTAAGAGAGGGGGAGGGAGACACAAAGATGGAGGGGGGAGAGAAAAAAGGATATATGGAGGGAGATGGTGAGAGGATTGGAGGGCAGAGAGAGAGAGAGAGAGAGAGAGAGAGAGAGAGAGAGATGGGGGAAGAGAGAGGAAGGTAGGAGAGAGAAGGAGTTGGAGGGGAAGAGAGGGAGGGATAGAGAGATGGAGTTGGAGGGGGAGAGAGGGAGGGATAGAGAGATGGAGTTGGAGGGGGTCAGAGGAAGGGAAGAAGAAAGACATAGAGAATAAGAAGTGGAGAGAGAGAGGGAGTGACAAGGGAGAGATGAAGAGAGAACATGTATGTTTACGGGTGAGATAAAGAGACAAATAAGGAGATATGGAGAGAAGGGGGAGAGAAGGAGAGAGAAGGAAAGGGAGGGATATAGTAACATAGTTAGAGAGAGAGAGAGAGAGAGAGAGAGAGAGAGAGAGAGAGAGATGGGGGAAGAGAGAAGGAGGTAGGAGAGAAAGGGAGAGAGAGGAGGAGAGGGATGGGGGAAGAGAGAGGATTTGAGGGCAGAGAGAGAGAGAGAGAGAGAGAGAGATGGGGGAAGATAGAGGGAGGTAGGAGATAAAGGGAGAGAGAGATGGAGTTGGAGGGGGAGAGAGGGAGGGAAGAAGAAATACATAGAGAGTAAGAAGTGGAGAGAGAGAGGGAGTGACAAGGGAGAGATGGGGAGATTGTGTGTATGTTTGGGGGTGAAATAAAGAGACAAAGAAGGAGATATGGAGAGAAGGGGGAGAGAAGGAGAGAGGGAGGGATATTGTAACAAATTTGGAGGGTGAAGAGAGGGAGAAATAGAGGTAGGAGAGAAAGTAAGAGAGAGGGTGTGAGAGAGTGGAGAGAGGGAGGAAAGAGAGATGAGGGGGAGAGAGAGGGAGGTAAGAAGAAATATGTAGAGAGATAAATGTGGAGAGAGAGAGAGAGAGAAAGGGAGTGATAAGGAATATGGAGAGAGAGGGAGAGAGGAAAATAGGAGGAAAGAGAGAGAAGCGGGGGAGAAGGAGATAGAAAGGGAGAGGAGGAGGGAGGGATAGATAGATAAGATTGGAGAAAGAAAGTGTATGTTTTTGGGGTGATATAGAGAGACAAAGGGAGATAGAGATAGGAGAGGAAGTAAGAGAGAGGGTGTGAGAGAGTGGAGAGAGGGAGGAAAGAGAGATGAGGGGGAGAGAGAGGGAGTGATAAGGATTATGGAGAGAGAGAGGGAGAAAGGAAAATAGGAGGAAAGAGGGAGAAGCAGGGGAGAGGGAGATAGAAAGGGAGAGGAGGAGGGAGGGATAGATAGATAAGATTGGAGAAAGAAAGTGTATGTTTTTGGGGTGATATAGAGAGACAAAGGGAGATAGAGATATTGATGGAAAGTGAAGAGAGGGAAGAAGAGAGATATGGAAAGAGGGAGGGAGGGACAAAGGGATTGATAAATATAGAGTGAGAGAGCATGTGTGTTTGGGGGGTTGAGATAGAGAGACAAAGAAGGAGAGATGGAGGGAGATACATATATAGATGGAGGGGGGCTAGAGGGAATAATATTTCTTGCACTAGATGTATTGATTTCAGTGTAGAATGCATTTTCTAATACTATTTTATTGCTTGCACAAAATGCATTGATTTTAGTGTAGATGGTGATTTTTAATGATATTTGATTGCTTGCACTAGATGCATTGATTTCAATGTATATTATTTATAATCCTATTTTATTGCTTGCACTAAATGCATATATTTCAGTGTAGATGGTGATTTCTAATCCTACTTGATTGCTTGCACTTGATTCATTGATTTCAATGTAGATGTTGATTTCTAATTATATTTGATTGCTTGCACTAGATGTATTGATTTTACTGTAAATGATTTCCAATCCTATTTGATTGCTTGAACTAAATGCATTGATTTCAGTGTAGATGTTGGTTTCTAATCCTATTTGTTTACTTGCACTAGATGCATTGATTTGAGTGTAGTTGTTGATTTCTAATCCTATTTTCTTACTTGCACTAGATGCATTGATTTGAGTGTAGATGCTGATTTCTAATCCTATTTGATTGCTTGCATTAGATGCATTGATTTTAGTGTAGAAGTTGTTTTCTAATCTTATTTGATTGCTTGCATTAGATGCATTTATTTTAGTGTAGATGTTGATTTCTGATTTGATGTAATTAGATGTATGATGGTACATTAATTTTAAAGTGATTGGATTAACAATGTGCATTGATTTCAATGTAAGCACAAAAATTATTGGCAATGTACATTGATTTTTGTGTTATATTAATTCAACTTATTAATATTGGAGAGCAAGAGAGACAAGGTATGATGTTTACTACAACATCTCGAGCTAAATATTTAAATGGTTTACGATTTCAACTGTCCTTTTCATATAATCGATATGAAAAGATGACAAAACTAACAAGGGTGACAATAAGAATAGTAGAAGAAAATAGTTTGAGATTGATCACAATGAAGACTATTTGTAATTGACTACATTCTTATTATTCACATTTTCTATCATTCAACACTATTACATTTTCACTTTGCATTCAAAAAATTCATTTCATCATTAAAAGTTATCAATAATATTTATCATCTCAATAAACTAAGGTAACTATACAAATTTAAAATTAAAATGACCAAATTTATCTCAGACATATTTTGCATATTTAAAATGAGATTATTAATATTAGATGTATTTACATATTAGTGATCAAATTAATCATACCTTCGATAGATTTTCCTTGGCCGCACACAACTGAAACCATCCTAGATCCATCTTAACTCCGATCTATCAAGCGTCGAGGGATCAAATCTCTTGATATGCAAACCTTTCCTCAATTTTTACACTCAAAAAAGAGGTTTTCACCTCGAGATATTTGATCCCTCTCGGCACTCGATAGGTCCGGAGTTAAGATTGATCTAGGCTAGTTTTTAAATATAGAACTTATCCTTCTCTATAATTCTTTAATATCAAATTTACATTTTTTAATGAGGAACTTACTATTTTTTTATAGTTGCAAATTTTTAAATATATAGTTTCTATAATATTTTTTAATATATAAATTATTGTTTTTTCATACTTTCTAATATAATTTTTTGATAAATAAAATTTTGGAAAGCTACCTTAGACATTCTAAATTGAACCTGTGAATGCCTAGGTGGGATGGGTGTATTTATGGATCTATTCTACCCTCACTGCTTGCTCATTGATAAGAGGATATCTAGAAACTATTCTGGAGCACAATGCCCTATGTTGAGCCTCGTTGCTCAGAATCACAATGGGTGGTTCAAAGTCCTACTGCATAAATAATAAGAACTCGAGAACTAGGTGTGGTGTCAACTTGAATTGATTCGAAAAACCAATATATTCGTAACATTTTAAAACTAGTATTTGCACCAAAAGGGTGCAAAGACACGCTGATAGAAGTGTAGATGAATGTAGAGTGGTGTAGAGGTAGTGTTGCAGGAACCAAGGATGTGGATGTGGAAGGCGTAAGGAATCAGGAGGTGAGGGGTGGGGGGAATGGGTAGGAATTAGTAAAGTAGAGGGTTGCACGTCATAAACCCTAATTCGATCAAATCTATTTAATCGACACCTTTAGAGTTCATTTTCACATTAAATCTTGGAGCCTTAGCATTCTTGAGGTGATCAAGGAACCTTTGGTGTTGTTGTAGCTCCTAGAGACAACCTTTGGGTTGAAAGGAGACCAGTGCCTAGGACATCTTAATGAGTGCTTTAAGGATTTGCTGATATTTTCTATTACACTTCAGTATTTAACATATTTGAGATGAAATTGATTCAAAACATTCCTTAAGAGGAGAAATACAAAGTTGGATGCCAAATATAACTCACAAAAGCATTAATATCTAGCTCTAGTGGCCAACATCATATGCACATGCAATTTCATATGCCATTTGTAGTATATCGGATAAAATAATAAAGGAAGAAATAAAACCAATGCATAGGGCTTAAAATTAAGAATATTTTTCATTGAAGTCCTAAGATACATGGAGCGCATTTTAAGGATAACAATTCATATCAATTATAGGCATCTTTAATCAACATTAGAGCTAGATGAATCCATAAATCCATGAAAACATATCCAGCAGCTGCTATTACATGTATTCTTAGAAGAAGAGTGAGAAGATATGGAACAAACATAAGAAGGAATACATAATGCACATTTATATGAGCTAGAATTGCTAAAAACTTTCATTAATATTCCATAGAGCATACATTTCATTGACAACTTGTAGAGCTTCTCTCTTGGAAAACCAAAATTTTGAACCTCTCATTTTGTATCATGAACTATTTTAATAGGGCCTCAGAGGGAGAGTCCATTATAAAATATTCTTTCTTGATTTGGGATTGAATCATCATAACAAAATATCAGCTTGCTCAGTGGCACAGTTGTACTAACCGATTATAACTAATTGACATTATTTCTTCTGAAATAAAATAGTTACATAAAATAGAGTTGGGTTAATGATCTAGAGCATAGGAGGATTGACAAACTATTCACACATTTTCCATAATGTTGAAGCTGGTAGAGGAGCATGAAAGAATTTTTGATATGAAATTTTGAGATTCGAGACCCCTGTATAGTTCAACCTAGGGCGGAACAAGGTATTTACCAACCTTAATAGTTGAAGTTCCTTTCTGAGATAGTTAACCATTGTTTTACCTTTAAGGGTGGTAGTCTTCTCATGACAGGAATCTACCTTGCTCTTGGCCTCCACTAACATACTATTATATTGTGTCCATGGGATTAGAATTCCCACAAGATCCCATCACCTAAGAAAACCTACCCCAACTCTCTCATCAAACTCAACATTGAAAGTAGCCACATCTTTCAGTACCACCTCTACACATTCCTCAGCTTTGACTCTGGCATCCTCCTTCTAGACAAATTTAGAGATATCCATGATAACAGGCACTCTATCCACAACATCTATTGGCCTCAACTCACTGAGTGGCCTTTCATTTACAAACTAAATGAACTACTTTGCAATTTGGGAGTTGTTTTCACCATCTTCTTTAGCAACTAGTATGAAAAACTCATAATACTTGATTAAAATATTTTGTTCATCCATTAGAGTTATGTACTCCCAATTTCTTTTCATTTCCGCTATGATTTCATCTCATAAAAGTTGCTTGGCCTGTAGGAGAGACATGTTTCCTTTCAGCATGCATTTTAGCTCAGAAATTTCTTGGTTTGTCACCTGTAGGTTCTTACTGATCAGGTTAGCTTTTGTCCTGGCTATCTCAAGTTGTTTTTATTTCTGTGTTAGGTTTCTCTGGGGTAGTATCCAAATCCTTCTACACCTTCTTAAGCTTCCCTTTTGAAAGCTCTATTTTGGTGAGGGTCTTGGTGAGTTGTTCTGTGGGATTTTGGGGGTTTTCAGGCACAAGCACTACACAAATGTGTGCATCTATCCTCAACTGAAGTTTTGTTGCATATTTATTAAGGGCTACTATCTCATTGTTTCTTTTTATCAATTATTTTGCCAATATTTCTTTCTCTTCTTCCACTTATGCGAGTTCCTTAGATTTCACATGCTTACTAGTTGGCATCTTCAGTTTTTGTCTTAAGTATTGTATTTTTTCTTATGAACTTTGGAGAAGGGCTTCGAATGCAGCTTTGTCTTCTGGATTTACTCCCAACTTGTCTATCAGCTCTTTGAAGCTCTCATTCTGCATGTGTAGAGATCTGGATTTAGCTCTCTCTTGTTTTAACCTTGTTGCAGCCTTCTCTAGCAGCTTCTTAGCCTTGCTAACTGTCATTGCATTTCTATTCAACTCATTGTACAACATGTCTCCCACTTTCCTGTGGAAGTTGATCTCATATGGTAGAGGTACACTTGTCAAGTCTAATGAAATGTCTAGAGCCTTAAATTAAGAGTGTGAAGGTAATGAATGTGCTAGTGGGTGTTGTAGTGAGAACTTCATTTGATTTCTCTCTAAGTCCAAAGCAACCAGAAGTCTAGTTTGATATGGGATTGAATGAGATGCCATTTTTTTTTACATCTCTTCCCTTACCTTCTTGTTTATTTCTTCAATGGCCTTTCCAATAGACCAGCTTGGCTCAGTAGTAGTTGCACTTCCCTTTGAACTTAAAATAGCTACCTCTGAAGAGGATGAGGCAATAGTCTGTAATGGGTCTTCCAAAGTCACCTAGAAGCCTAGTTGATCTGGTCTTGTCTCTACTAACCTGGTCTCAATTTCTTCTTCCTCTATCTCTTGGGTCTTTTCCTTTTTACTGGGGTGTACATCCTCCATATTGACATTTCCATTTAGTCAATGGTCCTTTTATGTGCCTTGTCCTTCATTGTTGGAGTCTCGATCTCCATCTCTGTGTTAATAGGCCATGAAACAAAGTTAGCCTTCCATTCGATCTCAGGCCTGTTCTCATGCCATAAGTTGAAGCCTTTATTCTCTCTCTTCTCTTGGAAATGGCACCATGAGGATCATAATTCCAGACATCCCTTAGATGAAAATTCATTTGTTTGAGTAATTCCTCAGTTTCCCTGTGGGATTGCCTGGAATTTCTAATAAAAGGTCCCACAGACTTACCTAACTTAAACATATATTTCTACTTAGCAGGGAAAAAGTGAACTTGGTCTACATTAAGGCACTGTCTGATGAATTCAAGAGTGAAAATCCTCATGGGAATAAACACATACAAGCAGTAAGGAGGAAGCTCACACCCATAGACCCTAATTTTTGTGAAATCCTTAAATAGGTACCATACCCCCACCCTCGTATCCTTGCTAAATTAGAGGATTACTTTTTGCTGAGGGGGAACTATGAGAGGGGAAACAACATGAATAATTTTATAGGAAATGGCCATGTAGGAGGATAAAAACTAGGAATAGCCATCAACATCTTGTATCTTCCTAACAAAAATGTCCCAGTCAAAAACACACTTCCTTTGTTCGTAGGAAGCCACCAAACTAAGACCTAGACACTCGAACTCATCCACATGAGTGTACATAAACAAGAAAAACGATAAGGAATAGTATCTAAAATAGGAGGTGGTGGGGAAATGGTGCAACTGGAATCTTATGGCCTCAGTTAGATCATCATCCCCAAACAAATGATCAATTAGGCATAGGATGAACTGAATAGAATCTGCAAATAGGGTTATAGGAAAATTGTCAGCAATAGGTAGACAATGTAGGCCATGGGCCAAGACCAGTTGTAGAAATGATTGTTTCTCATCATCTGGAAGGGTAGTGTAATGGTAGACCAATGTAGTTTCTGTAAACTGTTGGGGTTCAGGGGAGCTTTGGTAAATCAGGTCTTTTTGAATTAGGATTTTGACCCTGATTGAGGAGACAAATATTTCTTCTCATCTATGTAAGCAGTTGTCAACCAAGAGACAAACTCAGGGAAATAGTGTACTGAGGGTACAATTTCGTAGTACAGGTCTGAATTGGCCACCTGAAATAGGTCTTCTCCTTTGACGTGGTTACCATATAAGTTGAATCGAAGGTCCATGAGGTGGTAGGCACTAGAGGGGTCAGTAATTTATGCCTCTGTGTCCATGAGATGCTCGACAGTGGTGGAGGGTTTAACCTCATGGGCTTTAGAGGTCTTAGGGGTTGCTTTCTTCATGTTCCAATGAATATTCAAATAATTTACAGGTGAAAGGGACCGACTGATTACCTAGTTATCCCAGAGATAGCTGAAAACTGCATTGGAGGGAGGTTCTGGACTGGATGAGTGATCAGATGACGTTATAAAACATATGGATGGTGGGAGGCATTTGCATTGAGAAGCAATATGAAACTTTTAAATATTTGAGGTAGGGAGGGATTTTATAGGCGAAGAGGGGGCAATGGTCATGTGATGCAGGATGATGTCACGAGAAGACACATGGCAGAAGGGGATTGGGTGGTGATAGAAGACAGGTGGATGGAAGCATGGGGCATAGAGGTTACCATTTAAATTTTGAATCCATCGCTCAATTTAATTGGTGCCAATGGAATGTCCATCATGGTAGGTAGGAGAGTGGGAGGTCGGATCCATTGATTACCCCTGGGAATCAATATGGGTTTTGATATTGGCAGGCTTGACAGTTTGACTTGTAAACTCCGGGGGGTAGCATCGGCGTATCACTTGCACAAGTTAACCCCCCCCCCCCCCCTGAAATGATTCCAGGGGGGTTTTTTAGGCAGAGATGGATGGTGATCCACCTCTAAACTAATCAGAATTTAATCAAAAGGGCATGCTTGTTCAAAAATCCTCCTTTATCCTATCACACTTACCTAATAGGGGCTCCATGAGTGCGAGTTTTAACCTTAGATCTTCTGCCATGGCGCTAGGGCTTGATAATTTCCCCCATCACTGATTTAATTTATTTTTTAGCTAGGATTCTTGAATTTGACCTCTCATCCCTCTCTACATAAGTGATAAAGGGAAACAACATTAGCTCCAACTGGGGACAGTGTATTGTATACAATGCATTGAGAACCTGCATATTAGTGTCTTACTCCCTGGGTATGGAGTCATTTTATTTAAACCTCCATAAAATAAAAAGTGGTAATAAAAACCACAAAATAGTGTTGGTATTTACAATGGCTCACTGGTAATTACAGTGGATGAGAGTGGCTTTCTTCAGTGATGAATTAAGGCTTGATAAACTTCCCATTCATTGGCGGCTCAAGCACGTCACCATCTAAATTTTCTAGCAAGGTGGTCTTATTCCCTTTGGTTTTAGGGACCTTGAAAGGTCCAAACCATAGAGGGTCAAACTTGCCATGTTTTCCTTTATATTCCCTTCTGACATCCCATCTATGTACTAAAGCTCTTGGTTTCAGATACCTATCTTTTGCCTTTTTTTCAAATAGGGTCTTCAATTTTTCTTGATAATTGATCAAATTTTGATTCACTTGTTCTCTTCTCTCTTGAAGTTCTAAAAACTAATTTGTCCTTTTGGTCAAAGCATTTGGCTCCTCCCAAACATCTTGTAAGATTTTAGCTACTAGCATAGCTAACTGTGTGGGGAAGATTGCATCCTTCCCATAAACCAAATCAAAAGGGGACTTCCTAGCGGACCTCTTAGTGGTAACCCTATTGGCCCATAGGAAAAAATTCAGTTGTGAATCCCCGTTCTTCTAATTTTCTAGTATTGTCTACTTTAGAATCCTTGCCAAGGTTTTATTTGAATATTTAGCCAATCCATTCCCTTGTGGATAATAGGTTTTAGAATGGCCTACTATCATGTTGTATTTTTGGCAAAAATCAATCAACTTGGTTGACTTGAACACTTGAGCATTGCCAGTGACAATCTTCTTAGGGCAACCAAACCTGGCAAGGATGTTTTCCTCCATGAACTTAATGACTACAAAATTTGTTTCATTTTTTTCTAGGGTCGCTTCTACCCACTTAGTGAAGTAATCAGTAGTTATGATCATCCACTTGCTCTAACCGCTGGAAGGTGGGTGTTTTTCTCCAATGAAGTCCAACACCCACTGCCTAAAAGGTTATTCAAAAAAAACATGGATTAAAGGAAAATGTGCTAACTTCTATTTTTTTGCAAACCTTTGGGACTTCTCATAGTACCAAACATAGGTATGCACCTCGCCAAATAGCTTAGGCTAATAAAATCCCACCTTGAGGATTTTGTGGGTTGTATCTTTCTAGTTGTAATGTCCTCCAAAGACATAATTATGGAATTCATCAATCATTTTGTGGATTTCTTCTTCAACCAAACATAGAAGTAAAATCCCCACTGGGTCCTTCCAATACAATTGGCCATTTGAGATAACAAATTTCTAGGTTTGCAACCTTAGATCCCTGCACTTAACTTTGTCAAAATTTAATGGGCACCTCCGAAAAAGTAGATAATGGACATGTTGTAACAGTTGCAACACCCTCCAAAATTTTGGCCTGCATCCAATTTCAGAGCCTTCCTTAGGTTTTTTCTTGATGTTTGCAATCACTCAGGCTCATCCCATGAGCTCGTGTTGAGTCTTTGGACCCTCCTAGCTTGACTATTCAACAAGAATCTTTTTGCATCTTGATCACAATGTCATCCTTGCAGTCATGTTCTGGCCATGTACAAGGTCCGCCTTCATGTGTAAAAGTTGTTTATGCTATGTAAACACCTGTCGCACTCACACACAAAGTTATATGCATTGTCGTGCAAGTGTCATCGTGGTCATTCAACGATCTATCACAAGTGTTGTATTTGTTGCTCACACCGTCGGTCAGTCACACTGAGTGTATGTTGTCTTGTTGGTTTGAGGTGTCTTGTTGTCAAGTCATGTAGAGTGTTTTTTAACGAGTTCATGCATGTATGAAGTCACTCATTCACACACTTGGTCATCTTGTTGAAGCTTTGTCAATTGAACCATCCTCCAAAATTCGGACATCTGCTAAGCTGCATTGTGCAGTTTCAACCCTAAGTGATTATGTACTACTGCCCAGAATTGCGTAGAGCTTGAGCTTGCCTCCCAGGAAATATGCACTATGCAACCCTGGAATCAATTGACTATCACCCAGAATAACGCAAAATTTTCCCAGCAAGCCATTTCAATATGCACTTCCCGCAATCATATCAACTGAGTCTCTAGCTGGTCAACCGAAGATTTTGATCGGGCAATGACCTCGGGCCTCACTCCCCCAAAAATTTGTGCAAAAACTACAAAGCATGCCCGTTCTGGTGATGGAAGAAACTGTGCAAACATGCCGGATAGACACCTGTTGTAGCGGCTACAACCACCCTCCAAAATTTTTCCTTAGCATGTTTTGGAGCCTCCCTACCAACCTTACACAACACTTTGTCTTGCTTTGTTAAGTACTCAAGCTTCAAGTGTTTTTCTCACACAAAGGCAGCCTGCCGATCACAGTATATCCATTCCCCTCACAGGCTGCTCACCCGGACTTGGTCCAGATGTAGGCTGACAACTTCCCCTTGAAAATTGTGTATTTCTAGAGGGCAACCAGCCTTCCCTCCAGGAATTGTGCAATCCTCTTTGACATCGTGCTGGGCTCCAGGATTGCGCAATCTTGCCAGCCAACCCTCCCAGCAGGATTTCTGCAAATTTTCCCAGCAGCAGGCTATTCAGCCCAGGATTTGCACAAATCTAGGCAGCAGTCAAATACTCTACCTAGAATTTGTGTAAATCTCCTGGGCAGTTAGCCTAGATCCTAGCCAGAAATGCGCATTTCCTTCAAGCAGTTGAACAAACTCTTACATGTGCAGCTGAGTTGACTGGTTCTCTCTGGGACCGAGAAAAATGGACTTGCATGCATAGGCTGCTTCTCCTAAGGCAGCATGCAAAGGCATCCCTTGTCTCAGGGTTCTATGTTTAGCAGCTGGAGGTTACATGCAAGGAGCAGTTCAAAAACCTCCCACCAGGTGTCTCTGCCCTTAGATTTGTGGCATGCACGTAACAATCTTGATGTTATCAGAACTCATCAACTAGATGTTGCATAACACATTCCTCAAATCAAACTTATATCTTTGACATCCCACATCACATCTAGGAGCAGTCAGCATATTTAGCTAATTTGTTTTGGGGTAAGCCCGCTTCCCATGCCTTGTGCTGCATTTCTGTTGCCTTTTGTGTTTTCTCTTGTGGGAGTACTGTTTTCTTGATTTCTTTGAATGATTGCTTTCATTTACATATATACTAGCTTTTCCTAGCTCTGTTTCAGTTTTCGTTGCTATCTCACTATTGTTGCATGCATGAAATATTTTTGCACAGATGTTCGCCCAACCGGCGAACTGCCTCACCCACATGCATGTTGATCTATTTGCTAAATATTTCATTCATGCTTTGCATGCACTATCAATCACTTGTTCTATCACTTAGTGTCACCATGCATTTACTGTCTTACTTTCTTTTAGTTTCCTGTTGGCGAGTTGGGCCAACCTTGGCCCGAATTCTGCCTTCACCAAGGCTGCATTGTGCAATCTGGGAAAGGAAGACTCACCTTCCTCTTCAAATTTGTGCATTCCTACCCAACAATGGCCTCCGGGACTGTTTTGCGCATTTCTTGAGGACAGTGGCTACTTGGCCCAAGAAATTATGCAAATCTGTCCTTAGGCCAGCAGCCCTTCCCAGCTGGAATTGCACATTGCATAATCCTAGCAGTCAGCAGCTAGACTGGATTGTGCATTGCATAGTTCCAGCAGTCAGCTAGTCTCCCAACAACCTAGATAGTGCCTTGTATAGTCTTGGCAGTCATTCTCCTAACCTCTCGACTGAAATTGCGCAACCTTCATGATCATGCACCCAGGTATGTTGTGAGTCAATTCTCATGTTCATTTTGGTTTTCAACTGAAAGATTGCTTGCCATGAGTGTTTCCATGTCTCTAGGTATCCCAGGTGTTCATCTGCCTCTCAGTAGTACATGTACAATTTTTTCCAGGAGAGCAGAGATGAATACATCGATCAGAGCACACTTGGGGATGCAGTCGATCAAGTGTCCATGGACTTGCCTATCCATGAAGACATCAAGTTGTTTGTAGACAAGGACATCAAGATATCACATCAACAACATCACAACGAGCAGCATAATGAATAGCTGTTGAAGACAGCATGCCAAATGCAACGAATACAAGAGGAGGGTTGTTGACAACATGGAGGCAGAACAAGGTTGCAAGCTTAACTAGGTAAATTTATGATGAAAACAACGTTGGAGACTACAACTATGAAGTGATAGTGTGACATGAAGATCATGTGAAGGCAAAAGATGGAACAAAGAAGAAGTTGCATGTGTTGAAGAAGCAACTAAGGAAGAACATGAAGTTGCATAGATAGACGAATGAGTTGTAACAAGAACAGGAACAATAGTGGGAGAAACATGCACTCACGGATGAAACTACGCCCGTACAAGTTAAGGATCCATCCCAGTAGCTGACACAGAGCAGACATGGTGAGCAGTGTTGTTGATCATATGTAAGGGATTCATCAACATGCATGTCGTTGAGCACACGCATGCAATCAAACCCATTCAACACACTCACCAAGGCAAAGACAAGAAGTAATTCCAACTGGGGCTAAACATGTACTTTGCCAAGTTAATGCACATGACCACCAACACACACTTGAAGATTAGCACCGACACTATGCATCAGTGTTTTTCTTGTTGAACCATACCCAAGAAGACCATGTGCATGTTAGTAGGCGAGTTGGATGAAGGGGTTGAACCAATGCATCAGTTGCAACGGAGGCAAGAGTTTGTTTCAACAAGATGTCACCATGAGGTGCATGCACACCATTACGGATGACCAAGCTTGGCATCAGCTCACCACCTTCACCATCACAAGCATGTCAAAGCATTGGTCTCACCACAGTAGACCGAGTGTCAGTGATGTCTTGCAAGGCTTTCTCAAGCCATGTTGTCTCACATGAGGACATGTGCATTGTAATGTTGAGTCATGTCAAGTATAATTCACGTGTCAATGGTTGGATGTAACAAGCATAGAGTAGGTGAAGAGTCATGAGGGTAGTTTAACTTTCACAAAGGGGAATGTCAAGGTTCACCCCACCCTTTTCTATAAATAGTCCCTCATAACTCATTGTATAGGCTTTTGGCCAGCCAAGCTTCTTATAAGACTATCTTGAAGAAGGCTTGGATAGTATTGTAACACGCCTTGGCTTCTCCACTGCACGGAGCTAGTACATCTCTTTGGAGGAGCAGGAAGATGCAGTCGTAACGTTCCATTATTGGGGATAGCAAGTTTACATGGATGTATTGTATGATTGTGACTTACACTTCTTTATTTAATAAGAGCCAACAAATTTTCATGCATATGTTGTTATTGTAGTTGGATTTCTCCGGTTGCTTTAATGATATGTGTTGTTTAACTTACGTACTTGTGTATGAAATGATTCACATGCAATTATATGAATCTTGTTGTTAATGTGTTGCATATATTATTAATGTTGTCACTGTCCGTGTCGACTACTCTGCCGGACATCTGATAGACCTTTCACTTGAACCTTTCCATAACAACCATCACATTCATCTTGGATTGATCCATGAGTGATGTACGTGTTATCTTACCTTGTATGATGTGACAATTGCATCCGAGTGGACTGCTCCACCGGAAGCTATGCATTTCCTTTGTGTTGTGTGTTCCTAGCTAAGTTGGGACTGATCCCTTTCAACCTAGAACTCACCTTCACCTCCTTCTCCCTTCAAAGTGTTGGAACCTCTCATACACCTTCCTTGACTCACTGCATCAGTCACACCCTTGCTACTGACAGAGTTATTCTGCTTGCCTATGTGTGACATCAAGGTCAAGGCATTACCTTACGACCCACTGCTAGGACTCCTAGACCAAACAGTTTGAGGTCTAATTAGGACTTCTTATCGGGGAGATCCCCTTGACATGTTAGCGGGTCTAACACCATCAACATTTTTGGCGCTAGAAGGAGGGCCTGATGACAATATATGCCCTCTCATCCAGTTTTGAACCTTTTCATATCTTTCATGGAGTCTTGCACTCTTCTTCCCCCGAGGTGTTTTTCGACTCGTGAAGATGTATCCATCTCGGGGAAGCTTTTTGATCTCTTGTCCACTCACACATATGATGGTGAACGTGAAGTGGCCAGGCCTAAGCACTTACATAACTTTCTTTCCATGATTCATGAGGAAGATGAGTTTTTTGATGAACACGCCTATTTGCTGCTTGCATACACACTTCGTGAACCTCCATTTCGTTGGGTGCTCAGCCTACCGGCTGACACTATGCACTCATTTGAGCACTTCTATGATCTTATTGAAGACATGTTCTATCATTTTGATCCAAACCATATTGACTGGAAATTGTTACAGTAACGAAGGGCTCTGCATGAATCTATTATTGATTTTTGGTAGTGCTTCCGTGACTTGCAATTTCAAGCTCAGAGGAGCTAGATGAAATTTTATTACCTTTGGGACCATTCAAGTACTGTCTTAAGAAATTTTCCTCTCCCAAGAGAAAGTTTGAGATCAAGCCCCACTTAATATTCTTCATTAATGGAGCTGCATAATCTCATGTGGAAGTGGGCACTGTCCCAACTGACTGTTCGCCTTCCTCTTATTCAACAACTCCTCCATTGCCCTGTGATGTTGAGGACCATGCTCACACATCTATTCATCCTTAACACCATCCCAAAATCAATTCACTCAATTTTCCCATAGATTTGGTTATGAGTCCTTCAAGTCCTCATATGCATTCTTTTCTACGACCTCTGTCTTCACACCCGGGTGTTCCTCCGGATGATGTTGTCTTGTGTTCATCCATTCCAGACTCTTCACTTGTTGTGAACAAGGAACAACCCACTGACAAAGTTGGTGTTGCACAACCAACATGCGCGTTCATTCATGAAGAGTATGAGTGGGAGCTTGAGCATCAACACTCTGCAAAGGATGAGTCCCTTCCATCCGAGCCCCCTTCATTCTTTCCTAACATTGTTGGTGAACCTACCATCCATGATTTCGTATGTGTGCTTCATCCACAGATGCACCCATTGTTGATATTTCACAGGACACACCATTGGTTAGCCCATCATCCAACAATGGAGAGGACCAATCATTCTTTGAAATCCACTTGATCTTTCATTTTATTTTTCCGGAA
This sequence comes from Pinus tabuliformis, assembly GCA_031772625.1. Classification (NCBI taxonomy): domain Eukaryota; kingdom Viridiplantae; phylum Streptophyta; class Pinopsida; order Pinales; family Pinaceae; genus Pinus; species Pinus tabuliformis. The sequence goes on along the minus strand of CM062820.1, from coordinate 444,054,745 downwards.
ACACAGAGGGTGAACATCCATCCTCCTCCTCTACCTGTCAGTGTGATTCATCAAACCATGAGGATTCTGACCATCATCCTGAATTTTCTAATCTTGGTTGTCGCGATCTCTTCACCTCATCATCTAATCACGATGTTGATTAACTTGTTGTTAATCCATCTAAGCCACTGGTCTACGAAGATCCATCTGTCAATGAAGTCGAAACCCCATAGATCGTCGAGGCACTTCAGCCCCAGCTGATGGTCATGTCAGGCCCTTGTTGTCCTGAGGTTGGTTTCGCTTCCGATTAGGAAATTGTTTAAACATTAAAGGCTCGTCATCACTCATCTGTATACACTCAAGATAAATCTAACACTTAGATTTTACTTCCTTCACTGGAACTACATGATCCCATTGCTCATGCATTGGAGGAGTCTTACATTGCAAGCACTCGTGCGCGATGTAAGTTATCTTTGTTTCTTTCATTTGCTTGCATGTCACAGTCAAGAGTGTGCTTATGCTTCAAAGTTGCACGTAGTGTCACACACCACCATGATAAGTCCTCAGACTGCCCGTCATGCACATGCACTTAGTTATGTCCTATGGGCACTTTGAATCATGAAGTGTGGCTGTCTTCATTGTTATATCTTTCTTGCTTGTTGGTTTGCACAACTAGGTTGCTCGCGGACCAAGCCTTCACCAACATCGGTCTACCAATGCACCGGTGGCTGCATTGGAAGTATTACTTCACGTGATCAGGCCCATGTACCATTAGTGTAGGAGTAAGAGTAGTGTTTTCTTTCAGCTGTTTGCTTGCATGCTTGTTTTCTTACGTGCTTTATCTGCTTGCTTGTTTTCTTGCTTGTTTGCTTACTTGCTTCACTTTCATTTTTGCTTCTACTCTTGCTTTTCTTTGCTTATTGTTAGTTTGTTCACTTGTTTCGTTCATAGGTTAGTTTTGCATGAAGCCATGTATGACTCTTGAAGTGAGCTGGGTAAATTACAAGAGGGCTTGTACAACTATCACTACTTGGTAATCTGTCATCTTACGTCTGTATGATGAGGCTGTTACTTTTAGTCCATGATACGTCAAAGGAAAATACGTCCTATTCAAAGTGAACCTTGGGGTAAACACAATGCTTGTGCGCTAACTAGCGTCACCTTATCTAGTCGATTGTTTTTGGGTTAGCCCTTGTCAGCTCAGTCAAGTAGAGTAAGGTAAGGGGGAAAACCTTAACAGGTACATTAGAGATACAATAAACTACTTCTCTACTAGAACAACCTCTTCTACTCTCAATAAGTCAGGATCCCTCTTCTGCCTTTGAAATGAATAAGTGCTATGCACAATGAAAAATGAAAAAATGAAAAGTCAAAATTTCAAAATGAAAAATGAACAAGTTAAAAGAAGAGAAAGGCTTCTTGGGTAGGGAGGTGATGCAAGTAACTCTGCTGGGGTATTGACCAGGCTTGCTAGTAGTGGAGCCATGCTTGTGTTTCTATGTGACTCCACTAGGGTATTGTCCAAGCCTGCTGGAAGTGGAGCAACACCAGAGATGAAACTAAGACTCTGACGACTATACTGCTTGTGCACCTATATACCCCTCAACCCCAATCGAAACAGCTATGTTGCCTTGGATTGCAATGTATGTCAATCAAGGAAGAGTTTGGTAGATGCTACATCTTACAATCAAGCTAGTGTGAAGCCAAGATGAGATGAGAGTTGAACAATACTTCCGAAGGTGTTAGACTTGCTTTTCATGAACAAGGTCCTTTCAGAGAGCTGGAGTTCTACCAATGTGTCGCCAAGTGTTGTAGCGGCTACAGCCACCCTCCAAAATTTTTCCTTAGCATGTTTTGGAGCCTCCATACCAACCTTACACAACACTTTGTCTTTCTTCCTCAAGTACTCAAGCTTCAAGTGTTTTCCTCACACAAAGGCACCCTGTCGATCATAGTTGATCCATTCCCCTCTCAGGCTGCTCACTTGGACTTGGTCCAGTTGTAGGCTAAGCAGCTTCCCCCTGAAAACTGCGCATTTCTAGAGGGAAACCAGCCTTGCCTCCAGGAATTGTGAAATCATCTCTGACAGCCTGCTGGGCTCTAGGATTGCACAATCCTGCCAGAAAACCCTCCCAGCAGAATTTGCACAAATTTTCCTAGCAACAGGCTGTTCAACCCAGGATTTACACAAATCTAGGTAGCAATTAGCTGCTCTACCCAGAAATTATACAAATATTCTGGGTAGTCAGCCCAACTCCGAGCCAGAAATGCACATTTCCTTCAAGCAGTCGAACAACCTCTTGGAGTGCAGTTGAGTTGACCGGTTCCCTCTGGGACTGACCAAAATAAACTTGCATGCATAGGTTGCTTCTCCTAAGGAAACATGCAAAGGCATCCCTTGTCTCAGGGATCTATGTTTAGAAGTTGGAGGTTACGTGCAAGGAGCGATTCAAAAACCTCCCACCAGGTGTCGCTTCCCCTAGATTTGTGGCATGCGCGTCACAACCTCGATGTTATAAAAATTGATTAGCCAGATGCTACGGATCTCATTCCTCACATCAACCTTGTAGCTTTGACATCCCACATCACATCTAGGATCAATCGGCACATTTAGCTTAGTTGTTTTGGGGTAAGCCCACTTCCCATGCCTTGTGCTGCATTTCTACCGCCTTTTGTGTTTTTGCTTGTGGGAGTACTGTTTTCTTGATTTATTTGAATGCTTGTTATCATTTACATATATACTAGCTTGTCATAGCTCTGTTTCAGTTTTCATTGCTATCTCATTGCTGTCGCATGCATGAAACTAATTTATATGGATGTTCATCCAACTCACGAGCTGCCTAACCCACTTACATGTTGATTTATTTGCTAAATATTTCATTCATGCTTTGCATGCACTATCAATAACTTCTACTATCACTTAGTTTCACCATGCATCTACTGTCTTAGTTAGTTTCACCATGCATTTACTATCTTAGTTTCTTTCAGTTGCCCATCGACGAGTCGGGCCAGCCTTGGCCTAGACTCTACCTTCACCAAGGCTACATTGTGCAATCTGGGAAAGGAAGGCTCATCTTCCTCTCTATATTTGTTCATTCCTACCCAGTATTGGCCTCCAAGACTATTTTGTGCATTCTGGAGGACAGTGATTGCTTGGCCCAAGAAATTGCATAAATTTGTCCCTATGCCAACAGTCCTTCCAAGCTGGAATTGCGCATTGCACAATCCTGGTAGTCAGCAACCAGACTGGACTATGCATTGCATAGTTCCAGTAGTCAGCTAGTCGACTAATAGCCCAGATTGTACCTTGCACAGTATTAGCAGTTGGTCTCCCAACCTCCCAGCGGAAATTACGCAACCTTCATGATCATGCACCCAGGTATGTTGCGAGTCAGTTCCCATGTTCATTTTGGTTTTCGACTAAAATATTTCTTTCCATGAGTGTTTCCATATCTATAGGTATCCCAGGTGTTCATATGCCTCTCAATAGTACATGTACAATGGTTTCGAGGAGAGCATAGACAAAGACACCATTCAGAGAACACTTGGGGATGCAGTCAATCAAGTGTCCATGGACTTGCTTACCCAATAAGACATCAAGTTGTTCGTAGACAAGGACATCAAGATATAATACCAACAGCTGAAGAAAACATACCAAATGAAACGAATGCAAGAGGAGGGTTGTTGACAACACGGAGGCGGAACAAGGTTGCAAGCTCAAGTAGGTCCATTGATGATGAAAGCAACTTTGGAGACTCTGGCTATGAAGTGATGGTGCGACATGAAGATCACGTGAAGGCAGAAGATGGAACAAAGAAGGATTTGTGTGTGCTGAAGCAGTAACTCAGGAAGAACATGAAGTTGCACAGACATACGAATGAGTTGCAACAGGAACAAGAACAACAGTGGGCACAACATGCACTCATAGATGAAACTACGCCCATAAAAGTTAAGGATCCATCCCAGCAACTGACACAGAGCAGACATGGTGAGAAGTGTTGTTGATCGCATGCAAGGGATTCAACAACATGCATGTCATTGAGTGCACGCATGCAATCCAACCCATTCAACACACTCACCAAGGTGAAGACAAGAAGAAAGTCCAACTGGGGCTGAACACGTACTTCGAGAAGTTAATGCACATGACCACCAACACACACTTGAAGATCAACATGGAAGTTATGCATCAATGTGTTTCTAGTTCAACCATACCTAAGAAGACCATGCATATGTTAGCAGGTGAGTTGGATGAAGGGGTTGAACTAATGCACCGGTTGCAATGGAGGCAAGAGTTTGCTTCAGCAAGATGTCACCATGAGGTGCATACACACCATCACGGATGACCAAGCTTGGCATAATCTCACCACCTTCACCATCACAAGCATGTTAAAGAGCTGGTCTCACCATAGCAGACCAAGTGTCAGTGATGTCTTGCAAGGCTTGCTCAAGCCATGTTGTCTCACATAATTACATGTGCATTGTAATGTTGAGTCATGTCAAGTGTAATTCAAGTGTCAATGGTTGGATGTAATAGTCATATAGTAGGTGAAGAGTCATGAGGGTAGTTGAACTGTCATAAAGGGGAATGTCAAGGGTCACCCCACCCTTTGCTATAAATAGTCCCTCATAACTCATTGTATAGGCTTTGGGTTAACCAAGATTCTACTAAGACTATCTTGAATAAGGCTTGGACATTATTGTAACACATCTGGGCTTATCCACTACATTGAGATAATACATCTCTTTGGAGGAGCAGGCATATGTGGCTGTAATGTTCCATTGTTGGGGCTAGCAAGTTTACATGGATGTATTGTATGATTGTGACTTAGACTTCTTTATATATTAAGAGTCAGCACATTTTCATGCATATGTTGATATTGTAGATGGACTGCTCCGGTTGCTTTAATGATATGTGTTTTTTTAACTTACGTACTTGTGTATGAACTGATTTAGATGCAATTATATGAATCTTGTTGTTAATGTGTTGCATATGTTGTTAATGCTATCACTGTCTGTGTCAACTACTCTGCCAAACTAATGTGTGAGTGTTGTATGTGTTATCTTACCTTGTATGATGTGACTGCCGCATCTGAGTGGACTACTCATTGGAAGCTGTGGATGTCCTTTGCGTTGTGTGTTTCGAGCCATGTTGGGATTGATCCCTTTCAACCTGGAACTCACCTTCACCTCCTTCCCCCTTTGAAGTGTTGGAACCTCTCATACACCTTCCTTGACTCACTGCATCAGTCACACCCTTGTTTCTGATAGATTTATTCTACTTGCCTCTGTGTGACATCGCAGTCAAGCCATCTGTGCAACATCACAATCAAGTAATTACCTTACGACCCACTGATGGGACTCCTACACCAAACGGTCTGAGGTCCAATTGGGACTTCTTACCGAGGAGATCCCCTTGACATGTTGGTGGGTCTAGCACCTTCGACAACACCCTATGTCTGTCACTATTTCCCTCAAAAGATTGTGCAGTTTTTCCAGCCAATCGCCTAGTCAATCGGCCTACTGCTCGCCCAGAAAAAAACATAGTTTTCATGAGCGATTCCCTAGCTGCCCAACATCCCCCTCAGCTCAGAAACTGCGCAAGGATGTCCAGCAAGACAACCTCCTATTATTACATAGTTTTTACCAGTAGCACTCCTGCATCCTGCTACCATCACCCCATAAAAATTGCGTTGTTTTTGTCAATAGCACTCCTACCGCCCGTTGCTAGTTCCCTGGAGAAATTGCACAGTTTTTGCTACCAGTTCCTCTCTATTGCCTACACTTCCTCCCTAAATAAATTGCACACATATGCCCTCTAGTTGAGCCAGATCCCACGGATAGTCACTACCGATCTGGATCATCCATCTCATCCTCCCAGTGACCTCTATGCAATTTTCACCAGTAGTGCTCGGAGCTCGCATCCCAGATTGAAATCTTCCTTGCACAGTTTCAAAGCCTTGTCCTCTCTCTCAGTCACCTACATCCGAAAGAAAACGACAATGCATCATGGTAGACTAGGATATTTCTGGATTTAGTTTCGTCTTGTCATGAGTGATTGCAAATGCAGGTACATGGATGAGACATTATGCGACGACGAACGAGATGAAGAAGGAGAGCATGCGAGGAGATTCGTTTGCGAACGGATGAATGAGGAATGCATGTGAGTAGATTGTTTCATGAATGGACAAATGAAGAATGCATGCAAGGATATTTTTTTGCTTACGAACGAAAGCATGCCAAAGTACAAGCAAGGAGCGACATACACATGCAACATCAAGCGAACTCCAAGACCATCAAAGAATTTAGGTGAAGTTATGAGAAACAAAGAGCACGTCCATCACTTAGTAGCACTGAAACTCAACATGCACGCCACTAGTAGCATGAACATACCATCTCTTTCATGTTGAGTCATGTCATGAGTCATCTCAGCTACATCACTATTGTGGGCCACACTGTTGTAATCAATGTAATGTAATGTGAAAGTCCAAGAGACCCACATCTAAATCTGAAGAGTCATGTAAAGTTGAAGAGCCATGTAAGTCAAACAGTCATGAGGGAATTAGAATAGTCACAAGTGCCAATTTTACCCTTGGCTATAAATACCCCTCATTTGTACATTCAAAATACTTTTCACCTTCGCTCCTCCCACATAGCCTTGAGGGTCTGTAATATTTTCTTTGAGAAGCGAGTAGTGGTTCCAACGCCCCCCTATCGGGGTTAGTGATGTAATGGTGTTCAAATGTGTCTTGGAACTTTTTCTTAATTCAGAAGCTTGTTTACATGCTAGCACGTTTGCACACATGTATTGTAGTTGTTTGTAAGACTATTATTTGGACACTTGTAATGCGAGTTGCTTTAACTTGTATTGATACAGTTGAACTATTTCAGCTTTTTTAGTACATATATTGTTGGAAATGCTTTGTATTAGTTTCTAACATTGTCTCGGCTATGTGGGTTATCCCGTCGGACACTCGACAGATTCATTCTTGTAAAATTGTTATAACTCCCATCGCACGCGTGTGGACTATTTCGCTAGGTGTTGTATGTGCTATATGTTCACCTTGTGTTTGTAACTACCACATCCATGTTGACTAATCCATTGGAAGTTGTGCATGTCCTGTTATGTTGTATGTCTCTAGAAGAGTTGGGACTATTCCCTTTCAACCTAAGACTCACTTCCATCCACTCCCTCTATAGTAAAAGAACTCCGACACAAGCTATGCCAAGCACTCACTTGGCACATGAACCTCATTGTTCGAAGACAAAGCAGACCACTCTCACGTACTAACAAGTAAGAGCTAAGGCATACCTTTAAGAAAATGGAAACTGGTCCATTGTACGGGATGGGACTCCTACACCAAATAGTGTGAGGTCTAGTTTAAACTTCATATCAGGGAGATCACCTGAATGTTGATGGGTCCAGCATCGTCAAAATGTTTTGCGCTAGAAGGAGGGATAGATGACAAGCTGAATCCTCACAATTTATTTTGAACCTTTGCACATGTATCATGGATTTTTTTATAGTTCAGCCTCTGAAATTTCTGTCCAACAAACACATATTTCACTTCGAGAGGGAGTTTTGGGATGACTTTTCAGAAATCACGTATGATGGTAAAGACAAAGTGGCCTGGCTTGATCATTTAAATGACTTCCATGCATTCATAGAGAACATGGAAGGTTTTAATGAAATAGAGGTCTGTTCGCTACTCGCACACACACTTCGCGACCACCCATTGTGATGGTGTAGCATATTGCCTCATAACTTTGTGCACTCATTCAAGCAGTTCAGTGATCTAATTGAATCTGTTTTTCACAATTTTGATCCTGAAGCACTTGATACAAATTTTTCAAAACAAGGGAAGGCCCCGCATGAATCGCCTATGGATTTTTCACAACGCTTTTGTCTATTCATGTTTGAAGCTTTGAACAGTCAGATGAAATTACAATATCTCATGGATAGATTTGAGTATTTCCTCACCAAATCACTCTGTCCCAAGATGAAGCTAAATTTCAAACCCCACTCAGCATACTTCGGTGATGGAGCTGCACAATCATAAGTGGACATTGTTGCTGTCACAAGTGACTGCCCGCCTTCCCCTCATCAAATAGCTCCACCCCCACAAAGTGATGTGGGAGAACATGCACACACAATTGTTCAACGGTCAAATCCTCCCACCCTCACCACTATAAATTTCTGCACATATTTAGTTGGGATTCCCATGGGTTGTCATACACACTTGTTACCTCAACCTCGGTCTCTGCATTATGTTGATCCTCTGGATTGCATTTTCATGTGTTCTTCCATTCTGGACTTGTTGAGGGCCCTCAAATCGGGTCAACAACAAGGGGGATACCCACCCAGTCCAGAACCTGGTTGGCGGCTCCTTGCTCGTTTGATGTAGCCGGTCCGACTTGGGATAATGAGACCAGCTTCCCAATCTAAAGGATGTGTGTGTGTGTGTAGATTTTGATGATGCTAATCTAGAGGTAATTTTAAGCTAATTTAATTCTAAACTCTAAACTGACTCTATGCTACTGTAATCTAACAAAAACAACACATCTAATCTATACTAACCCAGGGTAGAATTCTTCTATTATGCGATCTAAAAAGATTTCATACAATAACTGGTAATAAAGATCATTCAGCTATCATAAGAATATAAACCAATTAAGATAAACCATTCTGCATAAGAAGTTAGGCAAAACAGTTGTGAACAACATATCGCATAATAAGTTATTCATATGTCAAGCATAAATGAATGACTCCACCGTACAAAAGTGCCAAATGGTAACCCACACATTCATACATTAACATATAAACAACTCAGTTATATATCACTCTAAGAATATGAGCAGAAATTAATCAAGAGATAAAAGCACCATTTATGACTGATTTCACTCACAAACTTCAAGAAATAACGATTTATCTCTACTTACTTCTAACATCTACTAAGAGTACAGAAGTGCAACATCAGTAGCAGACATTAAAATGAAAACATAAATAAATCTCGATCCATCCATTCATCAAAAACCCCCTCCGAGGGTGCAAAAGTGCATGCTCTGAGTACAAGTTTTTTGACAATTTTCCGGACCCTTCTCCAAATGCCATGAGAAGGGTTAAATACTACTAACTAACTAATCTTAATTACACAAATTTAGGAAACGGCTTCAAATGACCGCCCTTTTACTAAAACAAATTTATTTCTAAAAATTGAATCTAATTTCTAACCGCTTCTGTATCTGCTCCTTAGTGCTGTAAGCAATGCAAGGTTCGCCTGGAAAGAGTCGACTGGTTGTATTTTCCTTTTGTTCGAGCGATAAAAGTAGAAATAACAAAAGCTGGCACCTCTTTCTGAAAAACTAGAAGATATTTTCGAAAATCTTCCTCTGGCTGGGTGTATTTGCCATGTGTATACTTAGTATAACCCAGATTTCTTTCAAACTGATTGTGCTATTGCTATTTCGGTTTCTGGCCGTGCGAATGACTCAATGAGTTAGGGATTTCGTTGCCTGAACAATCTTCCGTATTGAAAATTGCTTCCGTTCTTTGTTCCAGGCTTTTATGGAGCGTCCTCCCTCTTTAGCGTCTTTCTTTTTGCTTTACCCAGTCTGAGCTTCAGGATCTTTTGCAAACATGCTGCTTTTGCGCGCCTTTGACTCTGAGTCTTGGATAGTCTATTTTCATCAGTGTCTGTTGAGTGATAGTCTGGAATCCGCGGCCCTGCTGCATGCGACATCCATTTGCGAAGGCATCTCCTCTCTGTTCTTCTAGTATTGGCGCTTTCCCCTTTTCCTTAGATGTTTCCTGCATATAGATTTATATTAGTTGCTGCCTTACAGTTTACGCAAAGGAAAAGAGAATTGACGAAAAGATTGACATGAAATCTTTAAGTTCTAATGAATTCATAATCATGACACTCATAATGACTTGACTCTTTGAAAAACGCAACAAGATCATCCTTGGATACTCAGGCTGTTGGGTCCCTATAATACTAGTGATTACCCCATTACTATTGTAGTTATACCCCTTATTTATATTGATGTACCCATGTAGTGCCCATATTGTTACTATTGTGCCACATAGAAGCCCACTATTGTTATTGTTGTGCCCTACAATATTATTGTTATGTAGGCTTTGATTGTATTGGGACCACTTAGACTCCTATACATAGAAAGGAGGTATTTTCATTTGTATCATCCAAGAATTGTTCATTTATGTAATGTAAAGGAGGTTGCCCCCTCGAAGAGGCTGAATTCTAAGGCGTGGATCTCTCTTTTCTATCTTTTTGTGAGCTAGTTTCATAACATTTGGTATCAGAGCTTTGGATTCTAGGGTTTCGCTGCTCCAAACAGGTCATCGTTGCATTTTCGCTATAACTTTTTTTCTGTGATGTTTCAGAAGTCGCAAAAAAAACCCATTTGAGAAGAAATTGCGATGAACCTTGGGTCCGAATTTCAGATCTTTTAGCACGATATTTGCGGAGATATGATCTGAGGAAGTTGGTCTTTTTGCAGACTCTTGAATTACATTCAAAACAGGTGACCTGAGGAAAATCGTCATAACTTTCTCTCTGAGGATTGGATTGAAATTTCGTAAGAATTTACAGAAAGAGGACGGACTGTAGTTTCTTGTATGTGTGTTTCAGATTCAAAGGTTGAAACAGGGACTCGTGGCACGTCGTACAACTTCGCTCTACTGAACCAGTCTAAAAGCAAGTCACTGTGGGAGATTTCACATAACTCTTCCTTGGAGAATCCAATTTGGCTCAGACTTGTGGCATTGGAAAGAGGACGCAGAAGGCTACTACAGGTAGCAATTTCAGAATTGGATGATCCGAAATTACAGAGATACATCAGATTCAATATCAGGCTTCTATAAAGTAAAAAAAGGTGTGTAGTTTTTTTTTAATTTTTGTGTAAGCTTGGTTTAACGAAATTCAAAGGGCATAGTAAAGCATTATTATCGGTAACTGATGCCCCGAGGAAAGAAAATGAAAACACCTAGTAAGGAACCTGAAAGCTCTAGCATGACTCATGAAGAAGAGGAAGAAATGCTACATGATATATCAAAATTACAAGAACAAGTGCAACAAATGTCACGCTCACAAAAGCTAACAGAAGCTAAGATAAGTGGCATGGAATCTAAAGTAAATGGCGTGGAATCTAAGATAAAGGGAATGGAAGCTAAGATGGAGGATTCGATGGTAAATTTGAAGATAGATTTGAATACAAACATGGAAGAATTGAAGAAGTTGCTACAAGAAAGGGTCACTAATGGTGAAAAGGTAGTAAAGGAAACTCATGATGAGAACAAAAGAAATGTTAATCATGATTCCATAGACTCTAATGTTGGATCAAAGACTCACCATGTTCCAAAAATCGATATGAGGAAGTTTGATGGCAAGGATCCCGCCACATGGATATTACAGATGGAGCAATTCTTCGATCTCAATAATGTGCAAAACACACAAAAGGTACGTATGGCAACTTTATATTTGGAACCAAATCAGTTTGTATGGTATCAATGGCTTTGTTCTCGTAAACAATTTATCACTTGGGCAATTTTTACGGAAGAATTGATAGCACATTATGAGGATACAAAAAGCAACACTTTTTTTAGCCAATTGATAAGTCTCAAACAAAAGGGTTCAATAATGGAGCACATTGAGGAGTTCCAAAAATTGAACATAAGGGTAAAAGATATTCCAGAGGAGCATAGGATTGATGTGTTCATAGGGTCTTTAAAGGATAATATCCAACATGATGTGCGCCTTTGGGAACCTGATTCATTAGAGAAGGCATTCAGGTTAGCAAGAAAAATGGAAAGCAAAATTATGGCAACTAGGAAGCATACCATTCACAACTATAAAGACGGAAGTGTTGTTGCCCATAGTCTTCCACAACCTACAAGGTTGACACCACAACAATTGGAAGAAAAAAGAGCAAAAGGGCTTTGTTACAATTGTGATAGCAAATACACAAAAGGTCATAAGTGTGCTGAGAAGAAATTATTCTACATAGATTGTGAAGAGGAAGAAGAAAAGGAGCAAGAAAGGTCAAAAGAAGAGGATATATTCCAGGAACAAAGCCTAGATGAAGAACAAATAAATCCGACCATATCTTGTAATGCATTGGCGGGAATTACCACTCCTCAAACCATCAAGATAGAAGGACAAATCAAGAAGAAAAAGGTAATAGTGTTGATTGATTCAGGAAGCACCCACAATTTTATTCATTGTAGGGTAGCAAAAGAATTGAATTGCTTCCTATATCCAGCACCAGAGTGTCAAGTGATGATTGCAAATGGAGGAACAATAAATTGTTCTGGAAAGTGCCATAATATCAAGCTATCCATGGGAGAATATGTATTGACTAGCCCAATGCTTTCCATTCCAATGGGAGGTGCTGATGTTGTACTAGGAGTCCAATGGCTACAATCCTTGGGTACAATAGCTTTTAATTTTCAAGAACTTTTCATGAAATTTTTTGTGGAAGGAAAGGAAGTTGAATTAAGGGGTATTGCAGGGAAACCAGGAAAGATAATCAGCTCTAATGGAATGACAAAGCTTCTAAAAAAGGAGCAAAGAGGTGTAATTGCACAATTATGTTCGCTAGATGTTTCCACATTGGAATCATCTATTTCTCCAGATCTCCAAAAAGTCTTGGACAATCATTCCAAGGTATTTGAGACTCCCAAAGGTCTCCCACCTATGCGTGATCATGATCATGCTATTCATCTGATTCCAGGAAGTGTTCCTCCAAACATCAGGCCGTACAGATATCCATATGTCCAAAAAAGTGAAATTGAACGTATGGTTGCAGAAATGCTAGAGGCTGGTATAATTCAACCGAGTCAAAGTTCTTTCTCAGCTCCAGTAGTATTGGTGCACAAGAAGGATGGATCATGGCGCATGTGTCCAGATTATAGGGAGCTCAACAAGCTCACTATTAAAGATAAGTTCCCCATTCCTGTTATTGATGAATTACTGGATGAATTGCATGGATCAATTTACTTCACCAAGTTGGATCTTCGTTCGGGATATCATCAAATCAGAATGAAGATTGAAGACATTCCGAAAACAGCATTTAGAACTCATGAGGGTCATTATGAATTTTTGGTCATGCCTTTTGGCCTTACCAATGCACCTTCAACATTTCAAGGTTTGATGAATTCAATTTTCAAACCATTCCTTAGAAAATTTGTGTTAGTATTTTTTGATGATATACTAATCTACAACAAGTCTTGGAAGGATCATGTTGAACATGTTGACAGGGTGCTACAACTATTGGAGGAGAAACAATTATATGCAAAAGATCCAAATGTTTCTTTGGAGTCCAGGAGGTGGAATATTTGGGTCATATTGTATCTCATGAAGGAGTTAAGGTAGACCCTAGCAAAATTAAAGCCATTAAGGAATGGAAAATCCCCACATCCATAAAGCATCTGCGGGATTTCTTGGGTTGACAGGGTATTATCGCAAGTTTGTTAAGAATTATGGGAGAATAGCAGCACCTCTAACAACATTATTGAAGAAAGATGCATTTTCATGGACTCCGGAAGCAACAAAGGCCTTTGAACATCTTAAAGAGGCAATGTGCCAAGCACCGGTCTTAGCTACACCGGACTTCACAAAAACCTTTATTGTGGAATGTGATGCTTCAGGAAATGGAATTGGTGTTGTTCTAATGCAAGATGAAAGACCCATTGCTTTTGAAAGTCGTCCAATCAAGGGAAAGTTTTTAAGAAAGCTATTTATGAGAAGGAAATGTTGGCAATACTCCATGCACTTAAGAAATGGCGACCCTACCTAATGGGAAGACACTTCAAGGTAAAAACGGATCATGATAGCCTTAAATACTTTTTAGAACAAAGATTATCCTCTGAAGAGCAACAAAAGTGGGTCACAAAGATGTTGGGTTATGACTTTGAAATCATCTACAAAAAAGGGAAGCAAAATGTGGTGGCAGATGCACTCTCAAGAAAGGATGAGGATGTGGAAGCATTGTTGTGCGCCATTTCTATTATCCAACCAGATTGGATAAATGAAGCAAGGGAGGAATGGAAGAATGACGAAGAAGTGTGGGCACTTATTCGAAAGCTACAACAAGATTCCAGTACGTCTGATACATTTAGCTGGAAAAATGATTCGTTATGGTACAAAGATCGCTTATACCTCTGTAAGAATTCCCAGCTAAAACAAAAGATTCTTATGGAATTGCACACTTCTCCCTTAGGAGGGCACTCAGGATTTTTAAAAACTTACCACAGGGTTAAGAAGGAATTTTTTTGGGATGGCCTTAAATCAGATATTCAAAAGTTTGTGGCAGAATGTTTGGTTTGCCAGCAAAATAAAGTTGAAACAATTAAGACACCGGGTCTATTACAACCTTTATCCATTCCAAGCCAACGTTGGGAGGAGGTTTCAATGGATTTTATCACAGGTTTACCCAAGTCTGAGGGAAAGAGTGTCATCATGGTGGTAGTTGACAGACTTACCAAGTATGCACACTTTTGTGCATTATCACATCCATTTAAAGCCAGTACAGTTTCTACTGCATTTATGGAAACAATTCAAAAGCTACATGGAAACCCAAAGATTATTGTAAGTGACAGAGATCCCATTTTCACTGGAAATTTTTGGACAGAATTATTTTCTTGTCTTGGTACTCAGTTAGCTCATAGCTCATCTTATCATCCTCAATCTGATGGGCAAACTGAGATAGTAAACAAATGTTTGGAAGGATATCTTCGTTGCTTTGTATCTGATAAACAGACACAATGGGTCAAATGGTTGCCTCTGGCTGAATGGTGGTATAACACTTCCTTCCATACAGCAACAAAAATGACCCCATTTATGGCACTTTATGGGTATCAACCACCATCCATCACATCATATTTAAGAGAAAATTCTAAGGTTCAGGCAGTGGAACATCACATCGAACATCAACAACAAGTCCTCCAACTCTTAAAGGATAACCTTGTGTTGGCACAGAATAGAATGAAACAACAGGCAGATCAACATCGCAGTGAAAGAAGTTTTGATGTAGGTGATTGGGTATTCCTACGGCTACAACCATATAAGCAAATGTCCCTCAAGCAAGCTAAGAAGGATAATAAATTATCACCAAAGTATTATGGTCCGTACAAGGTGTTGCAAAAGATTGGTACTATGGCATACAAATTGGAGCTTCCTGCAGCTTCTCGATTGCACCCAGTTTTCCATGTTTCATGTTTAAAGAAGGTTATAGGCGACAAGCTCCCAGTTCAAACAATATTGCCAGAACTTGACGAGGAAGGAAAAATTATATTGGAACCGGAAGCAGTTATAGAAACAAGAACTCGACAGCTACGAAATCGATCAATTTCAGAGTATCTTATCAAGTGGAAGAACTTATCCGCTGAAGATTCCACATGGGAGGATGAGAATTTTATGCAGAAGTATCCAGAACTACTCAAGCGTTGAGGACAACACTTTTTTGAAGGAGAGGGGCATGTTGGGTCCCTATAATACTAGTGATTACCCCATTACTATTGTAGTTATACCCCTTATTTATATTGTTGTACCCATGTAGTGCCCATATTGTTACTATTGTGCCACATAGAATCCCACTATTGTTATTTTTGTGCCCTACAATATTATTGTTAGGTAGGCTTTGATTATATTGGGACCACTTAGACTCCTATATATAGAAAGGAGGTTTTTCATTTGTATCATCCAAGAATTGTTCATTTATGTAATGTAAAGGAGGTTGCCCCCTCGAAGAGGCTGAATTCTAAGGCGTGGATCTCTCTTTTCTATCTTTTTGTGAGCTAGTTTCATAACACAAGCGTGCAATCATTAATTTCCCTTAAGGTGTGCGCTCAATTTTGGGTTTACAGATCATGCCGAGGAAACTTTGCGATGAGTGGTTTCTACGATTCACATCGCAGCATCGAGGATTGCGATGTCGAGAAGTGTCATTGCAACAATTGATAGTCTCATCCATCGCAGATCGCAGATCGCAAATTGCAAGCAAGATCGCATTTTTCATTTGATCACTGTGCGCTGCTTATGCGACGTCGCATATCGGCCGTCGGCGATTCCTTAGGTTTTCTTTTAAGGGCGCTTTCAAAATATGCGATGCGATGAATTTCGCATCGCTTCTTTGTAGCTTATTTATGCGCATAGGAAAACGCTTCACTCTCTCTTTGCGATGCGATATAGCTTTTAGGGAGTTAAATACAAAAATTTTGACAAAAATATTTTTGGGATTTTTTGTTAAGGGTCCCCCTTTGCTTGATGTTATTGCTAATACCAAACAAAGAGGGGGGTTGTTGGTGACCACAACAATGGCGATTCACTGTGAAGAACCAGTTATCTCTACTTTTCTTTTGACATTTCCACTTCCGAAACAGAAAATTTTTCATAAGTCTAAATTTTGTTATGGACAGATAGAGTAGATTACCCCTTATCCTGTCAATGATACTTTGTCTCAACCTTTCTTTTATTCCAATTTTCTGCTTCCTTAGGCTTAGTTCTTGTATTCACACCAGACATTACTCGGTCCCTTTTAAAGATAAAATAAGGTCTTCTCTGCGTACTGGCTTTAAAATATGCTCATTTGTCGTAGGTAGAGCCTCTGCTGCCCGCAAGCGTCCATAGCCTCGACAGGGTTACCATGTTATCCAGCAATGATCCTTTTTCCTGCTTGAGGTTATTTACAACATTTCAGAGAAAAATCCTTTTCGACACTTTTTCCTTTTTTTATTCTCTAAAGAACAATGTCTTGGTTTGGTGGCCAAATTATGACACAGTCATTCACTTGATTTACACTTTTGCTGAACAAGCTGGCTCGTGATGAGACCCCTTGTCTTTTGATTGCAACAATCTTGAGTCGTTGCCCTGTTTCGATAGACAGTATTGGCAAAGTCAGCAAGTTATAATATCTGTGATCATGATAAGCCAGCTCGTGATGAGACCTCTTATTCTTTGAGATATAGTGTTTTCTCGGATTGTTTCTCTGAATGCTGCGGTTTCCTTTAGCAGGGAGGAAGTCATTTTTTTTCCTTAAGAAAGCACTGGATGACAATAATAGAGTTTTAAAACAATAGCTTTACAGAGAATATTTATTTTATTATTGATGATACCTTTCATTGTGCTGACATAAAATATTTTTTTACCAAAGGTTGTTTTCATCAAAGTTTTCTGAGAGGTTGAAACTAATATCATATTCAGGTTAAAGTTAACTCTATTTGTCAATAATAAAAATCAGATTTTTTGAAAAGTTTTGCTATTTGTACAAGTGAAATCAAAATCTGATAGAGAGTTGGTGTGCTCTTTCATGAATCCTTTTTGATGATCATTTACAACCGGTTTTATTTATAATAAAAGAGAGAAAAAAACAAAATAAAATAAACTAAAACTATCCTACAAAAATAGAAGAATGATCTTCTATGGAAAATACATTTTAAGAATCTGTCCATTCACAGGCAAAGAATCTCTTCTAACTACCAAATCCTGCAACACAAACGTCGATGGGCCTATGACTTCTACAATCTAAAAAGGACCAAGCCACGGCTTCTGAAATTTCGTATGTTTGCCCTTTTCTTCATGAGCCTTATCCCATTTCAAAACTAAATCTCCCATCTGAAAGTTCTTTCTGGTTATGATGTTTGAGTCAAAAGAGGATTTTATTAGCGCTTGGTGGTGAGCATGGGTTTTCTTAGCTTGTTCTCGTCGTTCTTCTAGTTTGATTATCTCCATTTGTCTCAATTGTAAGGAGGAAGTAGATACTTCATCGATGTGTTGTACTAAAGACAAAGAGGGAATGACTAAGTGAGTTGGAAGAACCACTTCTTTCCCATAAACTAAATTAAAGGGAGAAGTGCCGATTGAAGCTTTCTTCGTAATTCTATCTGCCCATAAAGCATTTATCAGCGCTTTGTGCCAATTCTTTTGGTTTTGGTCGACTGTTCTTTTAATAATCCTGATTAGGTTTTTGTTTGTTGATTCTGCCAACCCATTACCTTGCGGATAGTAATTGGCAGAATATTTCAGTTTGAACCCTCTTTTAAGTGCAAACTCAGTCATTGCATTTCCAGAAAAGTATGATGCATTATCAAACATTAAGGCCATTGGCAATCCAAACCTAGTGATGATAAATTGATCTATGAATTCAATAATGTTTTCAGAATTAACTGTCTTGAGAGGAACTGCTTCTACCGATTTAGTAAAATAATCTGTTGCCATGAGGATATACCTGTGCTGCTTAGAAGAGTGAGGAACGATCTCACCTATTATGTCCAAGCCCCATTGGCTGAATGGTTGCTCGATGTTAATCGGCTGTAGTGGCATGGACGATTTCTTTTGTTTCCCTGCAGCAGTCTGGCAGATTAGGCATTTCCTTACGTAATTGTATGAGTCTTTGAACAACGTGGGCCAATAATATCCTGCACGTAAGATCTTATGCGCAATAGCTTCTCCAGCATAATGTCCACCTGCTGGTCCATCGTGGAGTTCCTGCAAAACCTTTTCGGCTTCAGTTTTCTCAAGACACCTAAGAAGTACAGAATCGTAATTCCTTTTAAACAAAACATCATTTATGAGCTGGTATTGTTTAGCTTTCAATCTCAGAGCTCTTTTCTTGGTGTGATCCAGGTGTGATGGAGCATACCCGTTCTTAAGATAATAAATGGTGTCCGCCTATAAGGATTCTGCGTCGTTTAGGCTTACCTCATATGTATGTACCTCTTCAGATGAGTTCTCAGGAATTTGCGATGCTCCAGCTAATATCTTGCAGAAGCCTTGACCTCTTACGATGTTTGCCGGCTTGATCTCAAGATCGTATTCTTGTAAAGCGGTAATCCAATTTGCTCTCTTTTCGCCCACATCCTTCTGTACCATTAGGTTTCTTACCGCTGGAAACGGTACTACGACTTTGGTATGGGCTTTAAGTAAGAAAGGTTTGAAATATTTGATCGCTTTGAAAACAGCATATGCCTATTTCTCCACGTCTGAATAATTGAGCTCAGCACCTTGTAAGTTCGAGCTAAAGAATAAGATTGAAGCTTCCGCCTTCTCTTGATTTACTTAAGTTAAAATTGCGGCATAAGATTTCTCTGAGGCAAAAGTGTATAAGATAAAAGATTCTGAAAAGTTTGGGGTAGCTAAAGATGGAGCGTTGATGATAGCTTGTTTGATCAAGTTGAATGCTTCGTGCTCATCTTGACCCCATTTAAAATTCAAATTCTTTTTTATCATATTTTGTAAAGGAGAGAAAATACGTGAAAAATCCGGGACAAACCTTTTTACAAAATTGATTTGTCCAAGGAAAGATTGCATGGCCTTTTTGTTATGGGGCATGAATATTTCGGAAATTTCTTTGATTCTGTCAGGTTCAATGTGAATACCATATTTCGACACTATGAATCCTAGCAATTTCCCTTCACTTAATGCGAAAAAAGATTTATTTGGGTTAAGTGAAATCCCATACCTTAAACATCTTTGAAAGATTTGTTTCAAGTCTTTGAGATGGTCGCTTCGATTCTTGGAGTACACTGTTATATCATCCAGGTAAATCACTACCGATTTATTGACTAAACCTTTAAATGCGATGTCCATGGCTCTCTGAAAGGTAGCGCCGGCATTGATCAGACCAAATGGCATCTTCCGATATGCGTATGTGCCCCATTTGGTTCGGAATGTGGTTTTCAACTGATCATCGGGATGTACCAACACTTGATTGTATCCTGAAAATCCATCCAGGAAAGACATTAATTCTGAGCCCGCTACTGACTGTAGTATTTGCTCCATAGGTGGGAGGGGAAAATTGTCTTTCTGACAGGCTTTGTTGAGATTCCAGAAATCAATATAGATTCTAATATCTCTGTTT
The DNA here is from genome assembly GCA_031772625.1 of Pinus tabuliformis. NCBI lineage: Eukaryota > Viridiplantae > Streptophyta > Pinopsida > Pinales > Pinaceae > Pinus > Pinus tabuliformis. The sequence continues at coordinate 444,034,894 of CM062820.1, read as the reverse complement.
TTCTTTCTAACGGGCACCATATTGGATACCCATTTGGAATGTCTGACGGGGAAAATTATTCTGGCTCTCAACAACTTATTTAGCTCAGTCTTTATCTGATTTTCTAAGTTGGGGTGGATTTTTCTGAGCTTCTGCTGGACAGGTTTTTCATTGTCAATCATAGGGATAGTGTGTTGAATGATAGAAGTGTTGTATGTCTTCAGCTCATCGTAATTCCATGCAAAAACGTTTTTGTATTGTCTCAGAAGACGGATATATGCTGATTTTTCTTCAGGGGCTAGGCCGTGGCCTAGATTAACGTTTTGTGGCTTCTGATCGGTTCCTAGGTTCACTAATTCATAATTCAGAGTTGAACTGTAGAGTTTAGAATTGGAAGACCTTTTAAACCGACTTTTTAAATCATATAAATCTTCTAACTTAACCACCGATTTAGGTATAGCATTATCAGTGCTATTTTGCTGTATTTGGTGATCATGATGGTCTTCGTCAATTATTTGATTTGAGTAGGATCCTTCAGAAGTGAGGAAATTTACAATGTCAGGATCGTCGTTGAATACTCTCCAGTTGGTGATGTTGTCAGGGATGGATGGTCTAAAGATTAATTCTATTGAGAACCTATCTGGACTAAAATCTTCAGAGGGAATAAGTCTAGAGGCTACGTTAGCTAACAGGTCTGCGCTCGCATTTTGGAGTCTTGGGATTGACAAAATATTGAATGCTATGAAATGTGAAGTCAGATCTTGTACTAAAGATTGATAGTGCTTTAAATGACTTGACAGGCAATGTATGGTGTTACGTACCTATTTGACGACAATTTCAAAATCTCCAAAGACTTGAAGATACTTAACATTCAACCCGATTGCTTTGTATAGGCCTTGCACCAAGGCTTCGTACTCCGCTGTATTGTTTGTGCAATCGAAATCAAGTCTGCTTGTAAGCATGATCTTGTTTCCGTCTGGGCTGATCAGAACGCATCCTGCTCTTGCTCCCTCGTTAGATTTAGAGCCATCAAAATATAATTTCCAAAACAAAGATGTATTTATAGAGTTATCTAAAAAATTAAAACACTTTGAATCATCACTTTGGGAAAAAATTTCAACTTGGGACAAAACTGAATTTTCTAAGTAAGGTGAGGTGTGAGCATTGAAATTGCCGAGGAAAGAATCTATCGAGTAATTGCCTATGATACTGCTATTGTATGCTATTGCTTCATTCTCTCCTTCCAATTCTGTCACTATTTACTTTTGGTGCAACTCTCCTTCAACCTTTATTTGATTCGGTTTACCGTTGTAGGGTAACCACATGTGCAACCAGTCGGTTGAGAAATATCCGTGGAGTTTTTCGGACCAATCCCTGCTAAGAATTAAACCATAGAATTCAGGGATATCAGCTACTAGAATGTCGATAACCTGACATACTTTCGGGTTAGACGACAATCTTATGGTCACCTGGTTAAGTTCACCAATCACTTCGACTTGAGATCGATCAAGTTGAACTATGCGCACTGTGGATTTTTGTGGCTGAACATTCAATTTGGCACATATTGATCTGGGTAAAATATTCGTTGAAGCACCAGAATCAACAAAGCAATTGTGCACGTTTTTATTGAAAATTTCATAAGTGAGAAGAAAAGGAGGAGTATGGGATCTTGATCTTCCTCCAATCAAGGCAATGCCATTTGGATCAATCTTATTGATCATGTTGGTTGGAGGTCTTCCCATGTTGTGGGAAGATACAGCTGTAGGTAAAGATGTAGTAGGCACGGCATGTAGTTCTTTCATCATTATTTTCTGTTGATGTTTCAATTTGCTCAATTCGTAAAGAGTGATATTAGCCCTAGTCTTTTTCATGTCATCGAGAATGTTATACTCCATTTCATCCGACACTATCAGTGTTCTTGATGGAGGTTCTTGATCTGATTGGACTGGGCTAAATTGGGTCGCTCTAGCGGTTGTTTTCTTTGTTGCGACCTTATCTTTTGTTGCAGGGCTTGTGCCCTTCTGTTTAGGGGTAGTTTGGGGAGGATCAAGTTGATTTTTGCTTCGTGTGCTAACCGGAAATGCTTCTTGATATTCTTCTTGTGGGAGGATGAAATCCCACATTCCTTGTAGTTCCACAACTTCTTCATCATCGGTCTGCCCTTCAATGGCATTCTCTTCTTCTTCTTCTTCTTCTTCAGATTCGACGTTTGAGACAGCATTGGGTGGTTTCACCTCCATGGGAGGATTTCTTTTAAAAGATCTGTAGGGCTTTTTTGAAGAAGTTTCTGCTACTTGTTTTCTTATGTCAATCATCTCATTGGACATGGCCTTTAACACTTTTTGTAATCCTTCCATATCGAAAGGATCTCTCGTTTGCTTCTTCTTGGTGTCTTCTTTGAAAGAGATTTTCTTAGATTTGCGTTCTTCTATTGCAGATCTCTTTTCTAGGGCAACTACGCGCTTTTCTACTGCTAACGCCTCTGTCAAGTTTTCAACTAAGGTCGTCTTGTTTGCCCTATCTACGAAGATAGCCAAGTTTGATGGTAAGGCCATGATGTACCATTCACATCTTACTTCCTCGCTGGGTTGAGAAGCAGCGGGAATTTTGTTGAGGATCTTATTGAACCGTAAATTAAAATCTTTAATGGGTTCTCTAGCCTCAGCTTTAAGATTAGATAGGTCATTGATCAATGTCACTGTTGATCTGTCGTCGCCAAACTTGGTGAGGAATTGACTTTGAAAAATGTCCCAACTTGTTATGTACTCGAAAGGTAACGAAAAGTACCATGACCCGGCTGTTCCTTGCATTGTATAAGGAAAAAGCCGGACGACAACATCCTCGTTGGTAACTCCGTTGAGATTAATAGAAAGCATGAAATTATTGATATGCTCTTCAACTAGCATGCTTGTTTCTGGATTGAATTTAGGTAGCCATTTCTCAGGATGGGCCGGTATTGGGCTTAGGGGTGGAGGCATTAAAACCGCCCCAGGATTGTTCCATGGAGACTGGGCCATCGTTGAGCCGCTAGTTAATGAAAGTGCCGAAGATGATCCCTGATGCTGAGAAGATGAAGATATTATGATCTTTGATGATTGAAGAGGAAGGGTTGTGGAAGATGGATGAGTGATTTGGGATGAGGATGTGGGTGGTTGACTTCGCGGTGAGGGGGTTGAAATGGATGAAGTAGATGAAAGAGTCTCACGGTCACACTCTGGTGGTGTTTTCCTTGCTCTTTTCCTAGTAGGGAGAGGGAGTTCACTTGGTTGAATACCAAATTTTTCACTCTTCAATCTGGTCAGGGGATGAGCAGGATTGTACTGCGAAGTCATGCTGCTGTGAGATTTATCAGACCTCTGAGAAAAAATAGAGAATCCCTGGAGTTTACGAATCAAAGTTTGAATTTCAGGGGGTTCAATGATGAGTTGGTCTGATATATTAGGGTAGGTAGCAGCGGTGGATACTCGAGCGACTTCTAACTCCGGGTTTAACCGTACTGGAGAAGTCGGGGGAGTTGATAAGGGTGATTTACTCTCAGTATGGTATTTGGATTTTGACTTAGTTGCCATTCATAGGTCATGCCCTCCTTCTAGCGCCAAATATGTTGAGGGCCCTAAAATCAGGTCAACAACAAGGGGGATACCCACCCGGTCTGGAACCTGGTTGGCGACTCCTTGCTCGTTTGATGTAGCGGGTCCGACTGGGGATAATGGGACCAACTTCCCAATCTAAAGGATGTGTGTGTGTGTGTGTAGATTTTGATGATGCTAATCTAGAGGTAATTTTAAGCTAATTTAATTCTAAACTCTAAACTGACTCTATGCTACTGTAATCTAACAAAAAAAACACATCTAATCTATACTAACCCGGGGTAGAATTCCTCTATTATGCGATCTAAAAAGATTTCATACAATAACTGGTAATAAAGATCATTCAGCTATCATAAGAATATAAACCAATTAAGATAAACCATTCTGCATAAGAAGTTAGGAAAAATAGTTGTGAACAACATATCGCATAATAAGTTATTCATATGTCAAGCATAAATAAATGACTCCACCGTACAAAAGTGCCAAATGGTAACCCACACATTCATACATTAACATATAAACAATTCAGCTGTATATCACTCTAAGAATATGAGTAGAAATTAATCAAGAGATAAAAGTACCATTTATGACTGATTTCACTCACAAACTTCAAGCATTAACGATTTATCTCTACTTACTTCTAACATCTACTAAGAGTACAGAAGTGCAACATCAGTAGCATACATTAAAATGCAAACATAAATAAATCTCGATCCATCCATTCATCAAAAACCCCCTCCGAGGGTGCAAAAGTGCATGTTCTGAGGACAAGTTTTTTGACAAATTTCCGGACCCTTCTCCAAATGCCATGAGAAGGGGTTAAATACTACTAACTAACTAATCTTAATTACACAAATTTAGGAAACGGCTTCAAATGACCGCCCTTTTACTAAAACAAATTTATTTCTAAAAATTGAATCTAATTTCTAACCGTTTCTGTATCTGTTCCTTAGTGCTGTAAGCAATGCAAGGTTCGCCTGGAAAGAGTTGGCTGGTTGTCTTTTCCTTTTGTTCGAGCGATAAAAGTAGAAATAACAAAAGCTGGCACCTCTTTCTGACAAACTAGACGATATTTTCGAAAATCTTCCTCTGGCTGGGTGTATTTGCTATGTGTATACTTAGTATAACCCAGATTTCTTTCAAACTGATTGTGCTGTTGCTATTTCAGTTTCCGGCCATGCGAATGACTCAATGAGTTAGGGATTTCGTTGCCTGAACAATCTTCCGTATTGAAAATTGCTTCCATCCTTTGTTCCAGGCTTTTCTGGAGCGTCCTCCCTCTTTAGCGTCTTTCTTTTTGCTTTACCCAGTCTGAGCTTCAGGATCTTTTGCAAACATGCTGCTTTTGCGCGCCTTTGACTCTGAGTCTTGGATAGTCTATTTTCATCAGTGTCTGTTGAGTGATACTCTGGAATCCGCGGCCCTGCTGCATGCGGCATCCATTTGCGAAGGCATCTCCTCTCTGTTCTTCTAGTATTGGCGCTTTCCCCTTTTCCTTAGATGTTTCCTGCATATAGATTTATATTAGTTGCTGCCTTACAGTTTACGCAAAGGAAAAGAGAATTGACGAAAAGATTGACATGAAAGCTTTAAGTTCTAATGAATGCATAATCATGACACTCATAATGACTTGACTCTTCGAAAAATGCAACAAGATCATCCTTGGATACTCAGGTGTGCAATCATTAATTTACCTTAAGGTGTGCGCTCAATTTTGGGTTTACAGATCATGCCAAGGAAACTTTGCGATGAGTGGTTTCTACGATTCGCATCGCAGCATCGAGGATTGCGATGTTGAGAAGTGTCATCGCAACAATTGATAGTCTCATCCATCACAGATCGCAGTTTGTAAGATCACAGATCGCAAATCGCAAGATCGCATTTTTCATTTGATCACTGTGCGCTTCTTATGCGACGTTGCGATATGCGACGTCGCATATCGGCCGTCGATGCTTCCTTAGGTTTTCTTTTAAGGGTGATTTCAAAATATGTGATGAGATGAATTTCACATCGCTTCTTTGCAGCTTATTTATGCGCATAGGAAAACGCTTCACTCTCTCTTTGCGATGCGATATAGCTTTTAGGGAGTTAAATACAAAAATTTTGACAAAAATATTTTTGGGATTTTTTGTTAAGGGTCCCCCTTTGCTTGATGTTATTGCTAATACCAAATAAAGAGGGGGGTTGTTGGTGACTACAACAGGACTCCACACCTATTGTGAACAAGGATCAAGCCATTGACGAGTTGATGTTGCACAACCAACCTGCACTGTCATTCACCAAGAGTATGACCAAGCATCTGAGTATGAACCCGCAGTGAAGCATAACCTCCTTTTGTTCGCACCTCCTCCATTTTTTTCCTGACATCATTGGTGATTCTGTTATCTCTGATTTTCCTTGTGTAAATCCATCAATGGATGCATCTACTTCTGACCATTTGCAGAACACACATGATGTAATTCCATCATTTGATAGCGGAGAGGACAAGTCCTTCATCGAAAATCCACTTGATTTTTCATCTACTTTTTCTAGAAACGCAGAGGGTGAACATTCTTTCTTATCATCTACCCCTCTATTTGATTCATCAAATCATGAGGATGCCAACAAACATCCTGAATTTTTTGATCATGGTTGTCGTGAGCTCTGTACTTCTTCATTTGATCACGATGTTGACTCACTCACTATTAATCTGTCTAAGCCACTGGTCTTCGATGATATATCCATTGACAAAGTGGAAACCCTGCAGGATGTCAAGGAACTTTAGTTTGAGTTGATGGTTATGTCAGGCCCTCGTTGTCCTAAGGTTAGTTCCACTTCCAATCAAAAAAATTTCAAAACATCCAAGGCTCCTCATCACTCATCTGTATGCACTGAGGATCAATCCAACACATAGATTTCGCTTCCTCCATCGAAACCACATGATCCCATCAATTGCACACTAGAGGAATCATTCATAGCAAGCACACTTGCAAGGCATAAGTTGTCTCTTTTTTTCATGTTTTATTGTCTACTGTAGTCAAGAGAGTGCATATGATTATCATCTGTATGCAGTGTGTCACAACACCATGGTAAGTTTGTAGAGTGTTTGTCTTTCGCTTTCACTCTTTTCATTTTTATGGACGCGTTTAAACTCAGAGTGTGTTGGTATTCATTGTTATATCTTTTATGTCTGTTGGTTCGCTTGACTTTGCTTCTCGTGAACCATGCCTTCACCAACATGGGCTAGCCAATGCGTCGGTGGCTGCATTGGAAATATCACTTCACATGAGTAGGCCCATGTACTGTTTAGCATAGGAGTAGGAGTAGTGTTTTCTTTCTTGCTTGTATTTGCTTTATAGTTTGCGTGTTTGTTTTCTTGCTGGCTTAGTTTGGTTTGTTTTCTTGCTCACTTTACTTGCTTGTTGTTTTGTTTTCTTTGCTTACTATTTTTGTTTCATTTGTTTTGTTTACTTAGCATCATGCTATTTCTAGTTTTGTAAATAAGTGTTTCCCTCTACTAAGTTCCAGATTTTGAATGAGTATGTGGCTGAGATCCTAATCTGAAATGGAGCAGATTGATAATGTTGTGCTAATTCCCCATTCATAATAAAACCCAATATTCTTATCATTTGCTTATCAAGTGCTTAAGGATTCACCATGTTTTCTTAATTAACCAATTCCCATGAGAGTTTCTTATGCAAATGTTATAAAATATTTAACATAAAACATATGCTGAACAATAGCAAAATAATATCAAAGAACATGAAAATACAACACTCAACACAAAGATTTGATGAGGAGTTCACCCCTCCTAGGCTACGTCTCCTTGGTCCAACTTCCAATGCTTGGGCGTCTCTCTTATGCTCAAAATTACAATAAAAGTATGTTTACAATGCTCAAATGCCTCTACAACCTGTCTCAATGAGTTCATAATACTCAAAAATGGCTATCTAACCTCTTTTTGCATCCAATTTGGATAAGAAATGAAGAAGTTATGACTTCTCCTAGTTCTCCTACTATTTGTTCCACAAGTTGCTCCAAAATCGACACAATCCTACAAATTCGCTCCAAAATCCACTAACTAAGTGAGAATTTGGCCGCATTGTAGGCCATAACCTGTCAGTCGTATCGCAAATCGCAATCGACAAGTGTTATGAGCTCTTATGGTTTGTGAATAGAAACAAGCAATTTGTGATTGCGATATCACGAACCTGATAGGATATTAAATCGCAACCTATAGTGGCATCGCATCCAGGAACTATTGTATTTCACAATCGGTGAAGTTTGGTAGGCTAAGGGCCTTGTTAACACGGTGGAATGTTGCGATAGCGATATTGCGGACCTAGCGAGACATTAAACTACAACATATAAAATATCACATCCGTGCAATCTATTTCTCATCGTAATCGACAGAGAACCAGGTCTTAAAGTCTACGACCTTATTTTTCATGTGATATGTGATTGTGATATCGCATCGCAACCCGACCTGCTGGGGCCAATTTCTGCATGTCAGTCCTTTCTTGCGATTGCAATATGCGATATCGCAAATCATAATCGGCACTCCCTGGGGGTCGATTCTTAACCCGATACACCTGCTACCTACAATACACGATATTCAAGAGCTAATAATGGCCTGCCACTTGGCACCTCCTCATTCCCTGAAGACCTTGCCACATCATCCTAATCCTGCCATGTAGACAAGTCAAATTTGAACTTTGACTTGCTATAACTTCTGTATACAAACTCAGATTTGAGTGACGTTCACACTGTTGGATTTACAATGACAAGCTCTTCAATCTAAATTTGAGTTTAATAAGATTCTGAAACTTTCATTTTTGAGCATAAACTTGAGCACCTGATCACTCCTCCCCATTAGAAGCCTTTTGGACCCAAAAAGATTATATTCAATTATGGAACAGATGAGGGTATTGTTTCCTCACCTTCCCCTCTTCAATCCATTTTTCCTTTGATGGATTTGTACCTTTGAGACCCACTCGAAGATAATCAAAATTTCCCCTTTTTGATGACCTCGTTCTTCTATCAAGTATGGTGTCTAGCTGAAGCTCATCAAGAAATTCTGGAGAAAAATCTTCAATTGATGGAATTTGTACATTTTCTCCTTGATCTTGAATCAAAGGAGGCTCATACAATCTCAAATTTTCAACATTAATAATGGAATAAATTTGAATATATGAAGGCAAATTAAGCTTGAAAGCATTATTACCAATCTTTTCCAGAATTTTAAATGGACCATAACAAATTGGTTTTAGATTTTTACCTTCACCTTGAAGCCTTTCCTTGCTAATGTATAGCCAAACTTCATCACCTACTTGAAATTGATGATCCACACAATGCTTATCATGCCTTTCCTTATACTTGCCTTGACTCTTTTCTAGTTGTTCTTGAACTGTTTGGTGAATCAACTGAATTTGCTCAATGAATTTCTTTGCTTTGTCTATGTCACTATGTCCATCTACAACTACATCTTTCTCAAAGATGAAATCCAAAGGTGATTTAGGAAAATAACCAAGACATGCCTCAAAAGGTGAAGTTAGAGTAGAAGAGTGTTTTTCTCGATTGTAAGCATGCTGAATATAATGCAACTGTTCATCCCACAACTTAGGATGTTTGCTACAATATCCTCTTAGAAAAAGAATAATTTCCCTGTTAACCACTTCACTTTGACCATCTCTTTGCAGATGGAAGGTTTTACTTTTCTTCAACTTGGTGTTCATCAAGTTCCATAAACTTGACCCAAAATTCCAAACAAATTGGGAATCACGATCACTTACAATAGTAGTAGGTAATCCAAAATGAACCCATACATTTTGAAAGAAAATTTAAGTTGTTTGTTCAGATGTATTTTTTTCTACAAGGCATTAATACGCACATCTTGTTGAACCTATCCACAACTACATACAAATAATCATGACCTTTTCTTGATAAAGGAAGACCTCCTACAAAATCCATAGAAACACGTTTCCATGGATGTGAAGGCATTGGAAGTGGTGTGTACAATCCTAGTTTCCCATTACTAGGCTTACTGACTGCACATAATCAACAACCTTTGATAAAAAGTGACACACTTTCAAGCATACGAGGCCAGTAAAAATACCTCTGAAGATTTGCCAATGTTTTACTTACACCAAAATGTCTAGCAATAAGAGAACTGTGTGCTTCCCTTGTGACATTTACTCTCTCTCCCTGTGGAACACAAAGTTTTCCTAAATGATACAACAGATTATCATGTACATGGTAGTTTAATTCCTCAACTTGGTGGCCTTGACTCGATTTTGAATACACCTCTTAAAAGTCAACATCATGTGTGTATTGTTCAACATAACTTTCAGGAAAAACATAATTATTCTTGAGTAAAATGGCTACATTAACAACAGGTCTAGAAAGAATATTAGCAACTCTGTTATAAATACCTTTCTTTTACCTGATTACCAATTGGAATTGTTGTAAGAATCCCATCCAACGAAAGTGCCTTGATTGCTACAATTTTGTTTGAGATTGTAGATTTTGCAAAGGTTGATGATCGATGTGAATCATGGTTTCTTTTCCCATCAATTAATTCTTCCATTTCTTCACACTTTTCACTAATGCGTAAATATCTTTATCGTATGTAGGATAGTTAATAACAACACCATTAAAAATATTAGAATGAAATGAAATGGGCTTACCATGTTGTAGAAGAACTGCACCCATGGCGTAGTCACTTGCATCTATTTGTATTTCAAATGGTTGTTTCAAATTTGTCAATCCTAAAACTGGGGTTGAACTAATCTTTTGTTTTAAATCATCAAATTATTTTTTTGTTTGCCTCCCCACTGGAAGAAAACCTTCATGCTGGTTAAAGCATGTAGTGGAGCTACTATAGATGAGAACTTGGCAATGAACTTCCTCCAGTATTATGTTGCTCCCAGAAAACTCCTTACTTCTGTTACTGATTTGGGTATTGGCCAATTTACAATGACTAAAACTATAGAGGGCTCAATCTTCAGCTCACCTCCTGCAATTGTGTGGCCCAAATACGCTAAGGAAGTTTTCCTGAATTCACATTTAGACATCTTCAAAAATAATTGTTCTTTTTTCAATACATCCAACACTTTCCTCACATGCTTGACATGCTCTTGTCGTGATTTGTTGAATATCAAAATATCATCTAAATAGAAAATTACAAAGTCATATAGAAAGGATCTTAAAACATCATTCATAACTCTCATGAATGTAGCTGGAGCGTTGCAAAGACCGAAAGGCATAACCAACCACTCAAACAATCCATGTTTGGTTTTAAAAGAAATCTTCCAAATATCCTCCTCAGCTATTCTAACTTGATGATATCTACTTCTCAAGTCTAATTTATTGAAATATTTTTCATTCTTCAATTGATCTAGCAAACCATTTATCCTGGGTAGTGGGTATCGATTCTTTATGGTAATTTTATTCAAAGCTCTATAATCTACACACATGTGTCAGGTTTCATCTTTCCTGGGTACCAAAACAATTGGTGAACCACATGGAAAAGTAGAGGGATGAATTACACCTTTATCTAACAATTCTTGGACTTGTTTCTTAATTTCTAAACTTTCTAAAATTGACATTCGATACATACCAATGTTTTGGAGTGGACAGTCTTGTTGTAGCTGAATTTTGTGCTGAGATCCCCTTTTTGGTGGAAATTCCTTTGGTTCTTGAAACATGTCTCCATATTGATTGATCACATCAACAAATTTAGCTTTGAGCTTCACGTCACAGCCTACAAAGGATTCATGGTCCGTGTCATTATTCTACTTAACCATAAGGAGCACGAGATTCTTGCTAGAATTGACCAGTCGCTTCATTTTCCCTACACTTGCTAAAGATAGATTAATATTTCTACGATGGGCTCTCACAATGTACTCCACTTCGTCTTTGAACAAATGATATTTTTTCTTAAATATAAGGAAAATGGCTTTCTTGTAATACAAATAAGGGCTTCCCAGCACAATTCCGAAAATATCCAGCGACACTACATCTAATTCGACTTCATCAACGAAATTGGAAGTAATAGAAAACCTGAAAACGTGTTTCCTTGTGACCTGAAGATTTTCATCCTTAGTTATCCAACCCAATGGATACGGTTTATGATGAGGCACGGTTTCTAGATTCAACTTTTTGACGAAGTCTGTAGAAATTAATTTTTCCTAGGATCCAATGTTAAACAACATATCAATCTTGGCGTGTTTGGAAATAACTCTAATATGGAGCAATTCAATTCTGTTTTCCTCATTTTAAGAGTTATTGGACTTATTTGCTGCATTGGTGCTTGCCACGAATTCCTCTTTGCTTGCTTTTGCCACAGATTTTCCTTTAGTGACTGTGGTTGCAATATTTGCGTCATCACCTGAGTCAAAACCCAAGTCTTGTTGTACAATAACGTTTGTCTTCTATTTCCCTTTATTGTTAAATTTCTTCAGTCGTAATTCAAGACGAAGCTTCTAGTAATGCGCTTCATCATGACCCTCTTTGGAACAATTATTGCACATGGGTTTCTCCCCTTCTTTCTTAACATAAGTATTTTTCTTCTGCTTTCCTTTGAAAGTCTTTCCTTTTGCACCACTATGGAATGGGTTCTTCTGACCTTCTTCTTGTACATTTTTCCCTCTTGCTTCGAGGTGTGTATCTTGAACACATACCTCATTAAGATTCGTGGGATTAAACATAATAATGGTATGTCAAGATAGCTATGCAAACCTCCTATATATTTCAACAAAGTATCTTGTGACTGCAAGTCTACTCCTAGCACAACAACTCTTCTCCTAAAATCTTGAGTATAATCTTGCACATTTTGACCCCTTAACTGTCTGAAATTTTTCCAATTCGTGATAGCTTTTTGCATATGGGCTAAAGGGTATAATTTTCTTTTTATAGCAACAATGAAACCATACCAATTAATAAATATCTTACCATGTTTTTTTATCTCGTCTTGAGTCCTTGATTCCCACCATACAAGTGTTATACCCTCCATTCTCAATGAAGCCAAATGAATTTTGATATCATCCTCTTGAAGGTTCTGAATTCTACAATACACCTCCAACTGGTTATCCAGCTTTTCTGTATTACTTCCCCATTGTACATAGGCAACTCAAATTTAACATCAAGCTCTAGAAAAAGTGATTACCAGTTCCTTTTACAGAATGATGACGAGTATGAGTAAGGGTTGTATTAGTGTAAGAGTGTGAATATGCTTTCAAAGTAGAAGATGTAGAACATGGTGGAGAGGGTGGAGGCTTGTCTCCATTCCAATTACCTCCTTTTCCATTACCTCCTCCTGAAGAACCTTCTCCTTTGCGAGGTTTGGAACTTTATCCTTGCAATATGTTATTCCTCTCTTCATAGGGGACCTTCACCATCTTTGTCATATCAAAGAAAGCCTTTCTGAAGGTATTCACACCTTCTGTCATGATAGGTTCTCCTTCATGAGACATGGTCTCTGAAAACTCAACTGCAACTTGAGGATGTACTGGTGTAGAAGACTTTGGCAACCTTTATCTTCTTCCACTTGACCCAACTTCATGGCTTCCAACCAGATTTCCTTCACCTCTTTTGAGTTTTAACCTTGTAAGCATGACATAAACTTGCAAACAATTAAATCCTTCTTTCACAAAGAAAATCTAGTAAGCAAAAACCAATGCTCTGATACCAACTTGATCTGAAATGGAGCATATTAGTAATGTTGTGCTAATTCCCCATTCAAAATAAAACCCAAGATGCTTATCATTTTCTTATCAAGTGCTTAAGGATTCACCATGTTTGCTTAATTAACTGATTCCCATGATATTTTCTTATGTAAATGTTATAAACAATTTAACATAAAACATATGCTGAAAAGCAAAAAAATAACAACAAAGAACATCAAAATATAACACACAACATAGGGATTTCATGAGGAGTTCACCCATCTTGGGCTACGTCTCCTTGGTCCAGCTTCCAATGCTTGGGCCTCTCTATTATGCTCAAAATTACAACAAAAGTGTGTTTACAATGCTCAAATGCCTCTGAAACCTATCTCAATGAGTTCAAAATACTCAAAAATGGCTATCTAGCCTCCTTTTGCATCCAATTTGGATAAGAACTAAAGAAGTTATGACTTCTCCTAGTTCTCCCACTATTTGTTCCACAAATTTCTCCAAAATCGACATAATCTTACAAATTCGCTCCAAAATCCGCTAACTTAGTGAGAATTTGGCCATGCTGCGGGCCATAAACTATCGGTCATATTGCAAATCATAATCGACAAGTGTTTCCGACTCTTATGGTCTGTGAATAGAAACGGGAAATTTGCGATTGCGATATCACTGACCCGACAGGATATTAAATCACAACCTATAGTAGCAGTGCATCTGGGAACTATCGCATTTCATAATCGGTGAAGTTTGGTGGGCTGAGCATCTTATTAACACAGCGGAATGTTGCAATAACGATATTGTGAACCCGACGGGACATTAAACTGCAACATATAAAATATCGTGTCCAGGAAATCTATTGCTTATCGCAATCAGCGGAGAATTGGGTCTTAAAGTCTGCGACCTTATTTTTCCTACAATATGTGATTGTGATATCGTATTACAACCCAACCTGTCAAGGGCCAATTTCCATACGCTGATCCTTTCCTGTGATTGTGATATGCAATATCACAAATCACAATCGCCACTGCCTAGGGGCCGATTCTTAACCCGATCCACCTGCATCCTATCATATGCGATATGTGAGGGCCATTGGCGGCCTACCACTTGGCACCTCCTCATTTGATGAATACCTTGCCACATCATCCCAATCCTACCATGTAGACAAGTCAAACTTAAACTTTGACTTGCTCTTACGAGCTCTTCAATATGAAGCTAAGTTTAACAAGATTCTGAAACTTTTATTTTTGAGCATAAACTTGAGCACCTAATCAGATCCAAAGAGTCTTATGACACCACATCACTTGGCCAGTCTTGCGTCCATATTCTCTGTGCTTGACTATAACCTTTGGTCGATGAAGTCTTCATGGGAAATATGAGCTGTCTACAATGGAAGCTTGGGTCCAACCATGAACCTCTGTCCACATTGGGAAACTCCATGCTTTTACTCAACCTTCTTCTCTATGTGTTCAATCTCATCCAATTAGTAGAAGTGGAGAAGGGGAAAATCTAAATGAGAAAACCTATGTTAGAGGTCTTACATGCTTCTCTGAAGGAGCAACCTCTTATTCTCTCAATAAGTTGGGATCTCTCTTCTGCCCCCAAAATTAAATAAGTGAATATGCATAGTCCTCTTAAAAATACTAAGGCGAGAGAAGAGAAAGGATTCCTGCGCAGAGACGTGAAGCATGCAACTCCACCAGGGTACTAACCAGGATCGTTAGTAGTGGAGCAATGCATGTGTTCTTGCATGACTTCACCAGGGTATTGTCCAGGCTTGCTGGTAGCGAAGCAACACCAGAGATGAAAACTTATACTCTATTTTTTTTTTTAACTCGCGAGCCAAACTACCCTTTCTGATTTCAAAACATTGTGATCAAGTCGAAACTTGTTGTTTTGTTTGACTAAGTTGGTGAAAGGTGAACCATGTATGTCCATGGGGTAAGTGGGGAGGCCAAAGTAACCCACACAATGATTCAATACTCCTCAAAATAACAAGGCCTTGTACTATCAATAGACCAAACAAGAGAAGCTGGAGTTAAACCGGTGTGTCACCAAGTGTTGTAGTAGCTGCAAAACCCTCAAAAATATTGGCTTGCATCCAATTTCAGAGCCTTCCTTGGGTTCTTCCTTGATGTTTGCAAGCACTCGGGCTCATCCCGTGAGCTTGTGTTGAGTGTTTGTAACCTCCTTTCTTGACCATTCAACGAACATGTTTTTGCATTTTGATCACAATGTCATGCTTGTAGTCATGTTTTGACCATGCACAAGGTCCGCCTTCATGTGTACAATTCGTGTCCACTATGTAAAAATTCATCACACTCACACACGAAGTTGTATGCATTGTCACACAAGCATCATCGCGGTCGTTCAATAATCTATCACAAGTGTCATGTTTGTCGCTCACACCATCGGTCAAACACACTGAGTGTATGTTGTCTTGTTGGTTTGAGGTATCTTGTCCTCAAGTCATGTAGATTGTGTGTTTGCAAGGTCATACATGTATGAAGTCACTTGTTCACACACTTGGTCATCTTGTTGAAGCTTTGTCGATCGGACCATGCTCCAACATTCAGACATCCACTAAGTTGCATTACATAGTTTCAGCTCTTAGTGATTATGTACTGCTACCTAGAATTGCGTAGAGCTTGAGGCTGCCTCCCAGGTAGTTTGCACTGTGAAGCCTTGGATTCGAATCTACCGATTGTCATTGAGAATAGCACAAAAGTTTCCCATCAAGCCATTTAAATCTGTGCTTCCTACAAGCACACCAACTTTGTCTCTAGTTGGTCAACCGCAGAGTTTTACCCCTTGCAGTGACCTCGGGCCTCACTCCCCCAAAAATTTTCCCAAAAGATGTAAATCATGCCCACTCTACTGACGGAGGAAACTGCGCAGACATGCTAGAGAGACACCTTGTGTCCGTCACTGTCTCCCTCAAAAAATTATGCATCTTTTCCATCTAGTCATCCAGTCAGCTGGCCTATTGGTCGCCCACAAAACTATGCAGTTTTCATGAGAAGTTCTCCATCTGCCCAACATCCCACTCATCTTAGAAACTATGCAAAGTATGTTTAGTAGGCTAGCCTCCCGGAATTACGTATTTTTTACCAGTAGCACTCTTGCAGCCCGCTACCAACTCCCTAGAAAAATTTCACAATTTTTATCAGCAGCACTCGTGCAGTCCGCTTCCAGCTCCTCGGAGAAATTGCGTAGTTTTTGTTGTCAATCCCCCTCTGCTTCCTACACTACCTCCCTAAAAAAATTGCACAAATCTTCCCTTCAGCCGAGCTAGATCCCATGAACAATCACTGCTGATCTAGATCGTACATCTTAGCCTCCCAATGACCTCTGCACAATTTTCACGGAAGTGCCTGGAGCTCGCATCCTGACTTGAAATATGCCTTGCATAGTTTCAGAGCCTTGTTCTCTCTCTCGGTCACCTACTGTTGTAGGGAAAAGTATCCGACTCGGATGACCCTATCCCACTCTAAGGGTGATAGTACCTCAGCAACAACTGTAAAGAAAACTACTTAAGGTTTACTTCTTTACGAAAGCAAGAGAGAATGAAGAAATGCACTAACCGTTGCCTTGCGCTTAATGTCGAATCCAAACTCTTCTCTTTGCTGCTTGCTCCCAGCTCCTTGCTCTTTTGCTGGCCCAGCTACAATGAGATCTTGCAAAATAACAAAGAAGGAAACTAAAAGAAGCATGCAATCATAACTGATTCAAGGATTAGCATAAATCAAATATACAATTATCACAATACATCATTGAAACAAGTGCATATAAAAGAACCTCAATAGCTTTTATTAATGGAAGAAGTAAAGTTCTGAGAATGTTACAACCATTGAAGGCCCCAATCCAGCAACACCTCCCAGCAGAAAGAATTTCTCCTCTTCACCTCCTTCAAGCAATCACCCAATAGTTCTATAGTGAAACCAACAACATATCATTACTTTGCACAAAATTCCAGCCTTCTGAGCTCATAGGAGAGAGCTCAATATATAGATGAATTGAGAAAGGATGAGTTAGCTTGCAACTGATGTGTAGCTGCCTTGTGTCCTCTCTCTCTTCAGTTGATCTTCAGTTCTTGAGTCCACTTGGAGAACCTTGCTTCCACTTGGAGAAACAGAGCCTCTGACTCATCACAAGGCGAAATCCCTGATCCAAGTGTCATTTTTGGAAGATTCCAGAGCAATGACTCAGTGTGCCACTTGTCCCATCTCGCTCAGCGCAGGTGGTCTTTGTTCTACCTGCTTTGCAATGCAGGTACACCATGGAGGAGTTGAGTTTCAGCGCAGAAGCCTAGTGGAGCACTTGCTTTGATTTCAGGATTGCTTGTTTTTGAGTGTTTTCAGGTGGAGAACTGATCTGAGAGCTGTTGGTTTGCTGACCTTGTTCCTCTAGGGGTAGGAACATCATGTTTAGGGACTTTGGATCCCTTGGATTATTGACAATTCATGCCTGATGATGCAAGGCACAAAATTGTCTATAACAGATGCCCCCTAAAGTATGAGGTCGTTTATCGGGTGAAATGCTTTATTAGGAGGATCCGAAGTTCATTCAATCTGCTGAGAAGTGTCCTGTAATAAGATACAATACAATACATTATTTTTCATACTTTTTCATGATCTAGCTGAGGCGGGCATTCCCATGCTCAGCTTTATAAATTCATTTTGGTACATAGAACAGACGATCGTCTGATGGTAGACTGATAATTCTCTACTGAAATTATCATCCTTTGAGAAGGATGATCATCTGCTGCAATGATGTACATATCAAATGTCTTTATGTCCTGAATATATATCGCAGCCCGGATGGATGAAACTAGATCCGGGGTCTCCAATCTCTTCCGATCTTCACTCGATGTACAAGTTAATCCATGTGAGGATTTCTTGAAGTCGAACATGGAAAGACATCGCTTGATTACCGGTCAATGATGTAAACCGTTAACAAGCGCGAGAGGAATCACCGATAAGGATGATGACCCTCAAGGTATGGCAGTACAATTCACATGGTGGGAATAAAGGACTTGGCGTCGACCACCATGCAAAATCTTCTGGTCGAAGGTCATTGATGTATACCTGTCGCCGGAAGTGAGAAACTTGCCATTGAGGCATGCAAGGTTCAAAGTACTGAAGGGGTTGTTCCTAGATCAACTCCTTGGATAATGAGCTGATGTCGACAAGGAACGATCCGTCAAAGGAGGGCCTTAATGAATCCCACATCAGTGACACGGAACGGAGCTAGTGATTGTGATGAGGTGAAAACAAACTGTGATGTATGATTCAGGGTGGCGGTCATGAAATGGATGAAAGACAATGTATGGCAGTGGATGGGACACGGTTGACTCTTTGCAGAACAACATCTCTTGAACATATAACGACACTGATGTGATGGATCGGTAGCATTACCCCAAATGTGGATGGTGTGGCGAGGACCATGGTGATGAGACCGGTGAATGAAACAACCCAACCCGATGTGATACGGAGGACAAAGTGTCATGTTCAAGAGCGACTTGCTACCATTAAACCTGTGAGGTTCTCCCAATTTTTCCCCAGTCATTGCTGACCAGTACCTCTTTATTTTTGTCAAGCTTGAGGAGGATAACATATGCTTGTTCTATATCCTGCCCTTCGGGCAAGCCCATCGCTATGTTTTCACGAGCCTAGCGATAGGGAAACTCGTTCTCGTCTAAAGACAAGTTTGTCGCTATTTAATGAATTTAACGAGTCTAACGACAAGGATAACTCGGTCCTTTTCATTTTTAGAGAGTCTGAAAAGGTACATAAGTCAACTCCAGAATTCCTTTTTCGTCATCTAATCCCTTAAGTCCGAAAAAGTATAAAACAATACAGAAGGGATGAATTTTCGATTGCTTTAACGAGCCGAACAAAACAAGCGCTCGATCTTTTTGTGCAATAATCCCTCAGGTCCAAAAAGATTAAAATCTAGAGGAGGGATAGCTCTTCCGGTTGCTTTAATGAGCTGGAAGGCCAAAACTCGGCAAACTTTTCATATTTTACGAGTCAGTGAAAAGAGCTCAAAGAAGACTCGTCTTTTGAGGAATGAGTGATGAACAGGGCAGCAGCAGATTCCAGGTATAGGTTGGAATATTCCAATCACGACAGTGTTACAAGGATGGCTAAGTGAAATCACTCTTCGCAGCTATTCCTCAAAATGGGTAAACAATCATATGGAGGTGAACGATCGGCCAAATGACGGTGGAGGTGGTGGGTGCAAACACGACCAAGGCTTTTATGGCTGATAGGTTACATTTACCAAGGTTATTTACCGGGAAGTTCATTTTTTAACGAGCTTAAACTTGCTCAAAAGCTTATGTTTATTTTTTAACGAGCATGAACTATGACACTAAAACTGCTGGGAGATAAGTTTGCATGCCCCCAGCATAATAATGCAAATCGAGGTGTATGCCCCCCAAGCTTCATTGCATCCAACTCGGTGGTTGGAATGAAGGTTTACCTTGGGGATTTGTTTCATTTTTTTTTTAATGAGGTTGACACAAGATAGGAACTATCCTCGACTTCTTGTTTCATTTTTTAACGAGGTTGACACAAGATAAGAACCGTCCTCGGCTCCTTGTTTCATTTTTTAACGAGGTTGACACAAGATAAGAACCGTCCTCGGAGCCCACTGTATTTACAGTATTTCTATTAGGGCGATGATCCATGCCGACAAAATATTTAGGAATCTTCCGAATCCAACCAGAAGATTGGATTAGATTTCATTTTGTAGGTTTCCACCGTGGCCACTCTCGCCAGATTATTTGGAGGCGGTAGGGCGAAAGTACCCATTAAGGCAGGGTCTTTTAGGAGGCCTACTCCGATATTTTGGAGCGAATGATTCCTTCCATGGATCATTGGAATGCTTCCCGTAACTTGTGGACTGCTGGGGAGAAAAGTTTGTTGGTCGACGATTGTAATTCCTCCTTGGAAGGGAAATGCAATCTTCCTGAAGTAGGTCGACACAACTGCGGCCATGGCATAGATCCATGGTCTTCCAAGTAGGATGTTGTAATCGAGGTTTCCATCAATTACTTCAACATCAATTCCTACTGTTTTGCCCCCCAGTTCAACTTGCAAGTTACTTAAAATCCCGTATGGAGTGTATGATCGTCCATCAAATGCTTTTAACGTCGTTGACGATTTCGACAAGGGTGGTGAGCCTAAATCTTTCCAGCAACTCATCGACATAAGACATGTAGATGCCCCCTCATCAATAATTGTTCGATGAACAGTTTTGTTGAGGGCTTTCACTTGAATAAGGAAAGCTAGTTGAGCTGGTACCTGAGGGTCATATCCTTTATGATCAAAGGCCACAAGATTGGAATCCATTGGGCCAATCCCACCTATTGCTGATAGTAAAGCTTGCTCTTGGGAGGGGCAATTTTGTGGTACCTCAAGTGTCGACATAGTGGACGGCGATTGGGCCAGGTCCTTTACTATATTATAATTCTGTGCTCCTTTGGCACGAGGATTAAATATCGATTTGTGTACTACTCCCTTTGGCGACTTTATCATTGGCTCAGGAACGATGGGCGGCACAACTTCGGTCAAAGTTGTTGTTGAGCTACTAGGTCGTTCATTAACCTTGTTGTTCGACAGCTTTGGATTCCCGTAATCTTTATTCCTTGTCAAAGCATTATTCTGTTGCTTTGAGGTAGACAACATAAGCACTTGGGATCCGGAAGCATTTTGATTAGCAACCAGATTTTGACCTGGATTAGGAAACGGATCAGTCAATACTGCTGGGGTTTCTGAACTCTTGAAGAGTTTCTTAACTTCAGCTATATGTGGACAATATTTCGTCCAATGATCCTCATCGCATATATGACACCCTGCCGGGGGTTTCCTTTTTCTCCCTGTCTTTTTCTTCTTGCCCCCTGGTTGCTTCAGTTTTTTTCCCTTGTCGGTCGACATGGCATTTACTTCCGAGGCAAGAAGTTCTTCATTTGCATTTTGACTAGAAATTTTGTGCTTTCCAATCACGCCATTACCGGCGCGAGTGTCATTGTTTGATTTAGGAGGAGGAGGAATTGAGAATTCCGGTCTAGGGGCGTCAGGTATTTTTTCGTAGAGCGTGCCAGACTGAGTATAGACCAAGTCTAGATATTGCGCACGAGCGATAACTTGCTCTTCCGTTACGACTCCTCCCTTTGCCACATCTTCCGTTATAGCGGGAAGTAACGACTTGATAAACCATTCAGCTAATAGCTGATCAGGAACGTACATTTTTACCATCCTACGACGACGTCGCCACTCATGTATATGATCAGATATGTGGGTGGCAGTCGTCTGTTTGAAATTGGTAAGGAGTTCTGTTCCCGTTTCATACCTTATCGGTAATTGAAAATGGGTTAAAAAGGTTGTGGCTAAGGTACTGAAGTTGTCGAACGAAGCTCTAGGCAATTTAATGTACCATTTGCCGCTGGACCCGTTAACGTCCTCTGAAAGAGGCGAAGTCTTATCAAATCATCATTCAGGGTGTTCGATGAACACCATAGATGGAATGTCATCACATGATTTGACGGATCTTCACCCGGATTTCCATTAAATTTAGGAATGTCTGATGGAAGTTTATGCGGAATCGTTGGCCACCAAGGGGCATAAGCAATTGGATCATTCTTCAGCCGGTTTAGATCTGGTAATTCTAGAGTTGCTACAAAGGGCAACTGTTGATTCAGGTTAGGCGAAGCATATCCAGGATAAGATGGAATCGCCTGAGCAGTGGGTCTTTGCATACCAACATAATGTTGGCAACTTTGACAAGGTTGATGGGCATAACCATTATAGTATGGTTGCCCATTACTTACAAAGACTTGTTTCTCAGGTCCTTGACATGATTGCTGGAATGGCGGTTGTTGAGTTTGAACCAGCTCTGGTTGTTGGACCATTTGCTGATGCCCAATACTAGATGATTGACCAAGATGAGGAGTCACAGTACTTGTTTGATCCTGAGTCGCTCCGGATAAGGAGGCACTGACCTGAGGTTGCGATTGAGATGTCGAGACAAGAGGCTGTTGTATGGCAACCTGAGAAACTTGGGGTTGACATACAGTAGGTAGCGCTTGTACTTGCGACGCAATCACCATACCAGGTATAGCGGCAACATTCGACACAGGGTGGACTGGTTGCATTGAATATGTACCTCTTGGTTGCTGAGGCAGTATTGGTACCCAACTGCTGGATGTAATTCCAGTTTGACCTGAATTTTGTTGTAAACTCCCATATGGTTGTTCTCCAGGGGGGAACAATGAAAAGGCATACTGTCCTCCATATGGTGGCAATCCAGTATTTAAAGGGTAGATTGGCCTTTGAAGACACATTGGATTGATTTGTTGAGTTTCAACATAAGAAATACCAGATGATAATCCGGACGAAGAAATAGGAACTAACCATGTCATCGTCCCTGATGGGACTCCGGCTTGTTGTTGACAATTTTCCGGGACAGATGGTATACCAGCGAACATCGTTGGAGTAGCAGCAGGAGGCTCTGTTGCTGCTGTGTCAGACGACACAGTCCTAGATGTCGACGGTTGTTCAGACATATCTAGTCTATCCAAAAGATTTCTTAGCGATTCTACAGGAACTTCCACTTGCGGTGGACTAACTTCGAAGATCAACGAGGGAAGGGTGATGATTATTCCGCTTAAAATAAATTTTATAACGACGCTTTAGACACAACTTTCTTTTTCAGTTTTAAAGAGTCGAGAAAAAGCTAAAGATGACTCTAGTCTCCTTCGATGTTTTAACGAGCCCGAAGTGAGAAATGCTCGGATGGACTTTTTCAGTTATAGAGTTTGAAAAAGGCCAAAAGAAACTGCTCTGGAGATCTAGGCAGAGGGTGTGCCAAACCTTTCGCAAAACCACAGAATACGTTTTACGGTACGGGTGGTCGATCTTCGTGAATGCTGTGTTCACTGCATTGCGATCAGTAGGGCGGCTGACACGGCTTCCTAAGGTTAAGGATATATTCCTATAGGGGTCTCCCAATATATACGCGACGGTACGTGGGAGCACAAGTCCGTATTAGTGCCACCGACTCTCAGGAGGAATCACCCACCTTCGTCGAGATTGACAGTCACTATGTTTAACGACGCCGGAACACGTCTCTAACTTAGACCTCTATGTGTTTGCGTTATGTTTCAAAGCGTTGTTAGGTTCATTCAATATATTTTAAGTTGATCTTTTTTAAAGTTTGCCTTTCAAGGTTCACCACGAGATGTTTGATACAAATTCCTAAATGCAGTCTAAGATGAGAAGCAAGCTTTTTCAAATCTTTTTGACTGATGAAAATCTTAACTACTGAGGGAGAAGAAAGGCATATCTTTTCACACAGTTCATATAGCACAAACTAATGCACTTTCTCCTAAATCGTCATGCAAACCTTTTCAAATGCAAAATGCACAATGCATGTATTTTCTTTTCCCTTTCTTAATGTTGATGTATTACAAAAAGAAAGTTGTTATTTAACTTTGATTTCGATTTAAAGCGAAAACAAACAAGCTTGTCCAAAATCAAAAGACACCTTAAGATTTACTTGTTTAATCACTGGAAATACATGAAATCAAACCATAATGACGAAAGTAAAAAGACTAATCAGCTATGGACAGCAAACAAGCTAACTCTTTAGACCAACAAAATGCCTAACACAGGTTCAGATCTAAGAGGCCAAAGCAAGACTAGTTCACTTTCGTTATGGGAAATTGTAAATGGTGTAAGAAATACAAAAGAACAAGTACAATTTCGTTATATAACAGAGGCGGAATGATAGCAAGTAAGGTTGGTTTCAGAACAGGTACAAGACTGGTAACTGGCTGCAAAATCTATAGTGAAAACAAGCAAGAAAAAGGGAGGAAACCCTAAATGCACAAGGCAAAATTGGGCCAACGCAGGTGCTGCACAGCCAGTCTGGCTCTCAGCGCAGGTAGCCCCTTCGGGACCTGCGTTGCAAAGCAGGTAGCCTGTGTACTACATGCTTTGGAAAACGAAAGTTGCGTTTTCTCAGTTTCCGGGTCACAATTTTCTCAAAAATTCACAGTTTTTGCTCAAATCAAAAGCTATCAGTCAAGAACACACTAAGGGATGACAAGGAAAATGAAAAGCTATCACTAAGAGCTTACAAGGATCCTTGTAGATCAGCTCTTCAAATCATGAACATGCTCAGAAATGAGCTAGAGTAGCTGCCCTCTACTTCGCTTTTGATATAGTCAAAAGCTTTTTCGATTTGGTACTCTTTTGTTCAGGAAATGAATAGAAAAATACTACAAACAATCAAACAGATACGATTCCCCAGTGGAGTCGCCAGTTTGTTGTAGGGAAAAGTATCCGACTCGGATGACCCTATCCCACTCTAAGGGTGATAGTACCTCAGCAACAACTGTAAAGAAAACTACTTAAGGTTTACTTCTTTACAAAAGCAAGAGAGAATGAAGAAATGCACTAACCGTTGCCTTGCGCTTAATGTCGAATCCAAACTCTTCTCTTTGCTGCTTGCTCCCAGCTCCTTGCTCTTTTGCTGGCCCAGCTACAATGAGATCCTGCAAAATAACAAAGAAGGAAACTACAAGAAGCATGCAATCATAACTGATTCAAGGATTAGCATAAATCAAATATACAATTATCACAATACATCATTGAAACAAGTGCATATAAAACAACCTCAATAGCTTTTATTAATGGAAGAAGTAAAGTTCTGAGAATGTTACAACCATTGAAGGCCCCAATCCAGCAACACCTCCCAGCAGAAAGAATTTCTCCTCTTCACCTCCTTCAAGCAATCACCCAATAGTTCTATAGTGAAACCAACAGCATATCATTACTTTGCACAAAATTCCAGCCTCCTGAGCTCATAGGAGAGAGCTCAATATATAGATGAATTGAGAAAGGATGAGTCAACTTGCAACTGATGTGTAGCTGCCTTGTGTCCTCTCTCTCTTCAGTTGATCTTCAGTTCTTGAGTCCACTTGGAGAACCTTGCTTCCACTTGGAGAAACAGAGCCTCTGACTCATCACAAGGCGAAATCCCTGATCCAAGTGTCATTTTTGGAAGATTCCAGAGCAATGAATCAGTGTGCCACTTGTCCCATCTCGCTCAGTGCAGGTGGTCTTTGTTCTACCTGCTTTGCAACGCAGGTACACCATGGAGGAGTTGAGTTTCAGCGCAGAAGCCTAGTGGAGCACCTGCTTTGATTTCAGGATTGCTTGTTTTTGAGTGTTTTCAGGTGGAGAACTGATCTGAGAGCTGTTGGTTTGCTGACCTTGTTCCTCTAGGGGTAGGAACATCATGTTTAGGGACTTTGGATCCCTTGGATTATTGACAATTCATGCCTGATGCTGCAAGGCACAAAATTGTCTATAACACCTACATCTGAAATAAAATGATAATGCATCATGGTAGACTAGGATACTTATGGATTTGATGTCGTCTCATCATGAGTGATTGTAGATATAGGTATGTGGATGATACATGATGTGACGACAAACAAGATGAACAAGGAGCACATACGAGGAGATTTGTTTACGAATGGATGAATGAAGAATGCATGCAAGGAGATTGTTTCATGAATGGATGAATGAGGAATGCATGCGAGGAGATTTTCTCATGAACGAACGAACACTTGAAGCATGCTAAAGTACAAGAAAGGAGTGATGTGCACATGCAACATCAAGTGAACACTAACTTAGTAGCACTGCAGCTCGACATGCATGCCACCAACAACATGAACATACCAACTTTATCATGTCAAGTCATGTCATGAGTCATCTCGGCCACATTACTACTGTGGGCCACACTGTTGTAATTAATGTAATGTAACATGGAAGTCCAAGAGACCCACATGTAAATATGAAGAGTCATGTAAGTCAAACAATCATGAAGGAAGTTGAACAATGAAAAGGGTTAGTTTTACCCTGGGCTATAAATACCCCTCATTTGTACATGCAAAAGACTTTTCACCTTGGCTCCTCCCACATAGCCTTGAGAGTCTGTAATATTTTATTTGAGGAGCGAGAAGTGGCTCCAACGCCTCGCTATCAGGGTTAGTGATGTAATGGTGTATGGATGTTTCTTGGAACTTTCACTTAATTCAGAAGCTTGTTAACAAGCCAACACATTTTCACACATGTATTGTAATTACTTGTAAGACTATTCTTTGGACACTTGTAATGCATGTTTATTTAACATGTATTGAGACAATTCAACTATTTCGATTGTTTTAGTCCATATGCTATTGGAAATGTGTTTTATCAGTTGCTAATATTGTTTCGGTCGTGTGGGCTATCTCGCCAGACACTCGACAAACTCATTCTTGTAAACGTGTTATAATGCTTGTCACACTCATGTGGAATATTCCAATGGGTGTTTTACGTGCTATCTTTTCACCTTGTGTTTGTGACTTCCACATTTATGTGGATTACTCAACCATAATCTATGCATGTCCTATTGTGTTGTGTGTCTCTAGCAGAGTTGGGACTATTCCCTTTCAACCTGAGACTCACTTCCACCCTCTCCCTCTGCGGTGAAAGAAATCTGACACAAGATGCACCAAGCACTCACCAGGCACGTGAACCTCGATGTTTGAAGAAAAAGAAGACCACTCTCACATGCTAACAAGCAATAGCTAAGGCACATCTATAAGATAATGGCTACCGGGCCATCATACCGGATGGGACTCCTACACCAAAAGGTGTGAGGCCTAGTTGGAACTTCATATCAGGGAGATCCCCTGAATGTTGGCGGGTCCATCACCATCAACAACACAATATATTTATACCAGTGGGACACAAAGTATTTCATATGGATTTTCTGAGTTGAGGTCTCAATCCCTTGTTGTTTTTCTAATTTTTCACTTTCTCCATCTTTTCTAGCGAGTTAGTTTATGCCAAATTCTTGGAAATTTGCTTCAGATAAAATTTTAGCTAGCTCCTGCCCCTTGATCAACTTGGTAGGTTTGATATTCATATCATACTCTTGTATTATAGCAATCCGTTTTCCTCTTTTTCCCTCACTATCATGTTGCACCAGGATATCTTTCACAACAATTGTAGGAACATAGGCAATTATATTTGATTGCATGACATAGATTCTAAAATCCTTTAGGGTTTTGACCAAGACATAGCCTTATTTCTCCAAAATATTATATTTTAGCTCAGCATCTCGTATCACCTGACTGAAAAATGCAATTGGTTTCTCATGCCCTTCATCATTCTTTTGCAATAAGACAACAACCACTATGTGAGGGGAAGGAAAAGAAATAATAAAAAATGGTTTTAAATAATTTGGGTTGACTAATACAAGAGCTTTTGTGAAAGCCTTTTTTATTCTAGAAAATTATTCTCAAGCTTCTAAAGTCCACTTCACTTCCTTATCCTTCTTCAACATCTCTGTAATTTCTTTGATTATCTCAGCATAATTTGGTATGAATCTCCTTAAAAAGTTGATTCTTCCCAAGAAAACATGGATTTATTTCTTATTTCTTGGTAATGGGATGTTGTTAATGGCTTCCACCCTTTTGGGATCAATCTTCACCCCCTCCTTTGCCACAATGTTCCCTAGGAGTTTTCCCTCACTTAGAGAGAACTGAGATTTCTCGCGATCTAAAGATAGACCATACTTTCAACATTTCTAAAAAGTAACACTTAGATGTTCAATGTGTTCTTCATATGTTTTTGAAAAAATGGTGATGTCATCTAGGTAAATTACCATGAATTTTTCTTGCTTTCCCACAAATTCTATATCCATGGCTCTCTGAAAAGTGGCTCTTGCATTTATGAGGTCGAAGGGCATTCTGTCGTACATAAATATTCCCTAGGGCATGGTGAAAGCATTTTTCTTCTGATCTTCAGGGCGGATAGCCACTTGATTGTATCTAGAAAAACCATCCATCATAGACATCTGGGCAGAACCTACCACCTTATTCAAAATGTAGTCCATTTTAGGAAGCAATTAGTTGTATTTTAATGAAGCCTTGTTCATATTTTTGAAGTGAACACATAACATTATTTCCCCATTCTTCTTTTTGATAGGGACTAAATTTTCCACCCAGTTTGAATACCTCAATGGTACAATGATTTTGGCCTGGAGAAACTTCCTTACCTCTTTTTCAATTGATGGGAGTAACAAAGGATTAATTTTCTTGAGCTTCTACTTATATGGTTTCACCCTGCCTTTTAAAGGTATCTTATGTTGAATGATAGTAGTATCAAATGTTTTTAGGTCATCATAATACCAAGAAAACACATCCATATAATGTTTAAAAAGGTCCAGATACTTCTGCTTGTACTCATCAGGAACTCCTTTTGCCAATTTTATCACCCTGGGGTCTTGTTTTGTACCAATGTTGCAATATTCCACTTGTTCTTCTAGCTCTTGCTCAATAGGTTTGGCAACCACATCATTTGGGTTAAACAACATTTCTAATGGGATCAATCCCTTGGGGATGGTTTTACTCTTTAATTGCAAAATATTGTGTCCAACAATAGTTTCTCCCCAACTAACGTGTTGCTCATCTATTACTTCCTCATACTCTTGGTCAGTCACTGGTTTTGAAAAATCTCCAATAACCTCCATGAATCGTTTAATTTGTTCCTCATCTTCAAACACCTACCAATGTTTGAGATTTTTTGGCATTGAGGGTCTATACCTGACCTCAAATTCATCTATGAGCAATGGGTTTTGAGGAGTTTTAAAATTACTAGTAGTTATAGCCTAGGAGTCAGTCATCTGACTTCTCTCTTTGGGCATAAATTGGATATTAAAATCTAAGAAAAAATTATCAAATAGATCATATACCTCATTTCAGTAAGCCTTCATTCTTGGATGTTTGGTTTGGCCTTGATTTCTGATTTGTTTTACCACTAACTCTAAATCTCCAAACATTATCAAGCACCCAATGTTGAGATTCCTAACAAATTATAGTCCTAACTGCAAAGCTTCATACTCAACAACATTATTAGTGGCTTCAAACTATAGCTTGAATGAAAGAGGAATTAGGTTTCCTTCTGGACAGACCAACCACATAACTTGCCCATTTCCTTCCCTGGAATAAGCACCATTAAAGTATAACTTCCATACTTTATCACACTCAAATGATTGTTTTTTTAGCTAGACATAACACCACCTATGTTTCATTCAGGATTAGATCATTTTCCTCTAACAACAAAGAGGAGAAATGTTTCTCTTTACCATACATAGGAGCATTATTTGGACATTCAGCCCTCGTAATTGTCTTTACAAATCTTAATTCTCTATACAATCATCTTTCCTCTCCACCGAACACAGAGATGGTATCATATGTTAAATCTAGTTTCATAGATCCTCCAATATTAGACCCCCATGACCTCGAAAAGAGCATACCTAACCTTGCATGGATATCAACAACCACAATGTCCATTACTACACTTTTTATAGGAATCTGAGCCAAATTGACCACCAAATATTTAATCATCCAAAAAATATTTACTCTCTTGGAACCAAAGGAGTACAAACCCTTATATGTTTTTGTTATTTTTAGCCCCAGCTACTTCATCACAGACAATGGCATCAGATTGTGATAATCTCTTGAGTCAAGCATGCATCTGTGTAGTAAGAGCTCATGAATTACCAAGGTAACATATAAAGGGGCAATGGAAGAGTCTTTCTCCTCGACATGAGGTCAAAAAAAAACCATGGGTATTTCTTCTTGGAGGTTCATGCTATCCTTCAAAGGAGTTGTGGTGGATGGGAACATGAACTGAGATACTTGGGATTGGCAATTAGGATTCTTTAATAATTTAGTTAGGGGAATGATTTTTTTGACCTTCTCCAACTCTTTTTGAATATTAAAGGTAGAGGGGCTCCTATCAGTTGTGGCAAAATCAACGTGCTCTTTCTCCCTATCACAAATGAGCTAGGATGGTAAGGCCAACTATTCCATTTTAGAGACTTCAGGCTTGTGAAGAATGGAATATGAGGACTCTTTCTTTTTTGGTGAGACTTGGTCCAGAGGCTTCTTTCCTTTCTCTTGTGATTTGGGATAATTTGAGGGAGGGGGCTCCTCATTTCGGTCGTGTATTCTATACCTTTTCCTAGAGGATCTGAGGTCATATTTTCTGTGTAACTGAGCCTACATGAAGTCAAAAAACTACCTACAATAGTTTTTGATCTCACCATCATCCAGTGGGGAATCCAACTAATCCCCTCCTTACTCATATGCTTCAACTTCGTATTCCTCTTCAGAGAGAGAGAATAGAACTGGGTTTCTTGAACTTCCATTGTTTCTTCAACATGATCCTCTGGATCATCTTCCAAATACAAAGGATGTTGAATGTGATATTTTTGATATTTTCTCTCCCTTTGTAAGCACTGCAAGGGTGGTCTCCTATACTGGGGGTTGAAATTTCGGTTAGGAGTTGGTTGACTCTATCGAGGAGGGTTTTTTTTTCTAATTCTAGTTTTACAATATTTTTAGACAAATTTCTTATCAACATATTCATCTCCTGAAGCTTCTATTCTTGGGTTTACTTCGCATGGCACGAAGAGCTGGCTTCCTCCTTTCCTATTCTCCTATCGTCATACTCAGTTTTCCCTCTCCATTTCCCGATGGAGGTAAAATTTTCTTCAACTTCTAAAGCAACTATTTGAATCTCATCCATGGTACGTGACTTTATTTCTCTAAGAGTGAATCTGAGTTCAGGTTCGAAAGCCCCATCAAACACCACTTTAGCAGCAACCTGTGGATGGTTGATTTTGGCTGGAGGAATGTTGTATAATTTGTTAAACCTTTTATGAATTTTGAAACATATTCATTATGTTTTTTCTTCACTGCATTAAATTCAGTGAGAATGTACCCATGGTCCCTTTTCTCTCCCCATTTCTGCACAAAAGAATTTTCCATCTCCTCCCAGGTAGTGATTGAGGTGTTTGGAGGGATTTGAACCATTTCATTGCCTCCCCATATAAATATTGAAAACAAATTCTCAACACCACATCAAATTGTTCTACATTCACATTTTCTACAAATGTACAAAATATTTCTGTATGTCTTTGTGTTGAGATATCATCTTCTCGAGTGAATCTTGGAAAGAGTTTAAGATAGTATTGTGGCATACCATTTAGGGGTTGTGGCAAGTCCAGTGGAGCATATATATCTAGGAGAAAACTAGGGACAAACATGTTTTGCAAAGGAGGTGGTAGGAGGTTTATCACAAGGCCCTGCTAAGGAATTGTCTGAATTGCAGCTAATAGGTGCCCAGTTGGAAGGCTATTTATACTCCGTGTTGGACTATTTATGAGAATGTATTTAACCTCCTAAGGTTCTAAGACAGAATGAAATGTGAAAGGAGGAGAGTTGACAGAAGCTTCTTCATTTTTGACTATGAAGGAAAATGGGCCAAACAGTACACAATGTTCCTCGGGATATTCCAAGACTTTTGAGGAAGACTCAAGGTAATTTATCACAACTTTTTGAGAACTAGAGGATGATACTTGTGGAAAAGAGGTCATAGGAGTTGGAGTGACAAGATTTATTTCTTTCCTGACTCTCCTAAATATTATCTTTTCAGGGTCAAACACAAGAGGAGTTCTTTGTTGTGAGGTATCTGAGCGATTGTGTGGTTTTTTGAAAGCCATGGTGCTCAAAATGAGACTTAAATAGTGGAGCCGCCAAGGTGAGAGATCTATAACCCACACCCCTTATTTCTCACCTTACTAAAGGGTGTATGAATTGCATACCCAATGAAAATGTTTTGATTCGTCCTTGAAAATGACGTCAAAAGATATTGTAGCTACTATATACAACCTCTGGGTTGAAATGAGACCAGTGCCTTGGACATCTTAATGATTTCTTCAAGGATTTGGTGAGATTTTATATTAAACTTCAATATTTAACATATTTGAGATGAAATTGATTTATTTCGTTCCTTTAGAGGAGAAATACAAAGTTGAAAGCCAAATATAACTCACAAAACCATTAATATTTGGCTCTTGTGACCAACATCATATGCACATGAATTTTATAGGTCATTTGTAGTATATCAGATAGAAGAATAAAGGAATAAAGAAAACCAACACACAGGGCTTAAACTTAAGATTCTTGTTCATTGAAGTTTAGCATGAAATGTATGAGAAGGATGTTTAAATGAATTGCTAAGATACATGGCGCACATTTTAAGGATAACAATTCATATTAGTTATAGGCATATTTAATCAAAATTAGACCTAGATGCATGCAAAAATCCATGAAAACATATCCAATAGCTACTATTACATGTAATCTGAGAATAAGAGTGAGAACATATGGAACAAACACAAGAAGGAATACAACTACACATTTATATGAGCTATAATTGCCAAAAAAATTCATAAATCTTCCACAGAGCATACATTTCATTGGCAACTTGCAAAGCTTCTCTATTGGAAAACCAAAATTTTGAACCTCTAGTTCTGTATCATGAGCTATTCTTATAGGGCCTCAAAGGGAGAGCCCATTACAAAATATTTTTTCTTGATTTTGTAGTGAATCATCATAACAAAATAACAACATGCTAAGTGGCACGGTTGTACTAACTGGATTCTAACTAACTCACATTGTTTCTTCTGAAATAAAATATTTACATAAAACAAAAAATCAAAGTATCATGATCAACACAATCAGAAGTATCCTTAGTCATGATAAACATGTTCTAGAGGAAGCATCATTGGGTTGATGATCTGGAGCACAAGATGATTGAAAAATTGTTCACACCTTTGCCATAATTCTGGAGTTGGCAGAGAAGGGTGAAATAATCGTTGATATTCAATCTTGAGATTTGTGACCCGTATATAATTCAAACTAGGGTGGAATAAGGTATTTACCAACCCTAACAACTGAAATTCCTTTCTGAGATAGCTAACCATTGTTTTACCTTTAAGGGTGGAATTCTTCTTATGAGAGGAATTCACCTTGCTCTTGGCCTCCACTAAGATATAATTATATTGTCTCCATGGGGTTAGCATTCCCACAAGATCCCAGTAGCTAGGAAACCCTTCCCTGACTCTATCATCAAAATTATCATTAAAAGTAGCCACATCTTTCGGTACCACCCCTAGGCATTCCTTAAATTTAACTTTGGCCTCCTCCTTCTGGAAAACTTTAGAGATCTCCATGATAACAGATAATTTATCCACTACATCTAATGGCCTCAACTCATTGAGTGGCCTTTCATTTACAAACTAAATGAACTTATTTTCAATCTGGGAGTTATTTTTTCCATATTCTTTGGCATTTAGGATGAAAAACTCATAATCCTTGATTATAATCTTCTGTTCATTCATCAGAGTTATGTGCTACTAGTTTATTTTCATTTCTACTATGATGTCATCATAGACAAGTTGATTGGCCTGTGGGAGAGACATGTTTCCTTTCATCTTGCCTTTTAGCTTAGAAATTCCCTAGTTTGTTGCCTATAGGGCCTTACTGATCAGGTCAGCAATGGTCCTGGCTGTCTCAAGCTATTTTTATTTTTGTGCTAGGTTTCTCTGGGAAGTGTCTAAATCCTTTTGCACCATCTTAAGCTACCCTTACGAAAGTTGGATTTCGGTGAGGGCCTTGGTGAGTTGTTCTGTGGGATTTTGTGGGTTTTCAAGCACAAACACTGCACAAAAAGTGTGTTTCTATCCTCATCTGAAGTTATTATTCCTGTTTCTAGAGGGATATTATCTCATTGTTTCTTTCTATCAGTTATTTGGCCAGGATTTCTTTCTCTTCTTCCACCTATGCGAGTTCCTTATATTGCACATGCTCACTAGCTAGCATCTTCAGTTTCTGTCTTAACTCCTGTATTTCTGCTTGTGAAATTTGGAGAAGGGATTTGAATGTAGCTTTGTCTTCTGGGTTTAATCCTAACTTCACAATCAAATCTTTGAAGCTCTCACTCTGTATGTGTAGAGATATGGAGTTATCTCTCTCTTGTTTTAACCTTGTTGCAACCTTCTCTAGCAGCTTCCAAGCCTTGCTGGTGGTCATTGAATTTCTATTGAGCTCATTGTACAACATTTCTCCCACTTGTCTGTGGAAGTTGATCTTATCTATCAGAGGGACACTTTTCAAGTATAATGAAATTTCTAGGGCCTTGAATTGAGATCCTGAAGGTAATGACTGTGCTAGTGGGTGTTGCAATGAGAAATTCATTTGACTTCTCTCTAAGTCCATAACAGCCAGAAGTCTAGTCTGATATGGGATTGAATGAGATGTCATTTGTTATTGTATCTATTCCCTTACCTTATTGTTTCTTTCTTCAATGGACTTTCCAATAGGCCATCTTCGCTCACTAGTAGTTTCACTTCCTTTTGAAGTTAAAATAGCTACCTCTAAACAAGATGAGGCAACAATCTATAATGGGTCTTCCAAAGTCACCTGGAATCTTGGTTGATCTAGTCTTGTCTCTACTAACTTAGTCTTAATTTCTTCTTCCTCTATCTCTTGGATCTTTTCCTTTCTACTAGGGTGTACATACTCCATCTCGATGTCTTCAGTTTTTTCAACTTTCCTTTTATGTGCCTTGTCCTTTGTTGTGAGAGTCTCGATCTCCATCTTCATTTTAATAGATTGTGAATCAAAGTTAGCCTTCCATTCAATCTAAGGCCTATCCTCATGCTCATAATTTTAAGCCTTTATGATATCCCTTCTCTTGGAAATGAAACTATGAGGATCATAATCCCATACATCCCCTAGATCAAAATTCATTTGTTTGTGTAATTCCTCAGCTGCCCTGTGGATCTGCCTTGAATTGACAATAAAATGTCCCACATCCTTGCCGAACTTAAACATATATCCCTTCTTAGCAGGGAAAAATTGAACTTGGTCTACATTAATGCTTTTTCTGATGAATTCCAGAGAAAAAATCCTCATGGGATAAACACAGGCAAGTGGTAAGGAGGAAGCTCACACCCATAGACCCTAATTTCTGTGCAATCCTTAAATAGGTACTAGTCACCCACCCTGGTATCCTTGCTAAGTTCGGGGATTTATTTTTGTTGAGGGATAACTCTGGGAGGAGAAATACCATAAATAATTTTATAGGAAATGACCATATAGGAGGATATAAACTACAAATAGCCATCAACATCTTGTCTCTTCCTAATAGCAATATCCCAGTCGAAAAACAACTTCGTTTGTTTGTTGGAAGCCACCAACCTGAGACCTAAACTCTCGAACTCATCCACATGAGTGTACACAAACAAGAATAACAACAAGGAATAATATCTTAAATAGGAGGTGGTGGGGAAATGTTGTAGCTGGAATATTATGGCATCAGTCAGATAAGTAAGGATGTCAAACAAATTGCCAAGTTGTTTCACTTGCCTTAGAAATCCTAGAGATGCTTTAGTATCTATATTGGCATTGGCATCCCCAAACATATGAGAAATTAAGGACATGATGGGTTGGATAGGCTATGCAAGGAGGGTTATAGGGAAATTTTTAGCAATAGGTAGAGACTACAGGATAGGGGCTAGGACAATTTGTAGAATGGATTGTTGCTCATCAGTTGGGAAGGTAGTGTAATGGTAAACCAATGTATTTTCAGTAAACTGCTATGATTCAGGGGAGTCTGGGTAAATTATGGATTTTGGAATTAGCTCTGGGATCACCTTAATTATTTTGACCCTAGTTGAGGAGACAAAATAGTTCTTCTCATCTATGTAAGTAGTTGCTAACCAGGAGATAAAATCAGGGAAATAATGTAGTGAGGATACAATTTGGTAGTATAGGCCTGAGTCGACCACCTGAAATGGGTCTTCTTCTTTGATGTGGTTACCATATAAGTTGAATCGAAGGTCCGCAACGTGGTAGGGACTAGAGGGGTAGGCACTAGATGGTAGGAGCTAGATGCTCGACACTAGAGGAGGGTTTAACCTCATAGGATTTAGAGGTCTTAGGGGCCACTTTCTTCATGTTTCAATGGATACTCAAATAATTTGTAGGTGAAAGGGATCGACTGGTTACCTCATTGTCCTAGAGATAGCTGGAAACAGAGTTGGAGGGAGGTTCTAGACTGGTTGAGTGATTGGAAAACGTTATAGAATAGATAAATGGCATGAGGTGTTTGCACTAGTAAGCAATACAAAACTTTTAAAAATTTGAGGTGGGAAGGGTTTTTATAGGCAGAGAGGGGACAATAGTCATATGACGTAGGATGATGTCATGGGAGGACACGTGGAAGAAGGGGATTATGTGGTGATAGATGACAGTTGGACAGGACGAGGGGTGGAGAGGTTAATGTTTAACTTTTGAATCCATCGCTCTCTTGAATTCGCACTGAAAAATTGACCATCATGGAAGGTGTTCCCCACCATCCTCTGTCGGGTAGGAGAGAGGGAGGATAGATCCATCGGTTACCCCCTAGAATCAATCTAGGTCATTGGATCAGCGAGCCAACCAATTTGACTTGTTAACTCCAGGGAGTAGCATCGGCCAATTGCCCGCGTAGGTTACCCCACCCCAAAATCCTTTCAGGGGCTGGTTGGGTGGAGATGGATCGTAATCCACCTCTATATTGATCGGATTTTAATCAAAAGGGTGCACTTGTTCAAAAATCCTCCTTTAGTCAGTTACGCTTTCCTATTAGGGGTTCCATGAGTGCGGGTTTTAACTTTAGATCTTTTATCATGGCACTAGGGCTTGATAATTTCCCCAATCACTCATATAATTGATTTTTTAGCTAGGAGTCTTGAATTTTACCTCTCAGCCCTCTCTACATAAATGATAAAGGGAAACAACAGGTGTGGTCATTGTTGCTTTTCTAGGTGAGTTTTTCTTTTATTTTCTTTTGCCTCTTTTTTGTCGCTTTTTTCTGTTTCACTTGTGTGAGTGATATTTTGCTTATTTCTCTTCATGGTTGCTAAATTTTCAACTTATTTTAGCTTTTAGAAGTTTTTTTCTAAGTTTTCATTTGCCTTTCACAAGTGTTAGATCGATTTTCTTGATTTCGATGGTTGTCATTGTGGTGAATCTCCTCACATAATTGATTTTCCTTTTGTTTGTTCAGTTTCTGGACTTGATCTACAATGATTCATTCATACTTAGTAAGATTTACACCCAAGCTCACATCATCACTTAGTTTTGCTCATTTTTCACACTTCCACTGGGCAAACTACACTTTCCTTGACCTGATCTTACCTTGCCCAGTTGGGTACTGTGCAATCCTAAGGCTCAAGCTAAGATCTTGGCCTCTGGAACTGTGTAGTGCATAGTACAGGCTAGCCCAACTGCACATTGTGCAATTCCATTGCCCAGCCTTCTAGCTTGTCCACTAAGACTCCACAATTCACAGTTTCTCCTAGTCTCTGCCTAGGCTGAACTACGCATTGCACAGTCTCAAGCCTCAGGTTACACCCTTGGTTTTTGGGACTCTGTAGTGCATATTTCCCATAGCCAGTCTCCCTTGTTGATGAAAAATGCACAATCCCTCATATTAGTTGCCTGTCTTATTGCTTGATCATGCTTTGAAGTTAGATTTTCAAAAGGCTAACCTTTGATTGCCATGAATGTTCTTTTGTCCCATAGGTACCACACTTGTGAACCACTTCTCTCCAACAGTAACTGTTACCATGACACCAAAGGGAGCTTCTTCAAAAGAGACC
Organism: Pinus tabuliformis; assembly: GCA_031772625.1. Classification (NCBI taxonomy): domain Eukaryota; kingdom Viridiplantae; phylum Streptophyta; class Pinopsida; order Pinales; family Pinaceae; genus Pinus; species Pinus tabuliformis. The sequence goes on along the minus strand of CM062820.1, from coordinate 443,997,051 downwards.
AATGAAAGCAGTACTAGGGAAGCAATTTAGAAAACACCAGCAGAGATTCCAGTGTATGCAAACACTCAATTGTTTATAGAAAATGGGTCAACACTAACATGGAAGCAAGTTAATGAATCTCTTTCAGCAAAGAGCCTTGAGTCATATCTATAGGATTGATAAGTTTATCTCAGTATTTGATATTTAGGACTACACAGGGTTGCATGCAGATATCCAGCCTTCCCATGTGCAGATGTCATTAGCTAGATTGTCTCACAAATTAATGAGAATACCATGGCATTGAGAAATGCCAATAGACAAAAGCTTTCTACCTTTTTGGAAGAATATTATTAGTGCATATATCACTTTCCTAAGCCAGTAAAGCTCATGGACTCATTTTTCTATGCCACCAACATATATGTGAATACAACAGATATTGTTAAAGATTGGGTGGAAGAGCCATCGAAGTTTCTATGGACACCCACCCATTCATATAAGACAAAGTACGTCAAGAAGGCCTACTGGCTTTGGGTTATATTAGCTTGAAGGATCCACGGTTAGCATAGAACAGAGACCTTTCCTGAAGGGTGGGCAGTCTTATTGAATGAGATTGTGAATGATGGGAATTCGTTCAATTGGTTAAATCTATTGGCTCAATAGTTGAGAGCCCATGTAGCATAGGCTCGGAGTCCTCCCAAGGGTGAGAAAGCAAGGTTTTATATGTTTGCATATTTACTGGATGTGATTTGTGCACAACATCATTTTCTTGGCATGAAATGGACATGGACACCACGAGAAACTAGCATGCATATCTATTGCAAGTTGTTATCGGATTACAGTCATCAAGGAGTAATGGAAAATCTAACTAACCATTTCATCATCCTGGTATATAAGCTCATCTTTGAAGAATAACCACCTTGCATGTCATGAGGGGAAATGGAGGTAATAGTAGACATCACAAATTGTTATGCTTCACCAGGTGGCACCTTCCTTAGAGTGTTCAGTGGAGAGAGATCGTGGCATGTCTTAACAAGGTATGCCACCGATAAGATTGTCATGTAAGAAGTGTTATATCATCTTGCCACGGGGTTGTCAACAGCTTTGCACAAGAAGAACAAAGCACCATGGCCCAATCTTCATTTGCAAATTGGATTATACAAGATAAATAACTTGAAATTCATGGATACCGAGAGAAAGGAGATAATGAAGTTTTCATTTAGTACTTGAGACTTTAATCTGCATGATCCCCGTAGTATTTGCAAAGACCATTGTGCAATAGTTCACTTTCAGTGGACCAATAGGGATTTTCATTGGCGAGAGGAGGATCCATGGAGGAATTGCTGCAATACCTCAAAAATCTGTGAGCCAGCAAGTTTAGCAGGGACTTCATTGGTTACTCTGCATAGGATAGCAACTCCAGAAGAAACACTAGCAGAAGGTAGCAATACCATGTAGGGCAAGGGAAAGAGAAACATTGTTAGTAGTCCCGGTGGAGAAAAAAGTTGCAAGATGAAAGCGGATCCTTTTCTTATGAAAGCAACTTTAGCAGCTGAAGTGAAGAGGAAGCAGATGATATAAAGGGTAGAGAAGAGGAAGAGAGAAAATCAGAGGTTGCAGGATGCAGAACTGAAGTTGCAGGAAGCATAACATAAGCTGAAATAAGAATGGGGCCAGAGGAGGAAAGAACAAGAAGAGAAGCAGAAGAAGGAAGAAGACTAAAGGCAAGGTGTAATAGTAGGAGAAACAATGACAATACAGGTTAAAGAATAGGAACAAAACTAGCTAATAGCTGAGGAGGAAAGTGAACAAATGCAGCATTAGGAGCTTATTCAACATATTGAGCACTTGATTGAAGTTATAGACATGGATATGGAATAGGAGAAGAAAAATGAAGATGTTGATATGATGTCAAGCACACCATAGGTCACCGTTCAGTCTCCACCACCTCTAGTAGCAGAGCCTCCCCGAGCGAGGAAGGGGATGGTGTTTCTCTTGATGATGAACCAATAATGGACGTGAACAATATTTCATTTGATGAGTTACAAAATAAGATTGTACAAGCATGGAGAAATCATTTTCTAGATGATCACACATCACCTGCATTCGTTACAGAAAGGGTGATAATGTCGGACATCCAGAAGAATCCAAATTCCATTTCTGAAGTCAACTCAGCCTTTGCAGGTGCAATAAGATTAAACATTCAGTATTTGACGGCCGAGAATGAGTAATTGGCATAGAACTTATAGGTTTCTAGGAAAAAGGCAGAACAACTCCGTGCAACATCACAGTATATAGTTTCCGCACAGGTCTACTTGGAGGAGATGAGAGAAACGGTACTTACTGAAGTATCAACACTTGGAGAAACCATGAAGAAAATATATGAGGATTTTGTGACCATACATATAGTTATGCATTTCCATGACCTACAATAGAAAAGAAAAGATTTTGTTAAAAATCTCAAGAATGTACAAGCTGGAATTACCTATGTGCAAGAATGGACAATGCGATATAAGGGGGCATGACTTAACTTAGAGAAGAAAATGAAGCCGCGAGCAGAGCTGGAGAGAGTGAGAGTTAGGATGTTAATTTAGAACAAGAAGCAAATTGCATCATTTATTGGTAGCATTCAGGCCTCATATGTATGGTTATTCAGTAGTTTAGATGTCTTGGTGAAAACACACAAGATCCCATCAGTTGGCTTGCTCACCAAAGCCAAACCCAGGAACCAGGTCCGGCAGGAGATCGAAGAGTACTTGGAGCAACTGAGACAAATTACCACCAAGGAATATTTAGAGCTGAACAGACAAAACATGCACAACCACATCGGTGGTCTTGTCAAAATTAGAACAATGTTGCTCACACTTCAGAGAGAAGTTGAAATTGGTTCCAAGTCATTATACCTGGATGCCATGGAGGCTAGAGTCTACTTCCAACCAGACACCATCATGCAATTTGGGGATGTCATCACATAGTACCAATATTGGCACCAATATGTGACCGAGAAGCATCAAGTGGAAGTTGTTGAGCTAGAGTTTCCCCAAACTCAAGCATCATAGTATTTTTTCTTGTTAGGTTGTCAAGTTGTCTCTACCCTATTTTGTCTTATATGGGTATGAGTGTAAAATGTAATATTATTTGTAATTATTTTGTAAAGTGAAATTCCAAGTCTCAATATTGGAATGTGAAGAGTCATGATGTAATGTAATGAGTCATTTTAAAGAAGTTGAAGAGTCATGAGGGTAGTCCAAAGGTCACAAAGGGGAGTTGAAGGGTCATCCACCCCCTTGTTATAAATAGAACCTCATAACTCATGTAAGGGGATTTTGGGAGCCAATATTTTGGCTAGGCTTAGGCTTAGGAAGAGCTTAGGAGTTTTGTGAGAGCCTTGGCTTCTCCATAGTGTAGAGCGAGTATACTTCTTTGGAGGAGAAAGTGTTCTTGACTTTAATGTTCCATTATTGGGGCTAGTGGTTTGTTAATGGTGTATGTATGAATGAAACTTTCACTTATAATAAAAATCAGAGTCGGCACACTTTCATGCATATGTTGTGAATATAGTAGGACTATTCTTGTTATATTTGCAATGTATGTTATTTAAATTATGCTTATGCTTATGAACTATTTCATTTGCATTTGTATGAATCTTGTTGAATGTGTGTTATTGTATTAATTCATCACCTTAACTTGTGGACTATTCTACATGTTAGCTCATGATGTCATTATGCTCGTGTGTTCCTTTTAAGTTTCATACTATTACAATATTCCAAGGGGTGCACTTCCTTTTCCCTTCGTGTGTTGTAACCTTCATGCATTGCACTTGACTTTCCACAGGGTCACACACTTGCTCTCACCAAAGTTACCATAGTTCATTCTCCTTGTTTTCGCAGTCAAGGCATAACATTACCACCCACTGTTGGGACTCCTACTCCAAATAGTGTGAAGTCTAGTTGGGACTTCATATTGAGGAGATCCATTGACTGTTTGTGGGTCCAACATTGTCAACAAGAAGACAATGAATCAAGCAAGTAAGTAAAGACTTAGAAATTAAATTTGTTGAAATAACAAGACGAAAGTGGAAGAAGACATATATAGAAATGTTGGCATGCACCCTATCGCATGGATTTTCTTTTATTATGCTTTTCTCAATCCATGAGTTCATCAAGTCCCCACTCTTCACCAGCTCTTCATCTATAAGGTGTATCCATGGAATGGCATTGCAAGCACCACAATAGTTTGTCATTAGACCCACAATGATGTTTTTTTTCCAAAAATGCCAACAACATATACATGGTAGACTCCATTAGTATTAATAAGCACAAGATTTTTGGGTCAAAGCATGGAGTTTGGCTACACTTTTCACTGAAATGAGTGTGCATTTTACTAAAAAATGAATGCTCGATCAAGCAATTTTAAGTGCTTGATTGAGAAATTTTTAAGTGCTCAATCGAGCTATTGAGGTGCTTAAAAATAGCTCAAGCGAGTCATTTTCTAACTCGAGTTGATGGATCGATCGAGAGTTATGGCTCAATTGAGAGTTATGGCTCAATCGAGTTGTATATTTTAATCTAAACTTTGGCTTGATTGAAAAATATAACTCAATCGAGCATTATTTATACTTAAAATACCCCAGCCGAGAGTTGCACATGTCATTTTGCTCAAACTGCAAAAGGAAAAAGGATTCAACGAAACATTTCTAAGGTCGACTCAGATGGAGGAACTCAATCTAGCTATCCATCAACCCGTGAATGACCCAAAGGCACAAGCTGAGGTATGTTTCTTGTCATTTCTATCTCTTTTATTTAATTTTTTCTGCAAAATGAAATAAATTAATTTGATAAAAAACCTAGCAGACAAAAAATCCTGAAAGTCACCATGAAAACCACAAAAAAAACACCAAGAAAACCCTTGAAAACCACAAAAAATAACTTTAAAAACCATCAAGAAAATCTTTGAAGACCAAAAACAACATAGAAAACCACCAAGAAGACCCTTGAAAAGCACCAAAAAATTACTATAATTTAGGGTTTTTTTTTTCATTGTATGCATTATCTGCAATATTAACATGTTTAATATAAATATTTTCTATGGTAAATTTTATTTTTAATTATTTTGCGTTTTAAAGATTTTTTCTTTAGTAAAATAAATTTTCAAAAAAAAAATTGATTTATTGTTATTAAAAAAGCATTTTAAATTTCGAACAAATTTGATCAAAAATATAGCCCAAAAAATTTCAAAACAGAAAACAATTAAACTACAGAACTCCAATAAATAAATTAGAAACTTTGATTTGACATAATGAATATGTGGTTCAGGTAACCTCTATTAAATCAAATAAGAAATTTTATTTCATTTTCTTAATTTAAATAAATATTTTTTAATAACAAATATAGGAATTTGTTTTATAAAGTAAATTGTATTTAAAAAAAATTAAATAATATTTTTTTATTTAATTAAATATTATCAACCCATATATATACATATATATATATATATATATATATATATATATATATATATATATATATATATATATAATCAAATATTATATTTAAATAAATTTATATTTGAAAAATTATTTTTAATAATAAATATAGTAAAATTTGTTTTATAAAATTAAGTATATTTGAATAAAATAATTTAACTAAATTAAAAGTCTAAAACAATTTTTTTTTTCAATTTTATTTTATTAACATATATATAACAAAACATAAAGTTTTATATATCGATGTTAAGTATAACTATAACTATATTATAATATAAATATATATAGCATCTAACTATAGTTAAAGTTATATTATTACAATAACTATATATATAATAGTTATATATATAGACTTAATTAGATATATACTTTTTATTTACCATATATATATATATAACCAAATATTATATTTAGATAAATTTATATTTGAAAAATTATTTTTTAATAATAAAATTTATTTTATAAAATTAAATTTACATGAATAAAATATTTTAACTAAATTAAAAGTCCAAAACAATTTTTTAATTTAATTAAATTTTATTAACCATATATATATATATATATATATATTATAACACACACATATATATATATATATATATATATATAACATAATTAGATATCCCGGGATGCGGGTGGCATTTAAAGCCTTTAAGGCTATGATATGGGACGACGGCGAGCAAGATGGCCACTTGACCTCTTGCAATCATCCCGAGACCAGACTGAATAATTCTCATGGCACCTTGCAGGCGACATTTAGTGCCTGCTCTAGCTGAGGGAACATCACCAACTGCATAACCATGGATCCAGTGATTCAATTGATCATTCTTCCCCTGTTTCATTGTGCTTGCCCTCCGCAGGCAGAAGCGCCGATTGAGTGAACCAGTACAGGACACAGATGTTGGTTTTTTTGTTGTCTGGATTTGGGTAATGGCTTCCACCATTCCCATTCTAATCTATGCTCTTCTGCTCACTAATATGGTTTCCACCATCCCCCTCAACACTCTGTAAATTCTGCTTAGCATTCCTCGGTCATCTCTCCTTCCACCCCCCTGACTCTGCAACTGCGCCTACCTCTGCCATGGTCTTCCACGCATGCGTAGCCATCGTGGTGGCATGCGTGATGGCAGCTCCTGCTCCTCTGATTTATACAACCACAATTCGGCTTCCCCTGCCTCCTCTGCTGAAAATCCTTGCCTGTTCAGTGCTGCTAGTCATTATCCGAACACTAGAAGTGGTAGAGGCAGAGCCTGCCTCAATTGCTCCAGACGCGACGAGGCAGCTATGCGCACTGCTACCTTCCCTCTGCCTCTGAACCATGTCCCCCACACGATGCAGTTCCGGTTCCAGAGCTCCATGAATTGCCCAGTCATAGTTGCCACCATCTCCATCTACATTTCTGAAGATCCTGAGCTGCATATACCCATGAATACTTCCCTAGAGGAGAGGAACAGAGTTGGTCCAAGCCAACACAAAGATAACACTAACGAGCTGAATGGAAATGGAGGTCAGAATAAAAGACATGGAAAAGCCATTGCTGGCAGCTCGCATGATGCTTCAGGAATTCCTGGTGACACGCGGGCTATGGACAACCATCGGGAGAACACATCACGCCAGCAAGATGTAGATGGTAGCAAGGAGGGAGATCGTCAGGCTGAGGGACATGGCGAGGTAGACGACATGGATGACTGGGCGTGTCCTGTCGTGGAGATTTCCATGGATGACCTGGCTTCGGAGGACCTGGCGCTGTATGTCACTCCTGACAGGTGGCAATTCACTTAGCTCTAGTTTTTTTATGTCTTGTTGTTGTGTCCTCAGGGAAATTTGATGGCTAGGCGGTCTAGTCAGGACAATTTGTGGTTTTTCTGGGTGGTTTTTCTCATTTTCAGGATGGTCTTGTTGTTAGCTAATAGATTGGTTTACTCAGGAACATGTGGGTCAATTTTTGGATGCTTAATGGATTGGTTTCCCCTTTGTTGTGGTAGTCTCAGACTTTTTTCATGGCTATGTGCTAATTAAGGCTGGAACCCTCTACGGCCAGGATACTATGTAACTTTTTGTATTATATCAATAGATTAACCTTACTTGGAAGAAAAACATAATTAGATATATAATTATATAATATAACATAGCGTGTAACACAACTATATGACTAGATATATAACATAACTATAGCTATAACATTTCTTTCTCATACATACTCAATAACATAGCGTGGAGAGTAACTCAATGGAGGAGGGCTCAATGTCCTGTTCTTGGGGCCGTCGACGCCCTAGGACGAGGGGTTCAAGGGAGGGAAAAGCTCAGAAAGGTGGCATCAATATGCATACATGCAATGACTATGTGCAAGAGCATATGGAATTCAAGGAGGGTCTATCTATTTTACATAGGTGCATCCGAGTTAGAAATAGAAGGAGGCACTGGATATGTAGGAGCAACAACTTGAAAAGAAGGAGCGCATCCGACAACTGGAGGACGAGGTGGATGCGCTGAGACAACAAATTGAGCATCTAAAGCTCAAAATAGAAGAGAACATCCGGAGCACTAATGGAGAATATACTGGACTCAATCTTAATATTCCACCATTGATGGAGGAGTAATATGTTTTCTCTCTCAGTTTAAAAATGTTTTTTGATGGCAAACTATACATGTAAATATTTACTATATAAGTATTGTAGAATGTATAGCCATAGGCTACCAGTTATGGGATATTTTTTTGGAACTTTGGGAAAAAAACTCCCAGGGAAGGGATGGGGAACAAATGAAATTTTAGAAGCCCTCGACGTGCTCAAAATTTTGATGTAAACTCCCGATTTTGAATGCGAATAGGTGTGATTTATTTATAAATATACTACTCTTTCTAGTTAAAAAAAAGAACTTACACTTCCTATATTTTTATTTAATTATATAACACAATATATATATATATATATATATATATATATATATATATATATATATATATATATATATATATATATATATATATATATATATATATATATATATATATATATATATATATATATATATATATATATGTATGTATAAAAGTTTCGATACATACATTAAATCAATGATGAAAAGTGCATTTAAATGTCAAATATATAAGCATTTTGACTCTTTTCTAATTTGTACCATATCATTTCATTATGTAGTGTGTCATACCAAAAACATTGTCTTCATGTGCTTGCACCTAGTACACATCATGTGTCAAAATCAAACATTATAAGAACTTTTCTTATGGAGTATTTGGTTGGCATGAAGTTTTATTAGTTTTGCAAATAGGTTTATTTCATTTTTTTACATATATTTACATATTTCTTCTCTATGAATAAAATGCATTATTTATAAATGAGAAAAAGTGTAAGTTATATTTTCAAGATCACATTTTTCGATTGTATTTACATGGAACTCAATACTTTGGTTGATAATTTATCAAAATAGACACTCTATTTAGTTTAGGAATTTAGCCTAGATTATTCTACTTGAGTTTATAAATGGTTTTCTTGTCAGCATTATTTCTATGTGAACATTTTTTTCTTGGATTAGTTTATATGTATTATATGTAATTTGCAGAGCCATCTCCCATACACCCCCAAACCGCAACCCTTCATAGTGTTAGGGGATATATTATACATGGTCAGACTAGATCACGTAGTCATACTAGAGTGTTTTTTGCACTCGTAGATCCTTGCTCCAACACAAGTCGGAGTGTCAAAGGCAGTGTTTCTATCTTTGTTGATGAAATTGCTACAAATAGTGGACCTTATTCAACTATTACATTTATACATATTGCATTTTAAATCCTCTTTAAACTTTATTCATTTATGTCTTGAAATAGAATTTAATTTTTAAATCGTCTTCAATTGATGTGTTTGAATTTAATGTATACGTTATTATTTTTCTAGTTTGTTATGTGTATATTAAATTATGTTTATGATTTGTAGGTCCTTAGCAGGGTCAGGAGAGCATCAAAGTGCAATGTCAATCCCTCCATGGAACGACACTATATCCAGTGTCACAATTGAGGATTTTAGGGCCCAATAGACATGGATCACATGAGATTTGGATAAAATCTCTTCTAGTTCACCTACTAGGGATAGTTTGTCTCTCATGTTGGATAACATCAACAAGTTAATTAATCCATACCAGAGGGAAGGCCCATAAATCCACCTCCTATATTCTATACATAAGATTAGGAGGCTAGAGGTTAGAGGCCCACATACTTGGAAGGTAGTGAAAGATGCCACCGAGAACATTGATATTCATGGGGAGTTGTTTGACATCCCTCCGGAATGTCGTGTTAGACATGCTAGTCTAATTCCACTAAAATATTTTAAGAATATTGATGTGGCCCATTTTTTCTATGGTCGATTCATTGCAGCTTGGGGCTAGTTCCCCCACCATTTTTATATGTAGATTTTGTGCTACATATGAAGCCACATTACACCAGCACCAGATCTAATTTTTATGGACCTTGTTTGGGACATAGTTATGAACATGTCAGGCTCATAAGGACCCCACACATGTAGCACTACCTTCGATATTGTTGTCACGACCATCTCGTAGCGTGGTATTTCCGATGGAGCTAGAGCAGTTGTCACAACTTGGTGCTAAGACTAGGCATACCATTGAAGATAGCATGCAAAGGACATTGGCCATTGCACATGTCACACTGTGTGGGAAGATAAGAAAACCACCTTCATTGCCTCATGGCCCACTAGTTGCATTACATGATGATTCATATCTCGAGAGTCTAGGTCATGACAAACTTTTGTCATATGCACGTATGTGTCATGATACCAGCTATGACACTTAGAGTGTGCACGGCCCATGTGACAGACCAGGTACATATATATGAGAATTTTGACTCTTATTGTCAAATTTTACATTATTTATATTAATATGTTTATTTTAGATTGAATTTATATTAATAAATTCATGATAACATGCATGCACAACCCAACTACATAGATGAGCTTATGAGGTCATCTGAGGGGACAATTGACTAGCCAAAGCAACCTCCTCTAGTGCATGTTTCCATGGCTCAGTCTCCTCCACCTCCATCTCCACCTCATAACACTCATGAACTAGTAGTTGAGGTGAATTTTTTTTTATTCATAATATTTCAACAATTTTTTTTAAGTTACATGTATGCATCCTAATTAATTCGTAGACTAATTATAATTTGTCTTTGTCATTGTGTACACAGGCCCAGATGCAAAGGGGTGTCGATGTTGTAGTTATGTGCACACATGAGTGGGATGTTGGGTATGTAGGCATTGGGCCACAGGAAGGGCATCACCAAAATGAGATTGATCAGACCCCCATCCCACCTGACTTCCATTTGCACTTGACTGAGTCATAGGTTGGGGACTATTTAAATGCACAGTTCAAAATCATTTATTTCCATATTGTTTGTATTTTTACAAATAATGTTTTAATTAATTTTAATTTGAATCTCACTCTGCACAACAGAACACACTTAAGAGTTCTAGAAGTGATCATTTCTAGAGTGGACCATAGCTAGTTTGTATATTTTTAGGCCCATTTCATAGGGCATATTCACATGTGATGTACAGACTTTATATATTTTCACACATGGACAATTTTTGGATGCATGAACATTACGTCAGTTTATGGATGCTAATTATTTCAGTTTGTGGATGTTCATGTGTATAATGTAATTTGTATATATTTTCATATGGATAGTTTATTATCATACATAGCTAACAAGATAACAATTTTGACTTCTCAAGAAATAAACTAAGAAAATAAGTACAATCTTAGACTATGATGTAGGCCATTTTGATACTTAAAATGAACTAAAATATGTGTTCATTGTTCAATCAAAATACACAAATATGATTGAAATACATTTTAAATTCAATTTTCAAAAATGTCTTCAACTAGAAAAGTTCAACTAATAACTTGTTTTATTAAATTTTATTTATTTAAGGTCATCTACAATAGCTTAGTCATAAACATTATATGAGTCCTATGTATTGGACTTTAATATACCAAAAAAATAGTTAATGATATGTTATTCGATAATTTTATATAATTTTATGAACATTCCTGAATTTAGTTCGCTATCAAATGTTTCAATCAATTCCTTATCTTAAGACATTCAATTAAGAACATTCAAGAAGTAAAATTTTACAAAATAACGATTTTGAATTCTAGTTTCATAGACTCATGAAATAATTACAATACTAATAGTTTACATCTTGAAATTTGAATTAAAATCATTGTAATTTTTAACATACGTTGATTTGGCACTAAAAGACACTTTCTACAAGCCAATATGACAACTAAAATTTCTATTTTGTAAATTTTACTTCTTGAATGTTCTTAATTGAAGGTCTTAAGATAAAAAATTGATTGAAATACTTAGATAGACAAATAAATTTAGGAAAGTGCATAAAATTATCGAAACATATAATTAATTGTTTAGATTAACATAGATTGGCTGCACTAAAAGACACTTTCTACAAATTCATTATTGAATTGATGTACATCATATTTTTTGGTTGATTTTAAGTATTAAAGTGATTTGCATCATAGTAATATTGTACTTATTTCCTTATTCTATGAAACTAGAATTCAAAATTGTTATTTTGTAAAATTTTACTTCTTGAATATTCTTAATTGAATGTCTTAAGTTAAGGAATTGATTGAAACATTTGATAGCCAACTAAATTTAGGAATGTTCATAAAATGGATCATATCAACTTGGTTTTTATATACTGAAATGGATTTTCTAGAACCAAATATGTATGACATGCATATATATCTATGAAATTTCTTGCATGCTCAACATGAATAATATACACATGATATTTAAAAATTTAAGATGACAAATTTTAATTAAATCTAAATCTAAACCCCTATTGATTCTAAAGCACCTCCTTGAAATTTGGTGTACTTTAGAAACTTAAGCACCTAAAGGAAACTAAAGCTTATATAACATATATGTACACCATTATGAATCCATCCTAGATAAGAGGGAAACATTTCTCTATTCAAAATTATAAAATAGAGTATTCAACTATCACATTTATATATTACAAAAATCATGCATTTGAGATCTCTTATACTAGATTAGATTGCACTTGAATGCTATAGACTCAACATAAGGGTTTTCCATTTGCATCATCTACTCATCTAGCCAATGACTCATAGGAATGCAAATCTCCATAATATGTTCATCATTTGATTCTGTCATCTTCCATCTCCTTGGTTGACCTTTCTTTGTTTTTATTTCTATGAGATTGATTTGAGATGCTATGACTAGATGATTGTATTGACAAGATATATATTCAGGCATAAAATCTTTATAAATGATGTGATCAATCTATTTTTTAACCTTTTCAAAAAAATGGCCTATCACAACCATGTCACCAATTTGGTATGTGAATTGTTCATCTTCATATGGTCTCACCAACCTACTTTTCACCTGTGTGCATCGCATCAAATAGTAGGCCACATTCTCTTTGTTTCCTGCGGGGGCAGTGATAGTAAAAACATTGCCTACAACCAAAATACAAAATATGTATTAGTTAAATACGTTCAAGATTTCAATTAGTAGATGAAATTGTTAATGATAAATAAGCCACATACCTTCCCTTACAAGATTAGATACTTGATCATGATCAAGTGAAAAAAAGGTCCTCTTCATTGTGCATATCTTGCCATGTCATAATTGGATGAGGTACCTTTGGATTAAGAGGGACATATTTCCATCCTTTCATGTACCCATGCTTTTCACGGTGATCAAGTCTACATCCATCAACACCAATGAAAAACTCACAAAAATATGTGAGTTTTCTTGTCTCGATGGAAAATATTTCCCCCATGTCTTTGCTCTGCATTGAGTGTAATTCTCTTGCTCCTTCTATAGTATTACAATACCAAGGAATATATTTATTCACATCACCAAGTTCAATATTCTAGAAGAACCTATGCACAGGCCTTGTAGAATCGTGATCGTCATGTCCTAAATGAGATCTACACTAGTTGACCATCTCTCTTGATGATTTGAGTCGATCTACATCATGACTCATTTGGTAGCCCTAAGTGCTCACTTTACATAAGCACCTACACCATCATGCTCACCCTTTCCATGTCCTATTTCAAAGTAGCTCCAAGTATGCTAAATTTGTGTCTTCTTGTGTAGTCGACTCAACCAATAAAAAGTTTGTGTTGAATTGAAATTCCCTGCAGGACCATCTGACCATATCCAATGCTTCCTGAATGATATGCCTTTTTTTAATGATCCATAAATTAGTTCAAAACAATGTTGCATGAAAAATGTGTCATGATCATGATCATCATTTATGTAAAAGTGATACTCCTTAATCACATCACGTGACTCATCAGTGCTATCCATACCATCAATGTTCAATTGTGCATGTCTGTAAGAAACATGTACTAATATGGACACTTGGTCTAAGTGATAATATTCACTTTGTATCCTTGTCTGAGGAGAAAATGTGTAATTCTAAGAAAATTCCACCACTGATAAGATTGTTCCTGTCTGAAATACTTCGGGAGAATGCTTAAATTTTAACGCTTTCCACCTAGACATGTGTTATTGTTTGGTATATTTATAGATTTGGTTTTGAAACACCCTCGTGAATTGTGAAATAGGAATCGCATCCTCAACATAGTTGATCCTCTTAGTTGGCATAGTTGAAGAAGATGGTTGATTTCCCATGACATACTCGTAATGATTCCATGTGATGGCGGCATATGAAATCCTAGACTAGTTGGGAAACAATAAGAAATTTCCTATGGAGCAATGTCAAATCACCACATTCAATGCATCTTCTCCCATCTATACATATTTTCTTGAAATAGAACTCTTTTGGCTCCCTTATGCAAAATATTGATGAAACAAAATCATGCATTGTAGGAGGAGGAGGGTCGTCATGACAATCCTTCTTGTAAAATTCCAAGAAAGTGTCATAATGAAGCTTAAATTCAATATGATATCGGCAGCAACACGTGTCACGGATTGTATTAGGCCTAATAAACCATGTCTTCAAATTTTGAAACATCCTTATGTATATCTTCACATGTTGATTACTTTCTTTAAATTCCTCGAATAGTGTAGCTTCTGTCATTTCTACAATGTGCTTAGCATGTTCCTGATACTCACCTTTAGCTATGATATATTGTACGACATGCTTTCTATTTGGAATAGCATGAGAATGGCTCTCCCAAAATTCTACCACAAATTCTTTGATTCCTGTTGTAAGCCTGTCTTGGTAGGGTTTCCTGGTGAAAAGAGCCTAACAAGAAGATTCATCACTTTCATTCACTTGAACCCTGAATTTGATATGTTTGTGCAAGGGATTTCTCGAGACATGGAGCAATTTTGACATTATTGCAAAATTTTGTTGTCTTTATGTACTTGGTGCAACAATAACAATTGTTATTGCCCTGCGCATAGCTTGATCATGGAGTTTTCTGGATTTTCCAAACATAGTGAATTCCTTTGATATATTTTCAGTGACATTCATACTTGTATTCTTTCTTTTAGAATCTTGGAGACCCAAAAGCTTTATGTCATGTTTTAGTTTCTTATGTTTGATCAACCCATGTAGTATTTAGGATTGTGCAAAAACTGAATGTTCCTCAAAATGTTGTTGAATGATGTTATTGACATGGTCTTTGATTGTGAAAGTAGGGATAGGCCCTCCAAGGTTCTCTATTATGATTGCATCCAAATTTTATACAAATAGTCCACCCCTTCACAAAACACTACAACTCCCTGTTATCCTATCAACTTGAGAGGAAACAAATTGTTCTTCTAGTGGTTGATTAGCTTGCCAGGGAGAATATTCTTCCTCCATTGGTACGTTAGCTTGACATGGCACATGTTTAAAGAGAAGATTTTTCAGTGAAAATCACATCATAATTCATTTGTCGACACGTTTAGAACGAACAAGTGTGGTTCATCATTAGGACAAGTTGAAGAACCAGATCATGGCTACAGGTTAAATAGAGAGAGCAGATCATTCAATAGCTATATTTGACTAGGAAATGACTATATTGGATTGGGTAACTAAACCGGACAAAGAGATAGGGACAGGGAAAAAATAATTAGTTAATTAATTAATAAGTTATTTTTGTTATATTTATTTCCATTAATTATTAAATGTAATCGTTTGTATTTAACTAAATTGAGTATAAATGAATAACTAATTAATAGACCCTTTTTATTATTTAAAACTATATAAACTATATACAAAACTTATATTATTATTATATGAAATAATAAGAAAAAATAATAAATGTTTATTAAATGGATAACCTAATTCGTTAGATAATTAGTTAGGTCAAATATAAACGTTGAATGATCTGCTCTCTCTATTTAACCTATAGCCATGATTTGGTTCTTTAACTTGTCTTGATGATGAACCACACTTGTTGGTTCGAAACGTGTCGACAAAAGAATTACGATGTCATTTTTCCCGAAAACTCTTCTCTTTAAACTTGACATGGATCACATAAGCCTAAATTCAACAATGGCACATGTTGTTCCCCTAGTGATAATTGATCATCTTGATAGGGTGCATGTTCCTCTAGTGGTTGATTAGGCCCATAGGGCACATATTGATTATCATTTGGTTGATTAGCTTGATGGGACACATCTTCTTCCTCATGTGGTTTTTGAATTTCCATCACTACATAGTGGAATACAAAATATAATTTTAAGATAAGTGAATCATCATCATAAGACAAGTGAATAATAATCTACACAAGTTTATTTAAGAAATCACCATAGGTGGAAGGTCATGATATGATTTGATATTAGGAAACTAGGTAGTAGAAGTTGACATGGACCAAGGGTTATAAGTTCAAACATGGAAATATAATGGTTTCGAGCTTAGGGAAAGATGGTTCGAAGAATAGCGCACTAGTAAAGGTATCAGTCCATGTGTCAACAAAAAGGGCGATGCAGAATATGATGAAAGATAAAAGAATTCATAATCAATCAATACAAATCAATTTGGAAGCTAACTTTTCAACGTAAGTCTGCTTGATCTCAGTATCATTCAAATTTTGACTCAAGTAGTATATAGGGTGTTCATCCCCTTGGTCATCTTATTGAGCCACTACCATAACAATGGTAGTAATATATGTAGCAAGATACAAAAAATAATATCGTTGATAGTTAGGGGGGATACAACAATGATGCTTGAACTAGGACATATTTCAAAGCATCAAAATCTTTTTGGGCCATATCATCCCAATGGAAGGGAACCCCTTTTTTCAGTAGGTGAGTAAATCCTTTCATAAGTTCTGCATAACTGGGAATGAATATCCATAGAAAGTCACCCTTCCCTTAGAGGCATTGTAACTAAACAAGTGAAGATGGTGTAGGCAAGTCAAGAATCACTTGCACTTTGACATGATCAATGCAGATTCATTGTTTTGACATGTACAAATCTAATACGTCTACTGGACTGAAAAGAAAAGACACATTTGTGTGGATATAACCTGATGTTATAATGTTAGTTCTTCACATTGGATAGGTACTCATAGGAAGTGACAACTCTAGTTGATAAACTTCAAATGTGGTTTCAGAGGGAGTAAATTTTAATGTACCCTTGGTAGTTTTTTTTTTATTATTCTTTCAACAGGTGTTGCCTCAAGAGGTAAAGGAGGCAATATTTTCATCTTACACGAGTGACAAGGGCGTTTTTGTTCCATGGTTTACTGATTAATTTTAAAATATTAAAGACACAAATCAAAACAAATTGGTAACTAGGTAGATAAGGAATACCAGGTCAATATGAACTACGGAATAATGTTTCTAGTACCTGAAGGCAATCTCCCCAAATGTTTTGCCCAGTGTATCATAGATAACAAGGCATCTGACTCAGTTACCTAGGGTTGGCTTTCATCCTAATCGAGACTTCCAAAATATATCCAGAGGTACGTGGAAGTGCATTCTGTGTTAGTGTTATATATTGTGTCATGTACGATAGGAAGTATTTTGATCTACTTTTCATACATCGAGTGTCGTCTAATATACCGGAAGGTATGTGGAGAATGATATGATATACTTACATACGTGGAATACCAACTACTCCCGGAATGTAACGTGAAAAAGTAACGACAACTCCTATGTTTAAAGACGTCAGAACACGTCTTTAGCCTAGACCTTTATGTGTGTCGTTAATGTTTCAAATTCTCCTTAGGTTAATTGAATCAATTTTACTGTTGATCTTCAATTAGGTTTTAGTTTCAAGGATCACAAAATGAGTGATTACCAAATTGAAGGGCCTAGTTTATTTCATGAGATAAAACAAAATATATATCTACAAATTCATACAAATTTAATCAGCTATAAGATATAATACATAAATGCACACTCCATTGATACAATAAGGAACATATTCAACTAATTTTTAAGTACGTTAATATTTGAAATCCTACTATACAAGATCAAACTAGTTGGAAAAAACATTCTTCATTACAAGCACCATATCATTTAATGTTTTAAAACATGTAACTAAAATTATCATAAAACAATAGTAAGAATATCTTTCTTAAAGGAAGAACTTATCATAATTATAACGAATTTCACAACTACAAATAAAAAGTGGAAGAAATGTGGGATGAAAAGGATAATGAAATTGTTGATAAGAAAAAAAAATCAAGAGATAGATGTTTTAGTGGATTTAGAGAACAAGGAAGATGCTTCAAGGTCTTATCAATAATGAATGTACATTGTTATCATTTGTGGTGAAGAGGGGCACAAATGATTTGAGTGTTTTTTTTGGGAGAATGTACATGGAAAATTTAGCACAACAATCAAGTAGGGCACAAGGAGGGGTAAGAGGATTTAAAAAACTATATGTTTCTACAAGGAACCTTTTTTATGCACGTGCAAAGATTGATATCCAATGTCTTTTATGTTTTCAATTATTTTCATCAAATCTCGACAAAGTTTAAAATAAAGAACTATTTTTTACTTTTGAACCATATTTTTAAACATGTTTCAAGATTATGTTTGTTGAGAAACAACTAGATGAATTTAATCGACATTAGATTGCCACAGTCTAAAAAGATTAACATTGTAAACATTTCTAGCATATCATCAATACATGCATGCTAATTTATTTCTTTTGCATTTATTATTTATGAATTTAATATTGATTAATCACATGAGTCCTCCATGGAGCATTATAGTTATATGCAATAATACACTCCTTTTTATGCATGCATGAATCTACACTACACTTTGCATGTCTTTAAAAAAATTGTTCTTTTAAAAAAAATTCTCATAACCTTCATGTGAGAATTGAAAGAAGAAACTTATGAGCTTTTCAAAGGTAGGGATCATCATTTAGGATTAAAATAACCATTAAATTTTATATATATTGATAAATGTTATGAAAGTTTAACGTTGTTAAATATATGTTTAACAAAAATGTCTTCTCAGTTCATGCACATTGGAAGTAGGGATATTCTTGCTCCTTGTATATCTTGCCACATTTTCTCTATCTTAAATCCTACTTTGGATATAAAACATTAATCAAACTAATGTTTATAGGTTTTTGAGCACCTATTTGACAACCATTTTTGCTAATCCCTCTTGCAAATAAATTGTCATGAATTGTAATTCATGTAAATAATATATGAAAATTATGTTCCAATGGTTTTCTTTACTTAAATCACATCCTTAGTTTTTGTGGGTTATCTTAAACCATTACAATTCAAAGGTGATTCATAATTTGAATGAATTCAAGTGGTTTGAAAAAATTCTAATAAACCATGGTTTCAAGTATTTTGCTATAATTTGCATGGTTTCAAGTGGTTTTCTTTAGTTGTTGTTACATCTCATTTTTTAACTACATGGTATTACTTTCAATGCTTATTTTATCTTAATTTTATTATTTGATTCACCATATGTTTCTGGTTTTTAATCATATTTCTTAATGCATACAATATGGAGCAAGTAATATGAGAAGTGAGACAATTAGAATTACCTGTATTTGCATGAACTTCTTGTTCTCTCAATGTCTGGTGTCTTTTTCTCATCCTTTCTCTAGCTTTATCTCATACTTCCTCTGTGGATGGAAATTTATTTCCTTTTCTAGATCCAAATCTCCAATTTCCCATGTTTGTTGTGAATCTTTGTGTAATTTCCAACCTATGTTATTTCTCTATGAAAGAATGTTTGTTGTTTTTTTTTCCACAGTCAAAATTAGAAACAAAACTATTTGTTAATAGCAGAGGCTTGATTGAGCTATAGGCTCAATCAATCCCTTGATATGTATGATCCACCATTATTTCCATTAATAAAAAGTTGGTAAGGTCACTAGTGGGCTAGATTTTAAGGCTCGATCAAGCTGCTGGTTAACCACATATGCCACTCGATCAAGGGTTTCTTTAACACTTGATCAAGAAATGTGAATTTTGAATTTAAGTGCTCGATTGAGCATTTAAAGCAGTTGATCAAGCTCCTGAAGTCCTAAAAATTGCAATTTTGGCACCTCTTTCGCAAGATTTCTCTGCAACCCCATTTTGTACCCTATGGATTTAGGGAAGAAATTATCCTTAAGTGGCGGAGTTGATCACATTTAATTTGTGAAAGAATCCTCTATCCAATGGCATATGAATTTGACACTTTCGATTTCATATGATATTTTTCATTTAATTTCTTTTAAACATAACACTTGAGTTTTTTTTGGACGATTTCAAAGGGGCCGAATAAAAAATCAATAACATAAAATATACACAACGAAAAAAATTCAAAAAATACCACTATCTTTGTTTACGAATCCTTTTCAAAAGGGTACTCTTGGTTTTCAATTTATTTAAAGAGTTGAAAAAAAATCTTATGTGAACACGTGTCTCCAAAATGCAATTGAAATATTACTTCGCCAACTTCGAAAAAATAAATTAAAAAATTGCATAAAAAAATAATTTTTTAATATAAAAACTTATTTCTCTATGTGTAGATCATGCTTATATATATATATATATATATATATATATATATATAGATATATCTATATAGAGAGAGAGAGATATTAAATTACTCTTTTTGGACTAATGTATGCTACATGAACACGTGCATATCTCTTAAGTTTTGTGAAAAAATTTGCAAGGACATATATTGCATTTAATAGAAAATTGAGAGATTATATGGCACTAATTTTTTTTGAAAAACATATCATTAGGACAACAACATAATTCTCCACATATTTTTTTTTTACTCCGAATCAAAATTCATAATTCTTACATGAATTTTGAGGGGTGCAATTTGATAGAAAAGGAAAAACTTGAAATTTCTTTGCCACATTTGGCCCAAAAGTGTAACCCATCTTCATTCTCTCACCCTTTTGATTGATTCCTTGATTACTAAAACCAACTTAATTGTTTCCTATTGAAGTAACTATATCTATAGCATAATCATGTTAAGAAAGTCTGGAATTTCATTTCCTGAAGTTACACAACAGATGAGATTGTTTCCTATAGATTCAAGAAGTGCTTCAATGATAATCTAATGAAAAATGGAATTTGTTTCAATTTCTTCTTTGGGAATCGAGATTATTCAAAAATAAGTTGAAAAAACCTTAGGAGTCCATAGAAGAAAACACTAATCGAGTGAATTTGAACTCTACCTTTATAAAGTTGTCCCTTTATAATGTTGAAATGGTGAATTATAGATTTGTGTGTGTGCCGTAAGAGGCTACCAAGTCATGGAAAAGGGCAGCCCGATAGTGTTTCAGGGTTATTTTTACCCTTCGAATATATATTTTACCATAGACCATTATCATGCATTGTCTAAAACCCTATAAGTAAAGATAATTACATTATCTAGACTCTGCCCAATCTTATACACTGTAGAAAGGTGCAAATATTTTCTAAGCATTCTATCTCCTAGGTAGAGTATCAAAACTACGCTAATAGGCATGTGTGTACATACAAAAGGATGGCAATGGATTTCCAAGGAAAATTTCATTATTAGTGGAGTAACCAACCCATCAATTTCATCTAAATATTGATGTTCATTGTTTCCCTTTCCTCCATTTGACTTGCATTATCATGTTTACATGTCAGTTTCAGATGAGAGTCCTACATCAATTAATTGGTAGATTTGTATATAAGAATCAGTTATGTTTCATTTGTTGGACCATGTTTAAATTCATTCTTTCCAACACGAATGTTTCATATATTCACTTTGTTGAACCAAACTCGTGACATATATTTCCAGCCAAGATGTTGAATATGTTTAGCCTTGTTTGGTTTTGTATGAAAGTGGTTTGGACCAAGTAAGCAGTTGGTTGGGGCTGAGTATGTAGCTAGTACGGTACTGAGTATGTGGTTAATTATTGGATAAATCCCAAGGCAAGAGTGCTGAAGGAAAAATGGTTTCTATTTCCTAGGCATATATAGATGACAATAAAGTCAAAGCAATTATTTTCCGAAAACAAGAAATGACTCATAGCAAAGCCAAAAAAGAATTGTTTAATTGCACTGGTTTTTTAATTCTAATGCTTACCTAGTTCACTCTTCAAGATCAAGGTAGTTCGACAAAACATTTTTTAGGAATTGTTTAATTGCAATGTTTTTTTTTTAATGCTCGACTAGTTCACTCTTCAAGATCTAAGTAGTTTGACAAAACATTTTGCAAGCTTCTCATAGCACTGACCATTAAGAATGGGTGTACTCTACCCTGCTAGCATCCCTGAAGAATGCAAGCTATGATTCCAATAAGATATAGGCCAAAAAAACATGTTGGTTGGTCTAACTTTAGGAGCTAAAGGAAAAAAAAAAACATTCCATAAACATATGAAAAATAATAAGTTATTTCATAGAAAGAGTAAATAGATGAAAATCAAAGAAAGGTCCAGAATGGAGAGGAAATTTACATGATATGTTGTTCGTGTTCTTCATGATTCAAAACTTGTGAATCTTTTGGGAGCTTTGCAAAGTCAATTTCAATATGGTGACAATGATCTAAGTGCGCTTTCTTGAACTCCTCTTCAATATCTTCCATCTCTGTTTATGTTTTTGTAATATCTGCATTCAACTCATCAATTTGTTCTCTATAACTTTGCTCCAAATAATCCATCTGCCCACAGTTTTCAAATAGCATAGCTATCATGAAATCCTCAATAAAACAAAATAATATCAATTATGAATAAAATATACATGGTTAAACATATTGGATTTTTACATTAAAATTACATGTCCGAAGGAAAACAATAATTTACACCTCACATAAAATTATATAGAAGGTGCAAGTCCAAGACACTAGTTGAACTAGTATAGGTTATTTTGTTTCAACTTCCATATGCTCTAGTCTCAACTATCAATTAATCATACCTCTTTATTGCATTCCTCATGCTTCTTTGTATCCTTTTGTCTAATAATTTTAATTTCTTCATCTTTCATATGCAATTTTGATGACATTATGCTAATTGTTTCTTCTAAACATTTACTATGCTCATGTTGTTTAGCAACATTAATTTTAAACCAAGAAAACTTATGATTATCCTCATCCATTTGTTTCATGGGTTCCATAACCATTTTATGATATGATCTCGTCTCATACCTCAATCTTGCTTTGCCTGCAAGATACTTTTGCATTGTTATAATAGTTCCTTCAATATACATTAAAAATTTTACTCACTTGCATCAGACAAGATGAACCAAAAATCATCTCTCATGTAATGTGTCTTAGGGATTACATAATAATTCAAATAATTTTGTTGCACATAATCATACTTTCCTAATAAATAATATTCCTATGGTTAATGAGTCATAACTATGTTAGGAGACACCCAGAAATTTGTTGTGAAATTTACATTAGAAATAAAAGTTTAACAATCCACCCCCTTTGTGATACATGTCATATAAACTTCAATGAAATAATTAATACAAACATTTAGAGCATCTATTGAAATATTCATTTCTTCTTTTGTTTCAAAGTAATCATATAGTACATGTTTTCCACCTGGAGAAAACAATACTCGACATCGTTCTCAGTCGTCTTTTACTCTCCCTTCCTTTAAAAATTGTTTTTGTAATTTCTATACCTCCAAGTATCCCATTGATGATTCCTCAAATATAATAGCAATCATTCCACGATCACCCTTTGGACCATATGCATGTCTTGCTTTGATGGCTTTATATCCTTTGAAATACTCCAACAGTTCTTTATTTCCCACTCCAAATCACTGGAAAAAAAAAGAGGCAATAAGAAAATAAAGTTGTTTTAGTTGATGAGTACCCTTGTTAATAGAATCAACTCTTCCTTGCATTTCTTAGATGCTACAGGTGGGATCTACTCAACCAAACTTAACCATGATTTTCACCTAGTATCATCTATTGAGATATTTCACATCGTTGTGTGAAAATTATGCGTAATTTTTGTTTTGTAAAACTTGTGTTGGTTTGGATAAAATTTAGCTAAGTGTTATGACTTTTGAATAAGCAGGCATGGCAGGGTTTGAAATTTACAATTTGGATTCGATAGATAGAATACCCTCTTTGGTGGGGTAGAAAATTTAGATATGGTGTTATTTATTAGTTTAACAAGAAAATAGATAGTGAGCTTTTACAAGATTTCCCAAGAAAGGGTATCCAAATAAAGCTTGAAAAAACTTCCCAAGCTCTCCTCCCAAAAAAGTGCTCAAATAAATCCCCCCAATATAGAGGTACTCAAAATTATTGGTTATGAAAGCTTCACATAACTGGACAGAAAACATTCTCCTCATTTATGCCCATTATTTCATTCTTTACATTTCAACTCATCGAGGTGGTGAAATAAAATCTCATTCAAGGTTTCTAAACACTTCTTGTGTTGCTTCTAATTTGTATTTAGATTTTAATTGGGCTAATTAGCTTAGCCTATTCGGGTGGTAACAAGCTGACAGTTTTGTGAGACTCTTATAAGCTACCATATATATTTACTTTAACTTATGGGAATAAATGAGTTACAAAAATGTGGCATCCCCTATTCTAATGATCCTGTCTTTTTTAAATCTTGGATCATTAGTTTTTATTAAGAAACTCCAACACATTTTGTACTGAAAGACCATAATGAAAAGGAATTTTCAAAACTTGAAATTGATTTTAATGTTGTAATAAATAGTTACTCGTCCATGGTAGAATACATGTTGCATGGAAACAACAAATTATTGTTGTAATTGTGATTATGTAACATAGTAGTCACTTACATCAAGATGACCATGAAGACAACAATCATAATAGAATGGCTCTTTCTTTCCCAACTTGCAGCCCAATATGGCATGAAATCATGACTAAAAATGAACATTGTTTTTGCCTCTCTACTTGAACTAAATGCCTCCTCACAAATTCACTTGGAATTTGATAAATAAATAACAACCTTTGTGATAGAATAGATATTAAAAAATTAACTTTACAAATAGTGTGGTGGAATTCTACATGTTGCAAATTCCATTTATTTGATCTCCAAAGCCTTTTGCAATAAGAAAGACATACAGAAGTTCATTCCATGTGTGTGGAACTCTAGGAAGACAGTAGTGTTTGCAATCCTACCTACTTAGGGAAGTAGGTCTAGATCCATTGCCTAAATAATACAATGATGAGTGACTATCTTTCCTCAATTGACTCAAATATGTTATGTTTAGCATTTGCACAATATTTTTGTGATTGAGTTACTCTAGTGCTTTGGAGATGATGAGATTGTTGCTCCATAGATGTGGGTCAAGGAAATCAGGTATACTTAGTGTTGGTTGGGTCTAAATGTAAATTCCCACCAGTTTTCAATGTCCCTCCCCTCCATGTGAAGAACACACCATGAGATATAAGGGAATTCATCATCATCCTTTGTTTGGATATTCTACCATAAGAGCTAAATTTTTAAGTGTGCAGGTATTATCAAAAAAATAGATACGGCACAAACCTTGTAGGAATTTACAGGGTAAGTTCCTCAGATAGAACACCAAAGGACACGACTCACAAATAGATCACAGATCAATACACCAATATTCTTAACATGGTTAAAACCCTCAAAGAGGGAAACAGTCCATGCCCTGGGCCAACGAGGCCACTTTAGGCAATTTATTAATAAAAGAATGAAAATTTACATAAGCTTCTCTCATGAATGGTCACCCTACAAATGACCCTCCATGCTCTTTAAATAGAGATCATGGACCAATTAGGTGTTAACCCATGGATCAAGTGTTGGTAATACCAAGGAGAGAATGAACTGTTAGATCACTTCATGTCTAGAACATATCATGACCGTTGGATTCCAAGTTACAAAAGTACATAGTAAAGAAACACACTTTACCTAACTCTACACTAGACCAAGTTATACTTAACTATTTCCTATGTGTCGGAATATCCTAACAAACCTAAAATGCATAGGAGCATAGGTATGGAAGAATACATGTGCCTTATTTGTATTTAATTCTTGACAAATCCATTCCATCACAGTCTTCATATATCTCTCAAAAGAAATCAGCACATCAATGCCATTTTTACTATTTCTCCTTTTTGAAAATAGCAGTGCCTGTGAAATTCTCTTTGTCAATCCATATGGAAAATCTTAGATAAAAATTCTAACAAGTAAGAAGTTTTTCAAGTTTAATAAAATATGGAATGTACAGAAATAATTTGGATGTTTTAAATTAGGCTTTTGTATTTTCCAATCTAACTTCTTGGAAAATAAATACCAAGTAAGCCCAAATTTTTTTATGGCGCTTTGTATCAAAGAAAGGATCACCATTAAGGGATGCTTATTTATGTGTCTGAACATACAACCAACATAAAATATATAGTATCCCATAATTAAGGCCTTCATCTGAATAATACAAAATCCAAATGCAACAATTGCATTGTTTTCAGATTGCAAAATAAAAGCATACCGTCTCAAGGTCTTCCCAAAGTTCCACTAATTCGTTGTGTTGAAGACTAGAATATATGCATCCTTTGAATACTAATATGTCAATTCAAGTAAATACAATTTTAGTGTAATTCTAACTTCAGGAGGGGAAGAGTTTAGGAAGATGTGTGTGTACGTGCGTGCATGGATAATGTAAGATCTTAAAGAAAATTAAAATATATGATATTTATACTTAAGGAAACCTAAGAGAATAAAAACTATGAAAAACAAAAAATAAAAATAATCACAAAAATAAAATAAAAATCAAAGGTGGGGAGGAATGAGAGAGGGAGAAAGGTAGGAGAAGGGACAAAAAATGGTCATTATTTATGGTTCATATTGAGCAAAGTAAACCAACTGTTGCTAATATCAAGGCCATTGTCTCTATTAATGTTATTAGGGTGCTTCTTAAATTCAAGGGCTTCTATAATTCTACATTTATAATAATGGTTTTATTTGGCGATAATCTTAGTATCATCCAAATATATATGATGCTTGGTGGTTTTGGCATGTTCTATTAATGCAGATTTGTTTATTCATTTGTGCTTGATATCAACACCATGTTCCTTAATCCTAACTTCTATAGAGTTCCTAGTTTCACCAATATAGCACTTTCCACAAGAGAAATTTATTTTATAAACACCCTCAAATTGAAAATTATCTAAATTATCCTCGCAGATTTCATGTTAGGAGTAATAGTATTAATAGGTTTGAAAGAAGTTATGATTTATTTTTGTTTCAAAATATTAGCAATCTTATGAGTGGTTCCTTTAAGGTAAGGGAGGAGTTCTTTCTTTCTAGAGTCATTTGTCTTAGGGTTATTGTTTTCTAGATTATTGGTGGCTTTATTGAGGGTATTGAATATATATTTTTTGCAATAGCCAAGATTATTGAAGACTTCAATCAAGTGACTTATTTCATCATCCTTATGATCCTCTCCAGATATTCTAAAGGCTATGGTGGTTAGGGTTTAATGACACTAATCGTTTGTGTCGAGAAGTGATGGGAATCAACATGAAGGTAATTTTATGTGTGAGTCTTTTTTCATTAGACTTTATGGTCTAAATTCCCATGAGGTTCCTTATTATTAGAATTTCAAGGTAGGGTAAGAAACCATTTTATTTTATCTCCATGGTAAATTGAATATGGGTATATATACTATTTTGGTTTTATAAGAATTTATAGAGTTCTACTTTTCCATGATTCCATATGACATTGGTATCATCAACAAATATTTTCCAAACTTTAGGTCTAAGATGGTATGTGTTAAGGGTCAAGCTTTCATATTATTCCATATAAGGTTTGCCATTACTGGTGAGAGGGGAGAAACCATAGCTACTCCACTAGTTTGTTCATAATATTCTACTCTAAAACTGAAGAAAGTGGATCTAAGACATACTTCAACAAGTTTTGTTGTAATTGGGTCAGTTATTTTATTAATAACATGGATTAAGCTTCATTAAGGGGAATTTTTGTGAAGAGGGATACTACATCAAAGCTTACTATGATGTCTTTTGGGTTGAATTTTACATTATTTATTAATTCAACAAAATCAGAAGAATCTTTAATGTAAGAGCCAGTATGGCCAAGAAAGGGGTTTAAGACCTTAGCCACAAATTTAGCTAAAAGATAGGTTGGAGAGCCAATGGTGTTTACTATAGGTCTTAAAGGAATGTCCTTCTAGTGGATTTTTGGAGCTCCATAAATCCTTGGTATAATATCACCATGAGGCATCACTCTCCTTTTGATATGGTCATCCAAGTTAGAAGATAGAATAACCTTTTTGACATCTCTGACTACTATTTTCATGGTGTTATTTTTGAGCTTCTTATAGCTACCATTATTAGATAGATGCTCCCTCATTTTCTTATTGTAATCTTCAAGGTTCATTATCAGAGTTGCTCCACCTTTATCTACTTTCAAGACAACAATATTAGGGTTTTCCTTAATCATTCTTAGAGCTAGGTGCTCTTCATCGTTGATATTACTCTTGGGTGGTCTGGTTTTTCTTAAGATAACAACACAATCTTGTCTAATAGAATATTTTTCTATGTTAGTCAATGTTTGAATACTATCTTCAATATTACAAATAATTTCATTAACCAAAATGCTTTTAGGTGTAAGGGAAAAGTTTAATCCTTTTTTGAGAACCTTAATTTCTGTAGAATCAAGATGGCAGTTTGTTAACATTGATGGAATATCAAATAAAAATCATAATTTTGAGAATGACATCACTGAGATTGTCATTGAATCCTCACAACTTCACAATGTCAATATTTCAAATAAAAATGTGATTATAAATTTCACTGGCAAGGTTTCTGGCATCATTTTTAGCTTGAGACCTACATCCTCTAATTCCCAACACATCGATTCTAACAATAATCAATTTGTTAAAAACAACTCAGCTTCTACAAACGAAAATTTTGATATTAGTGTTGTGTTGTATAATACAAATTCTTTGGGTTTTATTATTAATAATAATATTTCCTCTCAAAACAATATGTATTGATAAATCTACTATTGATTTGACCATTGAAGACGATATCGAGAGTGAAGTTATGAATGATGATATACCTATCGTTTTGAACACTAAAAATACACCTTTGGCACTTGGTACACCAATTGTCAATTGTGAATATTTAGGTATAGATAGTGATAATAATAACATTCCAAATGTTAGCAGTGAACACACTTCTGTAAGAAGTGTCAAGCCCCAGAATTGTTGTTTCTAATGCATCTTTTTTCCCATTTGATACCTCACTTATTCCCTTGTTTTACCAGTTTATGAACCTTTATCTTGAACTTATACATTATTTTGATGTAATAGAAAAGATTTACATTTGGTTTGCATTTTATACCTTCGTTATATGAATTTCTTAGGATTTATGTTCATTAATGTTGTTAATGCAGGTCTTGCACTCCATAGAGATCCAGCACCAAAACGGAAGTATGGGGACCACTCGATCATATGAACTTGAAATGGAGGAAAATGATAGATGAAATATATTCAAAACTATTTTGAATCCTTTTCTACAGTTAGAGGTGCACTTATCTCTCATTGACTTGTTCCTACACTAAAAAGCAGCATTCCTGCACTTGAGAGTAACCAATTTGGGACTTTCATACTTTGACACATTTTCGGGAAAATACGGGAAAGGTTTTTGTTCAAAATATTGTTTGAACACTTCCACATCAGTTGAAATGCATCAAGGTCATACAAATGGATTTTTAAATATTAATTAATGCTACAGCCCCAAATTCGTAGTAGTTTTCAAATTGTCAACTTCCTCCTTGATTTTAGTGCAGATGAAGTCAAATATGAAAATTATGGAACATGGGTTTTTCTCCTAGTATAGGAAATTGAGCAAATTTCAAGTGATTTTCCAAAATTTTCCACCGTTTGGGAGATTCGAAGAGGTATTTGAGTTAGATTTGTAGAAAATTAGGTACAACCTAGATTTGCAAAAGTAGCCAAACAATCAACTTCAGGCATGATTTTTGATGCAATGGAGTTGAATTAGAAAATTACAAGAGAGGTATTTGTTGAAAACATGGGAAGTTAGGCTCTCATGAAACGGTTTCCAAAAAAACATATTTTGCTAAGAGATACACAAGCATCTTTGAGGTAGTTTTATAAAAAATGATGTTTTTTTCCATAATACCAAAATATGCCAAGATTCGCAAAATTCGTATCATATTTGTGTTTCCTCAATTGGATCATGGTTGAACTAGATCTCCCATTCATGGCACATTGTTGGGATTTAATTTCCTATCTTGTTTGCGATGGATTAACTTGTCTAAAGCTAAATTGTATTTTAAAATTTATATAAGATGAGTTATGACAACAGAAAAACATTCTTTGTATTCTCATGTTGTCGAGTTGAGTTTTGGGGGTTCTACCCCCTTCATCTGATCAACTGGAGTTGGACTACTAAAGCTTGTGATGTATTAAAGATTGAGGTTTCATTAATAAAGCATCAATGCCAGGTTCATGCATTTGTTTTATCTATTTCCTGTGATGATAAAATTGTTCTCATAGATTAATATATTTCCTTAAAAAAGGGAAACAAGCTAGTTGGCTAGGGCCCAACCAACCCAACTCATTCTCAATCTATCTATTTTATTTTGTGATGAGTAAATGGTGTGATTATTATTTGTGTGTGAAGGTTACTTGTAATAGGTGTGTATGATTGGATAAACCCTTGTGTGATTTCTTTTGAAACAAGTAATAGAGGTTCAGATCTGAACTCTTGCATTAATGTTTGTGTTCGCTTTTTAAATATTCATATTGAAGAAATATTTACATTTATTGGAAGTTGCAGTAAGGATTTGGATCAGGAAAGTTTCTTTTCATTTTCAAAGTCATCTCTTTAGTTAAAAGTTTAGATCTACTCTGTGGTGCACACACTTCTTTTGAGTGAAGATTTGTAGGGGGATTATTTATTAGATCTTTCTTGGTGATTGATACATTTATCTTTTAGATTTTTTATATGCAACAAGCGGGTGAAAACCTTTTTATGGTAAATGTAATTATTTGATAGTGTTATTGTGTGAGTGAACTTGTTTTTGCATGAGAACTTCATGATTTAAATATTACATCATATTATTTGGGTCTTGTTGTATTCAGATTTTCATCTATTTACTTGGGTATTTCGGGTGCAGGAACATAATATTGTTGTCATTAATTAATTTGAATATGCTCTTTGCGAAGTCATATTAGTTTCATCTCTAATAAATGCGGAATTTTATCTTGAACGCGATGTTAATCAAACCAGAACATGTTATGAACAAAAATACATTTAAGAGGTGATCTCTTTATTTGTGCACAAAAGTTTAATATTTTCTTTGTTATTCGATAAAGTCTTCATCTCATATTTATGTTTATGCATTGAGTATTCAAAGAGAGTGTGATAAGTGTTTGGGTTTTATCTTAACTCAAGCAAGGTTTCTTTCCATACTAGTTGAGTTTGGGCTTGTTGCACGATATTCTTTTTGGTACAGGAACAAAGTGTTTTATTTTTTAGTACAGGAACATAGTGTTTTATTTTTTCCAGTACAGAAATGTAGTTGTTTTATTTTTCCTAGTACAGGAATAGAGTACATGAACTGTTTTGTCTTCCCTAGTACAGGAACTGAGTGCAGGAATTGGAATAACTAGAGAATGAGAATTAAGATTGTGCAAGAATGTTTTGATGTCTTGTGTGACTCCTTTAAGCACTCTTGTGGGATTGATTGGATTGAGACATGTGTTCTTTTGATGCTTTTGATTATTTATCTAGTTTGAAATCTCAGTTTGCTTGATACGTTAATGAGTGAAGTAGCTAGTGTCCAGATTGATCAAGTTCTTTTTCTTTTAATGAAATTGTCAAATCTAGTGTAGGAATTGAATTGAGAATTTATGCATTGTTTTCTAGAACGTAGAAGTTTGTTAATGGTTTTGCAGGATTACTGTTTATGGTTTCACTTTTAATGAATGCCTTTGACTGCAAGATTGGAGTGGGTTATAATTTTTGTTTGGAGGACAAATTAGGGTTTTTTTTGTAGGTTGTTGGAGTCATTCTCTGGGATTTCCAGTGTCGCGCTTTGAATTTCACGAACTCCCAAATTGAAAATTAAATGTTGGTCCATTAATATGCCCTATATTACAACCAACATTTTAGCACTGTTTCCAGGGAGGCACTTAGGGGATTGACCTTGGCGACCTGCTACAATTTGGATTTCTCTTTACCTAGTTTATCTTGCAAGTTTTTTTATTTTGTTTCTTTCATACATATGTTGCTTATATTTTAAGGTTTTCATTTATCGGGTGTTGTAAGAACTGCCTCCTCCCCCCCCCCCCCTATATATATACATTACCCTTGTGCTGACGAAATATACCAGTTGGCTTGTTGAGAATGAGAAAACAGTATTTTGAGGAATATTCCAATAAGGAGTTTTGATGTTGCTGAAGAGAGATACAAATCATCCAATAATGACCTCATAAGTGAAAAACTTATTATTTTTCTTGAACATAAAGATAATATTATTAAATATTTGATTTCAAAATTGGAATATTTGCAGGAAAAATAGAAGAAGGATGAAAAACCATTGCTGATCATTTGCGCCAACTCTAGAAAAAAAACACTTTCTTGGAAAGTGTCCACTTTGTATCTTGAAAATTTACAGAATTTGTGAACATGCTCATGCAACAAAGCATTGCCCATCACTGCTAGGATTACTAAAGTTACTCAGGAAATCAAGTAAGGAATCGAATCAACCACCAAGTATAACTCAAAAACCCATTCTTTACTTGGACTAAAGCTTATTATCCTGAGTAGGTTCCCCAACAGATTTATAATCCTAGAATTCCATTGAAAACTTTTGATCCTCCTCCAACTAAATACCTTACTTTGTGGCCATGGTGGCCCTCTCCTTGGACCTCATCCTTGAATGAAATATCCCCATGGCCTCAGGAATGGTTTGGAGCCCCTTCCCTAGGGTAGTATTTCATTCAAAATCAACAACAACAACCATAATTTCCACTCAATGCATTACCAAGTCATCCTCCTCCATGGTCCCAGCTACCTGTGCAACCTTACCCTGATCCATACCCAATCCCTTATCCTAATCGATACCCTTATTCTCATCCATACCCTAACCCTAATCCAAACCCTAGACCTAAACCTAGTTCATACCCTAATCCAAACCCTAGACCTAACCCTAGTCCAAAGCCTAACCCAAATCCTAATCCAAATCCAAATCCTATTCGAAGCCTTAACCCAAACCCTAGCTTAAATCATAGACCAAACCCTAATCTAAACCAGCAGGCTGCACAACAATTTGAAACACATATTCTTCCCATTGACTCCCCTACTGAGTGTAATGATATATCTTTGAGGTTGGGGGAAGGGGTGAGTTTGGAAACATCTCCTATCACTATAGAACATTCACCTCGGGAAGATCTAAGACCATTAGAGGAGAAATATATAATTGGAACTTGTTCTGAAACTATTGTTGAAGCTCAAAACCCTAGAATTTCCCTTAACTATTCTTGTCAATATGAAAAGAAGATATTTGAGCTTGAACTTGGGGGATTTTCTTTTTTCTTTCACCATATTCCTTCATGCCTCCAAGAAAATTATCCTCAAGTTGTGGAAGATTTGTACAAGTTGGAGAATCACAAATATGTGGATCCCATTGGATCTTGGTTTCAAGCAGTCATCAGCACATTGTATTCCCTCATCATTCAACAACTGGTGGTACCATATCAATTAAAGAAATGGGTTGCTCATACTCCGGTATGTCTTGAAGTTTATTCTTTAAAATTGAGTGTGAGTATATTTAACATTTTGTTATGCACATGGCTACATTGGAAGTACTCCTACACTTGAAGGAGATCTTCCTCTCTCTAAATTAGGGTAGGGTAGTATAAGAGAATTGAATAAAAATGTCATTTGAAATAAAATTGTTACAACAACAATCCTGAACTGCAATTCCTAAGGCACAATTGTTGAAATTTTTGTCTTTATGCACTCTTATGGTAACACTTGTTAGAAGAAATTCACTCTTAATGCCTCATATTTTATAAAGTGACTTTGATTATTGGCCAAGATTATTCATTGGGTCAGTTAGGGGGATTTTTATTGTTATACTTTCCATTCATAAGCTTAAAAATCTACTACTAGCCTATTTGTTCTAACAGATTGTCATGCAAGGAACCTTTTCAAGTTTCTCTTCGAAGGTATTGATGAAAATCCTCCTATGGTGGATCAGTCCTATAAAATCCTAACGAGATTCCATGAGAACCCTGGCATGATCAACTTGAGGAATCTTTTAGTCATTACCTGAGATGTTTTATTTAAAATGGGTCTTTAGGGTAGAAGTACCAACCAGTAAATATTAGTAATTAAAAAAATTTCACGACATGCCGTGCTCTTAAGTAGCATATTTGCATCCCCACCTATTAAGTAACCTATTTGAGGTTAATGATAATTATGGTTTTTTATCATAAACAAATTAATTGAGGGATAGGAGTTCTCATTAAGAGTCGATATACCATGATCATGGATCCTAAGGAGAATGAAATTACTGCTACTGGTCACCAAGTTAGGGTAATGGCTTTGAGTTGAAAGGATGGAAGAAAAGAGGTCTCATCACGAGTGACTTGTTCATTCTTGTTAATTATTGTAAATGGAACTAGCATTCGTTGGTTACCAAGCCAAGATAGTGGCCTTCATTTAATTCCTAAAACAAATTAAATTATTTTAAATGACTCTAAATCTATATCTAATAGATGGGACATAAGAATTTTGTGGGGTTAAAATGCATCCATGTCGAGGCTATAGATGCTTGTTAGCAGCAAGGCCATGCCTATGGTATTAACTTCAATTTTATAGTATGATTTACTTGGTTGTTTTTGTCTTTCCTTGGACTCATTATCATATCTCTCTGAGAATGTCTTTAAGATCCTTTCAGTAATGTGCTTTGGAGTTCTATTTTTCATAAATATGAAGGTTTTCATGGATGTGGGACCCTTAGTGCAGGTGATGCACTTTGTTTGAACAAGAGGAGCTTCAAATATATGCTTGGGTATGCTAAGATGGTCATCCTGGGAAGGTATTGTTTATTATCTTTCTTTTTCTCTATTTCCATACATATTTAACATCATATCTTTCAAATCATGTCACTTTTATTTGTAATGAGGAAATTGATCCGGATTTAAACAGGAATGCAACAAATTACAGAAATAACCATAAATACATATATGCAATGGAAATAATACTTCATTAATGCAAAATACTGAAATATGCTTACAAACAAAAATGGAAATAAATAAGCTAGGGCGATGGTAGCTTATCTCTGAGAAGAGATGTGGCGGCTACATGCCTCTGAACTATGTTACAATGAGGCTCGAAGGCCTATTTATTGCTGAGAAGCATTGGAAAACCCTAAACATCAAAAAACCTAACCCTAGAAGATGAAACGCCAAACTATGGGCCCCGTTTGGGTAAATTGGTACATCAACTTCCCGGGGTTGTAACTTTGGCATATGATCTCCGTTTGACGTGCACAATATCTCGTTAGAAAGATCTATCCAAGAACTACAACTTTGGGAGAGAAACATCGGTCCATGGACCCATGTTGCTCCTAGTTTTCCCAAAAAACTTCGTTTAGTGCCTCAAAACAGCTCTGGAAGTACAAGACCCAAAAAACTGCTAAAAATAGTAAACTGTGCTACAATTAAGGAAACTGAAAAGTTGAAAGAAACAATAGTGGGGGTCCAAGTGGACCTAGTGGGTGGCCACCAATATCCACCTGGATCATTCCTTCCCCCTTAGGAAGCAATGGTCCCCATTGCGTTGAGTTCCTCCATGAGATGAGGAAACTTCTGCTGAACATGGTCCCTGGTGAGCAACTTGCCCTTGTGAAGGAGTTGGCCTGGTTTGACAACTCGATACAGTCAGATATGTTGCTGGCAAGTGTGCTTGATCTATGTTTCCATGATCCGATTAGTTGCAGCTTGTTCCATGTAATTTGGATTTAACTCTGTGGGTGTGAGTTGTTTTGCAATGTCGGATGTGTCTAGTAATTGTGGGAAGCATGTTCGATAGCGGTACACATTGAACACTTGGTGCAGGCGAAGGAATGAGGGAATAATGTGCTCCAAAGCATTGTTTCTCAAAGCCTTGGTAATGGTGCAATGACCATGTCGGAGTGCTCTGAGCTTCTGATGGGTTCTGGTAAGGTGTTCTTTCTGCTGAGGCGACCAGACTTTGTTGCCCACCTGAAACTTGTGTGGTACCCTTGTGGGTGAGGAGAAGTTGTTCCCGTGTTCTATCATGATCGTATATCTTTGTTGCAGCTGTTACATGGAGGAATTCTTCACGGGAGTCATGGATGTGGCGACGATCTTCCCCTTACTTTGGGAGCAAACCAGATAGAAAAGAAATTTCCTAGCCTGTGAGATGAGCTTGCTGCCTTTCTTAGCAGTGATCAAAGAAGTGGAAGTAGGTGGGGCTACCTTCGGTACCCTGTATAATGAATTAACCAAAGAAATAATAACAGCACGAGGCCTTGACTCATACACATCATGTCGCCTCCACAAGTATGGCTGACCTAATAATACATCACAAACATCCAAAGGTGTAACATCACACAATACCTCGTTTGTGAAGGGTTTGATGTTGTAGGGAAGGTGACACTGCTATAAAACTTGAAGATCTCATCCTTGGTGAAGCCACCTGATGCTATATGGCTGTGGGTGTGGTGTAGTCGGTAGGCCCAACTGCTTCATGACCTCTGCTGAAATGAGTTTCTTTTGGCTACCACTGTTGACAATGAATTGCAACAGCAAACCCTTCACCCACATCTGTGAGTGGAAAAGATGCTCCCCCTCCTTTGGATCTTCGAGCTCATTCTTCTGGATCTTGGCAGTGGCAACAATGGTGCTGGGCTCCGCGTTAATGATCTGCTTCCATTTTCCATTCCCCTTGTTGGGTTTTGACTTAGGGTCAGAACATGTATCTGATTTTGAAGCCTTCAACTCGGCCACCAGTGACTGCTTGGTCCAACACTCACTTGTGTTGTGAGTAGGGCTCTTATGGAACTCACACAAATTTCTTGTGACCTTCTTCGACTTTGTGGGGTTGTTATTTTCTTGCGGCTTCGACAGGTTATCTTGGGGCACCTCGCCTTGGCTTTGTCCTTTGGTCTTCAGATTTGCAGATCCAAAGTCTTGCTTCTTTTGTTTAAACTTCTGCTCAATTTTGACAGCGTATCAGTACATTGTGCCGATAAAGGAGATGTTCAAGAACTCCATCTCTTCTTGGATGTATCTGTGTAGGTAGCCGCCATATTTGAGTACCAAATGTAGCTCAGAGTCCTTGATACCCAACTACGTGTGAATGGTATGAAAAAATTTTGTGAACTCTGGCACATCTTGGTTCCCTCCCTACCGCGGCGTGGTCCACTTTATGTATTTGTCCTCATAGCTTTTGACAGGGTAGTACTGCTCCTTGATGGCATCCCAGAATGAATTCCAAGTGGGAGTGGCTGAAAATAGTGAGCTCATACTTTCATCCTTCTGCTCACAATAGGTTTCCCACTAGTCCTTGATGTAGGGGGCCACTTTGAGAAGAGCGAAAATAATATTTTCCCAACTGGAAAATCATGAACAGAAAAATACCCTTCTAGCAGATTTAATAATTTATCTATGACATTTGCATCTATTTGACCCTTGAAGATGGGGATTTCAAAATTAACTTGTACCATAAAGGGTGTGGCATTTCCAGAGTAGCTGTTGGAAGCCGATGCGTCACCTCTGGTTAGCCGTTGAAGGATCTAGGCAAAGTTGTGCATCATCACATTCCTTTTCTGCTCGAGGGCTTCTTCAAGAAAGATTTTGATAGGATATCATACCCCCTCATCTTTCTTTTCATCCGCCATGGGAGGTCATTGGGATTTGCGAGGCTAGTCTTGCAAAGGTTCGACTAGTTCAAGCCCTAACTCCTTATATCCCGACCTCGTTGGGGACATGCAAAGAAAACAGAGAAAAATCAGACTGTTGTGATACCGCTCATCCGGATTTAAATAGAAACGCAACAAATTAAAGAAATAACCATAAATACAAATATTCAGTGGAAATAATACTTCATTTCATTAATGTAAAACACTGAAATATGCTTACAAACAAAAATGGAAATAAACCAGCTAGGGCGATGGTAGCTTATCTCTGAGAAGAGATGTGGTGGCTACATGCCTTTGAATTGTGTTACAATGAGGCCTGAAGGCCTGTTTATTATTGAGAAATAATGGAAATTCCTAAACATCCAAAAACCTAACCCTAGAAGATGAAACGCCAAACTATGGGCTCCATTTGGGTAAATTGGTATATCAACTTCCCGGGGTTATAACTTTGGCATACAATCTCTGTTTGACGCGCACAATATCTCATTAGAAAAATCTATCCGAGAACTACAACTTTGGTAAGAGAAACATCGGTCCATGGACCCATGTTGCTCCCAGTTTTCCCAAAAAACGTCGTTTAGGGCCTCAAAATGGCTCCTGAAGTTCAGGACCCAAAAAACTACTAAAAATAGTAAACTGTGCTATAATTAAGGAAATTGAGAAACTAAAAGAAACAATGGTGGGGATCCAAGTGGACTTGGTGGGTGGCCTCCAATATCCACCTGGATCATTCCTCCCCCCTTAGGAAGCAATGGTCCCCATTGCGTTGAGTTCCTCCATGAGATGAGGAAACTTCTGCTGAACTTGGTCCCTGTTGAGCCACCTGCCCTGGTGAAGGAGTTGGCCTGCTTTGACAACTCAATACAGTTGGATATGCTGTTGGTGAGTGTGCTTGATCTGTGTGTCCATGATCTGATCAGTTGCAACATGTTCCATGCAATTTGGATTTAACTTTGTAGGTGTGAGATGATCTGCAATGTCGGTTATGTCTAGTAATGGTGGGAAGCATGGTCGAGGGCGGTACACATTGAACACTTGGTGCAAGTGAAGGAATGAGGGAATGTTGCGCTCCAAAGCATTTTTTCTCAAAACCTTGGTAATGGTGTAAGGACAATGTTGGAGTGGTCTGAGCTTCTGATGGGTTCTGGTAAGGTGTTCTTTCTGCTGAGGTGAGTAGACTTTGTTGCCCACCTGAAACTTGTGTGGTACTCCTGTGGGTGAGGAGAAGTTGTTCCTGTGTTCTTTCATGACCGTATCTCTTTACTGCTGCTGCTGCGTGGAGGAACCCTTCATGGGGGTCATGGATGTGGCGACAATCTTCCCCTTAATTTGGGAGCGAACTAGACATAAAATGAATTTCCTAGTTTGTGAGATGAGCTTGTTGCCCTTCTTAGCAGTGATCAAAGAAATGGCGGTAGGGGGGGCTACCTCCGGTATCATGTATAATGAATTACCCAAAGAAATAATAATAGCATGAGGCCTTGACTCAT
Source organism: Pinus tabuliformis (assembly GCA_031772625.1). Classification (NCBI taxonomy): domain Eukaryota; kingdom Viridiplantae; phylum Streptophyta; class Pinopsida; order Pinales; family Pinaceae; genus Pinus; species Pinus tabuliformis. The sequence goes on along the minus strand of CM062820.1, from coordinate 443,957,744 downwards.
ACACAGCATGTCGCCTCCACAAGTATGGCTAGCCTAATAATACATCATAAACATCCAGAGGTGTAACATCACACAATACCTCGTTTGTGAAGGGTTTGATGTTGTAGGGAAGGTGGCATTGTTGGTAAAATTGAAGATCTCGTCCTTGGTGAAGCCACCCTATATTGTATGGTTGTGGGTGAGGTGTAGTCGGTAGGCCCAACCGCTTCATGCCCTCTGCTGAAATGAGGTTCTTTTGGCTGCCACTATCGATAATGAATTGCAACGGCAAAACCTTCACCCACATTTGTGAGTGGAAAAGACGCTCCCCCTCCTCTGGATATTCGGGCTCATTCTTCTATATCTTGGTGGTGGCAACAGTGGCGCTGGGCTCCGCGTCAATGATTTTCTTCCCTTTGCCATTCCCCTTGTCAGGTTCTGACTCAGGGTCGGAACATGTATCTGATTCTAAAGCCTTCAACTCAACCACCAATGACTGCTTGGTCCGACACTCACTTGTGTTGTGAGTGGGGTTCTTATGGAACTCACACCACTTTCCTGTGTCCTTCTTCGACTTCGTGGTGTTGTTCTTTTCTTCTGGTTTCAACGGGTTGTCTTGGGTCGCCCCACCTTGGCTTTGTCCTTTGGTCTTCAGATTTACAGATCCAAAGTCTCGCTTCTTCTATTTAAACTTCTGCTATATTTTGACAGCTTATCGGTACGCCGTGCCGAGCGAGGAGATTTTCATGAACTCCATCTCTTCTTGGATTTATTTGTGTAGGCAACCATAGTATTTGAGTACCAAATGTAGCTTAGAGTCCTTGATACCCAACTGTGTGTGAAGGGTATGAAAAATATTTGTGAACTCTAGCACATCTTGGTTCCTTCCCTGCAGCAGCATGGTCCACTTTATGTATTTGTCCTCATAGCTTTTGACAGGGTAGTATTGCTCCTTGATGGCATCTCGGAATGAATTCCAAGTGGGAGTGGCTAAAAATAGTGATCCCGTACTTTCTTCCTTCTGCTTGCAGTAGGTTTCCTACCAATCCTTGACATGGGGGGCTGTTTTGAGAAGAGCGAAAATAATCTTTTCCCAACTGGAAAAATCATGAATAGAAAAATACCCTTCTAGCATATTTAACCATTTATCTATGGCATCTGCATCTATTTGACCCTTGAAGATGGGGATTTCAAAATTAACTTGTACCCTAAAGGGTGTAGCATTTCCAGAGTAGTTATTGGAAGCCGATGCGTCACCTCTGGGTAGCCTCTGAAGGATCTTGGCAAAGTTGTGCATCATCGCGTTCCTTTGCCGCTTGAGGGCTTCTTCGAGCAAGATTTTCGTAAGATATCCTACCCCTCATCTTTCTTTTCATCTGCCATGGGAGGTCGTCAAGATTTGCGAGGCTGGTGTTGCAAAGGTTCGACCAGTTCAAGCCCTAACTCCTTATATCTCGACCTCGTTGGGGACATGCAAAGAAAAACAAAGAAAACACAGACCGGTTTGGTACCACTGATACAGATTTAAATAAGAATGCAAAAAATTACAGAAATAACCATAAATACAGATATGTAGTGGAAATAATACTTCATTTCATTAATGTAAAACACTGAAATATGCTTACAAACAAAAATGGAAATAAACCAACTAGGGCAATGGTAGCTTATCTCTAAGAAGAGATGTGGTGGCTACATACTTCTGAACTATGTTACAATGAGGCTTGAAGGCCTCTTTATTGTTGAGAAACAATGGAAAACCCTAAACATCCAAAAACCTAACCCTAGAAGATGAAGCACCAAATTGTGGGCCCCATTTAGGTAAATTGGTACATCAACTTCCCGGGGTCATAACTTTGGCATACAATCTCCGTTTGACACGCACAATATCTCATTAGAAATATATATCTAATAAATACAGCTTTTAGAAGAGAAACATCGGTCCATGGACCCATGTTGCTCCTAGTTTTCCCAAAAAAAGTTGTTTAGGGCCTCAAAACGGCTCCAGAAGTTCAGGACCTGAAAAATGCTAAAATTAGTAAACTGTGCTACAATTAAGGAATTGAAAAATTGAAAGAAACAATTGTGGGGTCCAAGTGGACTTGGAGGGTGGCCACCAATATCCACCTGGATCATTCCTCGCCCCCTTAGGAAGCAATGGTCCCCATTGCATTGAGTTCCTCCATGAGATGAGGAAACTTCTGCTGAACTTGGTCCCTGGTGAGCAACTTTCCCTGGTGAAGGAGTTAACCTGCTTTGACAACTTGATACAATTGGATATGTTTCTTGCAAGTGTGCTTGATCTGTGTGTCCATGATCCGATTAGTTGCTGCGTGTCCATGCAATCTGGATTTAACTCTGTGGGTGTGATCTGTTCTGCAATGTCGGATGTGTCTAGTAATGGTGGGAAGCATGGTCGAGGGTGGTACACATTGAACACTTGGTGTAGGCGAAGGAATGAGGGAATAATGTGCTCCAAAGCATTGTTTTTCACAGCCTTGGTAATGGTGTAATGACCATGTCGGAGTGCTCTGAGCTTCTGATGGGTTTTGGTAAGGTGTCCTTTCTACTAAGGTGACTAGACTTTGTTGCCCACCTGAAACTTGTGTGGTACCCATGTGGGTGAGGAGAAGTTGTTCCCGTGTTCTATCATGAGCGTATCTCTTTGTTGCAGCTGCTGCGTGGAGGAACCCTTCGCGGGGGTCATGGATGTGGCAACGATCTTCCCCTTACATTTGGAGTGAACCAGACAGAAAATAAATTTCCTAGTCTGTGAGATGAGCTTGCTACCTTTCTTAGCAGTGACCAAAGAAGTGGCAGTAGGTGGGGCTACCTCCGGTATCCTATATACTGAATTACCCAAAGAAATAATAACAGTGCGAGGCCTTGAATCATACACAGCATGTCGCCTCCACAAGTATGGATGGCCTAATAATACATCACAAACATCCAGAGGTGTAACATCACATAATACCTCGTCTGTGAAGGGTTTTATGTTGTAGGGAAGGCGACACTACTGGTGAACCCAAAGATCTCATCCTTGTTGAAGTCACCTGATACTATACAGTTGTGGGTGTGGTGTAGTCGATAGGCCCAAATGCTTGATGCCCTCTACTGAAATGAGGTTCTTTTGGCTGCCACTGTCGATAATGAATTGCAATGACAAACCCTTCACCCACATTTATGAGTGGAAAAGACGCTCCCCCTCCTCTAGATATTCGAGCTCATTCTTCTTGATCTTGGTGGTGGCAGCAGTGGCGCTGGGCTCCACGTTAATGATCTACTTCCCTTTGCCATTCCCCTTATCAGGTTCTGACTCAGGGTCGGAACATGTATCTGATTATGAAGCCTTCAACTCAGCCACCAATGACTGCTTGGTCCGACACTGACTTTTGCTAAGAGTGGGGCTCTTATGGAACTCACACCACTTTCCTATGTCCTTCTTCGACTTCATGGTGTTGTTATTTTCTTGTGGCTTCAACGGGTTGTCTTAGGTCACCCCGCCTTGGCTTTGTCCTTTGGTCTTCAGATTTGTAGATCCAAAGTCTCACTTCTTCTATTTAAAATTCTACTTGATTTTGATATTGTATCGGTACGTCGTGACGAGCGAGGAGATTTTCACGAACTCCACCTCTTCCTAGATGTATCTGTGTAGGCAGCTGTGGTATTTGAGTACCAAATGTAGCTCAAAGTCCTTGATACCCAACTGTGTGTTAAGGGTATGGAAAATTTTTGTGAACTCTAGCACATCTTGGTCCCTTCCCTGCCACAATGTGGTCCACTTTATGTATTTGTCCTCATAGCTTTTGACAAGGTAGTACTGCTCCTTGATGGAATCCTAGAATGAATTCTAGATGGGAGCGGCTGAAAATAGTGAGCCCGTACTTTCATCCTTCTTCTCATAGTAGGTTTCCCACCAATCCTTGACATGGGGGGCTGCTTTGAGAAGAGTGAAAATAATCTTTTCCCGACTGGAAAAATCATGAATAGAAAAATACCCTTCTAGCAGATTTAACCATTTATCTACAACATCTATGTCTATTTGACCCTTGAAGATGGGGATTTCAAAATTAACTTGTACCTTAAAGGGTGTGGCATTTTCGGAGTAGCTGTCGGAAGTCGATGCGTCGCCTCTAGGTAGCTGCTGAAGGATCTGGGCAAAGTTGTGAATCATCACGTTCCTTGCTGCTCGAGGGCTTCTCCGAGCAAGATTTTCATAGGATATCCTGCCCTCTCATCTTTCTTTTCATCCGCCATGGGAGGCCGTCAGGATTTGAGAGGCTGGCCTTGCAAAGGTTCGACCAGTTCAAGCCCTAACTCCTTATATCCCGACCTCGTTGGGGACATGCAAAGAAAAATAGAGAAAAAGCAAACCGCTTTGATACCACTAATCCAGATTTAAAATGGAACGAAAAAATTTATAGAAATAACCATAGATACAGATATGCAGTGGAAATAATACTTCATTTCATTAATGTAAAATACTAAAATATGCTTACAAACAAAAATGGAAATAAACCAGCTAGGGCAATGGTAGCTTATCTCTGAGAAGAGGTGTGGTGGCTACATGCCTCTGAACTATGTTACAATGAGGCTCGAAGGCCTACTTATTGTTGAGAAACAATGGAAAACCCTAAACATCCAAAAACCTAACCCGAGAAGATGAAATGCCAAACTGTGGGCCCCATTTGGGTAAATTGGTACATCAACTTCCCGATGTTGTAACTTTGGCATACAATCTCCATTTGACACACACAATATCTCATTAGAAAGATATATCTGAGAAATACAACTTTGGGAAGAGCAACATCGGTCCATGGACCCATGTTGCTCCTATTTTTCCAAAAAATCATTGTTTAGGGTCTCAAAACAGCTCTGGAAATTCAGGACCTGAAAAACTGCTAAAAATAGTAAACTATGCTAAAATTAAGAAAACTAAAAATATGAAAGAAACAATGGTGGGGGTCCAAGTGGACTTGCTGGGTGGTCACCAATATCCACCTGGATCAGATATTGAGGTGGAGACCTACTGATATGTACTTCTGTTGAGATGCTTGTGGAAATTTTGAAAGGTGGATATTTCATGATGACACTATCCCTACAGTGACAACATTGTTAGCATTCCCATGGGAGCCCTGGCATTATATTTTATTTTGATAAGTCTTAATGAATAAAGTTGGACCAAGAAGAGTTTTTCTATCAAGATAGTCAAATCTAGCAAGGAAAAATATTATGAGTCCATGAACATTTATGTTTCAATTATGGTTTTTTGCAAGTGAGCATCGAAAGAGAAGTTTATTTGCTTGCATGAGGACATGCAAGATTATTGGCATGGTGGGGTGTTAGGCCCCATAATTTTTGTATCTAATGCATCTTTTTTCCATTTGATTCCTCACTTATTCCCTTGTTTTACCAGTTTGTGAACCTTTATCTTGCACTTATACATTCTTTTGATGTAATAGAAAATATTTACATTTGGTTTTCATTTTATACCTTTGTTATATACATTTATTAGGATTTATGTTCATTAATGTTGTTAATGCAGGTCCTGCACTCCATAGAGATCCTGCATCAAAATGGAATTATATGGGGACCACTCGATCATATGAACTTGCCATGGAGGAAAACGATAGATGAAATATGTTCAGAACTATTTTGGATCCTTTTTTACAATTATAGGTGCACGTATCTCTCATTGAATTGTTCCTGTACTAAGAAGCAACATTCATGCACTTAAGAGCAACCAATTTGGGACTTTCATACATCGACATTTTTTCAGGAAAATCCAACAAAGGTGTTTGTTCAAAATATTGTTTAAACACTTCCACATTAGTCAAAATGCACCAAGGTCATAAAAATTGATTTTTAGAAATTAATTGATGTTACAGCCCCAAATTCAGAGCAGTTTTCAAACTTTTAACTTCCTCGATTTTCGTGTAGATGAAGTCGAATATGAAAATTATGGAGCATGGGTTTTCTCCCAGTGTAGGAAATTGAGTAAATCACATGAGGTTTTCGAAAACTCACCACTGTTTGGGAGATCTGAAGGGGTATTTGAGGAAGATTTGTAGAAAATTAGGTTAAACCCAAATTCGCAAAAGTAGCCAAACAGTCAACTTTGGGCATGATTTCCGAGGCAATAGAGCTTAATCAGAAAATTACAAGAGAGGTATTTGTTCTAAGAGATACACAAGGAGGTTATTATCTATGTGTGAAGGTTTCTTGTAAGAGGTGTGTATGATTGGATAATCCCTTGTGTGATTTCTTTTGAAACAAGTGATAGAGGTTCAAATCTGAACTCTTGCATTTATGTTTGGGTTTCCTTTTTAAAGTTTCATATAATTTGAAGAAATATTTACATTTATTGGAAGTTGTAGTAAGGATTTGGATATGGAAAGTTTATTTTTGTTTTCAAAGTCATCTCTTCAGTTAAAAGTTTAGATCTACGCTATGGTGTGCAACCTTCTCTTCAGTGAATATTTGCCGGTGATTATTTATTAGATCTTGCTTGGTGGTTGATAAATTTACCTTTTAGATTGTTTATATGCAAAAAGCGGGTGAAAACATCTCTTATGATGAATGTAATTATTTGACAATGTCACTTTGCAAGTGAACTTATTTTTTCTTGAGAACTTCATGATTTAAATATTACATCATATTCTTTTGGTCCTGTTGAATTTAGTTTGTCATCTAGCTACTTGGGTATTTTGGGTACAGGAATATAATATTGTTGTCATTAATTAATTTGAAGATCCTCTTTGTCAAGTCATATTCATTACATCTCTAAAAAATGTAGAAGTTTATCACGAACATAGTATTAATCAAACTAGAACAAGTTATGAACAAAATACATTTATGAGGAAATCTTTTTATTTGTGCACATGAGTTTAATATTTTCTTTGTTATTAAAGTCTTCATCTTATCTTGAGAGTTATGCATTGAGTAGTCAAAGAGAGTGTGATAATTTTTGGGGTTTTCTCTTAACTCAATCAAGGTTTCTTTCCACATTAGTTGAGTTTGGGCTTGTTCCACAATATTCTTTTTGGTATAGGAATAAAGTGTTTTATTTCTCAGTACAAGAACATAGTATTTTATTTTTTTGAGTACAGGAACAAAGTTGTTTTATTTTTCCTATTACAAGAATAGAGTGCAAGATTTGTTTTGTCTTCCCTAGTACAAGAACTGAGTGCAAGAATTAGAATAACTAGAGAATAAGAATTAAGATTGTGCGAAATGTTTTAATATCTTGTGCTCTTTTGATGCTTTTCATTAAGATTGATTAGATTGAGACATGTGTTCTTTTGATGCTTTTCATTATTTATCTAGTTTGAAATCTCAGTTTACTTCATAGGTTAATGAGTGAAGTAGCTAGTGTCCAGATTGATCAAGTTATTTTTCTTTTAATGAAATTGCAAATCTAGTGTATGAATTGAATTGAGAATTTATGCACTATTTACTAGAACTTAGAAGGTTGTTAATGGTTTTTTCAGGATTAGTGTTTATGGTTTCACTTTTAATGAATTCCTTTGAATGTAGGATTGGAGTGGGAAATAATTATTGTTTGCGGGACAAATTAGGGTTTTGTTTTACAGGTTGTTGGAGTAATTCTCTAGCATTTCTAGTGTTGTGCCTTGAAGTTCATGAACTCCTAGATTGAAAATTAAATGTTGGTCCATTAATGTGCCCTATATTACAAACAACACGAATGTTTGGCACTCACAATAATGCTAATGAACCTAATATCACCCTAATAAATAAACAACATGGGAATGAAAAGAATGTGGTAAACCTCTCAAACTACTAGCTTGATTCTACCAAAATTAAGGTTCTTAAAATAAGATTAAACTTTACCATTACAAGTAAAATCATTCCAATTAATGAAACTATTTGTAGTATTGAAGATAGTATTCAGATGTTGACTGACTCAGAAAAAAATTGTATTAGACAAGATTATGTTGTTATCTTAAGAAAAGCCAAACCACCCAAGAGTAATATCAACAATGAAGATCACCTAGCTCTAATATGGATTAAGGAAAACCTTAACGTTGTTGTCTTGAAAGAAGATAAAGGTGGAGAGATTATGGTAATGAACCTTGAAGATTACAATAAGAAAATGAGAGAGCATATATCTGATAGTGGTAGCTACAAGAAGCTCACAAATAACCCCATCACAAAAGTAGTCAGAGATATCAAAAATGTTATTCTATCTTCTAACTTAGATGACGACATAAAAAAGAGATTGATGTCTTATGGTGATATTATACTTAGGATTTATGGAGATCAAAAAATCCACAAGAAGGAAATTCATTTAAGTCTTATAGTAAACAACATTGCCTCTCCAACCTATATTTTAGCTAAATATGTGGCTAAGCCCTTAAACCCCTTAGTTGGCCATATTGAATCTTACATTAAAGATTCTTCTGATTTTGTAAAATTAATTAAGAATGTAAAATTCAACCCAGAAGAAAACATAGTAAGCTTTGATGTAGTATCCCTCTTCACAAAAATTCCCCTTAATGAAGTTATCTAGGTTATTAATAAAATAGTTGACCCAGTTGTTAGCACTATGTAATTTAATAAGGCTGGGAAATAATTGCAGAGGTAACCACAAAACCACTTTGGAAGTTGGGATCTAGTTTTGCTAGCTTCTTCAACTTCTTCATGGTTGAAAGGTATCGCATGAATAGCCTCTATAATCTCATCATCCATAAACTGATCATCTTCATAGTAACCTACCCAATATTGTATAAAAATTTCAAAATAATCACATAGTTTTGAACCAGAAAAAAATATGGATAATCTTCTTTGTATTTCTCAAAAAATATAGTATGAAAATGCTTTAAAGAACATATACTAGAAGCTGTTAAATTTTCATACCAAGACCTAGCATTTCCTTCCAAAGTAAGCATGAACATCTTCATAAGACAATCTTCATGCCATTCAACCTGTAGCCTCCATAAATTCATATGGAATTTGATAAGATGTAAAGAAACATTATTACCTTTCTCATCTTTGAACTCTGGCAAATATGATTTCCAATCTATGCAAGGCATGCAATGCGGAAATCTAGGGATACTAGATCTGTCCATAGGAGCATACCTGCATTCTATTCTTGAACTCATCCTGAAAAAAATCAACAATAATTGATGAAATTACATACCTTCACATATTGGAGTCACCATGAGTGTTCTACAATCCAGATTTTTTTGACAATGGAGTCACCATGAAAGCTTTGAACTCTAGATTCTTGAACATGGAGTCATTAGGTGAAAGTTTCATTCTTTTTGTGTCTGATCAGTGTCCACCATCAGTAATCAGATTTGGAACTTAATACACTTTTATGAGGAACATGAAATGTTCATCCCCAATGGAGTTGCCAAAATATTAGCACTCTATAATTTAATAGGCTGGGAAATAATTGTAGAGGTAGCCAAAAAACCACTTTGGAATCTGGGATCTAACCCTACCAGCTTCAGAGAGGGATCTCTCTTTCAGATTTAGATTTGTTTAGCGCGGAGTAGATTGCGAAGTGGACCATGCATTGAAGTAGTTGGAATATACCACGTGGTATAAGGGCATCAGAGTGGGTCAAATCCCTCCCTTTTTTAAAAAAATGTGATAATGTAAAGGATCAATGGTTTTAACTGCTTGCTTTAGGAAATCCATGGTATGTGGACCATGGTATTGTAACAATGTAACCCTTGATTTATTAGTATATATAGGGTCAAATAATAAGAAGAAAATCATCTTATGATCTAGATCTGTGTTATGGTGGGATTTTTGTGATCTTTTGTTTGGGAAAAGAAGGAGAGGCTCTGCAGCTAAGTGCACAGAGGCCTGAGTCTGTGACTGAGTGCGTAGGTCAAGAACTGTTTGTTGTAAAAGGAATCATTATATTAGCAACAATTCTTGTGGACGTAGCTCCACATTAGGATGAACCACGGTAATTTGGTGTCTTCATGTGTATATTTTCTTATTATCTGTTGTAGCATAGAAATTTAATATAGTTTCACTTTATTTCAGTACAATGATGATTTATGGCTCTATATGGTATGTTTAAATGATTAAATAAATGTGGAAAAGTGATTAGTGAATGTTAAGAATAAAATATAATATAAAACACCACATCGCATCATCCTTCAAGGCTACATAAACTTGGTTCTGCATCCTCCCATAGTAACTTCGTGTGAGACTGCGATCTGCCTGCAGGTCGTTGCCAAAAGGGCCAATGATTGAGGGTTTTGTTGGTGTAAAATATATATTGAACTTGGGTTAGCTCAAATCATAACCAACATTTATCTACTTAAGGTCCTTGTTTAATAAGCATTCCTTATGGAAAACACACATTATTTTATATGAATTGAAGCCTCTAGTTGAACCAATGTGGTTCTCAACTCTTAGATGATTTAGAATGGGCACCAAATCCACTTGGAAATTTTCAACACATGTAGATTGGGTCCCTTAGTTCAAGGAAAATAAAATTTCATGTTTTTTGAATATGTATATGCTTTTTTTTGACAAAATCAAAGAAATAGTTAAATATTACCTTCTTTTTAAATTAATTGTTCAACTAGCCCAATAGGATAGCTCAAGCGGTGAAGTATTTTTGAGGTTCATGCAAGAGGTATTGGGTACCATTCATGAAATGCATGCATCATAATCAACACCAACATGTTTTCATTAGCTACCATCTATGAAATTACTTCATCCATTCTCTCGTTTGGGGAATCTTGTTATTAACCACTACTAAATATACCTTAGTATATCTCATTACATATATTTCCTTTTTAGTATATCCATTACATATTTATTTTTTATAATTGATCTACATCCCTCAAACATTTATTTTCTTCTTTCCATTTATCAATTTTACTTGAAATTCTAGGTTTGAGCCTTAGAATTTACTTCCCATCCCTTATGCTTCTTTCCATTTATCAAGTTTGCTTGAAATTCTAGGTATGAGCCTTAGCATTTAATTCTAGTCCCTTAATCATTAAAAAAAAACTTCCTTGGAGATGAAACTAGTTATCCTTGTTTGAATTAAAATTACAATTACAATTATTCTTTGAACACCCCGTACTAGATAATAGAATCTCTCTTTACCTCCTTAATCCACCTTTCTTAAGAAAATACTTAAAACAAACATAATAACATTTGTGTATATTTTAAACAAATACATTTTTGAAATCCTTATAATATTACACTAACAAATACATCTTTATAAACATAATAATATTTGTGTTATATTTTGAACAAATACATTTTTGAAATCCTTATAATATTACACCAACAAATATATCTTTATAATTTTTTTCAAATATTCATAAAATTTCATAATTATTAAAAATTAAACCATCACTAATATAATTCATTTTTACCTTCCAATTAAAAAACACAATATTTCTATGATAACATCTTAACATGACCATAATATAATGCAATAACATATTAACATGAACATGATATAATGCACTAAATCACCAATGAAAGTGATGAATTATAACATATTATTAAATATTCATGTGTATTATTTTATGGATGAGATATCCTTACATCTTGAAGTATTGTGGATAACATAATATAATTTTAATTTAAAAAAAATAAACTATATTAAAAATATTAGCATCAATCAAATTGGTGTAAACCAATTTAAAAGTAAAAACTTTTACAGTGTTAATCGGGACTCGGACTGGAAAGATAGTAAGTTACAAATGAAATCTCAATTCTCTTATTTTTTAATTTATCTAGCTTTGTGTAACATTCCCCTGTAACCTCGCATGAAAATATATGGAGTTAGAATTTTTTACACAATTTACCGAGGTAGCTATCCACATTACTATTCGAGATTCCTCATTAACCATTAGATAGAATCTTCATCATTACATAGAGTAACTTTAGTAATGGAATAGTAAATTACATAACCATTAACAACCACTATTGTAGCATATTAACATAAACTTTCTGATGTAACCTTGCATCAATTCTATGATTCTTTTAACTCAGTTAGTTAATCATATTCTTAATAATATAAATGTCACATCATGCAAGGAATCATCATCATCAAACTGACACAATAAGTCATCACATCATTGAACACCAATATACCCTCAAAACCCCGTAGGGTGAAAACCAACACACATTTAATTTTATCATTAAATTCTCGTGAGGGTGTTCACCCCTCACTCAATGGTTACAAGGGAGCCCATCCCTTGACCATTGTCATAAAATATTACAAATAATGTTAGGTTTCAGACTTATGTGGCATTCTTTTGTAAAAGAAGAATTCATATTATCCCCAGTACTTTTCAAATTTTGTCGAAGTTTCGAATCCTAAAGTGGATCCATCATGAATACTAGGTTTGAACAAAAAGCTAAAGCGAAGAGAAAATGAATAAATATTTTTTTTTCTTTTAAATGAAATGCAAAAAAAACAAAAAAACAAAAAATGGTTGGCTCAAAACCTAAAAACTAGTCTTACCTTATTAATATTATTAAAAATAATAATATTAATAATATAACTTTTAATAGTAAAAAACTAAATAAACTTAACAATATCATATAATCAATAAATTTAATAATATTATTAACTTTATTATTTAATTATTAGATTTATTTATTTATTAGTAATTATTATTAGTGCCCTAAGAAATTAATATAATTTATAAGAATAAGATGATTAATGATACCTAAAGATGAATTTAATGATAATTTATTAATTATTATGATATAGTAAGCTCTTTATTTTATGATATTGGATGCTTTCTATTGAATGCTATTTTAGTGAATAATTAAATGAGAATAAGCTAGGGTTAGATAATTATACCTGAGATGTTGAACCTAAGAGGAGTTGGTAGAACTAATCTGCTTGATTAGAGAAAACCAACTTCAACTAATCTCAATGCCACCATCCCTATTTAGATTCTACGAATTCTTCATTATTTCAAGCACCTCCTTGATCTTTCTTTTCTAATAATGGTCTTCCCTTACTATGATCCTAGCATCTTCCAAACAAATATGGTGCTTAGTTTTTTAGGAGTGTTTAACAAGGGTTGAAGTGTCAGATATTTCATTCTTAATGTCAACTCCAAGTTCTTTCAGTCTTCTTTGGAAGGAACGTATTGTTTCTCCAATATAACCTTTTCCAAAAGAACAATCTATCTTGTAGACTCCCTTAAGTTGATGCTAATCAAGTTTATCTTTCATAGTTCTTATTTCTTGTCTAATTGTTCATGTTATTGTGAAATGAGTGAATAATTTCTTCTTACCCAAAATCCTTGCAATCTTATCATTAACTCCCTGAAGGTAAGGAAGGTAGACCTTACCACTATGAGTGTGAGGGCCATGAGGGATAATGATTCCCTCCGCTCTTCTTATAGCCCTCCTAATATCGTGATCCTTGTATCTTATGTTTCTAAAAACATAAGTCAAGTGATTATTTTCTTCATCGAGGTGTTCAAAGTCGGATATTCGAAGAGCTCTAAGAAAAAGAGTAGTGAGGACACCCAACTTCTAAGAGGGATGGTGATAGGAATCAACATGTAGGTAACTCTTTGTGTGAGTTTTCTTTCTAAAAACTCTATGTTCTCTCTGCTTTATCTTTTTATTCAAGCATAGTCCTGATGATGGATCCACTTTGGGATTCGAAACGTCGGAAAAATTTGAAAAATACTGTGGATAATTTGAATTCTTCTATTACAGAGAATATCATATAAACAATAACATAACTTGTTATAACTTATTGCAATCATCATGACACCATTTACCCACAAACCCTTGAGCATTGTGTCTTTAGGACCTGGTTCTTGCCATCAGTGGATTACCCTGGAGTTGATATTCCTTCAGTCTACATAGGTCACTAACTTATTGTCTGCCATAATGGTAACTTAATCCATATTTATATGTCACAAAATTTTTCTAAAATTGTTATTATCAACAACCTTTGATATCATGATTAAATCAAGTATTAATCAAACCAATTCATAAATCTATGCTGGTGGTGTTTCACCATCTATTCATGTACATTCATGAAAGACAAATGAAATATCATGACATGCTTCCTTTAACAACACTGCATATGAATTAGTTATAAGTGTATAACCATCAATGCATTTCTATAAACAAATACCACATTAACTAATTTCTCATCACATAAGCATACATTCTTGCAAGATAAATCACTAAAACTGTCCTTTAAATGAAACTGACACATCAGTTATGATTTTAGTGCATGCAAATTATAAAATTTATCAAAAGAACTACCCCTTTAGCTATTACTTTTGGTGCATGAAAATACATAAAGAAGACAACACAACAATGTTGTCCCTATGCATGAAAATGCATATACTTTCCAAAATAATCTTCCCAAAAAATGTATAACACAATAGAGCATGCAAACACATTTTTCATTTTCGAGGAAATCTAGCACAATAAGGCATGCAAAAAATGTTTTATTTTCCATAAAACTAATGGAATAAATGATACCAAAATTACCCATATATATATTCCAAGGAAACCAACACATTACTATGGCTTTTGAGCATGTAAATTCATTTTCTTTCCCAAATAATCTTTTCCAATACAGGCTAATACAACATGCTATCATTTCCCACATACAAATGTATATTCTTTCCAAATGAAAGCCAATACGAATCTTGCATGCATATACATGACCTTATTCCAAAAGAAACTAACACAATAGTTATGATAAAATTAATCACATATAGTTTTTTCTAAAGAACTATAGCTCAATATTTCTTCTATCCATGCGAAGAACATATCTCTATAACACAATGACTATTCTTTGTGTATGCAAAAGGCTATAAAAATAATATTTCAATGTGTGCAACACATATTCTCTTCTCTAGAATTCTACCATCATTAACTATTATTTTCATGTAAACAAATACATACTTCGTTTTCAAAAAGAAGTTGATATAACCTCATTTCTCTATCTTTCTACATGCAAGTTTCTCATGCTTCCCTTTCAATAAATTGCCACAACTAACCATATTTTATCCATAAAACACTTTTATGCACCTAAATCAAGAAATAAACACAATTCATCTAGCCAAACAATCTTTTCAAGAATATTTACATAATAACTTTCTCTATCTACATGAAAAAACATATTTTCTATATCGCAATGATTACCCTTTTGTACATGCAACATGTGCTTTTTCTAATACAATGACCATTAATTTAATGCACATAACATTTTCAAGAAACAAGCATGTGTTCTTGTTCTTGTATGAACAAGAATCATATCCATGTTTTAGGAAAACAACCTTTATTTTTCATCAATTCATGCACAAAACCCCTATGCATGTCTTTCTACACTCAAATCCTTGCAGTATTTAAATAAACAACATGGGTAATAAATGCATACAGATTCATAAAAATCCTTCCAAGAAAATGAATCTAATTAACTTTTCCCTTTTGCAAGAATCTGATCATGTATGCAAATGCATTTCACTTTAACAATTTCTTTCCAAGAATTAAAATAGAAATTTATTTCAAGAATTCTAATATAATAGATATTATTATTGTGCACATATTCCTATTAATATTCTATAGGAATCGTGCTAATATCTCCAAGGAAATTAATAATCTAATTTTCTCTCATAATTTCTAGGCAATCTTTTCTTTAATGAAATAACTTATTTTCTTTCTCTTTTCATAAGAAAAGTTTACATACATTATTTTCATGAAAAAATATCCTGATTTATTTAATCTTTTTGTGTGCAGGTTTCATGTGTGTTTTGTTTCCAAGAAGACAACATCTCTAACTTATATTTTATCATGCAATTTTATTTGAAGAAAGTAATATAGTTTCTTTATCCTTTACCATGAAAAATTCACATGCATTCTTTATGAAAAGTAATATGAATTCTTAAATCTTTTTATTTATAGGATTCACATGCATTCTCTTTTCACGAGTAACAACATCCCTGCAATATTTTTTTTAATAAAACAACATCGTTTCTTTTTTTTAATATCTAAAGTTCTCATGCAGGTTTTAGAAAATTATTGCATAGAAACCATGCAGAATCTTCCAATGAAATAATTAATTCCTTTACACTAAAATCCTTGCAACTTTCAAGAGTTTAGAGTAATATTTCCAATTAATAAAATAACCTATCATTCTTTACACAAAACACATGCAATTTCTTTCTAGAGAAGTCAACTTTACTTATATTTTATATGAAATAACCATGAAGTCCCATGTGCGTACCTCATGTTCAAGAATACCTTTCGTTGGAGCCACAACATTCCTCACCAAAGTTGTGATGATCAATTCCTCGAGACTTCACATGATGAAAACTCCAGTTGATGAAGATGAAAGTCGTTTTTCCAGTTTACAAATGAATTTAAAGAAACCATAAAACATTCTTTTTCTCAATGAGTTATCATTTAATTTATTTGATTCAAATTAGTTGCGAACTAAATCATAACGGCTCTTGTTTTCAACCATTTCATTAAGCATGGTAAAAATAATGTTTTCCATTGCAAATGTCAATGTAAATGCAATTTATAGGGATATTACATACTCTCCACTTGAATTAAACATCGTCCTTGGCGTTTATAAATTTTACTCATGATATAATGATATAAACACTCGAAGGAGAAACCTTTCCCTTTAAAATGAAGGAATTTATTTCTAGGAAATATCAATATGTAAAAAAAAAGAAATAATGTTTATCAATAGTCATAAGCATTTACAACTGCAAAAATATGCAAGTTCTATTTTCCATCACATATCCATTATTCAAATTCATAAAATACAAAACAAAATATCTATATCAACTTACCATTACTTACCAATTACTCTTGAATTTCATGGTCATTTTTATTCAAGTTTTCCAAGAATGTTTTGACAACCCATCCACACTCCATGGAAAGAACCCTATAATATATGACTAACAAATCCAACATAATCATATTAGTCACAACATTTTCAATCAAATGAAATACTTTTAACTATCAATCAATTATGTAATGTCAGGTGATATTTCAATCATAGTACTTCTACAAGTACTTAGAGAGCACCAACACTCTAATCATCAAAATGATAAATCACTACACCATGTGCACACTATCTTATTTCCTGCTAAAGACATCCACATAGTACTTATAAAAGTACTCAGAGAGCACCTAGCTCTCTAATCATTGAAATTATCAATAAATGCTCTAAGTGCATATTGTCCTAGCCTCTGCTAATACATTCAAAAGATTAGTAATACAATAGAGGAACTCCACTGTCAATAATTCCTTACTGAGTACTAGGCTCCTTTCCTATCAAGATATACATAACATGTTCACACAGTTATATATAAAATTCATTTTTAACATAACACATAAGTGATTAGTTAATTTTTTCTACTATGAGAACCATGGTGGGAAAAATAATGCTACTCCCAAATAATGGGAATTGGTTTCCACAACTAGATCAAGTCATGTTCACATCTAGACAATTCTCTGACAGAGACCGTACCAAGTCTAATATATATTTCCACTGGTCAACCAACTCAATAATTCCAATGACCAAACAAGCTCCAATACAGGATTCCTCTTGGTAGTGTCCTGCCTATTCCTTCGACAATGTCCCATCTATGAGGAATTTTAGGCCTCTTCCAACAAGCTCTAAATCAACATATTTTCCTCAGGATTTTTCCCCACTTCACCATCATAGCCAACTCTTTCCCTTATTGATATCATATATCTCTAGGGAGAGGAAATCCGGGAAGGCAAGTGTCATCAGTCCCTTCGGGAAGGCAACCGCCATCAACCCAAGGCCTCCTGGACTTTCACAACTATCCACAATTGTATGGAATGTAAATTTCTCTTTTAACACTCTTTTCCATAGTAATTTACATAACAAATCACATGTATATTATCATTGAAATAAATGAAACATTTATGTACATCATGCATTCATACTTGACCCTCAACATGGGTCCACAATATCTAGATTGACAGGAAACACAATTGAAATACATGTGGTATACATTCTGATTTTCCAAATAATAAAATCATGCATATCATAACATTATAATTTATCATTTATAGTTGCAGTTCACATTGCAATATTTTACCTTCAGAGTTTTTCTTCTTTCCATCATGTTAGCACTTCTTAATCCCATCAACAACGTCAGTCATAAATATGCATTGTTTAGCAAGTATTCAATTTCCCAATCATTTTAGTTACATGCATACAATACTATCACGCATAAAAGTATATGCAAATATTCATTAATGTGTAAATGGAAATAACAGTTAGGGTAACAATCCAACATTTTCAATTCCTATAGTGCACTATTACCAACAAACGGTACATGAAGTAACTACCATAATCACTTGTATATAACTTGTAATAAGCTTAAATCAAATCCAATTAATGCATATAAGTTTTACATATAATCGCTATAATATGCATTCATCCTTTTATAATTGCATGCTAACTTTAGTTATGCATTAAATGTTTCATTAATGTTGTCATATATGCAAAGGTTGGTAGTCAATTATCACTTTCACTAGTGAGTGCTCAGGATTTTTCATAGATGCAACATAGGTTTTATTGTCTTTTATCCTCATCAAGATTCAAATGTCATGTTCAACACATTTTTTAAACCAACTTTATTACTTACTACTCTTCAATGCGGTTATAAACACGCATCATGCATCTAAGGTCAAAAGTCATCTACTACATATATTGTTATGTATTTTTTTTAGAAACATATCTTAGTTGTTTCCCACTAGTACCATACCTCGACTTCTTTTCTGCTTACTAATTCTCAAAAGGCGCCAATGTTGCAACCTTAAGCTATGATACCATTTGTAACATTCCCCAATAATCTAGCACGAAAATGTATGGAGTTAGAATTTTTTACACAATTTAGACACAATTAGCCATCACATTATTGAACACCAATATAATCTAGAAACCCCATAGAGTGAAAACCAACAAACATTTAATTTTATTATTAAACGCTCATGAGGGTGTTCACCCCTCGCTTAATGGTTATAAGGGAGTCCATCCCTTGACCATTGTTATAAAATATTACAAAGAATATCATCTCAAAAGAAACATAACTTTTTATAACCTATTACAATCATCGTGACACCATTTACCCACAAACCCTTAAGCATTGTGTCTTTAGGAACTGGTTCTTACCATCAATGGATTATCCTGCAGTCAATATTCCTTTAATCTACATAGACCACTAAGTTATTATCTTCCATAATGGTAACTTAATCCATCTTTATATGTCATAAAAATTTCCTGCAACTGTTATTCTCAACAACCTTTGATTTCATGATTAAATCAAGTATTAATCATACCAATTCATAAATCTATCCTCATGGTGTTTCACCATCTATTCATGTACATTCATGAAAAGAAAAAGAATATTGGGGCATGGTTCCTTTAACAACACTGCTTATGCATTAATTATAAGTATATAACCATCAATGAATTTCTATAAACAAATACCACATTAACTAATATTCTCCTCACATAAGCATACATTCTTGCAAGAGAAATCACTACAACTCTCCAAACAATCCTTTAAAGGAAACTAACACATCAATTATGATATTAGTGCATGAAAATTACATAAAGTTTATCAAAATAACTAGCCCTTCAGTGATTACTTTTGGTGCACGAAAATATGTAAAGAAAGATAACATAATGAATGTTGTTCCTATGCCTGCAAATGCATATAATTTCCAAAAAAATCTTCCCAAATAATGTTTAACACAATAGAACACACACACATATGTTTCATTTTCGAGGAAATCTAGCACAATAGGGCATGCAAAAACACGTTTTCTTTTCCATAAAACTAATGCAATAAATGATACCAACATTACCCATATATATATACATATTCCAAGGAAACCAACACATTACTATGGCTTTTGAGCATGTAAATTCATCTTCTTTCCCAAAAAATCTTTTCCAATAAAGGCTAACATAACATTCTACCATTTCCCACACACAAATGTATATTCTTTCCAAACGAAAGCTAATACAAATATTGCATGCATATACATGATCTTATTCAAAAAGAAACTAACATAATAGTTATGATAAAAGTAATCACATGTAATTTTTCCTAAAGAAATATAGCTCAATAGTTATTCTATCCATGAGAAGAACATATTTCTATAACACAATGACTATTCTTTGTGTATGCAAATTCTTATCATAATAAGCCTTCTTTAATGTACACAACACATATTCCCTTCTCTAGAATTCTACCATCATTAACTATTATTTTCATGTAAACAAGCACACATTTCTTTTTCAAAAAGAGGTTAATATAGTCTCATTTCTCTATCTTTCTACATGCAAGTTTCTCATGCTTCCCTTTCAATAAATTACCACAACTAACCATCTTTTATGCATAAATCCCTTTTATGCACCTAAATTAAGAAATCAACACAGTTCATCTAGCCACACAATCTTTTCAAGAATATTTACATGATAACTTCCTCTATCTAGATGCAAAAACGCATTTTCTATATCGCAATGACTACCCTTTTATACATGGAACATGTGTTTTTTTTCTAATACAATGACCGTTACTTCAATGCACATAACATTTTCAAGAAACAATCATGTTTTCTTGTTCTTGTATGAACGAGATTCATATGCATGTTTTAAGAAATAATCTTTATTTTTCATCAATTCATGCACAAAACTCCTATGCATGTATTTTTTCATCACTTCATGTACAAAACTCCTATGCATGTATTTTTGCACTCAAATCCTTGTAGTATTTAAATAAACAACATGGGTAATATATGCATACAAATTCATGAAAACCCTTCCAAGAAAATTAATCTAATTAACTTTTCTCTTTTCCAAGAATCTGATAATGTATGCAAATACATTTTACTTTAATATTTTCTTTAGTTAAAATAGAAATTTATTTCAAGAATTCCAATATAATGGATATTATTATTGTGCACATATTCCTATATGATTCTATAGGAATCATGCTAATATCTCCAATTAAATTAATAATCTAATTTTCTCTCATAATTTCCTAGCAATCTTTTCTTTAATGAAATAACTTATTTTTTTCTATTTTCATAAGAAAAATTTTCATACATTCTTTTCATGAAAAAATATGATGATTTATTTAATCTTTTTGTGTGCAGGTTTCACATGTGTTTTGTTTCCAAGAAAACAACATCCCTAACTTATCTTTTACCCTGCATTTATTCTTTTAGTAAAGTAATATGATTTATTTATCTTTCATCATGCAATTTTCTTTCAAGAAAGTAATATAGTTTCTTTATCTTTTACCATGGAAAGTTCACATGCATTCTTTATGAACACTAATATGACTTCTTAAATCTTTTTTTTTGCAGGATTCACATGCATTCTCTTTTCAAGAGTAACAACATCCTTGCAATATACTTTTTTAACAAAACAACATGGTTTCTTTGTTTTTAATATGTAAAGTTCTCATGCATGTTTTTAGAAAATTATTGCATAGAAACCATGAAGAACTTTGCAATGAAATAATTAATTCCTTTACATAAAAATCCCTGCAACTTTCAAGAGTCTAGAGCAATATTTCCAATTAATAAAATAATATATCATTCTTTACACAAAACACATGAAATTTCTTTCCAAAAATTCAAGGTTACTTATCTTTTGTGTGCAATAACCATGAAGTCCCATGTGCATACCTCATGTTCAGGAATACCTTTCATTGGAGCCACAACATTCCTCACCAAAGTTGTGATGATCAATGCCTCGACACTTCACATGATGAAAACTCTAGTAGATGAAGATGAAAGTCATTTTTCCAATTTACGAATGAATTTAAAGAACCTGTAAAACTTTCTTTTTCTCAATGAGTTATCATTTTCTTTATTTGATTCAAATTAGTTTCCAACTAAATCATAATGATTCTTGTTTTCAACCATTTCGTTAAACATGGTAAAAATAATATTTTCCATTGTGAATTTTAACATAAATGCAATTTATAGGGATATTACATTTGAAGTAACACTATCCTCGACATTTATCATTAACTTTTACTCATGATATAATGATCTAAACAAACAAAGGAGAAACCTTTACGTTTAAAATGAAGGATTTTATTTCTAGGCAATATCAATAAGCCAAAAAAACAAATAGTTATCGATAGTCATAAGCATTTACAACTACAAAAATATGCAAGTTCTATTTTCCATCACATATGCATTATTAAAATGCATAAAATAAAAAGAAAAATGTATATATCAACTTACCATTACTTACCAATTACTCTTGAAAGTCATGGCCACTTTTTTGCAAGTTTTATAAGAATGTTTTGAAAACCCATCCACACTTCATGGAAAGCACCCTGTAATATATGACTTACAAATCCAACATAATCATATTAGTCATAACATTTTCAATCAAATTAAATAATTTTACTATCAATCATGTAATGTGAGGTGATATTTCAATCATAGTACTTCTACAAGTACTTAGAGAGCACCAACACTCTAATAATCAATATGATAAATTACTACACCACGTGCACACTGTCTTATCTCTCGCTAACGACATCCACAAAGAACTTCTAAAGGTAATCAGACAACACCTAGCTCTCTAATCATTTAAATGATCAATAAATGCACAAGTGCATTCTGTCTTAGCCCATGCTAAGACATTCAAAATATTAGTAATACAATAAAGGAACATCAATGCCAATAATTTCCTTACCGAGCACTAGGCTACTTTCCTGTCAAGATGTATATAAAATGTTACAAATTATATATAAAATTAATTTTTAACACAACACATAATTGATTAGTTAATTTTTTTTGCTATGAGAACGATGTTGGGCAAAAGAATGCTCCTCCCAACCAATGGGAACTAGTTTCCACAACTAGATCGAGTCATTTTCACATCCAGGCAATTGTACCAAGTCTAATATGGATTTCCACTAGTTAACCAGCTCAAGAATTCTAATGACCACACAGGGTCTAATACAGGATTCCTCTTGGGAGCATCCTGCCTATTCCTCCGATAGAATCCCGTATATGAGGAGTTTTGGGCCTCCTCCAACAGGCTCCAAATCAATAGAGTTGTCTCATGATTTTTCCCCTCTTCACCATCACGAATAACTCTTTTCCCTTACTGAGATCATTTATCTCTATGGAGAGGAAATCCAGGAAGGCAAGTGTCATCAGCCCTTTCGGGAAGGCAACCACCATCAACCCAAGGCCTCCTGGACTTTCACAACTATCCACTATTGTATGGAATGTAAAATTATCTTTTAGCGCTCTTTTCCATGGTAATTTAGATAACGAATATAGAACAATCAAGCTTATCTAGTAAAATAAAAAAAGGTGCTCTAATGCAATATAATTTGATAAAATAGTCACATATTAAATGAAATAAAAAGTGCATAGTATATTTATGTGGATATGATGTTTATTGGAAATAAAGTTTTAAAAATGTTAATTTAATTATTAACAATTACTAAGTGAATGTGGATAGGTATGTTTATTTGAAATAAAGTTCTCAAAATTTTAATTTAATTATCAACAATTATTAAGTAAATGGTATGAATTTAATTTTCATGAATATTTTAATTTTTTTTTAATAATAAATATGCATTAAATATAGAGATTTATCTCAAAAGAAATTACATATTTTATTTTCTTTCAATTAAATTGAATAAGTCATAATATTGTGAAAAAGCTTATTTATAATTTAAGAATCTCCAATTATAAAGCCTAAGTGAATATTGATGATTAAGAATCTTGGTACTTGTATTTCAAATGTATATATATTTAACTCATATATATATATATATATATATATATATATATATATATATATATATATATATATATATATATAGTTTAAATAACAATGAGTATGCGTTATACTAATTTCGTGCCCGGTCGCGACAAAATGCACAGGTGATTTATTATTTGATTCTATCCAAGGGATTCAATTTTGTCATTAGATGATAAATAATCCATGCCCAATTATCTCTATTCACTACAAAAGGATACAATAATATTATTTAGATTAATATGATATACCCGAAAAAATAAAGACAGAAGGCAAACACAAAAAAACTTAGTCATTACAATTGAAGACTAAGCATAAGGATCAACAGGGTGATTTAAATCATTGCCCAAGTTTTGGGTTTCAAAAGGATTGCTTTGTTCTTCAATAAGGGAGCCCGACTTGGTCACCTAGAGTTGAAAGTCCTCAATCACACCACGCAGTGCTCCAACCTCATCCTCTAGCCTTGCAACCTGCTTGCATTTGGCTTCTATAGCTTTAGATTTTTCATAGGCCACCACCTCTTTTCATTACAACAAGTCATTGATGTCGACGAGCTCTAGTTTAATACTTACAATCTCCTATGCACATTGTACACATACAACAAGAGTCGGGGGGAGCAAGAAACTATGTTGTAGACCCATTTTCAAATTCTTTGCCTCGTTTTCCACCACCCAAGAAAAGCGTGGATTTTTGTTGCCCCAAGATCTCAAAGCCATCCCCTTAGAGCACCACTGTAGTGCAGAGTGAGCACGGAAGGAGGAACACTAATGGGAGTCTTCCAGAGTTGAAACTGTTAGGTCCCTCTACTACTAGTGCAACCCCTTATTGTTATTAGTACAACCCCCTTATTATATTTTTGTGCCCATGTAGTCCCCATATTATTATTATTGTGCCCCATAGAAGCCCACTATTGTTATTATTGTGCCCTTACATTATTATTGTTATGTCAGCTCTGATTATATTATGACCCCTTAGACTCCTATATATAGAAAAGAGGTCTTGTCATTTGTATCATCTAAGAATTGTTCATTTGTGTAATGTAAAGGAGATTTCCCCCTCGAAGAGGCTTATTTATAAGGTGTTCATCTATATTTTCTATATTTTTGTGAGCTAGTTTCATAACAATTGGTATTAGAGCTTTGGATTCTAGGGTTTCACTGCTCCAAATAGGTCATCGTGAAATTTTTGCTATAAATTTTGTTCTGCGATGTTTCAGAAGTGAAAAAAAACCCACTTGAGACAAAGTCGCTCTGAACCTCGGGTTCGAATTTTAGATCTTGTCTCGCTATATTTGCAGAGATATTATCTAAGGAAGTTAGAGATTTTGCAGACTCCCCAATTACATTCCAAATAGGTGACTTGGGGACAATCATCATAACTTTTGTTTTGAGCATCAGATTGAAATTTGGTAAGAAGTTTTAGAAAGAGGACTTCTTATAGTTTTATGTATATCAGTTTCAGGTACTAAGGTTGAAACAGTGACACGTGGAACTTTGTACAAGTTCGCTCTACTGAACCAGTCTATAATTAGGTCATCGTGGGAGATTTGACATAACACTTCCTTGCAGAATCCAATCTTGATCAGACTTGCAGCATTAGAAAGAGAACACAGAGAGATACCGCAGGAAGAAATTTCAGAACTTGGAGATCTGAAATTATAGAGTTACATTCGTTTCAAGATCAAGCTCCTAAAATCAAGAAAAGGTGATATGAGGAAGTTTGATGGCAAGGATCTGGTAAATTGGATACTTCAGATGGAGCAATATTTTGATCTACATGGTGTACCACTGTTACAAAAGGTATGTATTGCATCTTCATATTTAGAACCGGATCAATTTTTATGGTATAAAGGGATTTTTTCTCATAAAAAACTTGTTACGTGGTCAATTTTCATGGAGGAAATGATAGCACATTATGAGGATACAAAGAGAAACACCTTCTTTAGAGCAACACCACAACAATTGGAAGAAAAAAGAGAAAACTGGCTTTGTTACAAAGTGGAAAGAAAAATTATGGCAACAAGGAAGTCCACCCGTCACAACTATAAATATGGAAGTGTTGTTTCTCCTAGCCTTCCACAACCTACAAGGGTTACACCATAACAATTGGAAGAAAAAAGAGAAAAAGAGATTTGTTACAATTGTGATAACAAATACATTAAAGGTCATAAGTGTGTTGAGAAGAAATTATTTTACATTGATTGTGGAGAGGAGGAAGAAAAGGTTTAAGAAGTGAATGACCACATCAGGAAAGAAGAAATAGATCCGACCATATCTTGTAATGAATTGGCCGGAATTACCACTCCTCAAACTCTCAAGATAGAAGGACATATCAAGAAGAAAAATGTTCAAGAAGTGAAAGATCACATCGAGCATCAAGAAATGAATCTGACCATATCTTGTAATGCATTGGCAGAAATTACCATTCCTCAAACTCTCAAGATAGAAGGGCATATCAAGAAGAAAAAGGTTCAACAAGCGAAAGATCACATCGAGCATCAAGAAATGAATCCGAAAATATCTTGTAATGCATTGGCTGGACTTACCACTCCTTAAACTATCAAGATAGAAGGACATATCAAGAAGAAAAATGTAATAGTGTTGATTGATTCAGGTAGTACCCATAATTTTGTTCATTGTAAGATAGCCAAGGAATGGAATTTCTTCCTATATCCAGCACCAGAGTGTCAAGTAATGGTTGTAAATGGAGGAACCATAAATTGCTCTAAAAAGTGCCATAATATCAAGCTATCCATGGGAGAATATGTATTTAATATCCCAACGCTTTCCATTCCAATGGGTGGTGCTTATGTCGTACTAGGAGTCCAATGGCTACAATCCTTGGGTATAATAGCTTTTAATTTTCAAGAATTTTAATGAAATTTTGTGTGGAAGGAAAGGAAGTTGAATTAAGGGGTATTGTAGGGAAACCGGGAAAGATAATCAACTCTAACATCATGACAAAGCTTCTAAATAAAGAACAATAGTGTGCAATTACACAATTATGTTCACTAGAGGATCCCACATCGGAATCATGTATTTATCCAGATCTCCAAAACATTTTGGACAATCATTCCAAGGTATTTGAGACTCCCAAAGGCCTCCCACCTATTCATGATCATGATCATGCTATTCATTTGATTCCAGGAAGTGTTCATCCAAACATCAGGCCTTATAGATATCCATATGCCCAAAGGAGTGGGAACTCATTCAAAAGTTGCAGAAGATACTAGTTCAAACAGTATTGCGAGAACTTGACAAGGAAGGAAAAATCATTTTGGAACCTGAAGTAGTCACAAAACCGAGAAATTGACAGCTACGAAATAGATCAATTTTATAGTATCTCATCAAGTGGAAGAACTTACCCGCTAAAGATTCCACATGGGAGGACAAGAATTTATATAGAAGCATCAAGAACTACTCAAGCAGTGAGGACAACACTTTTTGAAGGAGAGGGGCATGTTAGGTCCCTATACTACTAGTGTAACCCCATACTGTTATTAGTACAACCCCCTCATTATATTGTTGTGCCCATGTAGTCCCCATATTGTTATTATTGTGCCCTTACATTACTATTGTTATGTCGTCTCTGATTATATTATGACCCCTTAGACTCATATATTCTATCATTTTGTGAGCTGGTTTCATAACAGAAACCCACAAAGCACGTTGGGGGAAATTGGAGCATTGTCGAAAAAGGAGGTTGTAGACCCAGTCCCAAAGGAAGGTTGCAGTCCCACACCCTAGAGACTCTCTTGAATTCTTCTCACCAAGCAGACTAAACCAAAACCAATCTGAATTAAAAACGACAAGAAGAATGGGAAGTTGCAGACATCCTAACCAAAACTTATAACAGTGGCCCTGCAAATGTCTCATGTGATGGGGAAAAGATGAGCATGAGCCTCCAGGATCCATGTATGATGTCATTATTTCTCTAAGACGAGAGAGAGCTTCCATTACTTGCATCAGAGAGCTCAAGCGGTTGAATTGTCTAGTCTGGGCCATGAGAAGTAAATGCAACACGAAGGATGAGAGGGCTCACATGGCTAACAACTTCAAAATCCTACGATAAAACTTGAACCAAGAACCAGACATGAAGCCTCCCACACTTTGATGTAGATTTGACCCATGAAGAATCACGTAGAGGGGAGATTGACGACCACAAATCAGGAGAGAGAGGAGGTGTATCATCATGCAGGCGAGCGGGGGTGGGTGGGATGACCTCATAATGTGGTTAGCCGACCAGACAAGAGGGGAATAAATAATAACTTTGGGATCAGAGGAGATAAGCCATAAGTGCCAAAAATGAGAGGGGTTATGGGTTGGGAACATTATGGGACTAAACATGAGGGAAGTTAGGGTATAGGGTGGAGACTAGGGACACCATTAATTTCCAAAGACCCTTCATTTAAACTACATTCTTTATTTGCCATCAAGTCTGCCTCTGGATTGAGGTTTCAAAGAATATGCCAAGCTCGTGATATTTCAAAAGTTAGAAAAATACTTTGAATACAATGAAGAGTCAGGTTGAGGTGATTGTCATGTGTAGGGGAGGAGTTTCTTAAATTTCTAATTACCAAGTAGGAGTCTCCCATAATTGTAATGTTTTTAACTTCCCTCTTCTGGGCTAGGAGGAGCCCCATATACAAGCCATAAACTTCTGCTTGATTATTGATCCTGATACCTAGACCCAAGCATACTTATCCACTATTAATGCCCCCTCTTGTAACCCTTATATTTCACTCATATATTAATTCCTTTTATAATTAATAATAAAAGTAATAATAATAATAGTTTAAAATAAAATTATAATTTATGTAATTTTTATAAATTTTTTAATCTTTTTAATATGAAAAATAGCACAACATAAGTGATGACTATTATTATTTATAATTTTATTTATTTAATTAATTAATTTTTAAAATTTATATATATATTAGGATAAAATTAATAAATTTTTAATTATAATAATAATAATTAATAAATTTTTATATTAATTAATAAATTTTTAATTTATATATATGAGCTAATTTATTTATTTTAAAATTTGAATTGCAAATAAAACCTAACCCTATCCTCAACCCTTGTCCATACTAATTTTCTCATCCTTTGACTAACCAAATAATATCTCATTAATCTCTACTTTTTCCATTTAATCTTTTAAAACTGTCAAATGTCACATTCCTGAGTTTGTATAAATTTATAATTTTATTTGATTGACAAAATTTTGTATAATAAAAACAAATATCTATTTTTATATTAAAAAAATAAATAGGTGAAGTTAAAAAAAATCCGATAAAAAAAGATCTTAAAAAATTAGAAAAATTCATGTTCACGAGCTTAAGATAAATTTTGATTTAGATTCTAAATGTAAATTGTGGATTAACATCTAGTTTTAAATTCTAGTTACACCAACCATAAGTATTTACAAATAGTTGAAATTAAACTCTTCTATTTAGGATAAGTGATTTCAGAAATATCTCGAGTAAGCTAAGGACATCTCGCTAGATGTGGTGTTGGTGTTTTTATATTCTTTCATCAGAATCATTATATGCTTATTAGACATTTTTCTAGTTTTAGTAAAAACACGAAAGTGGAATTCACAACTTTGTAGACCTTGTTATATGTTGCCTATTTTCAAAACAATTGTAAGCTACAATTCATGAAAGAGTCAAAGTTTTTCATTGATTGGTTGGATAACAAGGCTTTCATTCAAGACCCTTTTCTAGAACATATTCTATGAATTATCGGTAGCTAAATAAATAAGATGGAATGGTTTTTTTCCAAACATATCTTGAGGGAATTTAACTCAAAAGAAAATCAAATTTTTAGAGTAGTTCTAAAATTTCCATTTAGTTCCTTTTGCACCTATGAAATCCTAGATGGTAAGAAAATTCAAGTGATGGAGTTCCATCTTTAAAGAAAAGACATGAGACCAGGTTTCAAGTGTCAACTTCACTGGTTCTGGTAGACCTTTTCTAAGATCAACTTCAACACATATTCGAGCACTAGGCCACATGCCATCTTTAGGTTCATATTTGTCGATAAAGTTGTCAATTCCATTTACTATAGCCTTCACAACATCATCTCCTCAACAACGAAGAGGTCTATGTGGGTGTCTTACATAGACTAGAATCGTGTTTGGAGTGTTTGATTTAGGGTCAAAATATGGAGTCCAACGATTCAGATAGAGCCATCTTCCTTGGTTTCAAAGATGAAAGTATAATAGCCTCTTTCACATAAATGGTTTGGTTGCTAATTTTTTTCAACCCACCTGGTTATTTCCCTTGGGGAGGGCCATAAACCTATGAATTGACCTACCAATGTTCTTTCCACAAAGGAAAAGGTTGTTTTCTGAGGTATAGCTGGAGGAAGAGCAATAAAAATGATGCAATCCAATTTTTTTATGAACTTGCAGATGACATGCCGAGGGTGAGGAGGGCTAAGGGAGGTTACTAAGGAGAAAAAGGTCTCCAACGAGATCTGCAATAGAGGAAGTAGGTTGGACACCCCCAAGAGGCAGCTCTGGAGGGTCCATGGGGAAAGGGTGCTGAAGAAAACTAAGGTTACAGGAGGTGAGAACATGAGCATGTTAGATATAATTATATTAAATATAATCATATTATGTTAATTTGTTTAAATTTTTTCTTTTCAAATAAATTTGAAAATGTTAATTTATGTGTAGGATGTGCAAAAAATTATTATTAATAAAGAAATATATATAATGGTGGTAATATATTATCATTTAATAATTTATAAGGAATTAAATTAATGTATTAATAATGAATGTTGTATATTAATTATTATAATATTATAACTTAAAAATTTATATTTATTAAATAATTGTTTTACATGCTTTAATATTTGTGTTATATTTGCGTTATAGTACTTGTACGGTGCTACAGGTGAGGTCAATGATTGTTACCATACAATGATTTTTTTTGGTTATCTATAGTTGGAGATGCCAATGGCCATTACTCTTTTCTACCTCCTGTCATTGCTGCAACCACACTCGGTGAAGTTTTTAGGCATGACCATATTTTTTTTCAGGTCGAGGTTAGTCTCAAATATTCTCAGTCTAGTTCCAATTCCTATCTTTACAACTTATCGATTTATATATATATATATATATATATATATAGATAAATTTTTTTTTTTAATATAGAACACGACACCTACCTATTTATTAGAAGAAACCCTAAGGTAAATGTTCCTGCTTCTATTTTACCCTCGGTACCTCATTCTTGTGTAAGCCAAATTTATTGGTTGTCCTAACAGTTTATATGTATTATTTTCAGGTGAGGAATGACAAAGCCCCTATTGGAGGTGTTAGACCATTTGGTTCCTACTCAAGAGTTTTTTCTCAAATTGAAGCCGAAATTTTAAATTCGTTACTCTACCTTCCAAATTTTCGTTAATTATTCCATTGAACCAATTAACATTTAGAAACAAATGAATAAGGGATCATGTAACTATTTCTTTTTAAGTTACAACCATCAGTCCTTAGCATGGCTTACATGGTTCTATCAATTGTATATTATTTCTTAAAAACAAATCACCACAGAATGCTAAATCTCCTCAAACTGAGGGACCCCTTATTCGGTTTACAAAGTAATTAATTCAAGTCCTTAGATTTGTTGCATTTAGTTCTTTCTGATAGTAATTTTCACTTACTATATCTCATCTTATTTTCTTATTCATTTACTTAGATATTTCCTATTTGATGCCTATATTGGTCTCGAGATTTTATATCTTGACTTTTGTTTGTGCGATTTACAGGAATCTCATAAAACAAGGATATATATTCATTCTTTATTTCTTATTGTTTGCAAAACTCATATTATGGTATAATTTTATTCAAAAGTTCCTATTATTTTTTGTTATAGACTCAAAAGATTCAGAGTGGCCTACACCATCCTTTCTGAATTTCATCTGTGACATTGGACTCCGAATTGGTTTTTTGGTGGCTGGTCCACTTAACTAGTACAATTTCCTTTCTCTTCTTGTGTTGCAATAACATTATTATTTCAACCTCCCAGTTTTCCTTATAACATAAATGATCTGATGTTGAATTCCTTTGTTACCACAATATGCTAGTATTCCAAGGACAGTGGGATATATGATATCTTAGGTATTCATGTTATTCTCACATCAATATCTAGGTATACATCTATGTACAAAACAAAGATTTATTGAGTTTGGACTTATCAATATCTAGGTATACATCTATGTACAAAACAAAAATTGTTTTGAGTTTGGACTTTAGGCTGGAGCCTTAAAACTAAATCTTTCAATAAGGTAAATTATGATATTTAATAGAACAATTTACTTTTACATCTCATAATCTAGGCTTCCATATTCATTTGATCCCAATACAAATTTCCTTCAGATAAGTTATACCATTACTCTATAACCAATCCTATATAACAAAACTTTCTCATTTTACCACAGTCACATAAATGATTTAAATAAAGATATTTATACTGATTTGTACTAGTTTATACTAACAAGGAAATGTATAGAGGATAAATTTCACTCCTCGCGCCCATTGATAATGGTGTCCAAAACAAGTTCTCCCTAGTGCTAGTTTCGACTTCCCAAAATAATTGTTTAACAGTGACCAAGCAAGGTCGGTCCAAGCCACAAAGATGGTAGAAATTCAACCCAGGAAAATACAAACTCACAAGTGTGTCCTAGGGTTTCCACTGGCTCTCAATCCATCTCAAGAATACCCTATCTAGCAACGTCCTTCCTTTCCTCAACAATGTCCTATTTTAGGAATCAATATTTTTGCGATCTACCATCTGGAATGCCTCAAGTCCTCTACATACCGTCTTGGATTCTTTTCCCCAACTAAGATTATTTATCTCTAGGGGTGGGCGTAACTGCCTTCTAACAATCTGGTAAGTTTAACTTTCACTTAGTGAATTTTCCTCGTAATTTCCATGGTTGTCATAACTAAATTTTAATAAAATTTAAAAGAAAATTATACATATAAATGTATCACTAGGCCTTCCACTTAGCCCATGGTCTGTCTAATCACCAGAGTAAAAGGTAAATAAATATTCAGTGTTCACCAAGGGGTGTTACATCTTATCCCCCTCGAACGAAACATCATCCTTTGTGTTTCCTACTCCTTAAAGAAGACTAGAACATTACTCATGCATAGAGTCTTCATTCTCCCAGGTAGCCTTTTATACACTGAAGTGCTTTCACTACCCTCTACTTGGTTCTTTACATGCCTATGTAGCATGATTTCTCTCTGGTCTATAATGCACAAGAATTGGACTAGGAACATTCAGTCCATCTTGACCTACATCCACATTCATTATAGCTGACATTAGTTTCCACCAATCACCTTCTAAAAACACACACGTGTCTATTATATCATTTCAACCTTCTTTTTTTTTGTATAGACATCACCAATTATTATTTATGTATGGTTCATCAACATGTATCACGACCCAACAAGGATTAGAAACCTACACTCAATAAGGGTTAGAAATATTGCTATAACTCATCAATCATAAAGATACATTCTTTCTACTCACCCAATGGTTACATCGATCTACAAGGACCCAAGAGTTTGATGTAAGTTCCAAACCTTGGAAGTATCAATATCACATAAACCATTTATTACACACTTTTTCTTTTAATATACAAATGTATATTGTTCTATCAAGGATTTCAATTAGTGTATGGTCCTACCTGATAGTTTTACTATGTTTTTATTTTGGTATTCAAACATTACATATGTGTCAATTATATCTTAGTGAGACTTAGGATTACTTCATTTTTCTTTCCAAGTTCAAGGCAACTACATGGTTATCTACTTTGTTCAGGTACCGCTGATTACGTCTATCTGAGTTCCTTACTATTTTATCATTGTGTAAAACTAGGAATTCTTTATAGTATTCCTTCAATCTCTCCCTTTTATCATTTTCATTACATGTGGTTGATGAGGATTATACTCAATTATATTTCCATATACAATCATGAAATTTATTTATGTCTTTGTAAGGATATTAAGTGCCTCATACTCACCATATCACCTTTAGTTTAGTTCTTGTTTATATGTCGGGTCTTAATGTGTTATTCAGTTCATCCTTCAGTATATTATTTTAATATAATTGGGTGTGTGAGGTCCGATAATGTTAATAAACAATGAATTTTCCAGACATGGGGGTTAGCTAATTATCTTATCAAATTGTCCTCACAGTAATGATATTTATTATCATCATCATAGCTCTCCTATTTTTTGTTAATTTTTTTAATATATATAATTTTTTTAAATATTTTGTCATTAACTTTAAGTTTAAGGAATATTTCCTTACCTTATCTCCATGATAGCTTATAAATAATAACCTATTCTTTAAATACCATCATGGTTCCATGATATCCCTCAACAAAATATTCCCAAGGTTCTAGGGCAATTACTTTAACATATCCTTTTTGCAACAAGTAGCATATGTGTCCTTTGTTCTAGCGAACCAATGATATATATATATATATATATATATATATATATATATATATATATATATATATTCCATTTTACTTCTAATATTTTCCAGTGTCATTGAGGCTTAAAAATTCAAGGTGGTATGAAATCGCCATAATGCGTCAAGAGTACAACTTGGAATATTATGGAAAAACAAGAAGTTCACACCACCCATTTCGCTATAACACCTCCCTGGCATGCCTTGCTCATTGTGGCTTGCATCATTTCTACTTTGTGTCTTCCATACTTGTTAGCTTCCTCAATGTATTAGCATATTGAGTTTTCACACCTATGTTCATGTTAATCGATCAATTGATTAACCTCACTTTTACTTATAGAATTTATATTTTAACTCCTTCAAGTACTTGCCTGTAAGGAGTCAGGACATTGACTGATATCTTCTTTTAGATTCTAGGTTAGCACATCCTCTAGCATAAATATGTTTGTGCCAATATGTTATTGACATTCCCTTTACTGCAACCTTTAATTATGTAAAATTATGTTCCACACATCCTTTTTTCTTATTTTATTTGCATCACCTTACTTGGTTATTCACCCATTGTTGACCCACTATGATTCTTCAAACCATATTAAGACAACTTCCTTTTAGAAGTATTAATACATAGTTAGTAACTTTTCCAACTTATGATATTGATAAAAAAAATAACAAGCATCAAGTTCAAAGTTTTACCATCATAATTTACAACTGTATCTTTTTGTCTTATTACATCAACATATTCTAGCTCCCTAGATATCAAAATTCCACTTAAAAGTCATTTATGTCATTTAGATTCCTTGCCAACTTGGGTTAAATCATACTTAACTTTCCTATTTGTAAGAAAATTATAAAATAAAAAATTTAGTGAGTCATTCTATGATTCAGTGCTACATGTTTATAAATCATAAAATTTCTTGAAATCGACTCTGATCTTACTCACTTATACTTACTAAATTGAGGTAAAGGGGGTATCTTTTCTAGATATTAGCAAAATTTTTCTGATGTGCTTCCACATCTATTGGTGTCAAGAAATCATCCAGATGCCATTACCATGTTACTTCTGATTCACAATTCTTAATTATTTCTGAGATTGATCTTCTTAAAACCTATCTCCATTTGACTGGTTCTTGATCAAGTATCTTATGTGGTAGTTCTATTTACAGCTCTCAACCATTTAATTGTTACAATCCTCCTTGCAGATACTTTACACTGATTTCTCTACTATGGTAACCATTCCTTTTGCAAATCCTTCCTTAAAGCCTTTTGGTACAAAAGCTCATTAATTCCTTTCAGTTGGACCTTATGTCCATCAGTCATTGAATTTGTACCAGTAGATAGAATGTATTGGATTTTTTTATACCTAAGGTGTACTATTAACATATTTGTTTTATCTCTTATTATCACTACTATCGATATATGTGATATCTATTGCTACTTCTTAGTTGGTAAAAATATTCCAACCCACCAAGCATGTGTTTTGTACTCACAATTATTATGTATGCTTGGTACATTATATATCTTGCTTTACATATCACAAGGCTTTTGACTCCTTTATTTCTCTTTATAATGTATGTACACTTTATTCCGTATCTATTCCATTTTCGATTATAAGTTTTGAAAATTATTTTACACTCTCTCAGCTAAGTTCTTGGTCAAATTCTAGTATGTGTGCAAGGTATAATTTATACCAATTAGGAATTTACTTCCCAAGTTCTTCAGTCTTTTTACCAATAGTACCTTTTCTATTTCGACCATCCATGTTAGATGCATATTTTAAAACTTCCTAATAATTATCAAATTTATGTGTAGAACATATATTATTATCTTTTATCCACAAAGACTCTTACAACTGGAAGATGTAACCATTGTACAAACACCCTGATCCTGATGGGCAACACCCTATTTTCTCTCCTAACTCAACCATTAAATATTTATGAATGTTTCAATGTGTAGGGCTTGATTCTTATTTTACTTAATATACAGATGTATATGCCTCTTGTTGAGTTATGCGTACACCTCCTAATTGTATCATACCGTGGTGTTTCTTCTTTATTCATGTATCAATGCTTAGACCACCATACAAATGTTTATTCACCTGACATGTTAGTTGTTATGATTAAGGGTATCTCAATCAGTTGTGCGATTAATATCTGGGCAACATAGCTTTTGTAACAATTTTTTTTTGCGACATACTTCTTCACTTCTTATCACCTTGACTTTTGATACAGAAATTCAGTTGATTCCTTAGTATGGTTCATTGTTAGTTTTCAATCAATAATTTATGCGTTAAATTCTATATTATTTTTAAAGAGCAAGGTACAAAAGGTTTCTTTTTTAATTCTTCTCGTCGCTAAGGAAGACCCATTATAAGACGCAACATAACTTATTACCATTGCCCTTAGTCAAGCCATAGTGTTGAACCTGGCTCTGATAACGCTTGTAACATACCTCGAACGTACCCTAATTTTTTTTCTTTAATATTGGAATTAAATACCGACTAACATACACTAACCACTATGATTCGGAGGGGATTGTGATTGGATTTAATCTTTGAATTATGAAATTATAATAAATACATATATTTCCACTTCTACTACAGTCAATTTAGCACAACATTATTAATAGGAAACTATCGTTAAAGTCACTACTTGAAAATTACTTCAAAGTATTAAAGTTACTACGATGTTGTTCAAACTCTCAAGAAAGTAGTTGACCAATTTCCATTTGGCAGCATGATTGCATCGGGAAGGGCAGGATCAGATCTACAAATCTCGATGACTAGGGTTTCATCGATGGTTTACGGAGGAGGGTAAGGTGATTACGCGGTAACCACCTTCTTGCTCTAGGATCTTGGATAACTTCCATTCTCTCTTGGTCAGATGCCGGTAATGGCTCTGCACATTTGGGAAATTTCTCTTTTGGTTTACCTCTGGATCAACTCACTTGATGTTGTTCACTTACACAGATAGGAAACAATTTTTCTTTGTATAAAATATTTTGATTATCCTGTCAGCCTATGTTTTTAGTTTCTTTTTTAGACATTACCCTTCTGCTGCTTCTTTTGTGTGGGATTTGAGCCAAAGCCATGATTTCAGGTCAGTTTAAGCCTTGGAAAAAAGTTCTCTTAGATTTGAGAGTTCAAATTTTAAAGGCGCTCTCTTAGGGTTATTTCTGCAATAGGTAGTCCAAATGTGTTAATTATCCGCTTTGTCCTCTTTAAACTTAATTATTGAATTTTCAGAGGGAATCCTAACAATTAAAGGTGTTAGGTATAACATGGGAAGTGAGTGAGTAAAGAAACCCAACTTCAAGTAAAGCCCTTTCACAATGGAAACCATGAGTAAAATCCTTTGGAGTTGGTAATTGATATGTCAAAATGATGCTACAGGTGAGGTCAACAACTGACGCAGGCAGGAGCCTGCAAATACCAGGATCTTAATCATCTGTTGCATATCAACTTACATCACAGTTTTTTTCACTTTCTCATAACAAATTAACTTAGTTATTTAAACCCAATTTAGAAGTCAACCGACTAAATTGCGCCCTTCAATTTGCCACAGTCCTCATTATTATCATAATGGAACTCATTCAAAATTCTATTATGAAGCTCACTCAAGTCTTCATATAAAACTTTATACAAAAGAATAGCTCCGTGTTTGCACACTTTCATACCATCATTCATATGATCATTCAATTCAAACCCATGTGCTTTTTCAAATTTCATTCACAATCAAACTTTAATCAAACAAATGCGCTTATGGACAAGTGAAATTCGAACTTGACCATAATACCCAGCATTCTACTTCATATTCAAAATATCCAGAATTCAATTTCAATTCTCATTAAATTCAGTTCATACCTTGACCGAATCCATCTCTATATTTCATATTAACTTCTGGGTAAGTTGAAGATCGCCCTTAGCAATTCCTGAATTGTTTTCACAATTCATCTTCTGTCATATCGATTTCAGGCTTTGTTTGAAATCGAATGTCATCCTGAATGTACTTACCAGTTCTGCGTCCAACGCTTTTACCTCAAGCTCAAACACTGCAAAGAGATTAAAGGTCCGGCAGGTCTTTCAGATGAACCGCAGGCTTCAAAAGCACGCAAGAGACTAGCAGCGAAGAGTTTAATGAAGAGTCTGGTCGATCAACAGCTTTGGAGGATGCCACTTAATTTGTGGAAACTATTTTCATTTTCCAGATTCTATTTACATCAAAACAAATACATATACATGTGAGGAGCCATCAAGATAAAAATATAGAGAGAGAAGCATTTCAATTCAAGCAACACCTTTAGCGTAAATCCTTGGATGCAGTTTTGGATGCAGTCCTGATTGCGTCGCTGGTTTTCTTGAGTTTTACAACCTTCAAAGCCGATGCTGATAGCCTTCCATTCGTTACAGGATCGATGGTCTTCTGAATCTTAAAAACATTCCACGCAGTTCCCATAGCATGGCCCCAACTGCAAGCGTGTCACTTGTTACCTCCCAGCATCCTCCCCAAACCTGGGTTAAGCCAACTGCATCAACTATCATATCGACTGTAATTTTCTTCTGATTCCTTTTCCTGTACTGCGCCTTTTTCAACGCTTCCAACAGCTATGATTTACACAACTGGTTATTGTTTTAACGCGCTCCGCCTACCTTTTACCTCTTTTAATTGATTTCACAACAGCGCCCTTTTGTTCCAGCTGACACTATTTCTGTCAACGCATAAATCAACTCGGCGATCGATCAATCCAATTGGATACAAATTTATGCAGCCTCGCACACGTAGCCAGTTACGCGATTCAGCGATCCATCACCGCATGACATACAGGTTGTAAGTTATATTAAATCGCTCCCAATTATGGAATCACGGTAGCCAATTCAAAAGGTTTCCCCACCACGATGCTTTATAAGCCAAGATGCTTTATAATCCGAGCACACCAGCAGCTCCCAATTTCAACATTATATAACTGTATATATAAATCATGCATATATGTGCGCCATAAGCCAAACATCAATTTCGCCAATCATGTGCCGAGCTATGTCAATAACGCCGAGCGCCTAGAACAATAATACGTGGAGAAAAAAAACCATTCACACCTTCCGTCTACAGTTAAGGTCAACCGCTGGATACATGCATAGCATCATGTCTCACACTTCATTAAACGCAACCATGTTCATGTAAATCAAATTTAACATACTTATATTCACATAAAACAAACATTTACAAGAACTTCCCACTCATGGCCAGATATACAAATCCCTGACCCTTTTATAAACTGTATTAAGGCTCCCAAGGAGAACCTTGCTCGCACTCACACACACTCTCTCACAATCTCAATGTCTTTTTTTTTCTAAAACTTCTTTCTGTTTATACAATTTAAAAATATCATTAAATTAAATGCTCAATCCCTTCAATTCCTCAACAAACCTCTAAATCTCTCAACATTCCTAACCTCTAAATCTCTCAACATTCCTAAAGGATAGCTCTTTATCCCTAAAATCCTCCCACTAATTAAATTCCCTCATATCCTTTTATTAAATAAAAAGATATTTACAATAGATCCTCACATTTTCCTATTTTACTCAAATTAATTTAATAAAATATTAAAAATCAACACACCCCATATTTACAAATTAATATTATCATACCCCATATTTACAAATGGAGAAAAAGGTCTTGATGCAGGAGCATCCTGCATACCCAGAATCACAAGAATCCAATGCATATAGAATGCATCTCAGTAAATGCCCAAATGAAATTTTCAGTACCTGGCAAATTTCCACGGCTTTAACATACAACTCTGGATTGAGTGCAACTCCACACTTTTCTTTCTTTCCTTTACTCAACACCCTTATATCTCCCCTCCAATTTAATAAAATATTAAAAATCAACACACCCCATATTTACAAATTAATATTATCATACCCCATATTTACAAATGGAGAAAAAGGATCTTGATGCTCCTGCATCAACAACTCACCTAGGATAATTGAATCTGAACCATACTTATTCCAACATCTTACCCTTACTATTTTACAAGTGTAAAGGAATAGGATTTAATAACTTTTCTTCCATTGAGGTTTTTCAGCTCCTTCATTTCATTATTGTAATCGTAATTCCAAGGTTATTACCATACAATGCATTTTTTTTGGTTATCTACAGTTGGAGAGGTCAGCTACCATTACTATTTGCTACCTCCTATTGTTTCCACAACCACACTCGGTGAATTCTTTAGTCGTGACCATAATTTTTTGTGTTTGAGGTTAGTCTTGAATATTCTCAGTCTAGTTCCAAATCCTCTATTTACACCTGGTATACAACACGACACAATTCCTCTATTTACACCTGGTATACAACACGACACATACTTATTTATTAGAAGAAAAGGTAAATGTTCCCTCATCTATTTTTCCTTTTGTACATCATTCTTGTGTAAGCCAGAGTTATCAGTTGTCCTAACCATTTATATGTATTCTTCTTAGGTGAGGAATGACAAAGCTTGTATTGGAGGTGTTAGACCATTTTGTTCCCACTTAGGAGGTTTTTCTCAACTTGAAGCTAGAATTTGAATTTCATTACTCTACCTTTCATGTTTTTGTTAATTATTCCATTGAACCTAATAACATTTATAAACAAAGGAATAGGATCTCATGTAATTATTTCTTTTTATGTTACAGATCGTCAGTCCTTAGCATGTCTTACTTGGTTCTATCAATTACATATTCTTTCTTTTAAAAAAATGTTTCACCACAAAATGCTAAATCTCCTCACACCAAGGGACTCATTCGGTTTACAAAGTAATTAATTCAATTCCTTAGATTTATTACATTTAGTTCTTTGTAATAGGAATTTCCACTTACTATATCTCGTCTTATTTAGTTATTCATTTACTTAGATATTTCCTTTTTCATGCCTATATTAGTCTCGAGTTTGTATATACCAACTTATTAGTCTCGAGTTTGTATATACCAACTTTTGTTTGCGTGATTTATAGGAACCTCATAATACAAGGATATATATTCATTCTTTATTTCTTATTGTTCGCATAACTCATACTACAACATAATTTTATTCAAAAGTTATTATTTCTTGCTATAGACTCAATAGATTCAGAGTGGCCTACAACACCCTTTCTCAATTTCAAGTTTGTGACATTTGACTTCGAATTGGTTTTTTTTGGTGGTTGGTCCACTTAATTAGCATAATTTCCTTTCCCTTCTTGTGTCACAATAAAATTATTATTTCAACCTCCCAATTTTCCTTATAACGTAGATGATCTGATGTTGAATTCCTCTGTTACCACTATATGCCAGTATTCCAAAGATAGTGGGATCTCAATATCTTATGTCTTCCTGATATTAATGCATCAATATATAGGTATACACCTATGTACAAAACAAAGACTATTTTGGGTTTGGACTAGGCTGCAGTCTTGAAACTAACTTCTTCAACAAAAAAAATTATGATATTTAATACAATAATAATTTTACATGTCATAATCTAGGCTTCCATATTCATTTGATCCTAATACAAATTTCCTTTAAATAAGTTATACCATTACTCTATAATCAATCCTATATAACCTAGCTTTCTCATTTTACCATTGTCAAAAAAAATATTTAAATCAATATATTTATACTTATTTGTACTAGTTTGGACTGCCAAGGAAATGTACAGAGGATAAAGTTCACTCCTCCTATCCATTGAGAATGGTGTCCACAACCAATTATCCCCTCGTGCTAGTTTCCACTTCCCAGAATAGTTGTTTGACAGTGACCAAAAAAGGTTGGTTCAAGGCATCAAGATTATAGAAATCCAGCCCAGGAACGTACATGCTCACAAGTTTGTCCTAGGATTTCCACTGGCTTGCAATCCATCTCAAGAATACCCTAGCTAGTAACTTACCGCCCTTCCTCAAAAACATCATGTTTGAGGAATCAATATTTTTCCCATCTCCCTTCTAGAATGCCTCCGGTCCTCTACATACCCTCTTGGCTTCTGTTCCCCAACTGAGATTATTTATCTCTAGGGGTGGGAGTAAGTGTAACTTTCACTTAGTGATTTTTTTTTCGTAATTTCTATAGCTGTCACAACCAACTTTTATTAATATATATATATATATATATATATATATATATATATATATATATATATATATATATATATATATATATAATCCTTCCACTCAGCCCATGGTTTGTCCAGCCATTAAAGTAAAAGGTAAATAAAATATTCACGGTTAACCGAGGGGTGTTAAATATATGTATGTTTGAAATATTGTCTAATATATTTAGATAATATAGGAAGGGAATGCCTATCTTTAAACTCTATATATGGAATATTGGCTTTCATCAATAAATATAAATAGTAAATATTTGTATAGATCTTATTTATAATTAGATTTTTATTCATGAAAATAAAGGTGTCAATGGATAAATATATTTATCAACAGATCAATCTGTTTATAATTATATTGTCAATAATATAATTATTATTTTCTTTTATAACATTAATTTCAACTTACAATATTGAGAAATTCAAACATAGACACTTTCTTTGAATGTACAATCAAATAAATAAAATTAGTATCCAAATATTAAAATATTTTGGATTATAAAAAGATAATAAAAAACCAAATTTTCATATTTTTATGGGCAAAATTATAAAATTCGATTAAAAGTTTATTTCACCAAAAGGGTTGCTCTTCCTCCGAGTCAAAACCAAAGAATTTGAACCTTGGATTTCCCAATTTTTTCAAATAATTTGACTAAATATTAGTACAACAAACACATTTTTTCAATTTTTTTGAAAAACCAAGGATATGACAATTAAATAGAATTTAAAAATTTTACTCAAAATAAAAATATTAATGAATACAATAATGAAGTTTAGATTTTCCTAGTAATGAATACAATAATAAAGTTAAGATTTACCATTCTTAATTTCTCGCTTAATCCCAATCCTAAATTAGTCAAATAAAATGGTTTATTTTAATAGTGTTATAGTGCTTATGATTTACACCAAGTATTACGCTTTACCTCAATGAGGGGCTTAAAAAATGAGGATAACTAATTAAACTATTTGGAAATCATTTTTAAACCACGAAGGTTGCTTTATCCCTTGAAAACCGACCTTACAATTAATATATTGTTGGGGGATGGGGAGGAATACTAGGTCATTGGCCATCTATATGCTTAGTTTTATGATTTATCTATGGCATTGACCTTAAATTGAGTGAGGGAAAAGAAGAGTCGTTGATGTAAATTCGTGTTTTTTTGAAATGAATTATGTGATTATATGTCATTTGATTAGATGCATTAAATTTAGTGTGAGTTTTTTATTTGCCTTTTTTCAATTAAGATGTTTAATTATTTTTTGTTTTAAGTTTTTTTTGGGAGTGGAATAATTTTTGATGTGATTATGTTTTTTTTTTTATATAAAATATATTTATAAATACATAAATGAATTTAGCATTTTGAAAAATCTGGTAAGAACTCAGATTAGTTAGAGTTCATAAATCAAATTTAAAATTTTAACAATCTTTTATTAGATTTTAGACAATGTAGCAAAAAACTATATCTAATTTTTTTCCAAAACATAAAATAATTAGACTACAACTCTCTTAATTCTTAATAACATATAAATTTTATAATGAACAAATTAATCTACTTACTAAAGAAATTAGGTCGA
Source organism: Pinus tabuliformis (assembly GCA_031772625.1). Taxonomy (NCBI): domain Eukaryota; kingdom Viridiplantae; phylum Streptophyta; class Pinopsida; order Pinales; family Pinaceae; genus Pinus; species Pinus tabuliformis. The sequence continues at coordinate 443,913,775 of CM062820.1, read as the reverse complement.
ATAATCTCATTGCATAATATTGTGTATGCTAATAGCATATAAATTTTGTAATTAAGAATTAATTTATCTACTAAGTAAATTAGATTGAATAGTCTCATTGCATAATATTGTGTATGCTAATAAGCCCAAAAATGTTTCTTAGTGATAATCCAAAAAAATCTAGACATGTCTAATAATAACAAGAAAAGGTGGTTAGTCAACCTACTTAAATATCCCTGCTAATAAGCCCAATTTTAGAAGGTTCCTAGTCATAAGGCAAGAAATCTAGAAGTGTATATTAATAATAAAAAGGGTGGTTAGTCAACCTACTTAAATATGCCCCGAGATAGTGAGCTCTTTTAACTTATGCTAAACTTAGAAAGACACATTGTTATGGGTTGGAATGTTACCTAAAATTTTTACTTTCATTAGTGTGTGATGCCCATATATGGGCAACAATAGGCGTGGTTTTAAAGAAGTAGTGAAAGGGTATGAATAAAAGAAAAAATAGATTGCTTGTTAGCCTTTTCCAATGCAGGACTCTAGCAATTGATGTTCTCTTGACTACCATTAGTCGAGATTTTATCAATATATTCTATAATGTTTAATATATATATATATATATATAATTTGCAATTGTTCAATTAATTCATATTTTGAAGGTCTTATTTCCACCTTCACGACACATGCATTGGAGCATAATGAAATAATCATTCTTTTAGCTAGATTCTATGTCGGATTCTATGCCACCGCCAAGATTTTTGCAACTTCCAATACTATCATTATTCCCAACCATTCTTTCTGACTAGTTTTTCCCAACCATCATACGGATTCATATCCATACACCTTATCCTTTCTTGGAATTAGAAATGACCGACATATTTCTTAGAATTGGAAAGTGGGTTTTGTCAGTGGGCTCCTGCAAATCAAGTTTCTTTGTTGGTAGTTACACATACAACAATATATTTATGAGTAGTGCAATCCATATTTCTGCATCCCACAGGTGCCCAGTTTTCAACACTGGTTTATCTTGTTATTTGAAATGGAGTGAGGCAAAATCATCTACAGTTAATCACTGCTTTGATCAATCTGATGATGTAGCATGGATTCCATGATTACTTTTTGTAGGTGATATTGGTTTATTCATTCATTACCTTGCATGACATTGCACCTGAATGATTTTTTTCAACATTTTATCACATTTCTATCATCATTTGTTAATCTTCTATCGGGTTTCCACACATATATCTTGTTGACTAGAATTTCTAATGACCCAAGTAAGTAGAATCTCTTCCAAATGTCACACTTAGACCTCTTCTTGCCACTTATTTCTTCCTTCGATGGCTCTGTATCCGTGGGACAAGAGGATTGCTGTAATTGAACAAAGAATTTGCTAGTGAGTTGCGGATTGCAATTTGAGTGGTGTCGCCTATATTGGCTATGAATTTTCACCAAAATTGTGTGAGCACCCATGAAGAATCATCCTCAACAGTCTGATCAAGTTGCATCATAGGTCCTAAAGAATTTTTTCCAGGTAGGCTATAATCATGTGGCCTTTCGATGGAAAATCATTGCATGGGCATGATTATAAAAACAGGTGTTGGGTTTGAAAAAATTCATTGATTTTGTCATTGTTTGTATTTGAATACCTTCATTAGTATCATAATTACCTTGAAAATGAAGAAGAAACTCTACTGCATGAGAGTATGAAGATAAACAAAACTAGTATTGACATTTATATGAATAGCCTTTCCTCTACAAATTTTCCATTCTCAATTCTCCATAGCACAACATAATAAATGAAGAGGAGTGTGTGTTGATTACCAAATGGAAAATCAAAATCTTCAACTCTATTTTCTAGTCATATGTATTCCTTCCAAGGTGGAGGATATTATTTTCATTTAGATTTGGGGGATAGGTGAAGTGGAATCATTGCTATTGATCACTATAAATTAATTGTTTTTGCATGGGTTTGTAAAGTAAAGATTTTGTATCACATATAATTAATTATGCTCAGAATGTTTTGTAATTGAGTAGATGATTCTATTGAAAAAAAAAGAATGGAGTCAATAATTTTCCTTGGTTTATTATATATTTTTAAATTTTAAAACACCTTAAAACCTTATCAAAGAATTTATGAATTTTTCTCTTTATCAAATTTCAATGAAAATAAATTTCCCCACTTGCTTTAAATAAATTGGAAAAAACTCTGTAAATGATATGGTGTTCCATCAACGCATAAGCCACAAAAGGGATGGACTAAGGAATGTGTTCTATGCTTATTAAGTGATGCGGTAAAATTTCTCCTGAGCAAGAATATTACTTTTAACCTAGTAGATCAAAGGATGATCTACCCAAATGTGAGTGTGTCGTAATGAAAAGAGATAGGGAGGTCTAGCCCTTATTCCTTCCTACACAAGCAAACACATTCTAAACTCATACAAGATGCTACAAAAGAAGGGTTGGAGGATTAGTACCAATCACCCTCATAGGTTGGTGTAGTCTCTTGAGTCTGATGCGGAGAAAACCATGCTTCCACTTGAATATCTTGCCTCCTATTGTAATAAGAAAGACCTACACACATGCACCACTAAACAAACCCACAATAGCCTTCTGTAAAGGTCTAATTAGTCTAGAAACAACATGAAAAAATATAAAACACAATTCAAATCATAGATATAGGAAAGAAACATAGATCTATTAATCAAAATATGGCAATAAAAAATAAGTATACCTCCAAACAAGAGAGCTCCTCTCCACCAAATTGAAACTTGGCTTTCTTCTCTCAATGTACCAGAGCTCCCTCACTATAATATGGACACTAGATATTCCCCCCTTTCCTCTTGGTGAGATTATATAGGTTCATTATATGCTCCACGAGAATGTATCTAGACACCTAGGGGCTTGAGAAGTTAGGAAACTTCTACAATAATAGGCACCTAGCCAACTCATACACAAGTGGGTTAAGTTGATCTCCTTGGGAATTACAAAATCTAAAAACCTTTTTCACAATTATGAAATAATTAATTATATCCTAATTATAAAATTATGACAAAATAATTACGAGAAATATCTCGATCAAGTAATTCTGCCCTTTTAACATGGAATAAATCTCACACAAGTAAAAGAAAAGGTTAAAAGGGATGCATTATAGCCAAAAACTGAGGTAAGTTGAACTTGGGTTTCTCTCACTATAATGGAGTGGAAAATAGGATTATAAAAGATGCCCCCTAATGCATGAAGTCAGAAGAGACACTGAAGACCAAAATGCATTACAACAAAACTCAAAGCTCAAAATGGGAGGAAGGAGCCAAGACTGTGAAGTTGGATTGGAGGAACTCAAGTGTTGGAGTCTAAACTCGGTTTCTAACATCCTTGAGGTGCGCTTACCCATGATTGGTCATAAAGAGATATTGAACGCAACCACCAAACATATACTGCAGATCCATGCCATGAAATTATATGACATGGACATGAACAATACACAGTGGATCCATGTGACCAATAAAAAAGATCATAGCCACCAACAAATATAGTGTGGATCTATGTCATAATATACATAAGTAGGACTATGGACACATAAGAGAGGAGGTGCCCCACAATAGTCTTCAAATTACATAAATGATACATAACTCCAACCCAGCCTGGGAAGGGTGCCATATAAGAGTGAGATGTCCTTAAACTAGTGTCTTCTACATAACCTCAATGGTACACATATACAACATGTGAATAGATGTGTTGATGTCAAGCATGGTATAAATCGTTTGATTACTATTCAATGAGCCTATTAGGGGAATTTTGAGGTCTAAAATGGTCCTCCTAAGGAAATTATAAAATATTAGTGGAAATAATAAAGTAAGATTACATTACATCATCAAATTTTAGAGGGGGGAAAGGAAAAACTATTTTTTCAGCTCATATTTTCAACTTATCTCCCTATGGGTTTACTTAAATTTCGAGCAACAATACTCGTTGAATCCATAATTTGATTTCTCATCCAAGGAGTACCCATGTTGCATACTTTCGATGAACCCTACTACATGAAAAATGAGAAATACATGAAAAACATGATTGCAATCACGGTTTTTCATGTATTTCTAATTTTTTGTGTAGCAGGGTCCTTTGAAAGTATGCAACATGGGTAATCCTTGGATGAGGAATCAAATTTGTCATCCAACAAGTACTCCCGCTCAAAATTTGAGTAAAACCTTAGGGACATAAGTTGAAAATAAGAGTTGAAAAAGTAGTTTTATTATTTTATTGTTTTTTAAACTCTCTACTTTTTTACTCCAAAAATAACGAATCATCCCCCATGGTTGACATCATCATATTGAATCCTATTGGTTCTTATAAAGTTTATTTTAGTTGTACACTTTTCTTAAGAGGCCCATTTTAGACCTCAAAATTCCCCTAATGGTGTACTATGAACAGATGCAAGGGCACACACCAATAATGAAACTGGACCACAAGGTACCTAGTCCAGTCTACTAAGAGTGAATAGATGATCTAATGTCAAACACTAATGGACTTGTGTTGGGTCCCTATAATACTAGTGATTACCCCATTACTATTGTAGTTATACCCCTTATTTATATTGTTGTGCCCCCATTACCCCCATATTGTTATTAATGTGCCCATAGAATCCCTCTATTGTTATTTTTGTGGCTTTATATTATTATTGTTAGGTCGGCTGGATTATATTGTGACTCCATAGACTCCTATATATAGAAAGGAGGTTTTGTCATTTGTATCATCCAAGAATTGTTAATTTATGTAATGTAAAGGAGGTTTCCTTCTCGAAGAGGCTGAATTCTAAGGTGTGGATCTCTCTTTTCTATCTTTTTGTGAGCTGGTTTCATAACATTTGGTATCAGAGCTTTGGATTCTAGGGTTTCGCTGCTCCAAACAGGTCATCGTGGAATTTTCGCTATAACTTTTTTGCTGTGACGTTTCAGAAGTCACAAAAAAACCCATTTGAGAAGAAATCACGCTGAACCTTGGGTCCGAATTTTAGAGCTTTTCGCGTGATATTTGCGGAGATATGATCTCAGGAAGTTGGTCTTTTTGCAGACTCCTGAATTACACTCAAAACAGGTGACCTGGGAAAATCGTCATAACTTTCTTTTTGAGCATCGGATTGAAATTTCGTAAGAAGGTACAGAAATAAGACGGGCTGTAGTTTTCGTTTATATATTTTTTAGAGTCCAAAGTTGAAATAGTGACACGTGGCACTTCATACAAGTTCGCTCTACTGAACTAGTCTATAATCAGGTCATTGCGGGAGATTGTGCATAACTCTTTCTTGGAGAATCCAATTTGGTTCAGACTAGTGGCATTGGAAAGAAGACACAGAAGGCTACTACAGGTCACAATTTTAAAACTGGATGATTCAAAATTACAGAGATACATCAGATTCAATATCAGGCTTATACAAAGTAAAAAAAGGTGTGTAGTTTTTATTTTTTATTTTTGCATAAGCTTGGTTTGAAGGAATTCAAAGGGCCTAGTAAAGCATTATTATTGGTAATTGATGCCCCAAGGAAAGAAAATGCAAACACCTAGTAAGGAACCTGAAAGCTCTAGCATGAATCATGAAGAAGAGGAAGAAATGCTACATGATATATCAAAATTACAAGAACAAGTGCAACAAATGTCACGCTCACAAAAGCTAACAGATGCTAAGATAAATGGCGTGGAATCTAAGATAAAGGGCATGGAAGCTAATATGGACGATTTGAAGATAGATTTGAAGACAGATTTGAAGAAAGACATGGCAAATTTGAAGACAGATTTGAAGACAAACATGGCAGATTTGAAGACAGATTTGACAAATTTTCTACAAGAAATACTTACTAATGGTGAAAAGGTTGTAAAGGAAACTCATGATGTGAACAAAAGAAATGTTAATCATGATTCCATAGACTCTAATGTTGGATCGAAGACCCACCATATTCCAAAAATCGATATGAGGAAGTTTGATGGCAAGGATCCCGCCACATGGATATTACAGATGGAGCAATTCTTCGATCTCAATAATGTGCAAAACACACAAAAGGTACGTATGGCAACTTTATATTTGGAACCAAATCAGTTTGTATGGTATCAATGGCTTTGCTCTCGTAAACAATTTATCACTTGGGCAATTTTTACGGAAGAATTGATAGCACATTATGAGGATACAAAAAGCAACACTTTTTTTAGCCAATTGATAAGTCTCAAACAAAAGGGTTCAATAATGGAGCACATTGAGGAGTTCCAAAAATTGAACATAAGGGTAAAAGATATTCCAGAGGAGCATAGGATTGATGTGTTCATAGGGTCTTTAAAGGATAATATCCAACATGATGTTTGCCTTTGGGAACCTGATTCATTAGAGAAGGCATTCAGGTTAGCAAGAAAAATGGAAAGCAAAATTATGGCAACCAGGAAGCATACCACTCACAACTATAAAGACGGAAGTGTTGTTGCCCCTAGTCTTCCACAACCTATAAGGTTGACACCACAAAAATTGGAAGAAAAAAGAGCAAAAGGGCTTTGTTACAGTTGTGATAGCAAATACACTAAAGGTCATAAGTGTGCTGAGAAGAAATTATTCTACATAGATTGTGAAGAGGAAGAAGAAAAGGAGCAAGAAAGGTCAAAAGAAGAATATATACTCCAGGAACAAAGCCTAGATGAAGAACAAATAAATCCAACCATATCTTGTAATGCATTGGCGGGAATTACCACTCCTCAAACCATCAAGATAGAAGGACAAATCAAGAAGAAAAAGGTAATAGTGTTGATTGATTCAGGAAGCACCCACAATTTTATTCATTGTAGGGTAGCAAAAGAATTGAATTGCTTCCTATATCCAGCACCAGAGTGTCAAGTGATGATTGCAAATGGAGGAACAATAAATTGCTCTGGAAAGTGCCATAATATCAAGCTATCCATGGGAGAATATGTATTGACTAGCCCAATGCTTTCCATTCCAATGGGAGGTGCTGATGTTGTACTAGGAGTCCAATGGCTACAATCCTTGGGTACAATAGCTTTTAATTTTCAAGAACTTTTCATCAAATTTTCTGTGGAAGGAAAGGAAGTTGAATTAAGGGGTATTGCAGGGAAACCAGGAAAGATAATCAGCTCTAATGGTATGACAAAGCTTCTAAAAAAGGAGCAAAGAGGTGTAATTGCACAATTATGTTCGCTAGATGTTTCCACATTGGAATCATCTATTTCTCCAGATCTCCAAAAAGTCCTGGACAATCATTCCAAGGTATTTGAGACTCCCAAAGGTCTCCCACCTATGCGTGATCATGATCATGCTATTCATCTGATTCCAGGAAGTGTTCCTCCAAACATCAGGCCGTACAGATATCCCTATGTCCAAAAAAGTGAAATTGAACGTATGGTTGCAGAAATGCTAGAGGCTGGTATAATTCAACCGAGTCAAAGTTCTTTCTCTACTCCAGTAGTATTGGTGCACAAGAAGGATGGATCATGGCGCATGTGTCCAGATTATAGGGAGCTCAACAAGCTCACTATTAAAGATAAGTTCCCCATTCCTGTCATTGATGAATTACTGGATGAATTGCATGGATCAATTTACTTCACCAAGTTGGATCTTCGTTCAGGATATCATCAAATCAGAATGAAGATTGAAGACATTCCGAAAACGGCATTTAGAACTCATGAGGGTCATTATGAATTTTTGGTCATGCCTTTTGGCCTTACCAATGCACCTTCAACATTTCAAGGTTTGATGAATTCAATTTTCAAACCATTCCTTAGAAAATTTGTGTTAGTATTTTTTGATGATATACTAATCTACAGCAAGTCTTGGAAGGATCATGTTGAACATGTTGACAGGGTGCTACAACTATTGGAGGAGAAACAATTATATGCCAAAAGATCCAAATGTTTCTTTGGAGTCCAGGAGGTGGAATATTTGGGTCATATTGTATCTCATGAAGGAGTTAAGGTAGACCCTAGCAAAATTAAAGCCATTAAGGAATGGAAAATCCCCACATCCATAAAGCATCTGCGAGGATTTCTTGGGTTGACAGGGTATTATCGCAAGTTTGTTAAGAATTATGGGAGAATAGCAGCACCTCTAACAACATTATTGAAGAAAGATGCATTTTCATGGACTCCGGAAGCAACAAAGGCCTTTGAACATCTTAAAGAGGCAATGTGCCAAGCACCGGTCTTAGCTACACCGGACTTCACAAAAACCTTTATTGTGGAATGTGATGCTTCAGGAAATGGAATTGGTGTTGTTCTAATGCAAGATGAAAGACCCATTGCTTTTGAAAGTCGTCCAATCAAGGGAAAGTTTTTAAGAAAAGCTATTTATGAGAAGGAAATGTTGGCAATACTCCATGCACTTAAGAAATGGCGACCCTACCTAATGGGAAGACACTTCAAGGTAAAAACAGATCATGATAGCCTTAAATACTTTTTAGAACAAAGATTATCCTCTGAAGAGCAACAAAAGTGGGTCACAAAGATGTTGGGTTATGACTTTGAAATCATCTACAAAAAAGGGAAGCAAAATGTGGTGGCAGATGCACTCTCAAGGAAGGATGAGGATGTGGAAGCATTGTTGTGCGCCATTTCTATTATCCAACCAGATTGGATAAATGAAGCAAGGGAGGAATGGAAGAATGACGAAGAAGTGTGGGCACTTATTCGAAAGCTACAACAAGATTCCAGTACATCTGATACATTTAGCTGGAAAAATGATTCGTTATGGTACAAAGATCGCTTATACCTCTGTAAGAATTCCCAGCTAAAACAAAAGATTCTTATGGAATTGCACACTTCTCCCTTAGGAGGGCACTCAGGATTTTTAAAAACTTACCACAGGGTTAAGAAGGATTTTTTTTGGGATGGCCTTAAATCAGATATTCAAAAGTTTGTGGCAGAATGTTTGGTTTGCCAACAAAATAAAGTTGAAACAATTAAGACACCAGGTCTATTACAACCTTTATCCATTCCAAGCCAACGTTGGGAGGAGGTTTCAATGGATTTTATCACAGGTTTACCCAAGTCTGAGGGAAAGAGTGTCATCATGGTGGTAGTTGACAGACTTACCAAGTATGCACACTTTTGTGCATTATCACATCCATTTAAAGCCAGTACAGTTTCTACTGCATTTATGGAAACAATTCAAAAGCTACATGGAAACCCAAAGATTATTGTAAGTGACAGAGATCCCATTTTCACTGGAAATTTTTGGACAGAATTATTTTCTTGTCTTGGTACTCAGTTAGCTCATAGCTCATCTTATCATCCTCAATCTGATGGGCAAACTGAGATAGTAAACAAATGTTTGGAAGGATATCTTCGTTGCTTTGTATCTGATAAACAGACACAATGGGTCAAATGGTTGCCTCTGGCTGAATGGTGGTATAACACTTCCTTTCATACAACAACAAAAATGACCCCATTTATGGCACTTTATGGGTATCAACCACCATCCATCACATCATATTTAAGAGAAAATTCTAAGGTTCAGGCAGTGGAACATCACATCGAACATCAACAACAAGTCCTCCAACTCTTAAAGGATAACCTCGTGTTGGCACATAATAGAATGAAACAACAGGCAGATCAACATCGCAGTGAAAGAAGTTTTGATGTAGGTGATTGGGTATTCCTACGGCTACAACCATATAAGCAAATGTCCCTCAAGCAAGCTAAGAAGGATAATAAATTATCACCAAAGTATTATGGTCCGTACAAGGTGTTGCAAAAGATTGGTACTATGGCATACAAATTGGAGCTTCCTGCAGCTTCTCGATTGCACCCAGTTTTCCATGTTTCATGCTTAAAGAAGGTTATAGGCGACAAGCTCCCAGTTCAAACAATATTGCCAGAACTTGACGAGGAAGGAAAAATTATATTGGAACCGGAAGCAGTTATAGAAACAAGAACTCGACAGCTACGAAATCGATCAATTTCAGAGTACCTTATCAAGTGGAAGAACTTATCCGCTGAAGATTCCACATGGGAGGATGAGAATTTTATGCAGAAGTATCCTGAACTACTCAAGCGTTGAGGACAACACTTTTTTGAAGGAGAGGGGCATGTTGGGTCCTTATAATACTAGTGATTACCCCATTACTATTGTAGTTATACCCCTTATTTATATTGTTGTGCCCCCATTACCCCCATATTGTTATTAATGTGCCCATAGAATCCCTCTATTTTTATTTTTGTGGCTTTATATTATTATTGTTAGGTCGGCTGGATTATATTGTGACTCCATAGACTCCTATATATAGAAAGGAGGTTTTGTCATTTGTATCATCCAAGAATTGTTCATTTATGTAATGTAAAGGAGGTTGCCCCCTCGAAGAGGCTGAATTCTAAGGCGTGGATCTCTCTTTTCTATCTTTTTGTGAGCTGGTTTCATAACAACTTGAGTAATTAGGAGTCAATGATGTAAGCCCAATTTTAATTGAGGTGAAACCTTCCATTGAGGTTTGCAAGCTCTAAGGTACTATTATTTCCTAGAGCAATATCTTGGATAATGAGCTAAATTTGATAAGAGAAGATACGTCAAAGGAGGGCCTTGTTGTATCCCTCACCAATCGACACAAAAAAAACCAAGAGATGATGTGAATGGATGAAGTAATAAGATGATGAAGTACATCTGACACGGAGATGACCGACACAAAAAGGTCAACAAGGACTATAGATGGCCAACACATGTTGAGACTTCACTTGAACACATAATGGAATGACACAAAAGTGACTTGGCAGCATAACTAGAGCAACATGTGATATCATGGAACAACACATGAGGCATTGAAGCATGCTCCATAGTGACTGGAATATATCCAGACGAATTAGTAAATATGATCATATGTATGGTATAACTCCTAGGAAAGCTGAAACCCAACTGTAAGATGATGATGAAGATAGGTTCCATGTTCAAGGGTGTCTGACTGACACTTCCATTTTAACGACTAACATAAATAAATGTTCCCTTCCCATTTTCTCTTTTTATTTTCCTTCATGAAAGAGAAGATAAATAAACTCAATAGGTTCCTTTTTCATAAAGTTTAAGGAGGCCAAAAAAGAGATAAAATTACATGCATACCCTTCTCACAATTTTACGATCTTTGAGAATGGAAAAGAGTTCGCAAAAAAACTTTCAATTTACTTAACAAGTAGTAAAAGGCAAAAAGAACTCAACATTTTCATATAGGTTTTACAAGCATGAAAATATAGGAAAAGGAATCTTAGGGTTTTCATAAGTTTAATGAGTCATGAAAAGAAGACCAAAATAAACTCGATGTTTTCATTGATTAACGAGGATGACAACATGGCTAAAAGGATCTTGTTATAGCTCCAAATCTCACTCTTATGGTTTGTGATGCTGCACTCATGGCCTAGGGAAACCCCTCCTTCTAAACCTTGTCCTAAAATTAAAAAAAAAAAAACAGTATTTTATCCCTTATACACGACATTTCCCTGAGTTAAACGTGTGTATACGCAGGTAGGCATATACCCAACCCACGTATATGTATTAAAACACTTAAAAAAGTATAAAACTCCTTAATTTCAGGCGGATATCGCAGGTTTTACCTGCTGATCAACTGTTAGTGCCCGTGGCTCAACTGTTCCCAACCAACTCCCAACTAAAAAACTACTTTGGGAGAGGTATAAAAAGACCTCAATGGGAAGGGCTAAGGGAGGAGAGAAGAGAGAGAAAGGTTATTATGCTGAGATTTTTCGCTTGACCAGGTCTAAAGACCCTTGTGCCTTCTGCACTTCCCCCATTTGTACAGGAAACCCTTGTTTCCTTGTGTGTTGATGTTCATCCATTACTTGTGACATCATGGAGTAAGTCATGGAATGAGTTTTTTAAAGGCTTGAGGCTAGACGAATCTGGAAGGAAGCTTTTCTTGGAGCCTGCGAAAGGTGACTCAGGTGAAATTATTCCTTCTCTGTACTTTATTTGTCTATAATAAAAGAAACACATGTCTTGGTTCCTGATATAAATCTTCTTTATGTTTATCATATTCATGTTAGAATTCATATGTGAATGGTTGTTTATATTTCATAACTAACTACCTTTCTTTATAACATGAAGATGGTTTCTTTATAAGGTTTTGTCCATATACTGCTGTGTTCTCCAGAATTGGTTGTTTTGCAGGACATAGGAGCAAGAGGAACTTGAAGAAGGGTTTGGACCCTAAAGGACCTTCTCAAACGTAGGACCTAAGGTACACCCCCTTATCATAGAATTTGCTTATAATAGCATAATGGCTATGCGAATGTGTGTTTCTCTGTATAGACAACTTTCAGTCTGCTAGGGTTTCAACCCAAATTCCCTAGGGGAACATTTCCCTCAACAGATCTCGATGCCTTTCAAGGTTTGATGAGCACAAGAAGGGAACAAAGGAAGCTTGTCCTGGAGAAACGAGTGGTATAAGTGTAACGACTAGTTCCGGTATGAGGGAACTTCTTAAAGAATAAGAAGGAAAAGAGGTTGGAAAATAAGACCACTTTGATCGTAACAGTTCCTCCAAGAAAGGGTAAAACATTGAAGGAGATTGAATCATAGGCCAAGCATATGATGAAAATGGTGGAAAATAAAAATCAAGGATCATCGCGAAAAAAGAGGGTAATAAAATGCAAAAATCACAAGGGATATAGTTTGGAACAGAGAAAATTTTAAGGCTGGAAAATTATCTTGAAGTTTAAAAACATTGGCAAATATCACTAGTCCCTAATATGCAAATGATAAATTTTTTGTTGATGTATTTGTAAAATTATTCAAATTTATAATGATTTCATATATACTCTCTATATAATGTTGGCAACTTTTAAGGTAAAATAATTTTATATTGTAAAATTTGGGCGAATCATTTATCTAAAAAATGGAAATTGATGAATACTTTTTTGCAAAAATCATGGAAAGTTAGCCCACCTGTTAATATTAGCCCCTAAAATTTTCCATGGTGTGGAATTCTCTTAAAATAAGGCCAAAAAGTGATGAATAAGAGGAGAATGACTCTCAGAGTCTAAGTCATTGTGGGTCAAAAGGAGGAATTCTAAAAAGAATATAAATGGGATACATCACGGACACTAATACGACAAAGAGCTACTAAATTGTGGCATCAATGTACACGTAGGCTCTATTTCCAAGCTATGACATTCATAAGGAAAAGAGGATAATTCCGAAATTTGATGGGGTTGGGCCTAAGGCATAATGATGGAACTCCTGGTCAATCATGCAATGGAGGCAATTATATGTGACCTAAACCTACATGCCAAGTTCAAGAGAAACACACCTAAGGTCCAACATATTTTGTATTAAAAACGACACCCTGTCATATAAAAACCATTCAGAAAGACTAGACCCATGGTTAAATCACATAATGAAAGAGATAAAACACGGATTAGGTAAAAACATGACCACATTTTTTTATATTTTAGTTTTATATTTATATTTTTATTTTTTGGTATATATGAAGGACTAGAAAATTTCTCACATAAAAAACCAAACCAAAAAGAGATAAAAACATCACACTCTTATGTACAACGTCTACAAGCATAACTCAGTCTAATAGGCCGCGTCAAAGTGTGCCCACTGCTAGGTAAAGGCTAAGGATTTCCATACATGAACTCATGGAGGAGTGGAGGTACCATATGGTGCACCATGATGGAGCTATAAGGTATATTTTCTCAAAATGATTCTTCATTTTCCAATTCGATATCCAGGAAGATGTGGGGAGAGTTTTGAATGAAGGGCCTTAGTTTTGGAAAAATGGAAGGCTCTTCATGACTCTCTGGTTTCCAGGTTTTAATGCCACAACAATTATGATATCAACAATTCTAGTATGGTTGAGAATACCGATCTTTCACTTCCCTTTTGGCATCATAAGGTTTTTGAGGAAATTTCGAACACTCTGGGGTCATTCAAAAAATGGATCGCAACAAAACAAAGAAAGAGATATTTACCTTCTTTAGAATATGTGTAGAAATTGACATAAGTAAAGGGTGATTAAAGGTCTACTTGGCCACATTTAGTGGAAACATAAAAAAATTCAGTTGACCCAACTTTTGGATTATGAAAATATGGCATTCAGATGTTTCTCTTGCTACCAAATAGGACACTTGTAGAATACATGTCAGGAAAAAACCCAAAAAATAAAAATGTGTAGGACCACAAAACAAAAGGATGGAAAACTTCTTACCTCTATTTCAAGGAGGAGAAAGAAGAAGAAATCACAGAGAACCCTAAAAAAAATAAGGGGATTCCTAGGTCTAGAATGGCAATGTAACCCACCATCAGAATGGTACAAAATCAGAAGCAATCCATGAGCCAGAACAATAGAAAAATGTGGCACATAAACAGGATGGGATAATGGACACAAAGAGAGTTCATGTTTTAGAAAGTTCATATTCGAACAAAGAACTCCCATCGAAGATAATTGGAAGAGAATGGGTAATGGTTCTAGTCGAATCCACCTCAAGGGGATGGAAGAAGGTCAAGAAAAATAAAGGAAAAGGAGAGAAGTTAAGTGATTACTATCAGACTTAACTTCACAGGTTTATGTAAAAAAAATCAATTTTTTCTTATGCTCATACGTTGAGAGGTTGCTCTTACTAAATGCAGTTATCTCCTTTTTTTAAGTTCAATAAATTGCATGTTTTTTCCATTTGGAAAAATAAAGGTGTTGTATTAGTATACGAGTCAAGGTTTAGTGTTTATACTAAATATTAGGAGCTAGGGGTAAAAGTTATAGGTTATATTGGTATGGGATTAGCAATCATATCAACATGTGATCTTATATGTATAAATTAGGGTTATACAAATGATGATATGTTAAATAAGTGTGGGGTTAGGGTCTTAATCTTGGAATCTCATAATTATTATCTCAAAGGGTATAGGAGGAAGGAGTGGATGGTCATGTTTCTCATATCTAATAAAAATGATGAAAAACTTATTTGTGTTAAAATATGAAAATGATCTTAGTCTCAATATTCTTTGCATGAAACCCAATAGACATAATTGCGTCACCAAACATCTTTAATTGGGGTTTTAGTTTACATCAAATACTTTCCTAAGATTTTTTCTATTACACATACCTATGGATATTCCCAAGTTTTTTGCTAATATACATACTCACAAACATTGATGATATTAAAAGAGAAACATTTATAGAAAGATAATAACTTAGAAAAAAAAAAAAAAAAAAAAAATTATCAACTTAATGACAACCATCCAAAGTTATCATTTTTTTACCCCTATTTCAAAAAATGACACTACCAATACCACCACGTTTTTGGAAGGTAGTTGAAAAAATTGTAACTATTTGAAATCACGATCTTGACAACTAATATCATTGTGAAAAATTAACCCTGACACTGAAAAGTTATCCTTTCAGTACCACCAATTTTTTTTTTGAGCTAAATTAACAACTTAATTGAATCGTGACCTTGATAATTGGTACTATCACTATGGCAACTAGTATTGATTTTTTGTGCTGGGTAGGGTTTGCAAAGAGGGAAGGTTTATAGCCATGAGATCCTTGTCAGTTATTAGAGTGAATAAAACACTTTAACATTGAATTCAAAATATTTGAAGACTCAATGGATTACTCCTTGAACTCAAGGGAAGATAAGCCCATCTAGGAAAATCCCACTGGCTCCCCGCTCCTCTCACCATCCTGTGTAGATAACCTAGATGAGACCTCAATGGTGGTAGTATGACCTTCATCACTATCTGGACCACCATCGCATATCCCTATGTAGGTTCCCTCCATGACAACTGACCCACTCTTCAGTATGATTTCTATCAGGGGTTTCGATGTGCATCCCAATTGTTCCTCCTTGGGGCCCTTTTCCTCCCCTACCTATCCACTCCCCTATCCCCAAACCTTTCCACGTTGTCATATTCTCCACTAGAATAACCTTTCTTGAGAGCTTCATCAAGGTGACTTGGTTTATCCCCCTCGGATTCCTTTAACTATCATGCCTCCCTCAATATTCTAGTTTAATAAGAAGTTTCCTTACACCATAAATTTTCAATAGTGTAGGGTTTCCTCATTTGACACCAAGACCGCTAGTCATCCCTATCATCTAGCGACAAAACCATAATAAAAAATTCAATAAAAAGAACCCTAAGGAGTTACGGTCGGTTCTTTGCAAGGAATTTAAGTTCAACTATATACAAAAAATGGAGAAATCAATAGTACTAGAGAGCTTTTCCAACAAACACATGTTCATGGTATCCTTTGGAAGTGGACCAATAAAAAAATTCAAGGCTTATTGGGATACATGCCCATATGTATGATTATATTGAAGGGATATATAGGTTGGATTTCTTCCTTAGAAGAGTCAATAAAAAATTTCTAAACAAGAAATGGAGTTGGGGCTATCAAACCCTATTCATGAAAAAATGGTCGATTTATTTTGACACTTGTGCAAAGAAACTTGAAATTGTTCCTATCTAGGTCCAACTTCCAGGACTGCCTCTTATCTTCTGTTCAGAGAATGTTTTCAAGGAATTTAGTATCACATTAGGGTTATACTATGATGCATATTTTTCCTTTCAACAAATAGGTTATATGGTTATTTCTTGCATTTTGGTTGGCTCGAATCTAACACTAGGGATTCAAGAGTCCATTTATATTAGCGAGGGAAATATTACACATCACCAAAACATCAAATATGAAGGAATATATTCCAATTGTGCTAGCTTCCATGCCCATGGCCATTTGAGCAAAGAATTTGAAATTGAGAAAAGAACTGGGAGAAAATTGTTGATTTTTGTGTAGCATCGGGAGGTATTCTCACATACCAAATGGCCTCCCAAGTTGGTAAAGGAAAACTATGAAAATAAAAAAATATTATTATTATCATTTGGGCTTCATGTATGCCCCAAGTGTCAAGTTGACCCCACGAATGAATGGGTGTGGCACTTAGTCAAAGTCCACGCCATTTTCCTAGTATAAATACACATGAGACTCTTCCACTTTAACTAATTAAGACATCACATTCTCTCTTTTGTTTTGAACCACATAGGTGAGAAAAAAGAAGGAAATATGAATTTTGACCTAGTATAGAAGTTGGCATTTTAGCAAGGTTGATCTGCCTCATTAGAGTGAGTTTGATATGCTTCATTTGATCAATATTTTGGCAATGTTTGACTAGGAATTTGGCAAAGTTTGACTGTAAGAAGAAGACCAAAATTTATTGCAAAGACTGTTTGACTGAAAGAAGCCAAATACAAGTCCAAGTTGACCGTAGGGGTCAACCAGAAGTTTTAATTTGACCGTAGGGTACAGGTTGGCCAAGACAAAAAGTTGACTAAAATTGACTATTTTGAAGGCTTAACCAGCGTTAACAATGTAAACTTTGAAACGGGAACTGATACTGTTACCCATTTCGTAGAGATAGCAAAAAATTGACCCAATTTTGAAAAGGGGCGATGCAAAATACACATATTTTTTTTAGAACATATTTTTTGGCACTTTAAATAACCTTAAATAACCGATACGATTACCCATTTCATAGAGGTAGTAAAAACATGACCCGATTTTAAAAAGGGGCGATGCAGAATACACATATTTTTTTTAGAACATAGTTTTTGGCACTTTAAATAACCTTAAATAACCGATACGATTACCCGTTTCATAGAGGTAGTAAAAACATGACCCGATTTTAAAAAGTGGTGATGCAGAATACAATAATTATTTTTTGGAGCATATTTTTGACAATTTAAATATTCTCATGTATCAAATATAAATATTCGTTTTTAAATGTTAGTGATTTTTATGCTAATTTTGAAACGTCGTTATACATCATACCTTTTTTCTTAGAGGACTTATTTTTCACACTTTAAAATTTATTATGTCCCATTTTTTTTTTAAATTATGATTACTTAAAGAATTTTTAAGTTGTTTTATTTTTATTTTTTTAAATGTTGATTACTTCAAGAAAGTCATATAAAATTATATATAAAATAAGACAAAATAAAAATGTTAATAAAAAAAAATTTATTTCATAAAATATAAAAGAATTTGGCCAAAAAAAAAACATAATTTAAAAATATATATATATATATATATAAAATTAAGTAAGTCAAAATAGAAAAATTAAAAAAACATTAATAAAAACAAGAAAAAAAATAAAAAATAAATGAAAACAAATTAGATTAAAAAAAAAAATAGAAAATTAACAAAAATAAAAATAAAAAACTAGTAAAATGAACATTAAAAATATTGAAAAAAAAACTAAAAAAACAAAAATACACTGAAATTTACAAAAAAAACCATAAAAATATAGAAATTTTAGAAATATATGTTTAAAAAAAACAAAAAAATTAAAAAAGCATGTATTTAAAATTAAAAATTAAAATTTTCAAGAATTATGTATTTTCTATTTAAAAAATAAAAAACAAAATTGATTAAACACAAAAAAAAAATGAAGAAAATTTAAAATTTTTTAAACTTACATTTTTTTATTTAAAACACCCAAAAAAAAATATAAAAATTTTTGTACAAATTTGATATTTATAAACAAATTTGTTTTTTTTTTTTATTATTTAAAAAAAAAACAATTATAATTTTTCTTTTTTTAAACACCATTTTTGTTTTTTATTTTAATATGTATAAAAAACAATGATTAATTTTTATTTTTTCTTAAATGGTTTTTTTCTTATTTAAAATGTATAAATTTAATTTTTTTTTTTTATTTAAAAAAAATTATTAAAAAAAAAAAATTCTTTGCCCCCTGGGCGGCCCGCGGCGGCGCGGCCCAAGGCGGAGGGTCGATTACGGGAATCGACCCTCCACCCACCGGGCGGCCCTCGGCGGCGCGGCGCAGGGCGGAGGGCCTGCACAGAATCGACCCTCCGCCCACCGGGCAGCCCGCGGCGGCGCGGCCCAGGGCGGAGGCCTGCGTGCAGGCCCTCTGCCCGGGGGGCAAAGAAGTTTTTTTTTTAAATAAAAATAAATAAATTTATACATTTTAAATAAGAAAAAAACCGTTAAAAAAAAATTTAATAATTGTTTTTTTTTATAAATATTAAAAAAAAAAAAACATTGTTTAAAAAAAACAAAGTTTTTAATAATTTTTTCTTAAATAATAATAAAAAAACCAAATTTGTTTCTATATTAATTTAAAAAAAAAATTAATATATACTTTTTTAAATTAAAAAAACGATACGTATTAAAAAAATTAATTTCTTTTTCTTTTTTAAATAGATAAATAAATGTTTCTTTAAAAATTTTAATTTTTTTTTTTTTTTTTTTGAAAAGACATATTTTTAAATTTTTTGGTTTTTTTTTTTTTTTTTAGTTTTTTTTAAATGTTTATGATGTTAATTTTACTAGTTTTTTATTTTTATTTTTGTGGATTTTCTATGTTTTTTTTTTTTTAAATCTAGTTTGTTTTTATTTTTTTTCCTAGGTTTTTTTAATGTTTTTATTTCTATTTTTATTTACTTAATTATATATATATATATATATAATTCTTTTATGGTTTATGAGATAAATTTTTTTTTTAACTTTTTTTTTGTCTTTTTAATATATATATTTTTAAGTAATTAACATTTTAATCTTAATTTTAATAGTTTTTAATTATTATTTTTTTGTTAATTTTCTATTTTTTTATTAAATTTAGTTTTGTTTTTAATTTTCATTTTTTTTTTAGTTTTTTTGCTAATTTTTTTAATTTTTTTTAATTTTTTATTTTTATCTAAATTTTATAGTTTATAATTTTTTTTTTTCTTTTCCATATATATATATATATATATATATATATATATAGTTTCTTTTCTTTTCTTTTGACAATGATTTTTATTGTTTACAAATTTTTTATATTTATTATTATTATTATTATTATTATTTTTTCCCTTTTTTTAAATATGGTTTTTTACTATTTATTTGTTTATAACTTTTAACTGTTTTTTAGTTTTTTTAATTTAGTGTTTTTTTGACATTTTTATGATTGATTTTTTTTTTTTTTTTTAGTATATGCTTGAATTTATGTTTTGTTAATTTTCAAACTTTTTTTGTTTTGTGTTTTTTCATTGTTTTAATTTTTTTATTTTTAATTTTATTTTATGTCTTCATTATTTGTTTGAAATTTTAATCTTTTTCAGGGTCATGATAAAATATTTTACGCTATTATTTCGAAATGTTGAAATATTACCCTTGAAAAAAAAAAGGGAAAAAAAGTGTTATTCCAACGTTAACACTTTTTTTAGGGCATTTTTGGGACAATTTTTGCATAAAAAATTGGTTTTCACCGCCATTTTTAAAACATGCTCAAAATTTACCCTAGAAAAAAAAAAAAGTGTTATTCCAGCATCAACACTTTTTGTTTTTAGCACTGTTTTTGATGTTTTTAAGGGGTTTTTTGGCTAGAGTTCTCGTTTTGAGTGTACAGTTCCCGTTTCAAAGTTTACATTGTTCGTTGACTAAGATGGAACTTTGACCAGGTTTGACTCGTGGATTGAATTGGCTTTTGGCACAAATATCTAGAATATTTTTTGAATTGTAAACAAATTTCTCCTGGAAGAAAAGTTGATTTTTTTTCCCAAGGTTTGGTTTTCCTAGGGTAAAGTTGTTGTCTCTACTATGCATGTATATCTCTTTATAACCTATTGCTTTCATTGCAGTATTGTTGATATTTTTGTGTGTAATTTCTTAATGATATATATTAAATAAGATAACTTGATTGGAAATCATTGGAAAGTAATTATTAGATCAAAAGACCAGTTTCTATTGTGCATTATTGTAGAAAAATTAACATGGTATCAGAGGCTTGATAAAAGAGTTTTCATTGAAGTATCGTGAAGAAGTCGAGCTTAGGAGAACCTATCTATCTTAAAGAATAAGAATGATGCCTGATCTGAGACAAAATTTCAGCCCTCCTAAGGCATGCTCAGAAGCAATATATCAATCCAACTAAGGAACTTTTTTTGGCTTGTTTTGAGGCCAATTCTAAGACCAAATTTGAGACAAATGTGTGGTCGGGTTGAGGAATACTTTAACTAATAAAGGATACCGACCTTATCATATATTGAAGAGTCAAATTTATGATCACTCTAAGGGTTAACTAAGGAGGAGTTCAAGCCTTTAGGTCTTATTCCAACAATAAGAATTTAGAGGATGAGCTATTTATTTTATATAGATTGCAAAAAGGGACCTATTTAGGGAACAAGAGGTGGAAACTTAGGCCTGTTCTAACAATAGAAGGAAGGCTAAATTTTGATGAATGTCTAGGGAAAATTATTAAGGGCTTGTTTATGTCTATTTTCAAGGGAAGTTTAAGGACCTATTGTGATTCATTTTAAGTGCATTTGAAGGCCTAATTAAGGGTTGTTTCATGGCACCTCAAAGGGAATAACTTAGGAGCCAAGGAGGCATTCTAAGGTGGAAAGTTCAACAAGCATGACCAGACTTCCTACAAATTAATTTGAGTTTTTAGGTACAAGGACGAACCTACATTTAACATGGAGTCAAATCCTTATTTATTGTCCACATTAGATATGGTCAACTTGATTATTTGAAATTTGTACCTAAGGGAAGTTGTTAGTTTGACTAGGTACACCTCTATGATTCGTTCACTAATGAAGTTACTCCAGAGATAGAGGGAGTTTAGGAGAAAGGCTCCTTCACCTACTTTTGTAAAGTAAGGAAAGAGCCTATCATAACACTTGTATTAAAAAATATTCTTTTCTTTGGAGTCTTTATGGTTGTGTGGTACAAGAATTGGAAGACTTAGGGTTTGTAAACCCAAGAAGACTTGGAGGTTATGACTTGTATTAAAATATTAGATGAGCAAGTCCTAGGGTTTGTGAGATAAAACCCTAGAGCAAGACCTAGAGTGTTGGATGCAAGTGGAGTTGGTGAGATGCATGCCTGGTTGATCTCCTTCATAGAATGAGGATGACTTGATATTGATGTGAGCTCACTATTGAGACTTTGGCATGTCTAGATAACTCAATGAATCCAAAAGATGAATAAACCCTTGCTCTTGTGCAAGAAAAAGGAAAACAACATGCATCAACAACCGATGTTGATGAAAAAGATGAGAATCCACCTCACAAGAAGACAAGTAATCCAAGCTTAATGATATTGCAGATGAACTTCATTGATTTCAGCAAGAAGGAAAGGATCAAGAGGGAGTTGAAAATTCCATAGAACTCTCAACATTTTAATAAACATATAAGTAATTCATATATTTCTCCCTTGATTATTATTATTTTTATTTAGTCAGCCTATTGCCTTTTAATTTTTTATGACCATGAATATTTTTTTCTTACTTCCATTATAAATTTTGTTTTCCATGGAGTCTTGAATGAGGTTTAAAGAAAAACAATTCCATTGTGAAGACTGCCATTACATAGCTAGCAAGATCAGGAATTACAAAGAAAGGTTATGGCAAGAGGGTTATCCCAATAAGAGGGAGTGGACTACGAGAAGATTTTTTGATCATGTCATAGATTTTTAAAAATGTTTGATGTTCAAAAGGAATAAATTGTACAAATTAGCATCCAGGATCATGTTTGGTGATAGGAAGAGCTTCCAATTCCAAGGGAGCCAACAATCCAGCAAAGTGGAAGGAGAAACCTTCCAAGAAGATTTATATTTTCAAACTAGATGATTAGAGACGTAATGTCTCTAGGAGTAGTGTGCCTTTCCTAAGCAGAACATAGCAGAAGGATTTTCTTACATGATATAGGGATAAGCTACAATAAAAGGACTTACTTGCATGACAGAGATAATAACAATAGAAAGAGGATTTACTTACATGACACGAAGGACTACCATAGGAATACCTACTTAAGTGTTAGAGGGGTTTGGAAACAAAGATTGAAATGAAGAATTATGGCAGATACACTATTCCTTTGGATTGGAGATTAAAATTTGGTGAATCCCACAATGTATAGGAAGTTGATTAGATTTGTGAAGTACCTGGTTAATACCATACCAGATATTTTCCTTGCAATGAACCTTGTAACCAATTTATGGTTGGGCTGAGGCATATACAATGGATAACAACACATGTGGTACCTATGTTGTAAAATTTGATGTGGTTTGAGGTGAAGTGAGTATTTGCAGGAATATCATAAGTCGTGAAGCAATGAGGCTTCAAAATCCAAAAGGACATGGCCGGGTCACTTCATCCTAGAGATGAGGAGCAGTAGAGATCTAATACATATCCATAAATGAGTAGATATTGGATAAATACAAGCTTTATATGATGTTTAATGTTTACCTCATTGGAAGGGAATGATGAGGTATTTGCAGGATTACGTTGACCATCTCCTAAAGTCATAAAGGACTTTAGTTGGGTCATAAAGAAATTTGACAATGAATACATTAATATTTGAAGCGAGAAGGATATGGCTAGGTGATAATGGACTTTGACGAGAAAGGTGAATGGCCCAAGGGAATTATAGGGGAGAATTATAAGATACATTAACCTTTGAAGCCAGAAGGACTTGGTTGCCAAAAGAACTTGGCTAGGTCGAGTAGAGGTGAATGGGCCAACAAAATTATAGGACTAGATAAACCTTCTCCTTAGAAGCCAGAAGGATTTGGAAAGGTCAACCAAAGAAGATAGATATAATTCACATTTGAATCTAGAAGGAATTGGATAGGTCATAAAAGACTTTGACTAGAAAGGTGAATGGTTCAAAAGAATTTTTTTTCGTAAGGAGATAGAAGAACTTGGATGCCATAAGGACTTGGTTGGGTCATGACCAAAGGAGATTGATATCTTTTCCTAATGAGCCATATAGGAATTTGGCCAAAATCCCTAGATACTCATGTGCAAATGAGGAGTTACATTTCTCGCTCTGGGATGGATTTCTCTTTTATACATGCATGGACATGACAAGCTCATGCAATTTTCTTAAAGAAGGAGAAATTTTAGTAAAGGGAAATATGTTGCAGTGAATACCTCCCTCACTAAGAGGAAGAGTTGACTTTTGTGTATCATTGGGAGGTATTCTAGCATACTAAAAGGCCTCCCAAGTGATCAGAGGAAATTATGAAAATGAAAAATTATTATTATTATTATTTAGGCTTCATGTAGGCTCCCAAGTGTCAAGTCGGACCTACAAGTGAATGGTTGTGACCCTTAGTCAAAGTCCACCCCATTTGACTAGTATAAATACACAAGAGACTCCTCCATTTGACCAATTTGGAAATAAAATTCTCTCTTTTGTTATGATCCACACATGCAAGAAAAAGAGAAGGAAATCTAAAGTTTGACCGAGGATAGAAGCTTCCATTTGACCAAGGTTGACCTACCTCATTTGACTGAGCCCGGTTTGCTTCTTTTAACTAAGATTTTGGATATGTTTAACCGAGATTTTGGTAGATTTTTACCTTAAGAAAATGAATGAAATTTACCATGGAGAGATACTATTTAACCACAAGTCTAATAGCAAGAAGTCAACTATAGGTCCAAGTTGACCACAAAGGTCAACCATAGGTATGAATTTGACTATAGAGTACAAATTGACCAAGAAAAAAATTTGACAAAATTTGACTATTTTAAAGATTAAATAGTGCTGACTAAGCTAGAATTTGACCAATTTTGACTAGTGAATTGACTTTGATCTTGGCATAGATTTCTAGAAATATTTTGGAATTATAAATATTGTTGAAGAACAAATTTCTCCTAGCAGAAAATTTGTTGGTTTTTTCCCAAGGTTGGGTTTTCTAAGGATAAATTTGTTGTCTCTATTGTGATTTCCTATCTCTTTATGATCCTACTATTTTCATTGCATTATTGTTGATATTTTTTATGTAATTTCTTAAATATATATGTGACGTAAGATAAATTGATTGGAAATGATTGGAAAGTAATTATCATATGATAAGAACAATTTATACAATTGATTATTGTAGAAAATTGAACCAAAATGGGTGTGCAAAGACTCACGATACTCTCTTTCTCTACCTCAATATTTCACTCTTTCGGACCCTCTAGAACCCACCCAAGCAGATCTTGGTCTCTTAAAGTAGGTTGATTCTCTGGTTACAACTCAACTGGAAGCAATCTTATGTGGAGTCTGTTATCCCTCAAATTTTCCTTGAAGTTGTTGGGAAGAGGAAAGGGGTCCGAGGTAACCACAAACCAACTTTTAGGTATAGAATCTAGCCAATATGTACCCAGAGAGGGCTCTCTCTTTAAGTTTTAGCTTTGTTTTGAAAGATATTAGGCTAGTTATGAAATTTTAGGGGTTTTGATTGTGTTTGGTGGTGAAATTCAATAGTAGAGGGGTAGCACTGAGTAGTTTAGGCCATTGGGCTAGTGGAGTCAAAGAAGATGGCTTAAATGGATTTGGTTTCTTAACAAGGGATGGTTTCACAGGGCAAGATGGTCAAACAGGGAACAAATAAAGACATGGGATAGATGGAATGGACTCAAATTGGGTGAAAGGGAAATTAAGAATCCTTCAACCTATTTGAAAAAAGGAACTTGAATGATTACTAATAAAGAGCGGTTGAGTATTCTTTACTAAATAATCAAAATGAACAAACTAGAAAATAGGATCAACTAAGATTTCACTGTTTATCCTAATTCAGAAGAAAACATAGAGAATAATAACGATTGAAAACAGAGTGCAATCAATCATATTCTGAATTACTCTTTTTCGTTTATCATTCAGATATGAAACACAGATGATATAACAAACAAGAAAAACTTTAAAACATAAGGTATAGAGGACTTTTTGATCCGTTGTTTGATTTAAGAAATCTATGGAAAGTCCTTTGCATCAATTCTTTATCCAGCAAGCCATACAAAAGTTGGTCCAACAACACTTTATTCCAAAATAATCAGTATTATAGTAATGTCTAAGAATCCACACTCAATACTCCAATTGAGGGAGTATTTATACACAAATTTTACAATGAAATATCTCATAACAAAGTGAGATATAAACTGAGATGACTAATCATATATTTTAAGAAAATAGGGCCAGAAGACCTCGTATATGACAGATAAGGCAACCTAATGGTTTGTTGTGCCTATTCTCAAGAATGTGATGGAGTTAGGCCCTATGATTTGGCCTCTTGTTGTTCTTGGTGTAATTATGTGCTGGTTGCTCTATTTTGATATTGCTACTGATACACTTTACCTGCTTCTGATACTCTGTACCTGTTGATCTCTTTTCATCCTCTTTACCTTCATTAACTGTAGTAAAAATCAAAATTTACCTCTTACCAAGGATAAATCACAAAATTTAAAGAATTTCTTCCCACCATTTTGGCTATGGTATTCTGGTTTTCTGAAGAATTCTGAGGGTTTCATCTGTTTCAGTGTACCTAAAAAATGTGGGCTGAATTGGCAACAAATGCTTCAGTTCATGCTCGACATAGAATAAGTTCTCTAGGCTGTCATAGAGAACTCGGCCTGTAGGGAGTGCTTTTATTCCTGATACACTTGTTGATGAACTTGCTTGATTGCCTGCATACTGATTCAATTTATCCACATAATATTTATGCCTCATTAATCTGTCATTAATCACTAAAGGACTAGGTAGCCCTTTACTCTGCAAAATAGCAAACTTCTCCATAAAAGCATTAATCTCTGCCTGCATGTCATGACATCTTCTTTCTAAATTCTGCATCAAAGTTTTCTTGGTTAATACCCTTTTGATTTCCAAAATGGTTTCTGTTTTGTCTTTAACGCCAAACACCTCCAGCTGTTACTTATTCCTAGTATTCAAAAAATGTATGAGCGTGTTGGCTTCCTCAGGAATTTTTCCTAATTCTGCTTTTGTCCTTTGGATTTCTTCTTGGGCTACCTTCACAAGATCAATTTGCTCAAAAATTACTTGGATTGATGGCTAAACATCATTTATGGATTGAGTGATATTGGCCCAAAGAATTTTCTTGATTTCTGACAGAGGCTTGTCAAAAGTACGATCTTTCTCCAATGATTTCACTTTGTTTTCTAACACTTTAATCTCTCTTGTCTTTTCTACAACATTTATCTTTGAGAGATCATAGCTTCGTTCCATTTTGGCATATTGATCCTTTACCTTATTTAGTTCTGAAACTTGTAGTTTTAGGTCCTCCATTGATTTTATTAGCTCCTCTATGCTCAAATTAGCAATGCTGCCCTGTGCTACTCCTGTTGTTCCTATTGTTGTTGTACCTGTAACAACCTTTGTTGTGGCTACTGGAATATTTGGTGCCAATGCTACTCCAAGAGTTGATGGGACTATTTTTAATACTACTGGTATCACATTGGGAGGCTGAGAGGTCAACTCTCCCTCCTTGTACTTCAATGCCTTTTCAAGTTCTTGCTCAATATCATTCAGTCGTTGATTAAGCTTTAAGAGCAAATCCATCAGTTCTTCTTCATATTTTTGCTTTATAACCTCTACAGTATGTGGATGCCTGGAGGGTGGCAGCTTTAATTGTTTCCTTAGGGCTGTAATATCTTCATCTTTCTTTTTGATCAAGGCTTTTGTAGCCTTAACATCTTTGGGATCATGGCGCAATCCAATAATTATTTCTTCTAAGGATTTTATTCTGTTATCTTTGGCATGAGAGGAGGCCTTCTCCAAGTGTAGTTGAGAATTAGTGTTATCCAAAGAATTTTGTAACCTTTGGGAAATCATTGCCTTACCAGTCAAGGTTGAATAAATCATTTCTCCAGTTTGTTTATGCAACTCAATCTAATCCAAAGGATGAATATCCTTTGCCATGACTTCAAAATTTGTTCTGAGATAATTTGCTGCTGATTTAGGCTGTTGCACCTTTGGCTTGAAATAGCTCATTATCATCTTGCCTTATTTGATGTCATAGGCTGACAATCTCTGTTGATTTGTAGGAGCCATCTTCAAATATTGGTAATAAACCTACAGCCTCAATGGATCATTCCTGGCTTTTATTTCTGTAAATGTCTTCTTGATATCTGAGGCATCAGTCCTTGGTGGCCTAAGAGAAGATATCTCTGCACTTTGTTTCCTTTCTAGTTCCTGTCTTTGTGAGCTAGTGGATGTTCCTCCTACTGGAAAAGTATGCCGGCTCTCTACTCTTCCTTCCCTCTGACTATCTATAGTTTCTTCAGCAAATTTCTCCTCTAAAAGGGGATTTAGTCTTTTTCTCTTTGCTCCAGGTTGTCCTGAAGGTTCACTGGTAGGGGTAGTGGTTTCCTTGTCTCTCTTTCTATTTCTTTCCTCATTTAGAGGAGTTTTCAGAACTGGAGGCTCTCCCATATTGGTCTGAGTGGGAGAAGTATGTGTTTGAGCATGTTCTTTGGAAGTCTCAGGCTACTTAGAAATTGTAGACTGTTATGTGATTTGAAAGCTAGCCTCTAATTCCTTGCCTTTGGATGACCCTGTAGCTAGTTTCCTGTGAAGGCTGCTGAGAGGTTCCAGCAATGGATGGACCAATTCCTGACCTTCAAGATAGCTCGAATGGTACTTGCCCAAAAGAATCTAGGTCAAGGGTTCTCTCAAGATTGCTCATAGCATTTTCAAAATTGACATATTCACTATCATTTTCTAGTAGGGTCCCTTCCCTTCATTCATCCATATTTGCAAATTGTTCAATCTCTGGAATCCTATGGTAAATATATGGGGAAAACCTATTCTTCATTCTTCTATCACATATAAACCTGTTAGGGTCATATGGTATCCACCCAAAACTCTTTTGTAACTTAATATGCTCTTCTAAAAAAATTTCTACTTCTTTCCATGCTTCCCTAGTGTTGGAGACAAAAGGGCCTAGCTGGTTCTTGATTCTAAGCTGAGCTTTCTTCTTAGCATTACAAAAAATGGACTAGGTCTACATTTACCATTTGTCTGAAATATTCCAATGCAAAGAGTCTCATTGGAACATATTTTGGTAGCTTAAAGGGCAGAGTTCACACACATAAATCCTGATTTCTGTATGATTCTTATATAGGTACCAGTCACCTATACTGTACTGATTGGAGAGCTGGAGAATTTTCTTCATATCACCATTGATCCTAGGAGGGGAAAATCCTATCAATAAAGTGGTTGTTGGATGGACAAATAGGTCAATGAACTCATTGTAGGTGTAAGGGGACTCAATGGAATTATGGAAGATGGGACTCCAAGAGATGACAGACCTTGGATTGCCTCTGGTGTCATGTTTCTTGACATGGAAAGGGAAGTTTTCTAACTGATAATACAACATAAGATGATAGATGAAAGTGGTGTATTTAAAGACTCCTTCATTGTCCAGTCTTAGGAATTGGTCACAAATTTTATTGGCAATATAGGAGGCATAATCATATTTAACAGCAGGGGGTTGTCCAAGAGTAAAATTTGACAACAACACTAAGGTTACATCATCAACAAACTCTTCAGAGTTGAATCCCATGATTAAGGCTATCATATCAACAATGAGTTTTCCTTTGTCTGTAAAGAAAGTCTACAGATAAGGAGGTGGTCCTTTAGGCTGATGTTTAGGGTCCATGAACATCTGACAAATGCGAGTCATTTCTGATTGAGACAATTGGGAAGATTTCTCAAGTAAGTATCCCATAGAAATGGGAGTGAGACATTGACTTCAGTGGAATTGCAACATTTTATTGATGGACTAAGCAGTTATGGGAAAAAGGAATGTTTGACTTGGGGACATGACTGCTCTTTGGTTAGGGTCATAATTCGCACAACGTTGATGAATTATATCTGGGAACACATGAACTAAAGGGAGGAAGTACATCGGAAGGTTAGATTCCCACAGTCCTAAGATGTCCGAGCCACTTAGATAACTATCTCTAGCCTGGAAAAAGACCTTAAGGTGGTTTTTATCATCGGATATGTATTTTATCTAAAAATCTTTATTGGCGAGACGCAGATAATCTAAATCTTTGTGAGGAGCATTCATGGGTGCGACATTCAGAGCTATAGGGGTTTCCATCTCTGGTTCTTGTGGATTCAGAAATGGAATTTGGGTTTTCTGTGAAAAATAGTCAAAACAACAAGTTTGGGAACCTATATAGTGAAAGAAAGACTGAATTTATAGTGAACTTGGTCTTTTTCTATGGAATATTCAGTGTAAAACCAAAACTTGCAGGGTTTTGGTGAAAATTGGATAAATACCTGTACTGGGGAAGTGAACAGTGTAATGGTAGGTTGGATAATAGGTTTCGGACTGCGTCGCTGGAAATTTTCTGACCAGGTGGCAGTTGGAAATATTTAACGGTTGACTTGGATGTTGCTTTTCATGGGAACACAGTTTGTCATATGAAATAATGAAAATGACATTTTGTCGGTTTTATTCACATAATCAAGGTTGGCGGGGGTTTCTTGTTATTCGGATGGATGATGTAAGGAAGACATGACACTTTATCGTATGCGGAGGGCGGTAAGTGGTATGGGATTACACCACTTTTGGGGACGGGCGGTATTTGGCTGGGAGACAGCGATCCCACAGGATTTGCGACGCGTGGTGGGGGTACGGTGTGAAAACCGCTTGGTGATCGCGCATTAACGCATAGTCACTAAGGGGCTTGTGATATCAATAACGATTGTTGGATGATGGAGACGAGATTGGATGGTGGATGGGAAGTGAGGTACGGCGGAACTTTAACTACAGTGGGCCCGATTTAATTAACAAGTTAATTAATCATATCAGGGTGATTGTGAATGGGAGGGGAGGTTCTTAATTAACCTTGAGGGTTAATTAATTCCTTGCTAATGTAGCGGGAGATCAGGGTTTTTAACTAGTTATGGGTTAACTAGTTAATCCCGGTTTAAAACATGCTTATGGTTATATTTAACCAATGATGGCGGGATATTAATATTTCAGGATTTTTTATATATGTGTAGTAATATGGGAAAGGGTGAACTTTCGTCCGAGAGTCATATAATATGGTTTAGAATTAATAAAATTTCCAAGTACAACATTACAATGTCTATTTAACTTAGGCTTAAGTGAAAAGGGGATTTTATGTAATATTGTGTATTTTTCCTAAGTAAAATAGGATTTTACTTAGGAAAAGACTTATGAAAGTGAATGAATGATGATTTTAAGTACTTTAGGCTTTTTAAATTATTGGGCCGAGGGTCCGGTCCCTCCAGAAGTCAGAGAAATGCTCTGAGCCCCTCTAATTTTCAAAGACCTTAATACTTAGGGGGAATTAGTGAAATATTTAGGGAAAAATGAGAAGGGAAGTTAATTATTTGACCTTGTCTTGCTTGAACTACATCAAGTGTAATGTCTTCCTTGCACTTGTGATAAAAGTGAAAATTAACACATTTAGAGACATTATCCATCACAAGTAATTCTGCAACATCATCTACCTACCCTACCTACTTTAGCCTTACATTTTTCTTCTTTATTAGGGTGCACTTGGACTGGCAAACCCTTAACACACTTTCTTTTCTTTTACATATAGTTATCTGTCTAAGTCTAGCCTTATTACATCCAAGGGCTCCGATTAAACTGTTGAGCTCCTTTTATTCACTCTACCTATCTACTTATCTGCCAAGATTAAATAGTTTGATTAGATTTTATTGTCTATCTCTAAAACATAAAATTGAAAATATGAACTAGTCAAGTTTAAGCTGTTTGACTGTTCATCAATTGTGTCATAATTTACAAGTTGCACACAATTGTTTTATTACATAAGAGTAGAAAGTAGTGGCAGTTAGACTTGCACACTTTCCTTGGTCTTTCTTTTGGTGGGGTTCATTTTCTTTCACTTTTTTGACCATTTTATTTTTTCACCATTTGATTTTTCTTTTAGGGTATATCCTCTTTACATTTTTTATATTTTTTTATTTTTTTAACAATACGGAAAACCTTTGAAACAAGAAAAGGTATATTATGTAGCCCATCAAGTCAATCATGAAATATGACACCTGTTGGTATAGGAGCATAACACTAGCTCCACTTGGGGATGGATTTTCTTTGTGGAAAGTTAAGAACATTAGGTCAAATGGCATCTGAATGATTTTGACTGAACGATGAAATCTTCTTCTACTTGTTACTTTATTGTATGTATGACAGTGACACTTCTGAAGCTTAGGGCCTTCTCTTCGGGCTTCAACTCCAGCAATTTACTATCCAATCCAAACTGTGACATTACCAAGGATATAGTATGTATGTGTTAAAATCATAATACATTAAAAAGTAGGATCAAAGTAATGTTTCAACATGCGACCATTAACTGGCCCTTCTTATTTTTCTGTGCCATCCAAATTTTTCAGATAGTAAGTATTGTTTCCTTGTAAGGCATGGATAATAAAAGGTCCTTTCCATAGGAAGTCAAAATTCCCATGTTTTCCCTTATCCTCTCTTGTAGAATCCCATCTTAAAACTTTGTCTCCAAGGTAGAAATCTTCTACCTTGGTTCTTTTATCAAATATTTTCTTAAGCTTCTCTTGCAACACCTGGGATATTTGATAAACTTCCTCTTTGGTCTGCTGCAAATGGATGGTTTGATTAATCCTCCTTTGAATATCATTAGGTTCCACCTGAGCTTCTTGAAGTAATTTCATCACAGGAACTCCTAAAGATGAAGGAAATACAGCCTCCATGACATAGACTAACTCGCAGGGACTAGTTCCAATAGATTTCTTGGTGGTGAGTCTGTCTGCCCATAGTGCATTAGTAAGTTTCTTGTGCCAATTTTTCTTGTTCTCCTCCAATAATTTCTTAATAATATTAATTAGGCTCTTGTTGGAAGACTCAGCCAGACCATTACCTTGAGGGTAATAGGCTATGTAATGACCTAAGGTAATATGGTACTTATTACAGGAACTTATCATTTTCTTCGATTTGAAGGCAGCAACGTTATCAGTTATGATTTTCTCAGGACAACCAAATCTAGACAATATGTTGGTTTCTAGGAATCCTATAATCACTGTTTCATTGGCCTATCTGGAAGGAATGGCTTCTATCCATTTGGTGAAACAGTCAGTGGCAGTGAGAATCCATTCCTATTGGCCAGAAGAAGGAGAATGAATTTCTCTAATGAAGTCTAGGCCCCATTGTTGGAAGGGCTTTTCAGTGGAAATTGGTCTTAGAGGTAAAGGTAATAATTTTCTTTTTCCTTCAAAAATTTGATATTTATGGCAAGTACTAATAAATTTCTTTACATCTGTGAACAAGGTTGGCCAATAAAATCTAGCCCTTAGGATCTTGTCTATAGTTGATTTCCAGTAAAGGTGTCCACCACAGTCTCCTGAATGAAATTCTTGGAGAACCTTGTCAGCTTCTTCTTTTAATAAACAATTCAATAGAATACCTTCATGATTTTTCCAAAAAAGAGCATTATCTAAAATACAAAAATTTGAAGTTTTCATCTTTAAAAACCTTTTTTTTGTTCTGGATAACCTTGGAGGAGCCTACAGGTTTAATAGTACATAAATTATATTAGCATACCAAGGTGAATCTAAGAAGGCCTGCCTGATTTGTGGAGTTGTCATCTCCTATTCATTATCCAGTTCATTAATGTCTAGGGCTTGACAATTTGTTTCAATCATGAGCTTGGCCAATCCCTGTCCTTTTATAAGATTTGTAGGTTTTATTTCAATATCATACTCTAATATAGTAGCAACCAATTTACCTCTTTTGCCCTCAATTCCATCCTGGGTTAAGATGTCTTTGACAACAGCATTTGGTACATATGCTATTACATGGGAGTACAATATGTAGACTCTGAAGTCTTTAATAGCTTTTACAAGTGCAAAAGCTTGTTTCTCCATGATTTTGTATTTTAATGGTGCATCCCTAAGTGCTTTACTAAAAAAGGCTATGGTTTTCTCACATCCTTAATCATCCTTTTGTAGTAAAACAATGGCTATGGTGTGTTTTGATGAAAATGAAAATATTATGAAGTCTCTACCAAATTTGGGACTTGTAAGGACCTGTATTCTGGTCAAATCCGTTTTAATTTATTCAAATGCTTGTTTGGCTTCAGCTGTCCATTTAATACTTGAATCATTTTTCAACATATTATTAAGCAATCTAATTAATTAAGCTAAGTTTGATATAAATATTCTCAAAAAATTAATCTTTCCTTGGAAAGCTTGAAGTTATTTGACATTTCTAGGGTGGGGTATTTGCAGAATAGCTTCTATTCTAGCAGGATCAATTCTGATGCCATCTTTGGAAATGATATGGCCCAAGAGTTTGCCTTCCTCTAGACCAAACAAGGACTTATTAGGATTTAAAGAAATACCATATTTTCTGCATTTCATGATTACTTGTCTAAGATGATCCAAATGTTGCTGATTTGATTTAGAAAAAAGAGTCAAGTCATCTAGATGTATAACCAGAAAATCATGAATTTCTTTTGCAAATGCTATGTCCATTGCTTTTTGGAAGGTCGCCCCTATATTTTAAAGTCCAAATGGCATTTTGACATACTTGAATGTGCCCCATGGTGTTGTAAAAGTAGTTTTTTCCTAGTCATCAGGATGAACTAGAATTTGGTTGTAGCTTGAGAATCCATCTAAGAGGGAAATCCTGGAAGCACCTACTACCCTTTGTAAAATATGATCCATCTTGGGTAAAGGGTAATTATTCTTCAAAGATACCTTATTTACATTTATTAAATCAACACATAATCTGATTTCTCCAGTTTTCTTCCTAGTAGGTACTAGATTAGACACCCACTCTAAAAACCTATTAGGAGCAATTATCCTTGCTTCATACATTTGTTTGATTTCTTCTTCAATTAAGGGAAGCAGTACATGGTTAATTCTTCTGAGAATTTTTTTGAATGGTTTCTAATTTCCTTTAATAGGTATTGTATGCTAAATTATAGAGGTGTCCTATGATTTCAGGTCTTCATAGCTCCAGACAAAGACATCCTCGAATTCTCTCATTAGTTCAACATATTTGAGTTTTTGGTCAGGGGGCAAAGATTTAGATAACTTTACCATTTTCAAATTTTCTTCAGTCCCCAGGTTATAGTCTTCAATATTTGCTTTTAATGGTTCCATCTTAGGTTTCTTTGGAATATCAATAAAATCAAAGAGATCTTCCAAAGGAGTTAATCCCTTAGGTGAATGATTGTCCTTCAAATTGATAACTTCAGATTCTCCTTCAATAATCTCATCGATATCCATTTCTTTAAGGTCCTGCATTTCTTTGTTGGTAAACTTTGTTGATGAATCATTTGAATTGTAATTTCTACTGAGATGTCTATTTCTATCTTATTTATTTGATCAAACTCACTAACTGTATCTACATCTATGTTACTGCTAAAAAATTCTTCATCTAAAGTCAAGAAATTGTTAATCTGCTTATCACTATCAAACACTTGCCAATTCTTAAAATTGTTAGGTATGACTAGTCTGTGTCTAACCTCAGCTGTGAACTAATGATTAGGTTTGAATGGTAATTTGCAGGTGCTGGCAAACATTGTTAGACTATGAGCTTGCAAGTTATGTTTTTCTTGGGATTTTAGCAAGCTTAGTTTCCAAAAATGTATTGAGAATCTCTATCATTGTTCCTTTGTAATACTTCAATCTGGGATCATTTTTTGAATACTATCCTTTGATCTATTGAATTATTAACTCAGAATCTCCAAGGACAGACACCCTAATTGCCCCTAATCTTTGGACAAGTTTAAGACCTAGTAACAGAGCTTCATATTCCTCCATATTATTGGTGCACCTAAAGTTTAATATGTAGGCATGGCCTTCAGCATGATCATTTTCAAGATTGTGCACCCAAACTCCTGCTCCTGCTCCTAATTTGTTAACTGAACCATCAAATTCTAAGTGCCAAAGAATTTCATGTTCATAATTGGTATCAGGAGTTTCAGGAATCTGTTTAATAGGGAGATCTGGTTTTTTACTTCCTTCTGGTTTCTCTTGGGTATCTGATGTTTCATTGTTCTTAGAGATTTCGTGGATTTGAACACTAGACTTTTCATTTACAATTTATTTTGGTTCTCCTGCTAAAACTTCCAATTCATTTGAGGGATCACTTTTAGCATTGTAAAGAATGAAAGAATCCATATCAGAGTGCACTGAGTAGATAGGAAAATTTTGGGGTTTCTCCTGACTACTTACTACATATTTCATTAACGTTTCTCTATATAGTTTCTTAGGTTGACTGAACACTGAATTAGTAGCATATGACATGTCCAATTGTAGAGATCCTTGAAGCTTTACACCCCAAGACCTGGACAACAACATGCCATACTTTGGTGGAATATCTGCTACTACTATGTCCATTAAGATTGTTTTGGCAGGATATTGAACTAGCAATACACATAAGTGTTTGATTAATCCTAAACATCTGACCTAACTTGAATCAAAAGAAAAGAGGTCTTTGTATGGCCTGGTGATGTCTAGGTCTAATTATTCCATTACAGACTTAGGCATTAGGTTATGAGATGCTCTAGAATCAAACATGGCATTATGAAGTATTTTATCATGTATGTTCAGGCTTACATAGAAAGGAGGAATTCCTCCATCTACTAGTTTTCCATTCACTTCAGGGCCAATGATCAATTCAGGTTGGTCATCAAAAACATTTACTGAGTCTTCATTAACAAAGATTTTGAGTGATCTACTGATTTGGCTTCGGTAGACATCATATTTAGCTAATTCATACGTTGGAACAACTATTTTTAATTTGCTTACTTCAGTCTCCAGATTAAAAGGTTTTTCAGTCTGAGTTCTTGTATTTCAGACATTTGGATTCTCTTTATCTTCTGTATTTTTTGTGTTTTTCTCCATTTTAGGAGTGGGGTTATGGGCTAAAGTTGTTTCCAAATCAAATTCTATAGGTTCTTCCATGTTTCCTTTGGAAGGAAGGGAAGTGGAGAGTTGTTTGTTATTTGGTTGATTATCGTATACATCTTCAATAATTGGGTTAACTGGATTAGGATCTGTTCTAGAAAGAATATGTACAGGGGTGGTATTGGTCTTACCTTTGTTGGGCTGTTTTGTATTTTTGTTTTTGGTTTCAGGGACATCAATTCTTCTACTACTCAGATTATATTGCTTGTGTACTTCATAAATGGTTGTATCATATCCCTCCCTAAAGTCAAATGATTCACTTGACTGAGTTTGGAATTGTTTAAGAATGTGAGCTTCTTGATCTTCTTGGGTTAAGAAAATTTGTTGTTCATTGTTGAGTCCCATCAAATTGATTTGAGTATCTTCGGATGGTTCATCAGAAGTTGAGGCTTCAACGTAATTTTCCTGGATTGGGGGCCTAATATTTTTGTCAGGCCAAGTCTTTCCAGTGTTCTGGTTCTGGTTCTTCCTAAAATTTGGATTTCTCCCAGTATTTCTTGGTTAACCATCCCAAGGGGATTTCCTTTCAATTGTTTCTACTCTATCTCCTAGCCTATCCATCCCTTTAATAATAGCATCTAGTTTCTGTTAGAAGGATGAGGGTTTTTCTTTCAATGGTATCCTCCTTTCACTTCTGGGTTTAGCTCATTTGGATATCAGATTGGCTTCAACACTGAGAACTATACTTTGCATATCTTCTAAAGTATGAGGAGCTCTTTCCCTTAGCTGGTATGCCATATCATAATCAAACCCATCAGGCAATTTGATCAATGCCAAATCTAGAGGAGGTCTGAGGTTTTGAGGGATAGCATCGTAAACGTTATTGAACCTAATGCAGTAATCTTGTACCATTTATTGTGTTCCTCTCTTCAGGTTTTCATATTCTGATAAGATTTGGAGAGGATCTTTCTTCTTTTCCCATCTTTTTAAAAATGTTCTATAAAGAGCTTCTAGATCATTGATACTGTTTGCAGGGAGGGCTCTAATCTAGGTTCTAACTTCTCCAGTCAGGATTTGAACAAATATTCTCATTCTGACATCATCTGTATTTATCTCATATATCTCAAAGTAGCCAGTCATTTTTTTCGTATGTTGTTGTGTAGTGTAAGTACAAGAGCCATCGAAAGGAGTGATTTTACTTTGATTATCTTAGGGCATAGCCGCTGGATTGGCAAGTAATACCAAAGGAGTATATATATTTGCCATTGCAGCAGATAGGGTTGAAACAATAGCTGGGGTTGGTCTTGGAGTGGTGGATGGAGGGGTGGAAGGGGTGCCTTGAGGTTGGGATGTCTGAGCTGCTTTTGATGAACTTGGAGAGGCTGTAGTGATCACAGAAAGGTTTAGTGCTCCTTCAGAGGTAAGCTCAGATTGAATGGAGTTCTGCAAATGTCTGTCAAGATGTGAAGTGACAACTTCAAGTTGTAAATCTTCAATAAATAATGGGTCATGAACTGTGTGGGCTAACCCATAATCAGAAAAGGTTACAAATAAAGAAGTCTCAAAATACTCGTCAAAGGGTTTGTCCTCAAGGTAGATCCACTTCACAGGACAGGGTCTTGATCTATATAGAGGCCGAGAACTAGAATAACTTTCTTGGCTTTCCTGTCTCCTAAGAATTCTAGGGATCAGATTAGGATTTTCAAACACAGGTGGTGGATTTGGATCAGGATTAGCAATGGTGTAATGAGTCTTTTCTAAAGCCAGGTTTCTAGGTATGTTTTGGTTTTTTCTCTAAATGGGTTGGGAAATACAACTTCAACAGTTTCTTTAAGTGGCTTTAGGTATGGAATTTGAACTTTCTCAAAGACTTATTTGAACAGAGGAACTAATCAAGTATTTGAAACCAAATTTTCAATGCATAAACTAGACCGGAGATAGACTAAAGCAGCATTCATTTACTTATGCAATTGCAAAGTAAAAGTAGTTCAAAGGCTACCTGGCTAACTTCAGGCTCCATTTGTAGCTTATAAAGTAAACAATAGTAACAAACAAATTATTCTGGTCTGTGAAACCATAGATTCTGGGTTCGATCCCCATTGGAGTCGCCACTATGTTATCACTCAAATTTTCCTTGAAGTTGTTGGGAAGAGGAAAGGGGTCTGAGGTAACCACAAACCAACTTTTAGGTATAGAATCTAGCCAATCTGTACCCAGAGAGGGCTCTCTCTTTAAGTTTTAGCTTTGTTTTGAAAGATATTAGGCTAGTTATGAAAGTTTAGGGGTTTTGATTGTGTTTGGTGGTGAAATTCAATAGCAGAGGGGTAGGACTGAGTAGTTTAGGCCATTGGGCTAATGGAGTCAAAGAAGATGGCTTAATTGGATTTGGTTTCTTAACAAGGGATGGTTTCAGAGGGCAAGATGGTCAAACAGGGAACAAATAAAGACTTGGGATAGATGGAATGGACTCAAATTGGGTGAAAGGGCAATTAAGAATCCTTCAACCTATTTGAAAAAAGGAACTTGAATGATTACTAATAAAGAGTAGTTGAGTATTCTTTACTAAATAATCAAAATGAGCGAACTAGAAAATATGAGTAATTAAGATTTCACTATTTATCCTAATTCAGAAAAAAACATAGAGAATAATAATGATTGAAAACAGAGTGCAATCAAGCCTATTCTGAATTACTCTTTTTCGTTTATCATTCAGATATGAAACATAGATGATACAATAAACAAGAAAAACTTTATAACATAATGTATAGAGGACATATTGATCCGGTGTTTGATTCAAGAAATATGTGGAAAGTCCTTTGCATCAATTCTTTATCTAGCAAGCCATACAAAAGTTGGTCCAACAGTACTTTATTCCAAAATAATCAATATTACAGCAATGTCTAGGAATACACACTCAATACTCCAATTGAGGGAGTATTTATACACAAATTTTACAATGAAATATCTCAGAACAAAGTGAGATATAAACTGAGATGACTAATCATATCTTTCAAGAAAATAGTGCCAGACGACCTCGTATATGACAGATAAGGCAACTAAATGGTTTGTTGTCCCTATTCTCGAGAATGTACTGGAGTTAGGCCCTAGGATTTGGCCTCTTTCTATCCTTGGTGTAATTATGTGCTGGTTGCTCTATTTTGATCTTCCTACTGATACACTTTACCTACTTCTGATACTCTTTACCTGTTGATTTGTTTTCATCCTCTTTACCTTCAATGACTGTAGTAAAAATCAAAATTTATCTTTTACCAAGGATAAATTACAAAATTTCAAGCATTTCTTCCCACCATTTTGGCTATGGTATTCTGGTTTTCTATAACTTTCTGAGAGTTTCAACTGTTTCAGTGTACCTGCAAAATGTGGGCTGAATTGGGAACAAATGCTTCAGTTCATGCTCGACATAGAATAAGTTCTCTAGGCTATCATAGAGAACTTGGCCTGTAGGGAGTGCTTTTATTCCTGATACACTTGTTGATGAACTTGCTTGATTTCCTGCATACTGATTTAATTTATCCACATAATCTTTATGCCTCATTAATCTGTCATTAATCACTAAAGGACTGGGTAGCCCTTTACTCTGCAAAATAGCAGTCTTATCCATAAAAGTATTAATCTCTGCCCACATGTCATGACATCTTCTTTCTAAATTCTACATCAAAGTTTTCTTGGTTAATACCCTTTTGATTTCCAAAATGGTTTCTATTTTGTCTCTAAAGCCAAAATCCTCCAGCTGTTCCTTATTCCTAGTATTCAAAAAATGTATGAGCCTATTGGCTTCCTCAAGCATTTTTCCTAATTTTGCTTTTGTCCTTTGGATTTATTCTTGGGCTGCCGTCACAAGATCAATTTGCTCAAAAATTTCTTCGATGGATGGCCAAACATCATTTATGGATTGAGTGATGTTGTCCCAAAGAATTTTCTTGATCTCTGACAGAGGTTGTCAAAAGTAAGATCTTTCTCCAATGATTTCACTTTGTTTTCTAACACTTTAATCTCTCTTGTCTTTTCTGCAACATTTATCTTTGAGAGATCATAGATTTGTTCCATTTTGGCATATTTTTCCTTTACCTTATATCTAAGTTCTGAAACTTGTAGTTTCATGTCCTCCATTGATTTTATTAGCTCCTCTATGCTCAAATTAGCAATGTTGCCCTGTGCTACTCCTGTTGTTCCTGCTGTTGTTGTACCTGTAACCACCTCTGCTGTGGCTGCTGGAATATTTGGTGCCAATGCTGCTCCAAGAGTTGATGGAACTTTTGTTGATACTACTGGTATCACATTGGGAGGCTGAGAGGTCGACTCTCCCTGCTTGTCCTTCAATGCTTTTTCAAGTTCTTGCTCAGTATCATTCAGTCGTTCATTAAGCTTTAAGAGCAAATCCATCAGCTCTTCTTCAGATTTTTGCTTTATAACCTCTGCAGTCTGTGGATGCCTGGAGGGTGGCAGCTTTAATTGTTTCCTTAGGGCTACAATATCTTCATATTTCTTTTTGATCAAGGCTTCTGTAGCCTTAACATCTTTGGGATCATGGCCCAATCCAATAATTATTTCTTCTAAGGATTTTATTCTGTTATATTTGGCCTGAGAGGAGGCCTTCTCCAAGTGTAGTTGAGCAGTAGTGTTATCCAAAGAATTATGTAGCCTTTGGGCCATCATTGCCTTACATGTCAAGGTTGAATAAACCATTTCTCCAGTTTGTTTATGCAACTCAATTTGATCCAAAGGATGAATATCCTTTGCCATGACTTCAAAATTTGTTCTGAGATAATCTGCTACTGATTTAGGCTGCTGCACCTTTGGCTTGAAATAGCTCATTATCATCTTGCCTTCTTTGATGTCATAGGCTGACATCAATCTCTGTTGATTTGTAGGAGCCATCTTCAAATATTGGTTATAAACGTGGAGCCTCAATGGATCATCCTGGATTTTATTTTTGTTAATGTCTTCTTGATATCTGAGGCATCAGTCCCTGGTGGCCTAAAAGAAGATATCTCTGCACTTTGCTGCCTTTCTAGTTCCTGTCTCTGTGAGCTAGTGGATGTTCCTCCTACTAGAAAAGTCTGCTGGCTCTCTACTCTTTCTTCCCTCTGACTATTTGTAGTTTCTTCAAAAAATTCCTCCTCTGAAAGGGGATTTAGTCTTTGTCTCTTTGTTCCAGGATGTCCTGAAGGTTCACTGGCAGGGGTAGTGGTTTCCTTGTCTCTCTTTTTATTTATTTCCTCATTTAGAGGATTTTGTAGAACTGGAGGCTCTCCCATATTGGTCTGAGTGGGAGAAATATGTATTTGAGCCTGTTCTTTGGAAGTCTCAAGCTGCTTAGACATTGTAGACTGTTCGGTGATTTGAAAGCTGGTCTCTAATTCCTTGCCCTTGGATGACCTTGTAGTTGGTGTGCTGGTTTCCTGTGAAGGCTGCTGAGTGGTTGCAACAATGGATGCACCAATTCCTGACCTTCGAGATAGCTCGAATGGTACTTGCCCAAAAGAATCCAGGTCAAGGGTTTTCTCAAGATTCCTCATAGCATTCTCAAAATTTGTTGGGTTGTGTTATATTCTTTCCACATAGTTAATAGGGGGTTTGAAAGGCACTCGTAACCCCACTTTATGGGGTCCGGGGCAGCGCCCTAGAAAATTTTGGTTTTGGACCATATGTTAGGTTGGGCGGACCCACCTATTGTTTTGTGCATGATTTTCACACATGTTTTTTTGGACGCGATGGTTTTCGGTCCATGGTATTGTATGCTTCGGCATGTATAAATATGTATTGTAACATTGAAAGGAACATAATGAAAAATCAAGCTGGTAGTCCCGGTTTTGGGATCCAGGGAAAAATCTCTGTGCATATGTGTTTTATGGGTTATGCTCTCGCATTGTTTATTTTCTTTGTTTTAAGAATTCGTATGCAGGTAATTTCTATACAGGGTTAAAACCTACATTCGGTATCAGAGATGTTTTGGCTTCAAGGGGACGCCTTTGTTGCTGAGGGGTTTCGATCGGGCTTGTGGTAGACCCTGTTCAGTGGGAGATCTGCGAGATCGATTCTGTTGGTGAAAGAAGATGGCGAGCAGTGGAAAGATAGAGATTGAGAAGTTCAATGGTCAGAATTTTGAGTTGTGGAAACTCAAGATGGAGGATCTGTTGGTGGATAAAGATCAGTGGATCGCGGTAGATCCAGGTACTAAACCATCGGGAGTGACCGATGAAGAATGGAAGAAGTTGGATCGGAAGGCAAAGAGCACAATACGATTGTGTGTCTTGGATTTAGTGTTGCTAAATGTATCAGGGGAAGCTACAGAAAAGGCTTTGTGGGTCAAGTTAGGGACTTTGTACCAATCTAAGTCTCTGGTGAATAAACTGTTCCTGCGGAAAAAGCTGTATAACCTGAGGACGAAAGATGGAGACTCAGTGACAGAGCATCTGAATGCATTTAATACTGTGGTAAGTCAGTTATTATCTGTTGATATTAAAATTTCAGATGAAGATAAGTGCATCAGTCTATTGTGTTCTCTACCAGATTCTTGGGATAGTCTGGTTATTGCAATAGGTAGCAATGCAACTGCTTTGTAGTTTGATGAAATAGTCTCAGCCTTGCTGATGGAGGAGATGAGACGGAAAAATATGGACAACCAGAATGGTGATGCCTTGTCTGTACGAGGACGGTCCAAGAATAGAAACAAAAATAAGTCATCGAGTGGGAGATCTAAATCTAGAGGGAGATCTAAATCTCCAGGAAAACCTACAAAGGTGGTGTGCTGGAAATGCGGAAAGGAAGGGCACTTCAGAAGGGATTGTAAATCTAAAGCTCCTGATAAAGGAAAGGGATCTAATGATGCTCCTTCTAGAGAGGCGAAAACCACCTCAGATGAAGGTGGGGATGTGTACTTGGCTTCTTCAAGTACACATGTAGATCATGAGGCATGGTTGATTGACTCAGGTGCATCCTTTCACTTCACTCCCCATAGAGAGTGGTTCTGCGAGTATGAGAAATACGATGGTGGTGATGTCTTCTTAGGATATGATAGGAAGGCTAGAATCATTGGTCGGGGAAAAGTAAAGTTGAAGTTGCAAGGTGGAAGGGTTAGAACACTTCCAGGTGTTCTACATATTCCTGCATTGGCCAGAAATCTGATTTCTGTAAGCAAGTTGGATGATGCAGGTGTAAAGACGGTGTTTGAGAAAGATACCTGCAAGATGGTTCGAGGGGCACTGATATTAATGTGGGGAGTTCGGATTGGAACTCTGTACAAGCTGCAAGGTAGCACTGTTGTTGATGGGTGAAATAGTTCTATGGTTCCTGAAAATGGAGTAGAGAATCTAGTGGTCTCTGGAGAGAAGACCATGTTGTGGCATCAAAGGCTCGGACATATTGGAG
This sequence comes from Pinus tabuliformis, assembly GCA_031772625.1. Lineage (NCBI taxonomy): Eukaryota > Viridiplantae > Streptophyta > Pinopsida > Pinales > Pinaceae > Pinus > Pinus tabuliformis. The sequence goes on along the minus strand of CM062820.1, from coordinate 443,869,731 downwards.
AGAAGGGCCTTCGAATACTTCATGGTAAAGGTATGGTAGAAGGTATGAATAATAGCTCTTTGGATTTTGATTTCTGTGAAAATTGTGTATATGGGAAGCAGAATTGGGTGAGTTTCCCCTCTGGTGGTAAGAGGACGAAACAAATATTAGAGCTTGTGCACAGTGATGTGTTTGGACTTGTGAAGGTTCCATCACTGGGTAAGTCTGTGTACTATGTATCATTCATAGATGACTTCTCAAGGAATACATGGATATATTTTCTTAAGAAGAAATCTGAAGTCTTTGACAGGTTTAAAGAATTTAAGGCTCTGGTGGAAAATCAGACAGAGAAGAAGATAAAGGTGCTGAGGACAGATAATGGTGGAGAATTTTGCAGCAAGGAATTTGAAGAATTTTGTAAGAAGTGTGGTATAGCACGGTAGAAGACTACTCCATATACACCTCAGCAAAATGGAGTCGCAGAAAGAATGAACAAGACGTTGATGGAAATGGCAAGAAGCATGCTCAGTGGTGCCGGAATAGGACAGGAATTCTGGGCAGAGGCGGTGGATACTGCATGTTACCTGATCAACAGATCACCTTCATCAGTGTTGGAGGATAAGACTCCACAAGAAGTATGGACTGGTAAGAAACCCTCTCTTTCACATCTAAGGGTATTTGGATGTGATGCATATGTACATGTTCCAAAGGAGAAACGAACCAAGTTGGATAGTAAATCTGAAAAGTGCATCTTTATTGGATATAAGGATGGTTTAAAGGGTTATAAGCTTTGGAACCCAGTCACACGGAAGGTTGTGTACAGCCGAGATGTGTTGTTCAGAGAGGTAAAAGATGTTATTCAACATGAAGCCCAACCAAAGGAACCTGAGAAGATAGAGTTTGAGCCAAAGGAGGAAGAATCAGACTCTGCAGCAGAGGAGGAATCAAAAGATGAAGAGCCACAAACTCCGGCTGTGAGAAGATCAGTTCGAGAAAGAAGGCAGCCAGAAAGGTATAGTCCATCTGCTTTCAGTTCAAATTTTGTTTTGTCTGTTACTGATAATGATCCCAGAACTGTGAAGGAAACAATGGATTCAGAGGATCGAAAACTCTGGAAAGAGACCATGGTCGATGAAATGGCATCTTTGCACAAAATGAGGCTTGGGATCTGGTGGAGTTTCCGGCTGGAAGGAAACCCATTGGCAGCAAATGGGTGTTCAAGAAGAAGACAAATGCAGAAGGAAAGGTGGAGAAATACAAAGCTCGGTTGGTAGCAAAAGGTTATTCCCAGGTGCTAGGAATTGATTTTGGTGATATTTTTTCTCCTGTTGCCAAGGTAACTTCTATTAGATTATTTTTATCTGTTGTTGCTGCTTTTGATTTTGAGGTAGAACAGATGGATGTGAAGACAACATTTTTTCACGGGGATTTGGAAGAGGAAATCTACATGAAGCAACCTGAAGGCTTTGCGGTGAAGGGTAAGAAAGAACTGGTATGCAAGTTAAAGAAGTCTCTGTATGGGTTAAAACAGTCACCAAGGATGTGGTATCAGAAATTTGATACATTTATACGGGGACTTGGCTTCACCAGAAGCAAAGCAGATCATTGTGTGTATTTTAAATTAATTGGTGACCGTATTATTTATCTGGTCTTGTATGTGGATGATATGTTGCTGGTTGGAAATGACAAAGAAATTATCCAGGATTTGAAGACCCAATTGTCCTCCAAATTCGACATGAAAGATCTTGGTGCTGCAAACTATATTTTGGGCATGGAAATTAAAAGAGATCATTCAAAGAGGAAGCTCTAGTTAAACCATAGGAAGTATGTCGAGACAATTCTCCAGAGGTTTAATATGCAGGATAGTAAACCAGTGAAGGTTCCTATTCCTGTAGGTGTGAGGTTATCTGCTGAACAGTGTCCCAAGACACAAGAAGAGGAAGAGGACATGTCCTGTGTTCCATATGCAAGTGCAGTGGGTAGCCTGATGTACGCAATGGTCTGTACTAGACCAAACATTGCACATGCAGTGGGAGTATTGAGCAGGTTTATGTCAAAACCTGGGAAGGAGCACTAGACAACAGTGAAGCGGGCTTTCAGGTATTTACGTGGCACTAGTGATTATGGTTTGTGCTACCAAGGAAGACCAGGATTGGATAGAGTGTTGGATATTCATGGCTTTGTTGGTGCAGACTGGGCTGGAGATCTGGATCAGAGAAGATCTACAAGTGGGTATGTGTTTAACCTATTTGGAGGTGCAGTCAGTTGGATGAGTAAGAAACAATCTGTAGTGGCACTATCAAACTACAGAGGCAGAATACATGGCAGCCACTCATGCAAGCAAGGAAGCAGTTTGGTTGCAGAGATTGTGTTCAAGTATGGGGTTAGTACAGGGAGATATAAGAATATACTGTGACAACCAAAGTGCAATTTTCTTGGCAAAGAACCCTGCTTATCATTCAAAGACAAAGCACATTGATGTTCTGTATCACTTTGTGAGGGATATGATAGAAGACAAAAAGGTGTTGTTGGTAAAGGTGGACACTTTTAAGAATACTGCAAATGCATTGACAAAATCTGTGAGCTCTGAGAAGTTCTCTTGGTATAGAGAAGCAATGGGAATCTCAGGGCTGAAAAATTACTAAGCTCTCCTGTGGCCCCCTGTGGAAAGAAAACAACAAGTGGGAGATTGTTGGGTTGTGTTATATTCTTTCCGCGTAGTTAATAGGGGGTTTGAAGGGCACCTGTAACCCCACTTTATGGGGTCTGGGGCAGTGCCCCGAAAAATTTTGGTTTTGGACCATATGTTAGGTTGGGCGGACCCACCTATGGTTTTGTGCATGATTTTCGCACATGTTTTTTTGGACGCTATGGTTTTCGGTCCATGGTATTGGACGCGATGGTTTTTGGTCCATGGTATTGGATGCTTCGGCATGTATAGATATGTATTGTAACATTGAAAAGAACATAATGAAAAATCAAGCTGGTAGTCCCGGTTTTGGGATCCAGGGAAAAATCTCTGTGCATATGTGTTTTATGGGTTATGCTCTCGCATTGTTTATTTTCTTTTTTTTAAGAATTCGTATGCCGGTAATTTCTGTACAGGGTTAAAACCTACATTGAATTGTTCACTATCATTTTCTAGTAGGGTCCTTTCCCTCCATTCATCCATATTTGCAAATTGTTTAATCTCTGGAATCCTATGTTGAATATATGGGGACAACCTGTTCTTCACTCTTCTATCACATATAAAGCTATCAGGGTCATATGGTATCCACCCAAAACACTTTTGTAACTTAAGATGATCTTCTAAATTTTTTTCTTCTTCTTTCCATGCTTCCCTATTGTTGCAGAAAAAAGGGCCTAGCTGGTTCTTGATTCTAAGCTGAGCTTTCTTCTTGGCATTACAAAAAATGGACTAGGTTTGCATTTATCATTTGCTTTAAATATTCCAATGCAAAGAGTCTCATTGGAACATATTATGGTAGCTTAAAAGGGCAGAGTTCACACCCATAAGTCCTGATTTCTGTATGATTCTTATATAGGTACCAGTCATCTATCCTCTACTACTTGGAGAGCTAGAGGATTTTCTTCATATCACCATTGATCATAGGAGGGGAAACTCCTGTGAATAAAGTGGTTGCTAGATGGACAAATATGTCAATGAACTCATTGTAGGTGTAAGGGGACTCAATAGAATTAAGGAAGATGGGACTCCAAAAGATGATAGACCTTGGATTGCCTCTGGTGTCAAGTTTCTTGACATGGAAAGGGAAGTTGTCTGACTGATAATCCAACATAAGATGATAGATGAAAGTGGTGTATTTAAATATTCCTTCATTGTCTAGTCTTAGGAATTGGTCATGAATTTTATTGGCAATATAGGAGGCATAATCATATTTAACAACAGGGGGTTGTCCAGGAGTAAAAATTGACAACAACACTAAGGTTACATCATCAACAAACCCTCCATAGTTGAATCCCATGATGAAGGCTATCATATCAATAATGAGTTTTCCTGTTTCTGTAAAGAAAGTCTGCAGATAAGGAGGTCGGCCTTTAAGCTGATATTTAGGGTCCATGAACATCTGACAGATGCGATTCAGTTCTGATTGAGACAATTGGGAAGATTTCTCAAGTAAGTATCCCATATAAATGGGAGTGAGAGCTTGACTGGAGTGGAATTGCAACATTTCATTGATGGACTGAGTAGTTATTGGAAAAAGGATTGTTTGACTTGGGGACATGACTGCTCTTTGGTTAGGGTCATAATTGGCACAACATTGATGAATTATATCTGGGAACACATAGACTGAAGGGAGGAAGTACATGGGAAGGTTAGATTCCCACAGTCCAAAGATTTTAGAGCCACTCAGATAACTATCTCTAGCCTGGAAAAAGACCTTAAGGTGGTTTTTATCACCAGATAAGTCTTTTATCTGAAACTCTTTATCAGCTAGAGGCAGATAATCTAAATCTTTGTGAGGAGCATTCATGGAAGTGACATTCAAAGCTATAGCGGTTTCAATCTCTGGTTGTTATGGATTCAAAAATGGAATTTGGGATTTCTGTGAAAAATAGTCAAAACAACAAGTTTGGGAACCTATATAGTGAAACAAGGACTGAATAGTGAAATTGGTCTTTTTCTGTGTAATATTTAGTGTAAAAACAAAACTTGTAGGGTTTCGGTGAAAATTAGATAAATACCTGTATTGGGGAAGTGAACAGTGCAATTAAAGGTTGGATAACAGGTTCCGGATTGCGTCGCTGCAAATTTTCTGACCAGGTGGCGGTTGGAAAGCTTTAACGGTTGACTTGGACGTTGCTTTTCATGGGAACAGAGTTTGTCATATGAAACAATGAAAATGAAATTTTGACGGTTTTATTCACAAGATCTAGGTTGGCAGGGGTTTCTTGTTATTCGGGTGGATGAAATAAGCAAGACATGACACTTTTTTGTATGCGGAGGGCGGTAAGTGGTATGGGATCACACCACTTTTAGGGACAAGTGGTATTTGGTCAGGAGACAGTGATCCCACAGGATTTGCGAGGCATGGCGGGGATACGGTGTGAAAACTACTTGGTGATCGTGCATTAATGTGCGGTAACCAAGGGGGGGTGCAATATCAATAACGATCGTTGGATGATGGAGATGGGATCAGATGGTGGACGGGAAGCGAGGTACGAAGGAACTTTAACTACGGCAGGCCCGATTTAATTAACAAGTTAATTAATCATGTTAGGGTGATTGTGAATGGGAGGGGAGGTTCTTAATTAACCTTGAGGGGTAACTAATTCATTGATAATGCAATGAGATCGGGGCTTTTAACTAGTTATGGGTTAACTAGTTAATCCCGGTTGAAAACATGCTTATGGTTATATTCAACCAATGAGGGTGGGATATTAATATTTTGGGATTTTTTATATATGTGTAGTAATATGGGAAAGGGTGAACTTTCATCCGAGAGTCATATAATATGGGTTAGAAATTAATATGAAATGTAATAAAAGTGCCAAGTAAAACATTAGAATGTCTATTTAACTTAGGCTTAAGTGAAAATGGGATCTTATGTAATATTGTGTATTTTTCCTAAGTAAAATAAGATTTTACTTAGGAAAAGACTTATGAAAGTGAATGAATGATGATTTTAAGTACTTTAGTCTTTTTAAATTATTGGGCCAAGGGTTCAGGCCCTCCAGAAGTTAGAGAAATTCTCTGAGCCCCTCTATTTCTCAAAGACCTTAATACTTAGGGGGAATTAGTGAGATATTTAGGGAAAAATGAGAAGGGAAGTTAATTATTTGACCTTGTCTTGCTTGAACTACATCAAGTGTAACCTATGTCTTTCACTTGTGCTAAAAGTGAAAATTAACACATTTAGAGACATTATCCATCACAAGTACTTCTGCAACATCATCTACTTACCCTACCTACTTTAGCCTGACATTTTTTCTTCTTTATTAGGGTGCACTTAGACTGGCAAGCCCTTAACACACTTTCTTTTCTTTTACATATAGATATCTGTCTAAGTCTAGCCTTATTACATCCAAGGGCTCAGATTAAACTGTTGAGCTCCTTTTATTTACTCTACCTATCTACTTATCTGCTAAGATTAAATAGTTTGGTCAGATTTTATTCTCTATCTCTAAAACATAAAATTGAAAATATGAACTAGTCAAGTTTAAGTTGTTTGACTGTTCATCAATTGTGGCATAAGTTACAATTTGCACACAATTTGTTTATTACATAAGAGTAAAAAGTAGTGGCATTTAGACTTGCACACTTTCCTTGGTCTTTCATTTGGCGGGGTTCATTTTCTTTCACTCTTTTGACCATTTTATTTTTTCACCCTTTGATTTTTCTTTTAGGGTATAACCTCTTTACATTTTTTTTATTTTTTTATTTTTTTAACAATATGGAAAGCCTTTGCAACAAGAAAAGGTATGAACATATTACATAGCCCATCAAGTCAATCATGAAATATGACACCTATTGGTATAGGAGCATAACGCTAGCTCCACTTGGGGATGGCTTTTCCTAGTGGAAAGTCAAGAACAGTAGGTCAGATGGCCTCTAAATGATTTTGACTGAACTATGAAATCTTCTTTTTCTTGTTGCTTTATTTTATGTATGACAATGACACTTTTGAAGCTTAGGGCCTTCTCTTCGGGCTTCAACTCTAGCAAGTTACTATCCAATCCAAACTGTGACATTACCAATGATATAGTATGTATGTGTTAAAATCAGAATACATTTAAAAGTAGTATCAAAGTAATGTTTCAGCATGCGACCATTAACTGGCCCTTCTTCTGTTTCTGTGCCATCCAACTTTTTCAGATAGTAGGTATTGTTTCCTTGTAAGGCATGGATAATAAAAGGTCCTTTCCATAGGAAGTCAAACTTCCCATGTTTTCCCTTATCCTCTCTCTTGGAATCCCATCTTAAGACTTTGTCTCCGAGGTAGAAATCTTCTGCCTTGGTTCTTTTGTCAAATATTTTCTAAAGCTTCTCTTGCAACACCTGGGATCTTTGATAAACTTCCTCTTTGGTCTTCTGCAAATGGATGGTTTGATTAATCCTCTTTTGAATATCATTAGGTTCCACCTGAGCTTCTTGAAGTAATTTCATTACACGCGCTCCTAATGACTAACTCATGGGGACTGGTTCCAATATATTTCTTGGTGGTGAGTCTGTCTTCCCATAGTGCATTAGTAAGTTTCTTGTGCCAATTTTTCTTGTTCTCCTCCAATAATTTCTTAGTAATATTAATTAGGCTTTTGTTGGAGGACTCAACCAGACCATTACCTTGAGGGTAATAGGTTGTGGAATGACCTAAGGTAATATGGTACTTATTACAGAAAATTATCATTTTCTTGGATTTGAAGGCAACAACGTTATCAATTATGATTTTCTCAGGACAGTCAAATCTAGACAATCTGTTGGTTTCTAGGAATCCTATAATCACTGTGTCATTAGCCTGTCTAGAAGGAATGGATTCTATCCATTTGGTGAAATAGTCAGTGGTAGTGAGAATCCATTTGTGTTGGCCAGAAGAGGGAGGATGAATTTCTCCAATGAAGTCTAGGCCCCATTATTGGAAGGATTTTTCAGTGGAAATTGGTCTCAGAGGTAAAGGTAATAGTTTTCTTTTGCCTTCAAAATTTTGACATTTATGGCAAGTAGTGACAAATTTTTTTACATCTGCGAACAAGGTTGGCCAATAAAATCCAGCCCTTAGGATCTTGTCTATAGTTGGTTTCCGGTAAAGGTGTCCACCACAGTCTCCTGCATGAAATTCTTGGAGAACTTTGTCAGCTTCTTCTTTTAATAAAAAATTCAATAGAATACCTTCATGATTTTTCCAAAAAATAGCATTATCTAAAATACAAAAGTTTGAAGCTTTCATCTTTAAAAACCTTTTCTTTGTTCTGGATAACCCTGGAGGAGCCTGCAGGTTTAATAGTACATAAATTATATTAGCATACCAAGTTGAATCTAAGAAGGCCTGCCTGGTTTGTGGAGTCACCATCTCTTGTTCATTATCCAGTTCATTAATGTCTAGGGCTTGACAATTTGTTTCAATCATGAGCTTGGCCAATCCCTGTCCTTTTATAAGCTTTGTAGGTTTTATTTCAATATCATACTCTAATATAGTAGCAATCCATTTACCTCTTTTTCCCTCAATTCCATCTGGGGTTAAGATGTCTTTGACAATAACATTTGGTACATATACTATTACAAGGGAGTACAATATGTAGGCTCTGAATTTTTTAATAGCTTTTACAAGTGCAAAAGCTTGTTTTCCCATGATTTTGTATTCTAATGGTGCATCCCTAAGTGCTTTACTAAAAAAGGCTATGGGTTTCTCACATCCTTGATCATCCTTTTTGAGTAAAACAACTGCTATGGTGTGTTCTAATGCAAATGAAAATATTATGAAGTCTCTATCAAATTTTGGACTTGTAAGGACCGGTGTTCTAGTCAAAGCCATTTTAATTTCTTTAAATGTTTGTTTGGCTTCAACCATACATTTAATACTTGAATCATTTTTCAACATATTACTAAGCAATCTAATTAATTCAGCTAAGTTTGATATAAATCTTCTCAAAAAATTAATTTTTCCTAGGAAAGCTTGAAGTTCTTTGACATTTCTAGGGTGGGGTCTTTGCAGAATAGCTTCTATTTTAGCAGGATCAATTCTGATGCCATCTTTGGAAATGATATGGCCCAAGAGTTTGCCTTCCTCTAGACCAAACAAGGACTTCTTAGGATTTAAAGAAATGCATATTTTTTGCATTTCAAGAATACTTGTCTAAGATGATCCAAATGTTGCTGATATGATTTAGAAAAAACAGTCAAGTCATCTAGGTATATAACCAGAAAATCATGAACTTCTTTTGCAAATTCTATGTACGTTGCTCTTTGGAAGGCCACCCCTACATTTTTAAGTCTGAATGGCATTTTTACATACTTGAATATGCCCCATGGTGTTGTAAAAGCAGTTTTTTCCTGGTCATCAGGATGAACCAGAATTTGGTTGTAGCTTGAGAATCCATCTAAAAGGGAAATCCTAGAAGCACCTACTACCCTTTGTAAAATATGATCCATATTAGGTAAAGGGTAACTATCCTTCAAAGAAACCTCATTTACATTTCTTAAATCAACACATAATCTAATTTCTCCAGTTTTCTTCCTAGTAGGTACTAGATTTGGCACTCACTCTAAAAACCTAATAGGAACAATTATCCCTGCTTCATACATTCATTTGATTTCTTTTTCAATTAAGGGAAGCAGTACAGGGTTAATTCTTCTAAGCTTTTGTTTGAATGGTTTCTGATTTTCTTTAAGAGGTATTGTATGCTGAATTATAAAGGTGTCATATGATTTCAGGTCTTCATAGCTCCAGGCAAAGACATCCTAGAATTCTCTCATTAGTTCAACATATTTGAGTTTTTGGTCAGGGGGCAAAGATTTAGATAACTTTACCATTTTTAGATTTTCTTCAGTCCCCAGGTTATAGTCTTCAATATCTAATTTTAATGGTTCCATCTTAGGTTTCTTTGGAATATCATTAAAATCAAAGAGATCTTCCAAAGGAGTTAATCCCTTAGGCAAATGATTGTCCTTTAAATTGATAACTTCAAATTCTCCTTCAATAATCTTGTCAATATCCATTTCTTTAAGGTCCTACATTTCTTTGTTGGTAAACTTTGTTGGATGAAGAATTTGAATTGCCCTTTCTGCTGAGATGTCTGTTTCTATCTTATTTATTTTATCAAACTCACTAACTGTATCTACATCTATGTTACTGCTAGAAAATTCTTCATCTAAAGTTAAGAAATTGCTAATCTGCTTATCACTATCAAACACTTGCCAGTTCTCGAAATTTTTAGGTATGGCTGGTCTGTGTCTAATCTCAGCTGTGAACTGATGATTAGGTTTGAATGGTAATTTGCAAGTGCTGGAAAACATTGCCAGACTATGAGCTTGCAAGTTATGTTTTCTTGGGATTTTAGCAAGCTTAGTTTCCAAAAATGTATTGAGAATCTCTATCACTGTTCCTCTATAATACTTCAATCTGGGATCATTTGTTGAATACTATCCTTTGATCTATTGAATTATTAACTCAGAATCTCAAAGGACAGATACCCTGATTGCCCCCAATATTTTGACAAGTTTAAGACCTAGAAACAGAGCTTCATATTCTGCCATATTATTGGTGCACCTAAAGTTTAATCTGTAGGCATGGCCTTCAACATGATCGTTTTCAAGATTGTGCACCCAAACTCCTGCTCCTGCTCCTAATTTGTTAACTGAACCATCAAATTCTAAGTGACAAAGAATTTCATGTTCATAATTGGTATCAGGAGTTTCAGGAATCTGTTTCATAGGGAGATCTCATTTTTTACTTCCTTCTAGTTTCTCTTGGGTATCTGATGTTTCATTGTTCTTAGAGATTTCCTGGATTTGAACACTGGACTTTTCATTTACAATTTCTTTTGGTTCTCCTACTAAAACTTCCAATTCATTTGAGGGATCACTTTTAGCATTGTAAAGAATGAAAGAATCAATATCAAAGTGCGTTGAGTAGATAGGGAAATTTTGGGGTTTCTCCTGACTACTTAATAAATATTTCATTAATGTTTCTCTGTATAGTTTCTTAGGTTGACTGAACACTGAAATAGTAACATATGACATGTACAACTGTAGAGATCCTTGAAGCTTTACACCCCAAGACTTGGACAACAACATGCCATACTTTGGTGGAATATCTACTACTACTATGTCCATTAAGATTGTTTTGGCAGGATATTGAACTAGCGATACACACAAGTTTTTGATTAATCCTAAACATTTGACCTGACTTCAATCAAAAGAAAAGAGGTCTTTGTATGGCCTGGTGATGTCTAGGTCTAATTTTTCCATTACAGACTTAGGCATTAGGTTATGAGATGCTCCATAATCAAACATGGCATTATGAAGTATTTTATCATGTATGTTCAAACTTACATAGAAAGGAGGAATTCTTCCATCTACTGGTTTTCCCTTCACTTTAGGGCCAAAGATCAATTCAGGTTGTGTTGTGGCTAGCAACAACCCCCCTTCTTATTTAGTGTTATTCCTAATACTAAATAAGTGGGGACCCTTAGTTAAAAATTTAAAAAATTAAGTTAGTGCTTGAATTTCCTTTCCTAATAAAACTTACCATCATAAACTTAGGAAGACCCCCTTGAAAAATCTAAAAATCTAAGTTTTATGATAAGGTAAGACAAAATCTTTCCTTAGGAAATATCGCATCGAAAAAGGATAACAGGATACCTCCTTACAAGCCAAATTCTAACATTGCGAGATTGCGATACGCGATAATAAACAAATATCGCATCGCATATAGCAAAGGAAACTTATATTGAAACACCTTAAATTGCCGATATGGGATGACACATATCGCAAATTTCATTTCACAGAAAACAGAATAACAAACATTGTCATATATTACGTTCCTGCGATATTGCGGTTTTGCGATAGAGTGACAATGTAATAATGTGATATAGCGAGCTATCAACTTTGCGATGTTGTGATTCTGCGACGTTGCGATCTGCGATATTGCGAAGAAAATCGCAAAATCGCTTCATTTCGGATCTTTCGGGCTCGTGGTTCAAAAAAGTATTTTCAATAAACCGACACCTGGTTATGCACTTTAATGCTAATTAATGAGTTAGTTGCCAGTTATTAATGGAATATAGTTTCGTGCTTATCGAAAGATCATTTCATGTAAGGCGGTATATTTTATATGTCTTTGGCATTTAAAACTTTCCCATCACCCTTATCATTATTTTCACTTCACTTGTGAATTGCAGGAACAGTGAACAGAGAACGATACAAAGCAATACGCAGGATATTATGTGAAAAAAAAAAGCAAAGCTCCGAGCTCTGAAGAGAAAGAAATGGCGCCCTGGTATACAGACACCGCTTGTAACAGAGATGCTGGTATTGCTACATGGGAAGGCATGTATAATCTACTTGAGGAGGAGAATCCCAGAGTAACGAAAGTTATTGCTATTGCGGGTTCACATAGTTCTTCTGAGGCATCCATCACAGAGCTAGCTTGTTCATTCTTACACCAGATAGCAGCAAGGCCTAGAATTCTCCCATACACAGACATGGTTAAATGGATACTGGACAGCATTGATATCAGAAATAGACATTTTAAAACTCAGGGTCAAGGACTCATTGGCTCATTTGCTGCACAGGATTTGAAGCTCATGTATCATTTACCAGAGCCACAGGAAACTTATAAGAAGCAGTTTATGGAGAAATTTGCAAAAGAAAATCAAGACTTGGCAGAAACCACTAAAGAATAGTCGAGGAGGGATGAACTACTGAAGAAAGATAAACATGGTATGTATAGTACTGGTTCTCTCACCTCCTCATATTGCTTTGCTACTGCCATGCTCTGTAGAATTTTTGGAATGCTAGACATTAACAAATTTTCATATGAATGGCTACCATTATTGGATGCCGCCACGAATGCCACTATTGTAGATTGGGCTAAAATATTTTTTGATAACCTAGTCACGACCATTGTAAATTACCAGTATAAAAGAACTGTTTCTCAGAGAATTTATCCCCAATTTTACCTATCTGCGTATGTGATGGATGCGATATGTTATGTCTCTAAATTTCCTGTGATGGGTTGGAAATGGACAACTCAAGACCCCTTACTCATTCATATCTATCATAAAGAATTATGGGACTCTAAGTTCGCTTTGCACTTCTACCAGATTTGTCATGGAATCATGCTGCCCCTATACAGAATGTTGTATGATAAAGATGCTCCAAGATGCTCTCCTGAAGCAGAGGTAGACATACTCCCTATTGTGAGATGGTTCGGGGAGGAACTGTTTACTTATGTCAGGGTATTCGAAAGTTCTACTTCCCCTCACATCCTACCTTTGTATGTCCCTGATAAACTCATGGCTCGAGAAATTGCTTATCAAACCTGTGGAGAAGGAGGTTTGACTAAAGATTTGAAAGACAAAAAGAAGGCTATCTGGCCACAATTTCCTGTAGCCTGTGGGGCCTTTTCACTATTTGATGTAGGCCATGCATTCACAGAAGTAAAAAACATAACGTGTTTACAGTTATTCAAATTTTCAGGAAGACCGTTCGACCCTCATGATATTGCTAAGAATTTCACTACTGCAGTCAAGATAAAGGTGTTTTCTGGAGAAGATGATCTGTTCGATGACATATTCCAATAGAAAAGCACACTTGAAGAAATTCTGCATGTGGCCCAAATGCAATTCTCTCCAGAAGAATTTCAACAGTTCAAAATATACAGGGAAAGAAGGTTAGCCAGTATTCCTTTGGAAAAACTACGCCTAGAACCCGTAAGGGAACCAACTCCAAGTGTTAGTATCAGTGGAAGTTCAGGCACTGACGGATCTAAATCCAAGTCTGGAAAAGAAACATCTGAACATTCTAAGAGATCCGAAAGTGAACAGAATAAGAGCGAAGGGTCAGTAAAGGATACAACCCAGTCAACAGAACTTCTACAGCAACAGGTTTTTACCTCCCCACAAATAGATCCTCCCCATCCCATCATTCAACCACCATCAGTCAGAATCGAACTAGATAAAGAATGGGAAACCTTCAATGACTTGATCAATCTTGAAGGACAAACCATAAAGACACCTGTGGGAAATGCACAGGCAACAAAAGAAGTAGTCACAAGAATAATTAGCAATGTCTTAGATATGGAACATATTCCTATTACCCCACCCTCTGAGCTTATGCTCAATATAGAAGAACTTCCTCCTCTTGATATATTTTATAGCCCACAACACAAAGCAGTAGTGAGAAGACAGAGGAAGAAAAGGAAATTGGAAAACGTGCTCTCTCATGACGCAGAACAATTAGACGTCCTATGGCAAGATCCCACTACCGATCCCACTGAGAATCTCACCAAACTATCTCAGATCGTAGGAGCGTATGCCTCTGCGACTATTGATAAAGCATCTGAGGTACAACAACTGCTAAAAGAAAAGGAAGACCAGATACAAGTTTTGCAACAACAGTTGCAACAAGCCAACGCCAACAATGAAGCACAGAAACAGCTTGAAAGATTACAGCAGGACTTCCAACAAATGCAGATAGGCTACCAGAAAAGTTTGGATGAGAAAGAAAAGTAGTTACAGGATTTACAGGAGATGCACAAGGATAATCCTAAACTTATAGAATTCATCACAGAATCCATTTCCTTGAATGAACAATTACTGCAGCAGCAGGAAGCATTGGGCCAAAAAATATCACAGTGGAACTATTATTGTGAAATAAGTGATAAAACCACTAATCAAGTTGTAGATTTACGAAGTGATTATGATTTAGTTGATAAATGAGTTACTGAATATTTGGCTTGGCAAGAAACAGATGAGGGAAAAAGAGCAGGTGCACCAATGATCAATGAAAATCACAAAGAAATTCTCTTTAACAAATGGGACGAACAAATCAGGGAAGCAGAGCAAGCAGCAGAAGGAGCAGCCACGACAACAAAAAATATTATTGATTGTGTAAATGAAAATTTGCACAGGGAAAATTTGATCACACAAACCACTGCAGGGTATTTACCTAACGTACAACAAGTACAAACTGACTAGAGGCAGAAAGCTCAACAAAAGGTAGAAGCAATCAAAGGGTTAACCAAGTTGAACTGGAATTATTACTGGGCATACTTAGTAAAGCAACATAGCCAGCGGATGACTCTCAAGTGTAACATCAATTCTGCCGAGAAGATGGTGCCAACTCTTGTCGATTCTATTTTCTAAGCTCAGCTAAAATCGGAAGTCGGCCAGCCGACTCTTCTCAAACAGATGTTGAATGCATGCGATTTCAAGGAGCAAATACAGAAGTAGTTTTAATTTTCGATTTAATTTTAGTTTTCGATTTAATTTTAGTTTTAATTTTGTTTTATTTTGCCTGAAATGAGGACGGTCATTTAAACCGCATCCTACATTTTTATAATAAGTTATTTTTAGATTTATTTGGTAGTATTTAAACCCTTCTCATGCATTTAGAGAAGGGTCCTGAAATTTGTCAAAAACTTATCCCCAAAACATGCACTTTTGTACCCTCTGAAGAGGTTTTGATGAATGAATGGAACATGATTTATTGATATTTGCATTTAATATCTGCTACTGATGTTGCACTTTTGTACTCTTAGTGGATGTTAGATCAAGAAGAGATAAATCATTATCACTTGAAGCTCATGAGTAGGACTAGTTATAAATGGCACTTCTATCTCTTAACTATTTCTGCCTTTGTGTTAAAGTGATATTCATGTTCAGTTGTTTATATATTGATGCGTGAATGCCTGAGTTATCATTTGGCACTTTTGTACGGTGATAGCTATTTATTTATGCTTAATGTATGAATAGCTTATTATGCGATATGTTTTTCACAACTGTTTCATCTAACTTTTTATATGAAGTGGTTCATCCTTATTGAATTCTTTTCTCATAATAGTTGAATGATCTTTATTACCAGTTGTTATTTGAAATCATTTTAGATCGCATAACGGAAAGATTACACCCCGGGTTAGTGTAGACTTAGATATTTCTGCTTATTAGAATACAATTTCCATATTATTAGATTAGAGTTAGAATAAAATTATTCCATTTAGAAAATGTTAGAAAGAGAAATATCAATCCTTCACACACACACACACATAAATTGGGAAACTGGTCCCATATCCCCAGTCGAATCCACTATACCAAACAGAAAAGGAGCTACTAACCAAGGTCAGGACCGGGTGGGTATCCCCCTTGTTGTAGACCCGATTTTCGGGGCTTCAAGAGGTTGGTCATCAAAAACATTTATTGAGTCTTCATTAACAAAGACTTTGAGTGATCTACTAATTTGGCTCCGATAGACATCATGTTTAGCTAATTCAGATAATGGAACATCTATTTTTAATTTGCCTACTTCAGTCTCCAGATTAAAAGGTTTTTCAGTCTGAGTTCTTGTATTTCAGACATTTGGATTCTCTTTATCTTCTGTATTTTCTGTGTTTTTCTCCTTTTCAGGAGTGGGGTTATGGGCTGAAGTTGTTTCCAAATCAACTTCTAGAGGTTCTTCCATGTTTCCTTTGGAAGGAAGAGAAGTGGAGAGTTGTCTGTTATTTTGTTGATTATCCGATACATCTTCAATAATTAGGTTAGCTAGATTAAGATCTGTTCTAGAAAGAATATGTACAGGGGTGGTATTGGTCTTACCTTTGTTGGGTTGTTTTGTATCTTTTTGTTTGTTGGTTTCAGGGACATCAATTCTTTTGCTGCTTAGATTATATTGCTTGTGGACTTCATAAATATCCCTCCCTGAAGTCTAATGATTCAACTAACTGAGTTTGGAATTGTTTAAGAATGTGAGCTTCTTGATCTTCTTTGGTCAAGAAAACTTGTTGTTCATTGTTGAGTCCCATAAAATTGATTTGAGTATCTTCAGATGGTTCATCAGAAGTTGAGGCTTCAGCATAATTTTCCTAGAATGGGGGACTAATATTTTGGTCAGGCCCAGTCTTTCCAGTGTTCTGGTTTTGGTTCTTCCTGAAATTTGGATTTCTCCCAGTATTACTTGGTTGACCATCCCAAGGGGATTTCCTTTCAATTGTTTCTACTCTATCTCCTAGCCTATCCATCCCTTTAATAATAACATCCATTTTCTGTTCGAAGGCTGAGGGTTCTTCTTTCATTGGTATCCTCCTTTCACTTGTGGCTTTAGCTCATTTGGATATCAAATTAGCTTCAAAACTGACAACTATACTTTGCATATCTTCTAAAGTCTGAGGAGCTCTTTCCCTAAGCTGGTATGCCATATCAGAATCAAACCCATCAAGGAATTTGATCAATGCCAAATCTGGAGGAGGTCTGAGGTTTTGAGGGATAACATTGTAAACGTTATTGAACCTAGTGCAATAATCCTATATCGTTTCTTGTGTTCCTCTCTTCAGGTTTTCATATTCCAATAAGATTTGGAGAGGATCTTTATTCTTTTCCCATCTGTTTAAAAATGTTCTATAAAGAGTTTCTAGATCATTGATACTGTTTGCAGGGAGGGCTCTAAACTAGGTTCTAACTTCTCCAGTCAGGCTTTGAAAAAATATTCTCATTTTGACATCATCTGTATCTATCTCATATATCTCAAAGTAGTCAGTCATTTTTTTGGTATGTTATTGTGCAGTGTAAGTACCAGAGCCATTGAAAGGAGTGATTTTGCTTTGATAATCTTGGGGCATAGCCCCTGGATTGGCAGATAATACCAAAGGAGTATATCTATTTTCCATTACAGCAGATAGGGTTGAAACAATAGTTGGGGTTGGTCTTGGAGTGGTGGATGGAGGGGTGGAAGGGGTGCCTTGAGGTTGGGATGTTTGAGCTGCTTTTGATGAACTTAGAGAGGTTGTAGTGATCACAGAAAGGTTTAGTGTTCTTTCAGAGGTAAGCTCAGATTGAATGGAGTTCTGCAAATGTCTGTCAAGACCTGAAGTGACAACTTCAAGTTGTGAATCTTCAATAAATAATGGGTCATGAACTGTGTGGGCTAACCTAGAATAAGAAAAGGTTACAAATAAAGAGGTCTCAAAATACTCATTAAAGGGTTTCTCCTCAAGGTAGATCCACTTCACAGGACAGGATCTTGATCTGTATAGAGGCCGAGAACTAGCAGAACTTTCTTGGCTTTCTTGTCTCCTAAGAATCCTAGGGATCAGATTAGGATTTTCAAACACAGGTGGTGGATTTGGATCAGGATTAGCTCTGGTGTAATGAGTCCTTTCTGAAGCCAGGTTTCTAGGTATGTTTTGGTTTTTTCTCTAAATGGGTTGGACAATACAACTTCAATAGTTTCTTTAAGAGGCTTTAGGTATGGGATTTGAAATTTCTCAAAGACTTATTTGACAAGAGGAACTGATCAAGTATTTGAAACCAGATGTTCAATCCATAAACTAGACTGGAGATAGACTGAAGCAGCATTCATTTACTTATGCAATTGCAAAGCAAAAGCAGTTCAAAGGCTACCTGGCTAACTTCAGGCTCCATCTGTAGCTTATAAAGTAAACAATAGTAACAAACAAATTATTCTAGTTTGCGAAACCAGAGATTCTGGGTTCGATCCCCAGTGGAGTCGCCACTATGTTATCACTCAGATTTTCCTTGAAGTTGTTGGGAAGAGGAAAGGGGTCCGAGGTAACCACAAACCGACTTTTAGGTACAAAATCTAGCCAATATGTACCTAGATAGGGCTCTCTCTTTAAGTTTTAGCTTTGTTTTGAAAGATATTAGGCTAGTTATGAAAGTTTAGGGGTTTTGATTGTGTTTGGTGGTGAAATTCAGTAGCAGAGGGGTAGGACTGAGTAGTTTAGGCCATTAGGCTAATGGAGTCAAAGAAGATGTCTTAATTGGATTTGGTTTCTTAACAAGGGATGGTTTCACAAGGCAATATGGTCAAACAAGGAACAAATAAAGACTTGGGATAGATGAAATGGACTTAAATTGGGTGAAAGGGAAGTTTAAAATCCTTAAACCTATTTGAAAAAAGGAACTTGAATGATTACTAATAAAGAGTAGTTGAGTATTCTTTACTAAATAATCAAAATGAACAAACTAGAAAACAAGAGCAATTAAGATTTCACTGTTTATCCTAATTCAGAAGAAAACATAGAGAATAATAACGATTGAAAACAAAGTGTAATCAAGCATGTTACGAATTACTCTTTTTCATTTATCGTTCAGATATGAAACACAGATGATATAATAAACAAGAAAAACTTTAAAACATAAGGTATAGAGGACTTATTGATTCGTTGTTTGATTCAAGAAATCTGTGGAAAGTCCTTTGCATCCATTCTTTATCTAGCAAGCCATACAAAAATTGGTCCAACAACACTTTATTCCAAACTAATTAGTATTACAGCAATGTCTAAGAATCCACACTCAATACTCCAATTGAGGGAGTATTTATACAAAACTTTTACAATGAAATATCTCATAACAAAGTGAGATATAAACTGAGATGACTAATCATATCTTTTAAGAAAATAGGGCCAGAAGACCTTGTATATGATAGATAAGGAAACCGAAAGGTTTGCTGTCCCTATTCTCGAGAATGTACTGGAGTTAGGCCCTATGATTTGGCCTCTTGCAGTCCTTGGTTTGATTATTTGTTGGCTGCTCTGTTTTGATCTTCCTACTAATACACTTTACCTACGTCTGATACTCTTTACCTGTTGATCTCTTTCCATCCTCTTTACCTTCACTGACTGTAGTAAAAATCAAAATTTACCTTTTACCAAGAATAAATTACAAAATTTCAAGCATTTCTTCCCACCATTTTGGCTGTGGTATTCTGGTTTTCTGAAGCTTTCTGAGGGTTTCATCTATTTCAGTGTACATGAAAAATGTGGGCTAAATTGGGAAAAAATGCTTCAGTTCATGCTCGACATAGAATAAGTTCTCTAGGCTGTCATAGAGAACTCGGCCTGTAGGGAGTGCTTTTATTTCTAATACACTTGTTGATGAACTTGCTTGATTTCCTGCATACTAATTCAATTTATCCACATAATCTTTATGCCTCATTAATCTATCATTAATCACTAAAGGACCGGGTAGCCCTTTACTCTGCAAAATAACAAACTTCTCCATAAAAGCATTAATCTCTGCCTACATGTCATGACATCTTCTTTCTACATTCTACATCAAAGTTTTCTTGGTTAATACCCTTTTGATTTCCAAAATGGTTTTTGTTCTGTCTTTAACATCAAACTCCTCCGGTTGTTGCTTATTCCTAGTATTCAAAAAATGTATGAGCCTATTGGCTTCCTCAGGCATTTTTCCTAATTCTGATTTTGTCCTTTGGATTTGTTCTTGGGTTGTCTTCACAAGATCAATCTACTCAAAAATTACTTGGATGGATGGCCAAACATCATTTATGGATTGAGTGATGCTGGCCCAAAGAATTTTCTTGATTTTTAACAGAGGCTTGTCAAAAGTAAGATCTTTCTCCAATGATTTCACCTTGTTTTCTAACACTTTAATCTCTCTTATCTTTTCTGCAACATTTATCTTTGAGAGATCATAGCTCCATTCCATTTTGGCATATTTCTCCTTTACCTTATTTAGTTGTGAAACTTGTAGTTTCATGTCCTCCATTGATTTTATTAGCTCCTTTGTGCTCAAATTGGCAATGCTGCCCTGTGCTACTCCTGCGATTCCTGTTGTTGTTGTAACTGTAACCACCTCTGCTATGGCTGTTGGAATATTTGGTGCCAATGCTACTCCAAGAGTTGATGGGACTGTTGTTGATACTACTGGTATCACATTGGGAGGCTGAGAGGTCGACTCTACCTGCTTGTCCTTCAATGCTTTTTCAAGTTCTTGCTTAGTATCATTCAGTCATTCATTAAGCTTTAAGAGAAAATGCATCAGCTCTTCTTTAGATTTTTTCTTTATAACCTTTGCAGTCTGTGGATGTCTGGAGGGTGGCAGCTTTAATTGTTTTCTTAGGGCTGCAATATCTTCATCTTTCTTTTTTATCAAGGCTTTTGTAGCCTTAACATCTTTAGGATCATGGCCCAATCCAATAATTATTTCTTCTAAGGATTTTATTCTGTTATCTTTGGCCTGAGAGGAGGACTTCTCCAAGTGTAGTTGAGCAGTAGTGTTATCCACCGAATTCTGTAACTTTTGGGCCATCATTGCCTTACCAGTCAAGGTTGAATAAATCATTTCTCCAGTTTTTTTATGCAACTCAATCTGATCCAAAGGATGAATATCCTTTGCCATGACTGTAAAGTTTGTCTGAGATAATCTGCTGTTGATTTAGGTTGTTGCACCTTTGGCTTGAAATAGCTCATTATCATCTTTCCTTCTTTGATGTCATAGGCTGACATCAATCTCTGTTGATTTGTAGGAGCCATCTTCAAATATTGGTTATAAACCTACAACCTCAATGGATCATTCCTGGCTTTTATTTATGTAAGTGTCTTCTTGATATCTGAGGCATCAGTCCCTGGTGGCCTAAAAGAAGATATCTCTGCACTTTGCTGCCTTTTTAGTTCCTGTCTCTTTGAGCTAGTGGATGTTCCTCTTACTGGAAAAGGTTACTGGCTCTCTACTCTTTCTTCCCTCTGACTATCTGTAGTTTCTTCAGCAAATTCCTCCTCTGAAAGGGGATCTAGTCTTTGTCTCTTTGTTCCAGGCTGTCTTGAAGGTTCACTGGCAAGGTAGTGGTTTCCCTGTCTCTCTTTTTGTTTCTTTCCTCGTTTAGAGGAGTTTGTAGAACTGGAGGCTCTCCCATATTGGTCTGAGTGGGAGAAGTATGTATTTGAGCCTGTTCTTTGGAAGTCTCAGGCTGCTTAGACATTGTAGACTGTTCTGTGATTTGAAAACTAGTCTCTAATTCCTTGCCCTTGGATGACCCTGTAGCTAGTGTGCTGGTTTCCTGTGAAGGCTGCTGAGAGGTTCCAGCAATGGATGCACCAATTCCTAACCTTCGAGATAGCTCGAATGGTACCTGCCCAAAAGAATCCAGGTCAAGGGTTTTCTCAAGATTCCTCATAACATTCTCAAAATTGACCTGTTCACTATCATTTTCTAGTAGGGTCCCTTCCTTTCATTCATCCATATTTGCAAATTGTTCAATCTTTGGAATCCTATGGTGAATATATGGGGAAAACCTATTCTTCATTCTTCTAACAAATATAAAGTTGTTAGGGTCATATGGTATCCACCCAAAATTCTTTTGTAACTTAAGATGCTCTTCTAAAAATTTTTCTGCTTCTTTCCATGCTTCCCTAATGTTGCAGACAAAAGGGCCTAGCTGGTTCTTGATTCTAAGCTGAGCTTTCTTCTTGGAATTACAAAAATGGACTAGGTCTGCATTTATCATTTGCCTGAAATATTCGAATGCAAAGAGTCTCATTGGAACATATTTTGGTAGCTTAAAAGGTCAGAGTTCACACCCATAAATCCTGATTTCTATATGATTCTTATATAGGTACCAGTCACCTATCCTGTACTGATTGGAGAGCTGTAGGATTTTCTTCATATCACCATTTATCCTAGGAGGGGAAACTCATGTCAATAAAGTGGTTGCTGGATGGAAAAATAGGTCAATGAACTCATTTTAGGTGTAAGGGGACTCAATGGAATTATGGAAGATGGGACTCCAAAAGATGAAAGACATTGGATTGCCTCTAGTGTCAAGTTTCTTGACATGGAAAGGGAAGTTGTCTGATTGATAATACAACATAAGATGATAGATGAAAGTGGTGTATTTAGAGACTCCTTCATTGTCCAGTCTTAGGAATTGGTCATGAATTTTATTGGCAATATAGGAGGCATAATCATATTTAACAGTAGGGGGTAATTGTCTAGGAGTAAAAATTGACAACAACATTAAGGTTACATCACCAACAAACTCTCTAGAGTTGAATCCCATGATTAAGGCTATCATATCAACAATGAGTTTTCCTGTGTCTGTAAAGAAAGTCTGCAGATGTGAGTCAATTCTGATTTAGACAATTGGGAAGATTTCTCAAGTAAGTATCCCATAGAAATGGGAGTGAGAGCTTGGCTGGAGTGGAATTGTGGCATTTCATTAATGGACTAAGCAGTTATGGGAAAAAGGACTGTTTGACTTGGGGACATGACTGCTCTTTGGTTAGGGTCATAATTGGCACAACATTGATGAATTATATCTGGGAACACATGGACTGAAGGGAGGGAGTACATGGGAAGGTTAGATTCCCATAGTCCTAAGATGTCAGAGCTACTCAGATAACTATCTCTGGACTGGAAAAAGACCTTAAGGTCATTTTTATCACCGGATACATCTTTTATCTGAAAATATTTATTGGCGAGAGGTAGATAATCTAAATCTTTGTGAGGAGCATTCATGGGTGCGAAACTCAGAGCTATAGGGGTTTCCATCTCTGGTTCTTGTGGATTCAGAAATGGAATTTGGGTTTTCTGTGAAAAATAGTCAAAACAACAAGTTTGGGAACCTATATAGTGAAACAAAGACTGAATTTATAGTGAACTTGGTCTTTTTTTGTGGAATATTCAGTGTAAAACCAAAACTTGCAGGGTTTTGGTGAAAATTGGATAAATACCTATATTGGGGAAGTGAACAGTGCAATGGCAAGTTGGATAATAGGTTTCGGACTACGTCGCTACAAATTTTCTGACCAGGTGGTGGTTGGAAAGCTTTAATGGTTGACTTGGACGTTGCTTTTCATGGGAACATAGTTTGTCATATGAAACAATGAAAACGACATTTCGTCGGTTTTATTCACAAAATCAAGGTTGGTGGGGGTTTCTTGTTATTCGAGTGGATGACATAAGCAAGACATGACAATTTGTTGTATGCGGAGGGCGGTAAGTGGTATGGGATCACACCACTTTTGGGGACGGGCAGTATTTGGCTGGGAGACAGCGATCCCATAGGATTTGCGACGCGTGGCGGGGGTACGGTGTGAAAACCGATTGGTGAGCGCGCGTTAACGCGTGGTCACCAAGGGCGGTGTGATATCAATAACGTCCATTGGATGATGGAGACGAGATCAGATGGTGGACGGGAAGCAAGGTACGACGAAACTTTAACTACGGCGGGCCCGATTTAATTAACAAGTTAATTAATCATATCGGGGTGATTGTGAATGGGTGGGGAGGTTCTTAATTAACCTTGAGGGTTAATTAATTCCTTGCTAATGCAGCGAGATCAAGGTTTTTAACTAGTTATGGGTTAACTAGTTAATCCCGGTTTAAAACATGCTTATGGTTATATTTAACCAATGAGGGTGGGATATTAATATTTAGGGATTTTTTATATATGTGTAGTAATACGGGAAAGGGTGAACTTTCGTCCGAGAGTCATATAATATGGGTTAGAAATTAATATGAATATGAAATAAAAGAGCCAAGTAAAACATTAGAGTGTCTATTTAACTTAGGCTTAAGTGAAAAGGGGATTTTATGTAATATTGTGTATTCTTCCTAAGTAAAATAGGATTTTACTTAGGAAAAGACTTATGAAAGTGAATGAATTACGATTTTAAGTACTTTAGGATTTTTAAATTATTGGACCGAGGGTCCGGTCCCTCCAGAAGTCAGAGAAATGCTTTGAGCCCCTCTAATTTTTAAAGACCTTAATACTTAGGGGGAATTAATGAAATCTTTAAGGAAAAATGAGAAGGGAAGTTAAGTATTTGACCTTGTCTTGCTTGAACTGCATCAAGTGTAATGCATGCCTTGCACTTGTGATAAAAGTGAAAATTAACACATTTAGAGACATTATCCATCACAAGTAATTCTGCAACATCATCTACCTACCCTACCTACTTTAGCCTGACATTTTTTCTTCTTTATTAGGGTGCACTTGGACTGGAAAACCCTTAACACACTTTCTTTTCTTTTACATATAGATATATGTCTAAGTCTAGCCTTATTACATCCAAGGGCTCAGATTAAACTGTTGAGTTCCTTTTATTCACTCTACCTATCTACTTATCTGCCAAGATTAAACAGTTTGGTTAGATTTTATTCTCTATCTCTAAAACATAAAATTGAAAATATGAACTAGTCAAGTTTAAGTTGTTTGACTATTCATCAATTGTGGCATAAGTTACAAGTTGCACACAATTTGTTTATTACATAAGAGTAAAAAGTAGTTCCATTTAGACTTGCACACTTTCCTTGGTATTTCTTTTGGTGGGGTTCATTTTCTTTCACTTTTTTGACCATTTTATTTTTTCACCCTTTGATTTTTCTTTTAAGGTATATCCTCTTTACATTTTTTAAATTTTTTGATTTTTTTAACAATATGGAAAACCTTTGCAACAAGAAAAGGTATGAACATATTACATAGCCCATCAAGTCAATCATGAAATATGACACCTATTGGTATAGGAGCATAGCACTAGCTCCACTTGGGGATGGCTTTTCCTGGTCGAAAGTAAAAAACAACAGGTCAAATGGCCTCTGAATGATTTTGACTAAACTATGAAATCTTCTTCTACTTGTTGCTTCATTGTATGTATGACAGTGACACTTCTAAAGCTTAGGGCCTTCTCTTCGGGCTTCAACTCCAGCAAGTTACTATCCAATCCAAAGTGTGACATTACCAACAATATAGTATGTATGTGTTAAAATCAGAATACTTTAAAAAGTAGGATCAAAGTAATGTTTCAACATGCGACCATTAACTGGCCCTTCTTCTATTTCTGTGCCATCCAAGTTTTTCAGATAGTAAGTATTGTTTCCTTGTAAGGTATGGATAATAAAAGGTCCTTTCCATAGGAAGTCAAACTTCCCATGTTTTACCTTATCCTCTCTCATGGAATCCCATCTTAAAACTTTGTCTCCAAGGTAGAAATATTTTGCCTTGGCTCGTTTATCAAATATTTTCTTAAGCTTCTCTTGCAACACCTGGGATCTTTGATAAACTTCCTCTCTAGTCTGTTGCAAATGGATGGTTTGATTAATCCTCCTTTGAAAATCATTAGGTTCCACCTTAGCTTCTTGAAGTAATTTCATCACCGGAACTCTTAAAGATGAAGGAAATATAGCCTCCATGCCATAGACTAACTCATAGGGACTAGTTCGAATAGATTTCTTGGTGGTGAGTTTGTCTGCCCATAGTGCATTAGTAAGTTTCTTGTGCCAATTTTTCTTGTTCTCCTCCAATATTTTGTTAATAATATTAATTAGGCTCTTGTTGGAAGATTCAGCCAAACCATTACCTTGAGGGTAATAGGCTATGGAATGACCTAAGGTAATATGGTACTTATTTACAAAAACTTATCATTTTCTTGGATTTGAAGGCAGCAGTGTTATCAGTTATGATTTTCTGAGGACAGCCAAATCTAGACAATATGTTGGTTTCTAGGAATGGCTTCTATCCATTTGGTGAAATAGTCAGTGGCAGTGAGAATCCATTCGTGTTGGCCAGAAGAGGGATAATGAATTTCTCTAATGAAGTCTAGGCCCCATATTGGAAGGGTTTTTCAGTGGAAATTGGTCTCAGAGGTAAAGGTAATAGTTTTCTTTTTCCTTCAAAAATTTGACATTTATGGCAAGCAGTGACAAATTTCTTTACATCTGCGAACAAGGTTGGCCAATAAAATCCAGTCTAAATAAAATCTGCAGATAAGGAGGTGGGCCTTTAGGGTAATGTTTAGGGTCCATGAACAGCTGACAAATGCTAGTCAGTTTTGATTGAGACAATTGGGAAGATTTCTCAAGTAAGTATCCCATAGAAATGGAAGTGAGAGCTTGACTGGAGTGGAATTGCAACATTTCATTGATGGACTGAGCAGTTATGGGAAAAAGGATTGTTTGACTTGGGGACATGACTGCTCTTTGGTTACGGTCATAATTGGCACAACATTGATGAATTATATCTAGGAACACATGGACTGAAGGGAGGAAGTACATGGGAAGGTTAGATTCCCATAGTCCTAAGATGTCAAAGCCACTCATATAACTATCTCTGGCCTGGCAAAAGACCTTAAGGTGGGTTTTATCACCGGATAAGTCCTTTATCTGAAAATCTTTATCAGCCAGAGGCAGATAATCTAAATCTTTGTGAGGAGCATTCTTGGGTGTGACATTCAGAGATATAGGTGTTTCCATCTATGGTTCTTGTGGATTCAGAAATGGAATTTGGTTTTTCTGTGAAAAATAGTCAAAACAGTAAGTTTGGGAACCTATATAGTGAAACAAAGACTGAATTTGTAGTGAACTTGGTCTTTTATGTGGAATATTCAGTGTAAAATCAAAACTTGCAGGGATTTGGTGAAAATTGGATAAATACCTGTATTGGGAAAGTGAACAGTGCAATGGCAGGTTGGATAATAGGTTCCGGACTGCGTCCTTACAAATTTTCTGACCAGGTGGTGGTTGGAAAGCTTTAATGGTTGACTTGGATGTTGCTTTTCATGGGAACACAATTTGTCATTTGAAACAATGAAAATGACATTTTGTCAGTTTTATTCACAAGATCAAGGTTGGCGAGGGTTTCTTGTTATTTGGGTGGATGACGTAAGCAAGACATGACACTTTGTCGTATGCAGAGGGCGGTAAGTGGTATGGGATCACACCACTTTTGGGGCCGGGTGGTATTTGGCCAGGAGACAACGATCCCATAGGATTTGCGACGCATGGCAAGGGTATGGTGTGAAAACCGCTTGGTGATCGCGCGTTAACGCGCGGTCACCAACAGGGGTGTGATATCAATAATGACCATTGGATGAGGGAGACGGGATCGGATGGTGGATGGGAAGTGAGGTACGACGGAAATTTAACTACGGCGGGCCCGATTTAATTAACAAGTTGATTAATCATGTTGGGGTGATTGTGAATGGGCGGGGAGGTTCTTAATAACCTTTAGGGTTAATTAATTCCTTGCTAATGCAGCGAGATCAGGGCTTTTAACTAGTTATGGGTTAACTAGTTAATCCTGGTTTAAAACATACTTATGGTTATATTTAACCAATGGGGGCGGGATATTAATATTTCGGGATCTTTTATATATGTGTAGTAATACGGGAAAGGGTGAACTTTCGTCCGGGAGTTATATAATATGGGTTAGAAATTAATATGAAAATGTAATAAAAGCGCCAAGTAAAACATTAGAGTGTATATTTAACTTAGGCTTAAGTGAAAAGGGGATTTTATGTAATATTGTGTATTTTTCCTAAGTAAAATAGGATTTTACTTAGGAAAAGACTTATGAAAGTGAATGAATGATGATTTTAAGTACTTTAGGCTTTTTAAATTATTGGGTCGAGGGTTCGGTCCCTCCAAAAGTCAGAGAAATGTTCTAAGCCCCTCTAATTTTCAAAGACCTTAATACTTAGGGGGAATTAGTGAAATCTTTAGGGAAAAATGAGAAGGGAAAGTTAATTATTTGACCTTGTCTTGCTTGAACTAGACAAAGTGTAATGTCTGCCTTACACTTGTGATAAAATTGAAAATTAACACATTTAGAGACATTATCCATCACAAGTAATTCTGCAACATCATCTACCTACCCTACCTACTTTAGCCTGACATTTTTTCTTCTTTATTAGGGTTCACTTGGACTGGAAAACCCTTAACAAAACTTTCTTTTCTTTTACATATAGATATCTATCTAAGTCTAGCCTTATTACATCCAATGGCTCAGATTAAACTGCTGAGCTCCTTTTATTCACTCTACCTATCTACTTATCTGCCAAGATTAAACAGTTTGGTCAGATTTTATTCTGTATCTCTAAAACATAAAATTGAAAATATGATCTAGTCAAGTTTAAGCTGTTTGATTGTTCATCAATTGTGGCATAAGTTACAAGTTGCACACAATTTGTTTATTACATAAGAGTAAAAAGTAGTGGCATTTAGACTTGCACACTTTCCTTGGTCTTTCTTTTGGTGGGGTTCATTTTCTTTCACTTTTTTGACCATTTTATTTTTTCACCCTTTGATTTTTCTATTAGGGTGTATCCTATTTACATTTTTTAAATTTTTTTATTCTTTTAACAATATGGAAAACCTTTGCAACAAGAAAAGGTATGAACATATTACATAGCCCATCAAGTCCATCATGAAATATGACACCTATTGGTATAGGAGCATAACGGAGTCTTAGATTCCTATATCTTTTTCTCTTCTGGAACTAACTACATCTTCATATTCCTCTCTCAGATGGACTCCATTAGATAAATACGTAACAAAAAACCCTTTGGAGGGCCCCCTCCTTAGGTGTTAGGATTTTTACCGTATTTTCTCCCATTTTCTTAGTGTCATTTAGATGGTTCCAATCCTACTTGTTAAATTCCTTGTATCAATTTTGGGATAGTATTTACTAGTATGGTTAAACATCTAGCTAGCCTCTCTTCATCCCTTCCCCTTCCCCTCTTCTCCCTTTTTCCCTCCTCCCCATCCCTTCCCTCTTACTTTTTCCTACCTTCCCTCTCCATCTTCTCCCCCCTACCCCACCTTCCATCACCCTACACCCCCTCTCTCTCTCGCATTACAATCTGTGCTCTTTTTGGAATTGTACTCCACCCCTCGCAACTTTCTATGACCTATCAAATTTAGATCTTGGTGGGGATTTGGGGTTCTAGTAGAAACCTCGCATCCAAATTGTTCAAGACGATTCAAATATTTTCTCTCCAAGGCTCAGAACCAAGCCTCTCTCAAAATTCAGCTTCGCAAGCAACCTTTAATTCAAAGGGTGCTTAGAGCATCAAGCTCTCTCTTTGTTGTCAAATTAAGATCCTTTCACTAAATTGCAAGGGTATTACCAATCCCTTAAGAAGACTAGAAATCAAAAGACTCATAGACCTACACTCTCCTTAGATTTTTCTTCTCTAAGAAATGATGCAAGAAAGATATAAGGCCATAACCATAATTAAATATCTCCTTTTAGATTTGGATTTTTTGACAACATATGTAGTTGGAAGATCGAGAGGTATTATCTCTAGTTGGAATGCCTATCAGATGCGAATCTCCTCTACATGGTCTATCAATTCGGGTTTAGTTTTGGACCTCCATGGTTTTGATTTGGGCATGTCATTTTTTTTTGTTAATCCATATGGTCCTTATATTGAGAGGAAGGAATTTTGGACCTCCTTTTCTTCTCTTCCTATTTTATAATTTGGAAAGGTTCTTATAGGAGGGGATTTATATTTCATGTTGGGAAACTCTAGATTCTAGGGTACCTCTACCAAACCAGATCCTCTCTCAGGTTTCCTCCCAAACTTCTTCTAGCTTGGAAAAATAACATATATGGTTCAACTAGAATTTCCAAACATTTGGACCGTTTCATTATCTTATATTCCCTTCTTGACACTGCCTCAAGATCATATAGTGGAATTCAATGGGTGATGACTCGGATCATTCCCCTATTTTTCTAGAATTAGACTCATTTCCTACTAAACCTCCCGGTCCTTTTAAATTAAATCCCTCTCAGCTAGAAGAACCCTCCCTTCTAGATCTACTGAAATCAAATTGGCCACACTTCTCCTCAGATCTATAAGAATCCCCAACTATATAATTCCAACATAATCTCAAGAGATCAAAGGTATCATTATTGAATGGGAAAAACAAAAATGGAAGGTAGACTCTAAAGCCCTCTCTGGCATCAAACTGAATATTTAATCCAATTTTATATGTAAACTTCTCGAGAGGTGCCTAAGAGCTTGAAGGATAGAATTTCCGAACTTGAAAAATCTAGAAGGAAGATCCTTTTAGACAAGGAGAAGGAATGGAAATGAAAATTGTTCCCTTTGACTGAAAACAAGTGATGATAATACAAAATTATTTCATTGGGTGATTAATCATAAAATAGCTATCAACAAAATCATGGGCATTAAAAAATTTAAGGGTTCCTAAGCTACCTCCTTCCTGGATATTGTTGTTGAAGGCTGGTCATAAATCAAAGCTATCTTCCACCATCAAAACACAACCACCATTGAATAGATCTTGGTTGTAGAAAGGATGTTCCCCAATTTAATTGAACAAGAAGGAAATGATGCCCTAATGGTTGAGGTCACAAGACAAGAACTTGAAAGAGTCCTACATAATTTTCACGAAGGAAAAATCCATGGTTTAGATGGTATTTAGATTCATTTTTACCTGAACTACCTTGATTTCATTGGTGATGAACTCCTCTGAATCATTGAGTACTCAAGGACCACTGAAAAAATATTGCCCTTTTCACCTCAAATTTTATTGTCCTCATCCCTAAAGCTGTCTGTGCTAATTCTTTTGACTTATTCAGACCCATTGCACTTTTCAATTCCAACTACAAAAGCATGTCCAAGATCATTTGACTCAGACTAAAGGAGGTCCTTTTTCCAAAAATTTCGCTTGAACAATTTGGTTTTATATTAGATATAAAAATCCATGATGATATTGGACATATCCACGAAGGTCTCCATTCCATTCATATAAAATACCAAAAATCCTTACTCTTCAAAGTTGACCTCTCAAATGCCTTCGATGGGGTGAGTTGGTTATACCTCAGACTTTTGTTAATCCATCTAGGGTTTTGTCATTCTTTTGTCTTTATTAGCACATCCTCTTTCACCCTCATCATCAATGGGGTGGCCTCCCCCTTCTTTCATGGTGAGAGAGGACTGGGACATGGTTGTCCACTTTCCACTCTCATTTTTTTATTGGTGATAGAAGGATTAATTAGGCTCATTTTAGAAGTAGTTCAAAGCGGTAGGTTTAAGAGGATCAGCATTACCCCCACTTCTCTTTCACAAACCTCCTTTTTCTGGATGATGTCCTCATTTTTCCCTGATGGTATCTACCCATACCTTCATGCTTTAAAGAAAAACGTGGATTTGTTCTATCAGACCACAAGAATGCAAATAAGCGTTAGGAATAATTTTATTATTTGATGGGGATTTTCAGGAGAAGAGAAGAGCAATATCGAAACAAATTTCTCTTCCTTGGTTCTGAAATAAGCCATGGCATAGCTTTATTTTAAAGCTTTGCAACTATAAAAAGTCAAATCAATCCTAGTTATTGGAAATTTTGAGAAAATAATTAGATTTGGGATGGTAGAAGATAGTCGCCAAGGGGAGGGAGTATTATTGACCACTATTTAATATAACTTAATATGCCCAATGCATATTTCCTTTTTAGTATACCCCATTACATATTTACTTTTTATAATTGACTTATATACTTCAAACATTTATTTGGTTCTTTTCATTTAGCAAGTTTTCTTGAGATTCTAAATATTAATCTTATGCTTTACTTCTCATTCCTTAATCATGAAAGAAAACCTTCCTTGAAGATGTGAAACTAGTTATCATGATTTGAATTAAAATTAAAATTACTATTATTGTCTAAACATCTATTGATATCATCGATAATTGGATATACACATTTAATAAATCTATACACACATCTTTTATAAATCTATGCACTAGATGATAGCATCCCTTTTGTCTCCTTAATGTACTCTTCTTAACATAATACCTATAGTAAAAATAATAACATTTGTTATATATTTTGAACAAATACATGTTTGAATTTCTTGTGATATTATATCACCAAATATATTTTTCTATCTATATTTTTATATTTATAAAATGTCATAATTAAAAAAGAAAAGGCAAAAAACTATAATAAAACAACTCATTACTCAAAAGTAAATTAAAAGTTAATTTTTGTGTTCAAAGGTGCTCTACAACCCAATATGGAATAGATGTGTGGGTGTTAGGCATTACATATGTCACATATACACATAGAAAAATATATAGAGAGAAAAAATAACTAAACAATTAAATGTCCACTAGAAATGTTTGTAGTTGAAGAGATGTGATTCCTTTTGAACCATTCTAGCTTTGTGATTAAGATATATATATATATATATATATATGATGATGATGATGATGATGAATGTGTATTAGAAATGAAATTGGTTTAATGGAAATGCCATATATATATATATATATATATATATATATATGATGATGAATGTGTATTAGAAATGAAATTGATTTAATGGAAATGCCTTATCAAACTTTAAGAAGGTACGAGATTCCTGTGAATTCTTTAACTTTTTATTTATATTTTTAGAAAACATTGAGAAAAATCATTCCAAAATCATCAATAATTTAGCTAACTTAAAAAGTGAAAAAATTGGTAATGTGACAAATATTTTAATGCTAAATTTAATATGAATATAAAAAGGTTGATAATGTAATAAATATTTTGAAATTTAAGTTTAATATGGATATAAGGTAGACAATTTAAAAGAAAAAATTCTTTATCTTCAAAACTTTTCATCTTAAAAAACTTTCATCTTAAATTATATTAGTATCAGAAAAATAATAAAACTTCATTGTTTAAGCATGGTTTGAGAAGTGAAAAAAATTGATAATCTGACAAATATTTTAAATGTTAAATTTAATATGAATATAAAAAAGTTGATAATGTAATAAATATTTTGAAATTTAAGTTTAATATGGATACAGGGTAGACAATTTAAAAGAAAATTCTTCATCTTCAAAACTTTTCATCTTAAAAAAATTTCTTCTTAAATTATATTAGTGTCACAAAAATAATAAAACATTCATTGTTTAAGCATGGTTTGAGAAGTGAAAAAAAATGATAATGTGACAAATATTTTAAATGCTAAAGTTAATATGAATATAAAAATGTTGATAATGTAATAAATATTTTGAAATTTAAGTTTAATATGGATATAAGGTATACAATTTAAAATAAAATATTCTTTTCATCTTAAAAAAAATCATCTTAAATTATATTAGTATCACAAAAATAATAAAACTTCATTGTTTAAGCATAGTTTGAGAAGTGAAAAAAATTGATAATGTGACAAATATTCTAAATTCTAAATTTAATATGAATATAAAAAAGTTGATAATGTAATAAATATTTTGAAATTTAAGTTTAATATGGATATAAGGTAGACAATTTAAAAGAAAAAAATATTCCATCTTAAAAAAAATTCATCTTTAAATTATATTAGTATTACAAAAATAATAAAACTTCATTGTTTAAGCATGGTTTGAGAAGTGAAAAAAATTAATAATGTGAAAAATATTTTAAATGCTAAATTTAATATGTTCACCTGGGGTAGCTCAACCGACAAGGGCCGTGGAAATGAAGTCTCACCGAACCGGAGATCTTGGGTTCAAATCTTGGGCTACCCTTCCCCCGTAGAGGGGTACATAATGGACATGTAAATCGGAGA
Organism: Pinus tabuliformis; assembly: GCA_031772625.1. Lineage (NCBI taxonomy): Eukaryota > Viridiplantae > Streptophyta > Pinopsida > Pinales > Pinaceae > Pinus > Pinus tabuliformis. Next base: position 443,835,977 of record CM062820.1, on the reverse strand, counting down.
GTCCCACCCCAGCTTACAAAGAAAAAAATGCTAAATTTAATATGAATATAAAAAAATTGATAATGTAATAAATATTTTGAAATTTAAATTTAATATGGATATAAAGTAGACAATTAAAAAAAAAAAAATTCTTATCTTCAAAACTTTTCATCTTAAATTATATTAGTATCACAAAAATAATAAACTTCATTGTTTAAGCATAATTTGAGAATGGACCTCTACACTTTTCATTATAAAACTCATAAAAATAGATTTTAATTTTCATAATATTATTTTTTTATTAATGGGAAAAAAATATTTACACTTTGAAAACTATCTTGAAACTATCTTAAACTCTGTTGTAAATAAATATATAATTTCACATCATTTTAATAAATTAAAAATAAATATAAAAAATCTATATTAAAAAATTCTTAAAAACAAAATAAAATAACAATAATTTGGCATCATCCAAAGTGCTAAGCAAACGCAAAAGAAAAAAGTTTTACATCGGAAATCGAAATGAAAAGAGAGTCCACTATATTGTAAATAAATATTTAATTTAATATTATTTTAATAAATTAAAAATAAATATAAAAATTATATATTAAAAAAATTCTTAAAAACAAAACAAAATAACACTAATTTAGCATCATCCAAACTGGTAAGCAAACCCTATCACATGCATGACTTTCATTTACTATGATATGAAAATAATAATAATATAGAATTTGCGTTGCCTATCTAATATATCTATTTATTTAGTTAACCCTGGTTATCTGCCTGCCCCATACAGACTCTACAGTCGATTCTCTTCATTATGGAACTTTTTAAGAGACTTTCTTCCAGGCAGGGCGACAGGAGATGTCTTCCCACCATGCTTTCACATGTTTTCTCGACGAATCATGATAAGATGATGAAGCATACTGATTGGTTTAAAAAATATTTACTAATTATTTTTATGTGATTTTTTAATGTTTCAATTATGAAAGATATAAATTATCTAAGCTTAAATTTGAATAACTAGTATATTATTATTATTTTTCAAAATTTCAAAAATTAAAATGTTTTTATTTTTTATTTATTTATTTCCAAAATTAAAATAATAAAAAACAAAATGCATCAAATTTATTATTATGTAAATTGAGAATACAAGTAAATAAAATATTATGCAAATTGAAAAAACATATAAATAAGATTTAATAATATAAATAACAAAAACTCAAAGTTGAAGTTCAATGTAAAATAATGAAATTTTAGATATTAAAAATAAGTTTTAACTAATCTCCACTTTTAAACAAATTTATATTTTAATCACTATCTTTTTTGGATTCAAATTTATTCAACAACAAATGTATGCAAGTTAACCTTTAAAGTGAACCACATAAAATGAATCTCTTTAATTGGATTCCAAACAGCCATCCTAGTTTTGTAGTGGAAAGAGTCCCATATCTATGTCCAACCTGCTCATGACTATCATCCAATAGAAGAGTGAGAAAATTATATTTCCAATAGAATTATGAGAGTGAGAAAATTATATTTTAAAGCTTTTGCAAGTTTTTAAATATAAAACTTATCTTTCTTGGTAATTATTTAATACCAAACTTACATTTTTTAAATGAGAAAGTTACTATTTTTTATAAATGCAATTTTTTAAATATAAAATTTCTAAAACATTTTTTAACCTATAAATAAATCTTATTTTATTTTTGTTTTTAAATATAGAACTTATCATTCTTTATAATCCTTTAATATCAAATTTATAATTTTTTTATGAGAACCCTATTATTTTATTATAATTAAAAAAATTTAAATATATAATTTCTACAATATTTTTTAATATATAAATTAATGTCTTTTCATACTTTCTAATATAAAGTTTTCAATAAATAAAAAATTACAAATCTTCCTTAAACATTCTAAATTGAACTTGTGAATGCCCAGGTGGTATGGATGGTTTTATGGATATATTCTACCCTCGTTGCTTGTTCATTGATAAGAGGAGATTTAAAAACTATTCTCGAGCATAGCACCCTTTGTTGAGCCTCTTTGCTCAGAATCACAATGGGTGATTCAAAGTCCTGGTGCATAAATAATAAGAACCTGAGAAAGAGATGCAGTGTCAACTTGAATTGATTTGATAAACCAATATTTTTGTAACATTTTAGAACTAGCATTTGCACCAAAAGGGTGCAAAGACACATTGATAGAAGTGTAGATGAATGTAAAGTGACGTAGAGGTAGAGTTGAAGGAAATAAGGATGTGGATGAGGAAGGCGTGAGGAATCAGGAGGCCAGGGGTGGGGGAATGAGAAGGAATTGGTAAAGTAGAGGGTTGTGTGTGGAACATGGTTGTGTTATCGAAATATGGGGAGTTGTTAGGGTGATTAGATGTCCTCATAAAAGCACCGAGGAGATTGAGATAGTCGCAAACTAATAGGGAAGTGTTGTAGCAGCTACAACCACCATCCAAAATTTTTCCTATGGTTTGATTTTAGAGCACTCCTTCCTATTTACAAGAGTTTATCTTGTATTATTTTCAAGTACTCGTGATTCGGTTGAGACTTATCTTTTTCATTTTTGCTTGTGTTTTCCCGTTTTACGCTTACATGATCTCTCTGAGTCACAAGCTAACATCTTGACTTGGTCACACAACAATTTTGGACTTGCCTCTAGAAACTGCGGCCTTGATGAATGGAATTTCACACTTCAAACTGGTAGTCAAACTTGAGCTCAGAAACTATGTAGTCATGGAAGGCAGCCCAACACTAAGCCGAGAGACTGCACAATCCCTCGTCGAGCTCAGAAACTGTGTAGTGCACTGAGTCAGAAAGTTGTCCAGTACCCCATAATTTCCCAATCTTTCCTGGCAACATGCATGGCAAGTTTCCTTGGAAAACCAAAAAAAGAGAAAAAAAGTTAAAAAGAAAAAAACATCCCTAAAAAATAGGGATCCATTATTAGTATCTTGAAGGAGGCACATTTGTTATTTTTAGAAACTTCTGCCAAGTGTCGCTTTTTCCTTGATTTTAGGCATATGCGTCATAAACCCTAATTTGCTCAAATCTATTTAATCAACACCTCTAGAGCTCATTTTCACATTCAATCTTGGAGCTCTAGCATTCCTGAGGAGATCAAGGAATCTTTGGTGCTGTTTTAGCTCCTAGAGATAGCCTTTGGGTTGAAAGGAGACTAGCGACTAGGACATCTTGATGAGTGCTTTAAGGATTTGTTGATATTTTCTATTACACTTCGGTATTTAACATATTTCATATGAAATTGATTTGGAACCATCCTTAAGAGGATAAATACAAAGTTGGATTCCAAATATAGCTCATATAAGCATTAATATCTGGATCTAGCGGCCAACATCATATGCACATGCAATTTTAAAGGTCATTTGTAGTATATCAGATAGAATAATAAAGGAAGAAAGAAAACTAATACACAAGGCTTAAACTTAAGAATCATGTTCAATGAAGTTCAACTTGAACATATGAGAAGGATGTTGAAATGAAGTGATAAGATACATGGAGCGCATTTTAAGGATAACAATTCATATAAGTTATATGCATCTTTAATCAACATTAGACCTAGATGAATCCATAAATCCATGAAAACATATCCAACAGCTGCTATTACATGTAACTTGAGAAGAAGAGTGATAATATGTGGAACAAACACAAGAAGGAATAGGTACTACAAATTTATATGAGCTAGAATCACCAAAACTTTCATTAATCTTCCACAAAGCATACATTTCATTGACAACTTGTAGAGCTTCTCTCTTGGAAAACCAAAATTCTAAACCTTTGGTTCTGTATCATGAACTACTTTTATAGGGCCTCAGAGGGAGAGCCCATTACAAAATATTCTTTCTTGTTTTGGCAGTGAATCATCTTAACAAAATATCAGCGTGCTTAGTGGCACAATTGTAGTAACCAGATTCTAACTAATTGACATTGTTTCTTCTAAAATAAAATATTTAGATAAAATAAAAAATAGAAGTGTCATGAGAGACATGATCAATGGTATCCTTAGTCATGATAAATAGGTTTTGGAGACAACGTCATTGGGTTGATGATCTAGGGCACATGAAGATTTACAAATTGTTCACGCATTTTCCATAATGTTGGAGTTGGGAGAGGAGTGTGAAAGAATCACTAATATGTAATATTGAGAATCATGACCCTTTTATAGTTCAGTACAGAGTGGAACAAGGTATTTCCAACCTTAATAGCTGAAATTCCTTTCTGAGATAGTTGACCATTGTTTTACCTTTAAGGGTGGCAGTATTCTCATGAGAGGAATATTCCTTTCCCTTGGCCTCCACTAACATATGATTATATTGTGTCCATGGTACTTGCATTCCCACAATATCCTAGCAGTTAGGCAACCCTTCCCTAACTCTCTCATTAAACTCAACATTGAAAGTGATCACATCCTTTTGTGCCACCCCTAGGCACTCCTCAACTTTGACTCTGGCCTCCTCCTTGTGGACAACTTTAGAGATATCCATGATAGCAGACACTCCATCTGCTAGATCTATTATCCTCAACTCATTGTGTGGCCTTTTATTTACAAATTGAATGAACTTCTTGGCAATATGGGATTTATTTTCACCATATTCTTCGATAGCTAGGATTAAAAAATCATAATCCTTTATTACAATCTTTTGTTCATCCATCAGAGTTACGTACTCCCAATTTCTTTTCATTTCTGCTATGGTTTCATTCCAGACAAGTTGATTGGCCTCTAGGAGAGGCATATTTCATTTCAAATTTCCTTTTAGCTTAGAAATTTCCTGTTTTTCTGCCTGTAGGTTCTTACTGATCAGGTCAGTGTTGTTCTTGGTTGTCTCATGGAGTTGTTTTTCTTTATGTGCAAGGTTTCTCTACGCAGTGTCCAAATCCTTCTTCACCTTCTTAAGCCCCCCTTTCGAAAGCTAGAGTTCAGTGAGGGTCTTGGTGACATGTTCTATGGAATTTCGGGGGTTTTCAGGCACAAGCACTATACAAATGTGTGTCTATGCTCAGCTAAAGTTCCATTTCCTGCTACTTGAGGGATATTATCTCATTGTTTCTTTCTATCAGTTCTTTGGCTAGGATTTATTTCTCTTCTTCCACCTGTGCCAATTCCTTAGATTACACATGATCATTAGCTGGCATCTTTAGTTTGTGTCTTAACTCTTATATTTCTACTTGTGAACTTTGGAGAAGGGTTTCGAATGTAGCTTTTTCTTCTTGATTTACTCCCAACTTCACAATAATCTCTTTGAAGCTCTCATTTTGCATGTGTAGAGCTCTAGAGTTATCTATCTCTTGTTTTAATATTGTTGCGACCTTCTCAAGCATATTCTCAGCCTTATTGATGGTCATTGAATTTCTATTGACCTCATTGTACAACATTTATCTCACTTGTCTGTGGAATTTGTTCTTATCTGATAGAGGGATGCTTTTCAAGTCTAATGAAGTGTAGTGGGCCTTGAATTGAGATCCTGAAGGTAATGACTGTGCTAGTGGGTACTACAACGGGTACTTCATTTGATTTCTTTTTAAGTCCATAACATCTAGAAGTCTAGTCTAATATGGGATTCAATGAGATGCCATTTTTTGTTGCATCTCTTCCCTTACATTCTTGTTTCTTTCTTCAATAGCCTTTCCAATAGGCCCTCTTGGCTTAACAACATTTTCACTTCCTTTTGAACTTAAAATAGCTACCTCTGAAGAGGATGAGGCAACAGTTTGTAATGGGACTTCTAAAGTCACCTGGAAGCTTGGTTGATCTTGTATTTTCTCTACTAACCTAGTCTCAATTTCTTCTTCCTCTATCTCTAGGGTCTTTTCATTTCTACTGGGGTGTACATCCTCCATCTCAACATATTCAATTTGGTCAATTGTCCTTCTATGTGCCTTGTTCATCGTTGTTGGAGTCTCGATCTCCATTTTTGTGTTAATAGGCCGCGAATCAAAGTTAGACTTCCATTTCATCTTAGGCCTATCATCATGCTCATAAGTTGAAGCCTTTATTCTCTCTCTTCTCTTGGAAATGTGACCATGAGGATCATAATTACATACATCCCCTAGATCAAAATTCATTTGCTTAAATAATTCCTTAGTTTCCTTGATTGAGCATCGTATCTCTTCTGGTGCGCTAGAAATTTATACATTCTCCTTAAGTCCTCCAGTCTGAATGACCCAATGATAGTTTTCTTGGTAGTTATGAACATTCTGTCTATTATATCTACATGATAAATAACCCATCTCACCATATCAGTATATGGGAGGATCTCAGGATGAGAAGCAATTATGTGAAGGAAAGAATTGGCTACTTTTGACCATGGATCTACATGATTTGTCTGAGAATCATCCACAATAGCTCCTCTGCATTCGCCTATTCTCAAATTTTCATTTTCAAATAATTGGGACATTGCCTCCCAACTAGATGAGCCTGCATCTGATGTGCATGTGTTATTTGAACTCAATGGAGCCATTTGATGAATGTCCTCAGGAAGAAATACTAACTCTGGTGGTGTGGCAGACTTTCTTCTTGCTTTGATTAGTCGAGACATGTCTTTATCCTGTTAAAAAACCAAGTGAAAATAAGAAAAAGTTACTCGAACGCTAGTAAATTCATATCAAATAAGTGCATCCATAATAGAGAATCCCTTGGCATTAAGTCAAAATTATTGCAAATCGTTTGAAAACCTCGAGATTAGAAAACACATAAAGGATACATAAATTTTCAAACATCTGTTCACGTGGTGTTGAGAGATGGCATTATATTGGAAGTGAATAGGTCGGTGATTTGACAGTGGGTAGTTTTTTGTATGCTTTTAGCAAAATGTGAAATGCAAAATGGCGAGTTTGGAGAATTGGCAAATTGCTGACAGAATGTGATATCAACATGTTTAATATGACAGAATGCGATGATAGAAATTTTAATTGATAGACTGCGATATTGGATGTTTCGGTGTTTCAGCGAAATCAGAGTTTTCAGCGTTTCGGCGAAGTCGGTTTTAAGGCATTTTGATGAAATTAGTTTTCGGCGTTTCGGCATTCGGAGCTTCGACATTTGCTATAGCGCATTTTGTGACATATCTATATGTTTATCCATTTTAGTGTTTTTTTTTCTTTGTTTCTCATTGTTTTATTCTTTCAAGGAAAAGTGGTTTTCTTCCTTATCTTTCTAATTTTATTTTTGAGAAATAAAAGGAAATAAACCTAACATAGGATATTTTATGCAAAAGGATACTATCCTAAAAAAATTTAAAGGGTCCCCATTATTCCTTCTATGATCTATAAGGAAAATGGGGGGTTGTTGAATACTACAACACAACTGCAAGAATTTAGGGGTTGAATTATTTATATTATATAGATCGCAGAAATAGGCTTGTTTAGGGAATAAGAGGTGAAAATTGGGCCTGTTCTAACAACATAAGGAAGGCCAAATTTTGATGAATTTCTAGGCCAAATTATTAAGGGCTTGTTTGTGCCTGTTTTCAAGGGAATTTTGAGGACCTATTGTGATGCATTTTAAGGGAATTTAAATGGTTGATTAAGGGTTGTTTCATGGCACCTCAAAGGGAAGAACTTAGGAGCCAAGGAGGTATTCTAAGGTGGAAAGTTTGACAAGCATGATGAGACTTCCTACAAATAAATTTGAGTTGTTAGGTACAAGGACGAACCTTCATTTGACATGGAGTCAAATCCTTGTTTATTGTCCAAATTAGATGTGGTCAACTTGATTATTTGAAATAGGTACTTAAGGGAAGTTGTTAATTTGATTAGGTACACCTCTCTTATTTGTTTACCATTGAAGTTACTCCAAAGCCAGAGGAAGCTGAGGAGAAAGGCTCCTTCACCTTCTTTATAAAGTAATAAAATAAACTATCATAACACTTGTATTAAATTATGTGTTTTTCTTTGAAGTCTTTATGGTTGTGTGGTACATGAGTTGCAATACTTAGGGTTTGTAAACCTAATAATAATTGGAGATTACGACTTGTATTGAAATCTTGGATGATAAAGTCCTAGGGTTTGTGAGATAAAACCCTATAGCAAGACCTAGAGTGTTGGATGCAAGTGGAGTTGGTGTGATGCATACTTGGTTTATCTCCTTCATAGAATGAGGATGGCTTAATATTGATGCTAGCACATTGTTGAGCGTTTGGTGTGGCTAGATAACTCAATGAATCCATAAGATGAGGAAACCCTAGCTCTTATGCAAGAAAAAGGAAAGAAACATGCATCAACAACTAATTTTGATGAAAAAGATGAACATCCACCTCAAAATAAGAGAAGGAATCCAAGCTTAATGATATTGCTAATGGAATTCATTGATTTCTGCAATAATGAAAGGATTAAGAGGGAGTCGAAAATTCCATACAACTCTCAATAGTTTAATCAAAAGATAAGTAATTCAAGAATTTCTCCCTTGATTATTATTTTTATTATTTAGCCATCCTCTTGCCTTTTAATTTCTTATGACTTTGGTATTTATTTCTTACTTCCATTATGAGACTTTTTTTTTTCCATGGAGTATTGAATGATTTTTAAAGAAAAACAATTCCATTATGAATATTGCCTTTACATAGGTGGCAACATCGAGAAGTGCAAGGAAAGGTTTTGACAAGAGGGTTTTGTTGGCTTGTTGGGGCCTAACCTAGGTTCAGAGGTGATTTAGCCAAACAAATCTAGGTACTATTGTCCCTTTCGACAACAGTCCGTGGAGCGTGGATTGAGGTCTCACCCAAAGTAGTATGAGAGGATGCTAGAACTAGGTTTCTGCACCCTGGAGATGTCTGATGAGTTCAAGTGGTCCGTGGTTCAACCCTGCATGTACGTCACTATGTGCACTTACTCGTACCTTGCAGCCTGAGAGGCTGCCTTCACGCAGTCCTACTCGGGGGCTAGATGTTGTTATTACTCAATTCTTACGAGTGTTCCACTGTTAGTTGATTATTTTAGCATAATCGTGATTTTTAAGTTATATTGTAACAATATAAATCATTCATACAAGTGCGTGCAATAAATAAACAGTATGATCGTAATTTAGATCAAACATGCATTAAATCCGGAACAAATACATAGATTGATGCCAAACTTCTCTTTATTAATATCTTCTTTGGTTACAGACTCGACTTCGCCCTATGTACTCAACTGCAGGGGTCCACACACTCGGCTACGGACTTCTAGGCCTCTGCGCACTCAGCTGCAGAGCCTTCTCCTACTCTACGACCCAAGACACACTTAGCTACTCAAACTCTTACTTCGCTTTGCTATTCTTCTATGCCATTCTATTCTCCATTCCTTCATTATCTTTTACATTTAGAGCCTTGCTCTATTTATACAATCCCATGGTCTGTGGACCATGGGTAGGCTAACATTACATCCAAAACTAGTGCGGACAACCCTATGACTCTAACTTACTTCCGCGCCCATAATTCGGGGGGCTTTACAACATTATTTCGTCAAAACATGGGCTTTGAGCCCCAAAACATGCCTCAGGGGGATTCCATGCCCAAAAGCCCCCCAATAAAAATATCGTGACTCACCCTCGAGTCACTGTGTTGGTGCGGTGATCTTAGCATGGAGTTCCTCCAACTATCCTCGAACTGTGCTGATGTCGGCAGCGCACTGAGCCGTTGCTTGTTGAATCTATTGTATCCTCTGTTCTGAGACCTCTATGTCTAGGGTGTCTATCTACATTAGTGTGTGCATCACTTGTATATGCGAAAGCTTTCCTTCGATGTTTGCTGTGATATTGAAAGCCTCGTCAATCCACGGCTGGACGCGCTCTTTGAGAATTGCCTCTTTGTGTCGCGCCGCATCCACCTGCTCCTTCAGTGCCTTCGCTTGTTGCATCCTCGCAAGTCGTTGAGTGAGGACTATTGTCTGCATAGTTCCTCGGACAGTGTCGTATTGTTGCTGGAGTTCTCACGCCTCTATCTCCAGGTGCTGGATGTTGGGGTCCTCCTGCAGAGTTGTGAGGACCTCAAGTGCTTACTCCAACAAAGTAGTACAGTCCTTCACTGCACCCCCCAATTTCTTCTAGTCCCACTACAATAGCGCTAGCACACTATTCTCTAACTTTCGGGGGAGTGAAAGGTTGTGCCTTTAACCGCAACTCGACGATCTGAAGGTTCAGCTCTAGCTAAACCTTGGTCATTTCCTCCCTAGCCTCATGGTCTCCGGTTACCAACCTATGGATCCACACCTCTACTGGTAGATCTACCAAGATGGCCAGCTCTGGGACACGTCTAGAAGCGTTGTCGACAACATGCTCCAATTGTTGATTCTGTGACACCAATTCGTCGCACTGTAAGTTGATCTGTTCTATGTTTATCTTATGTTCACTAAGAACTTGGATTGTGCGGCTCTCCCTATCACACAACTCTGCCTTATCCCATCTTGTAGCAAAAAGAGTGTTTCTCGTAGATGGGCAGCCAGATTAAGGCCAAGGCCTTTCATCATGCTAATCGACAATCAATCCATCTCATTTGATGACACTAGAGCTCCCTCCGGCAACACTATGGTGTTTTCCATCCGTGCATGTAACATCTACTCTACTACTGAAGTTCCTGCTATGACGTGGTTTGACAGGGTACCTTCCTGAGGGGGGTGCACCTGTAACTCTTGTAGTTGCGCTCTCAGGGCCCCCAACACAGTCTAGTGGTCCTACATAAACTCCTGAAGGGCCTCATTTGTGACATCACAAACTATCTCGCCGATGTCATGTAGATCACCTTCAGTTAAGGTGATCGAGTCAATGGCCAATTTTGAGGGCTTAACCTTCTTCCTTGGTCTTGCACATTCTACCATGTGTGGATGCTTCCGCTAGGTGGATGTGGTCCCTGGGTCCACACTCCCTTCTGTTATTTCTAATTCCTTTGTCTCCTGCTCTTGCGAGGGCGTTGCTCAGGCCTCGTCCACCTTCTCGATCGCTTCCTCTACCGCCTGTGTTGTGGCTAATGCTTCTGCGGCCTTCTTCTGATCGACAGCTTTCTTTGCCGCTTCATGCACTGTCCTTACCTCAGCGGCTGTTGTTTCCTTCCACCTTTTCTTGGCCAATTGTGTGATGCGCAACTTGGCATCATCCTTCTTCTTCTACATTGCCGCCTTCTCAAGTTTTGCAAGATCTGGGGCGCGCCATTCCAGAGGACATGTATCCAAGATAGTGAAGATGGTGTCGTTAGTGGCAATAAAAGGGAGCTTCGTCCACTGCTTCCTTGTATCCTTGCGCACCCTGATGTATACATTATGCATGTCGGCTTTGAATCTAGAAAACTCTGCAAACTGTTGTACACTGTAGGAGACAGGTGTGGCCTCCGACTAATCTACATCCAGATGCTCATCTGCATGAGCACCCAGAAGATTTTGGTGTCGCGTATCCATTTCGCATCCTTTGTAGCCCAGAGTGAAGCGTAATTTGCAGCCTCCAGTAATTCTTTGCCAATGATGGGGAATTGACTGTCTTCTGGCAGTTCACTTGCTACGAGCATTATGGATAACAACAACCACACATAGTGGAAGGTTTTACCTTGCTCCTGGGCTTCGCAACAATTTATCAAAAATTCCTCGCAGAGGAATTCAAACCAGTTGAACTGGACCCCCTTTGCGCATTGCTAGGTCGTTGTGACCATCGGCGCCAGTACCTCATCGGCACAACACTTCCTCATAACTCTACCGGACAGGATTTGGATTGCTACACATACCCCTTTGTCCTTGATGTTGGAGATGGTGTAGCCCCTCTTCTTCCTCTCTAGATTGTATTTCATCTTCATTGCTTCTGCAAGGGCCAAATCATTGCCCTTTCCTCCAGCTGTGGTTGCAGGGTCCTTTCCTTTGCAGGGAAGCTGAGAAATGCGGTGAATTAGGTCTGTCGTGATGGGGATAGGCTCCTCCAGCCATAGATACCCATCATGCACTAGGCAGAGTAGTTTCCTGATGACAAAAATGGTGATGGGCACGTGGTGGAAATGCGGTACCCATAGTAAGTGCAGCAACTCGGCCTTTTCCATGCCGCTCAACCACTTTCGCGGTTCTAACATTGTCAATGCCCCCTCAGTGTTCTGCTTCATGAGATTCCTGGTCTCTAAGTGGAAGAACTTTTCATGGTCAGTGAGGTCCCAATCTTCAAAATTCATGGTTAGCACATGGCCCAGGTGTGTTCCTTCAAACACTATGTCGTCTGGGAGGAACGGGGTCTGGAGTGAACTCTTGGTTTCATCTAGGTCCTTCGGCACTTTGGTCTTCCCTTTCCGAAAAGGGACATATATGGGCAGTTTCATTGCAGAGTGTGTAGGTTGAATATCCTCCGCCATATCTTCATCTTCTTCTACTGTGATGATAAGGGCCTGCAAATCTTCTTCTTCCTCATCTGTGTCGACTGTGACAACTTTCCCTTTTTTGCCATTGAGAGGTTGCTACGCAACGGGTTCCTCAGGGACATGCGTACGGGGGCCATTGCTTGTTTATCTTTCTTGGGCCTCGGTGTTCATGGTGATTTGGGGATTTCTGTCACAACCCCGATGCCTTCTAGAACATCATCCACCATTTTGGTCTACATGGCCTCACTGGCAGTTACCTCTTTAATTCCCAAACCATCCTTAGCTGATATCACCATATCTAGGCTGTATTCTATCACTCGCAAACTCAGGGGCTCAATTATCACTCGGCTCTCAATGCTCAATACTCTTCTTAATCATTCAATTCTCAAACGACCAAGTGTTGTTTTCTAGGTATCCCTTTGTGTTTTATAGCACCTTTTGAATTTGAATTTGACTGTTCCCCCTAATTATGGTCCACTAATGCTTTATTGGCAGAAAATTTTCCCAAATCTTGCCCATTAATTACGTCTTAAATGCCTACCACCTGCTCCATTTGGCCTCAAATCGAGCATCCCATCGTGAATAATAACTTCAATGGTCACTTTCTGGCCAACCCATGTAGCAGCGCAGCCTTTCGTGCGCGTTGGCGGACCCTGTGATGCTATGCTTTTGCATGCATCCCCAATATCGCGTAGCTCCTGGGTAGAATAGTTTATAGTCCTATGCTTCCTTTCAACTGCTTGGAGCACTAAGACTGTCCCTCCTACGGTTAGTCAAGTGGTTGCACCACCCATGTGGGGCTCCATCCCGTCCTCCACCATGGTTCGGGGAGAATTCCCACCTTCCATTATTGTCGTCGGCATCGCACACTTTACCACTTGCAACATGCTACCCTAATCACTACATTTGGCGATGTGCGGTCCAAGCCAAGGTAGTAGACTAACCAGTTCACGATGATAGTTCTCAAACTTGTCAGTATGATCGTACGCACCTTGCCTTACCGTCCTAGGTTCTTCAAAAAACACTTGATCTCATCCTCCAGCTTCTTTACCTCCGTGTCCATCATAGCATTTTTCTTCCTTAATCATAACCTTTCTTTTTCAAGTTCACGAGTCTAAATTTTCCCCGTCGGATTTCTACTTCAAGTTCTATGTGTTCTGCTTTTCACGGTTGTATGATTCCTTCGTTCCGAGCTTCGTAAACCATCATATCTACGTGTGTTTCTATGCACGGACTAGGCTTTGTAGGCTCCATAGGGATTAAAACATCTGTTTCATACTTCAGCATCAGAAGTGCTCGCGTGCTTAGGTTTTTGCACATGGTCCTATAAGCCCATAGAACTGCTGGTATGCGTAGGTCCTAGTCAGTGCATCTCACATGGGGGACTGTGTTTAGCACTTCACACACCTTGTCAAAGGCTTCACCGCGTATAATTTTTGGCACGCTTGGTCTTATCATACTTCATCGTTCACGCCCTTGTCTTGCCTGCTCATGCTTGTTGTTCATGTTTACTAGTGAGGACTATGTGCATTCCTGTAGGCTGCGTACCATGCACCTATACCCATATGGAGAGGTGGGCGTGCAAGCCATTTCATCCATCATACTTGGCACCCATCCATATCTAAGGCTTTTCAAACCATAGGAGCTTCATCCTTCTACATTTCTGCCAGTGCTCAAAATTATGCTGGTGCGTACCCCACCACCTTGTGGGCATAGTGCGTAGTGCCCATTTTAGAGCATCTAAACATTGTTGTTCCGGTACTTCTCTTTCGAATTTGTTCAGGAAATCATCTACCGGGGTCAGTCCATCATACATAAGCAAATCTCTTGCTTTTTTTGCTACACAGTGTAGTGACTTTATCATCATGTTGCAATTGAGTGTGGTTACCTCGTGCAACCGATTCTACCATCATTTTATATTTCCTCGTCTGAATATGATGTGCAGGAGATTTCGTGCTCTCACGAAATCTTTTTTTCTATTGTAGGATTCACCCAATCCTGTTCCCCAGTAGTTATCTTATAGATACAGTCTAGATTGTCATTGTTGTCATCGTTGTGCATTGGTTCTATGTAGCGCGATCCTTCTGCGGGGTCTAAAGGTACCACTACGCACAATGACTTTTTCTCAAAAATCAACTTGCACTTCTTTAGATTTATCACTCCATTCATATCAGTGGCCCACTCTATTCCCACTAGAGTGGGACAGGGATTGTTGTCATCAACAATCTCTATCACTTTGAAATCTGCAAGCACACTCGCACCTTCGATGTCTATCGTTATTCCCTGCAATCTCCCCATCGGTAGGATATTTTGCTGGTTCGCCATTCTCAATTGAATAGGAGACCATTGCAACGTGGGCCTGCCCATGCATTCCCATGTCTGCTTTGGTAGTACGTTTGCGTCCGATCCTAAATCCAGAATCACTTGATCCATTTCATATTCCCCGATTTGCGCAATCAATCTCATCTCCCTTCCTATTCGCGTCATGTGCTTCCCGAGCTTCTGGACTATGCACGGTTCCCCTGATCCAGCACATCTAGTGATGAGTTCTTGCAGTCCCTTCACAGCTTTATTGTCATGCAGCAGCTTCATGCATGTCTCCAGAAAGGTAGTAAGCATTGATGGGTCCATCTCTGGTTCTAGTTTGTCTTTACTACCTAAAGTGGAGGCCTCCGTGAAGCTCTTCTTAGCTTCCATGAATGTCTCCTTCGCGCGCTCCAAATCGAACTCTGGTTCCTTTGTTGGAACCTTGCGAACCTAAGCACTTTCTTCTGGATGCTCACCTTTGTCATCTCCTGTTGTGATACCACTTCAGAGCGCAATGTTTACATTTGATTCCTTCTCACGCAGCTCAAACCTCATCATTTACAAGTTCTCAGTTGGGGGAGGCTGGAGTATTCCTTTATCGTGCAACCTTGTTATCAGTGTGGGGCAGTCCTCTATCTCATGATCAAACTGGGTACAATATAAACATGATGCTCTTATCGGATTTGTATAATCGCGGGCATAATGCCCTGGCCCTCTGCAATTGTAACAAATCAGTTATCCGCGACCCCTTCCTGGTCCCATTCCAACCTGACCTTGTCCGCGCCCTTGAAATCCAGTGCGCGCCATCCTTGCATTTTGATGGAGGGCTCATGTTTCTGTCTAAACTTTGTAGGTAGGAGTTCGATCCATCATCAGTTCATAACTTCTATAGGTGCACTCATGTTGGCCTACCGACCTGCAGAAATTATAGAACAATTGCTGGGATTTCTGTGTATACTTCTGTAATATTAGGCAATTATCTGTAGCATGCTTCCCTCCTATCTGACAAATCGTGCACCATAATGTAGGTGCCGTGCTTGGTCTTGCTTGTGCCTCTAGTCTCAGGGGCATTGGTCCTCCTCCCGTAAGATAGTTTGCAAAGACTGGACAATGGTCCTTGTCATGTCCTTGGCCTTTGCATTTGATGCACCATACCTCCTCGCGCATTTCTGGGCGAGCTGTCCTATCTTATTTCAAGATTTGCATCTCGAGGCACAAGTTTTCCAACTGCATGTGGATCTGTTGCACTCCTAGGTTAGGATCTTATATTGGGGTCTTGTGCAATCTCATTGCAATCTCTAAGGCTTCGGCCTGAGTAGATAGCTTCTACTATGACAATGCGGTCATTAGATGCGGTGTTACTGATGCTACAAACCATGCGCGGTGCTGCCCATCCATCAAGGTCATGTTGGCTTCGCGAATCATACCCTTCAGTCTTTGATCCAGCTCCTAGGGGGTCTCGCATGGAAGCTTCACGATTTCCTTAAACCCAATAATTGACAATGTCTTTGATTTTGGCTTGCTAAATTCCCTGTTCAATGCAACCTTGATATCTGTGATCCCCACATTTGGATGGTCATTAGAATGCCTAATGTACCACGTTAGTGCACGATCCTGCAATGTGCTTACCAACATTGCCTTCTTTATGTTGTCATCTATGACTCCTCGCACTTCCCATACAGCCTTTACCACGAACCAAAATCAGTCTAGATCTTTGTTCCCTACTCCTTTGAACAATGGAAATTTTATCGTGCTCACTATATTGAACTGTGGTGGTGGTGGAGGTGGTGTGGGTGAATATGGGGGTGAAGATGGTGAAACTGGTGGTGGTGTAGGTGGAGGTGGTATGCATAGAATTCGCTGCCTTATCAAACTGATCGCACTTCTTGGTGAAACTTTCGTGACCTCTTCCTCGCTTTCTCGCTGTGACGAAATCAAGGGGCTAGTTTCTATTTCTGCGTTACCTTCGTTTTTATAGATCCTCCCACTTTGTGTAGCCCCAAACATCAATTTATTCTCATAACCCGCTTTTCACACAGTAGCATTTTAATCAAAGTGTTCAAACATTTAATGTACTTACCTCGCGGTCCTTTGAGGAAGAATCGTTCCGCCTCATTGTATATGATTGTCGTATCTACTACGAACTTGGTGATAAACCCTCCTATAACTTGATCGAGCCAATGGTCCACAGTGCGCGTGATCTTATATTCCGATGCTTCTAGTTTGTGCACCAACTCTAGAGTCCACACAATAGGTTTATCGAGCCTACACCTTCCCTGACTCTCTGCTTGCTTCATGATCCACTCATATGACTAAGAGGGGAAGGATGCAAATAAAATTTCATGGATTTCCATATATAATTGGCACTCTAACCACTGTTCCTTCGACACTCGCGGATTCCTATTTTCCTGTGCCGCTAACTCGTGAATTTTTTTGTCCAACCACCCTTCAATTTCTTTCTTCATTGGATTCCAATGACAGTACATCAGACATCCCTTCTATAGATCTCGGTCCCGGCAATGGAAGCATTTGTTGCTTGTTGGGGCCTGACTGAGGTTCAGAGGTGATTTAGCCAAACAAATCCTGATACTACTAGCCCTTTCGGCAATAGTCCACGGAGCACGGAATGAGGTCTCACCTGAAGTAGTATGGGAGGGTGCTAGATCTAGGTTTCCGCACCCTGGAGATGTCTGATGAGTTCAAGTGGTCCTCGGTTTGACCTTGTGCACACGTCACTACGTGCACTTACCCGTACCTCGCAGCCTGAGAGGCTACCTTCGCATAGTCCTACTCAGGGGCTGAATGCTATTATTACTCAAGTCTTACGAGTGTTCCACTATTAGTTGATTATTTTAGCCCAATCACAAGTTTTAAGTTATACTGTAAAAATATAAATCATTCATAAAAGTGCACACAATAAATCAACAGTATGATCGTAATTTAGATCAAACATGCATTAAATCCTAAACAAATACATAGATTGATGCCAAACTTCTCTTTGTTAATATCTTCTTTGGCTACAAACTCGACTATGCCCTGCACAATTAGCTGCAGGGCTCCACGCACTCAGCTTCGAACTTCTAGGCCTCTGCGCACTCAGCTGCAGAGCCTTCTCCTACTCTACGACCCAAGACACACTTAGCTACTCAAAATCTTACTTCACTTCGCTATTCCTCTATGTCATTCTATTCTCCATTCCTTTGTTATATTTTACATTTAGATCCTTGCTATATTTATACAATCCCATGGTCCGGGGACCACAGGTAGGCCGACATTGCATCCAAAACTAGGGCGGAAAACCCTATGACTCTAATATACTTCCATGCCCGCAATTCGCAGAGCTTTACAACATTATTTGGTCAAAACATGGGCTCTGAGCCCAAAACATGCCTCGGGGGGAATTCCATACCCAACAGGTTCTATCAATAAGAGGGAGTCAGCTACGAGAATATTTTTGATCCTATCATAGATTCTTAAAAAAATTTCAAGTTCAAAAGTAAGAAATTCTACAGATTGACATTCAGGATCATGTCCAATGATAGGAAGAGCTTGCAATTCCTTGGGAACTGATGATCAAGCAAAGTGGAAGGAGAAACCTTCCAAGAAGATTGACATTGTCAAACTAGATGGTTAGAGACAAATGGTCTCTAGGAGTAGTGTGCCTTCACTAAGAAGAACACAATATAAGGACTTTCTTACATGACATATGGATAAACTACAACAAAAGGACTTAGTTGCATGACAAATAGAAAAATAGTAGGAGGAGGATTTTCTTATATGATAGGCAAGAATACCATAGGAAGACCTACTTTAGTGTCAGGGGGGTTTGGCCTCAAAGACTGAAATGAAGAATTATGGAAGATACATTATTTCTTGTGATTAGAGATTCAAATTTGGTGAATCCCACAATTTACAAGAAGTTGATTATCATTTTGAAGTACTTGGTTAACACCATACCAAATGTTTGCCTTGCATTGAACACCATAACCAATTTATGGTTGTGTTGAGGCATATACAGTGGATAAAAGGAAATCATGTTTTACCTATATTGTACAATTGGATGTGGTTTGAGGTGAAGTGAGTCTTTATAGGAATATCATAAGTCATGAGGAAATTAGGCTTCATAATCCAAAAGGACATGGTCGGGTCACTTCATTCGAGAGATGAGCAGTAGAACTCTAATACATACCCGCAAATGAGTAGTTTGTATACAAAGATGATCTAAATATGATGTTGAATGTATCCCTCATTGGAAGGTAATGATGAGGTATTTATAGGATTAGGCTGACAATCTACTAAAGTCATAAAGTACAGTAGTTGAGACATAAAAAAATTTAATCGAGAGGAGATGAATGCATTCACCTTTGAATCTAGAAGGAATTGGTTAGGTCATAAAGGACTTTGACCATAAAGGTGAATGGTCTAAGGGAATTATAGGGGAAAATTATAAGATACATTAACCTTTGAAGCCATAAGGACTTGGCTACCAAAAGAACTTGGCTAGGTCGACTCGAGGTGAATGACCCAAGAATATTATAGGATTAAAATGATCTTCTCCTTAGAATGCAGAAGGACTTGGAAAGGTCAACTAAAGGAGATAGATGTAATTCACCTTTCAAGCTAGAAGGACTTGGCTAGTTCATAAAGGACTTTGACTAGAAAGGTGGATGATTCAAAGGAAAATTATCTCCTAAGAAGCTAGAAGAACTTATATACCATAAGGACTTGGTTGGGTCATGACTAAATGAGATTGCTATGTTTTCCTAACAAGCAATATGGGACTTTCGCCAAAATCCCTTGATACTCATATACATATGAAGAGTTACATTTCCATCTCTAAGATGGATTTATCTTATAGACATGCATCGACATGGCAAGCTAATGAAATTTTCTTAAGGAGAAATTTCAGCAAAGGGAAATATGTTATAGAGAATACCTCCCTTGCTAAGAGGGAGAGTTGATTTTTGTGTAGGATCGGGAGGTATTACCACATACTAAAATTCCTCCCAAGTGATCCAAGGAAAATTATGAAAATGAAAAATGAAAAATCTTATTTTTTAGGCTTTAGGTAGCCCCAATTGTCAAGTCGATCCCATAAATGAATGGGTGTGACCCTTAGTCAAAGTACACCCCATTTAACTAGTATAAATCCACAATAGACTCCAATATTTGAGCAATTTGGAAATCACATTCTATCTTCTATTCTAATCCACGCATGCAAGAAAAAGAGAAATAAATTTGAAGTTTGACTTAGTATTGAAGCTTCCATTTGACCAAGGTTGACCTTCCTCATTTGACTGAGTTTGATCTACTTCATTTGACTGAGATTCTGGCTATGTTTGATCGAGAATTTGGCAAATTTTAACCATAGGAAAAATGATGAAATTTACCACAAAGAGAGACTATTTGACCATAGGTCTGATTGCATGAAGTCAACTGGAAGGGTCAACCATAGGTATGAATTTGACTACAGGGTACAAATTAACCAAGAAGAAAAGTTGAACAAAGTTGACTATTTGAAAGCTTAAACAATGTTGATTAGGCAAGAATTTGATCAAGTTTGACTAGTGAATTGAGTTTGATTTTGGCACAAAATAATAGATTTTTTTTGGAATTATAAATATTATTGAAGAAAAAATTTCTCCTAGAAGAAAATTTGTTGGTTTTTCCCAGGCTATTTTTGTTGTCTCTATTGTGCTTTCCTATCTCTTTATGTTCCTACTATTTTCATTGCATTGTTGTTGATATTTTTAATGTGTAATTTCTTAATGATATATGTGACATAAGTTAACTTTATTGGAAATCATTGGAAAGTAATTATCATATGAGAAGATCAATTTCTACAATGCATTATTGTAGAAAATTGAACCAAAATGGGTGTGCAAAAACTCACTTTACTCCTAGTACCTTGAAGTATGATGCTTCTCCAATTACAACTCAGTTGGAGGCATGTATATGTGGAGTCTTAAATTCCTATCTCTTCTCCTCTTCTGGAACCAACTATACGTTCAGAGTCCTCTCTCAGATAAACTCCATTTGTGAAATATGTAACAAAAAACCCTTCGGAGAGCCACCTCCTTAGGTGATGTGATTTTTACCATATTTTCTCGCCATTTCTGATTGTCATTTAGATGGTTCCAATCCTACTAGTTTAGTTCCTTCTACCAATTTTGGGACAATAGTTATTGGTATTCTTAAACATCTAGTTGGCCTCTCTTCACTTCTTCCCCTTCCCGTCTTCTCCCTTTTTCCCTCCTCCCCATCCCTTTCATATTCCTTTTTCCTATCTTACCTCTCCCTTTCCTCCTCCCTATCCCACCTTCTATAACCCTACCCACCCCCCTTTATCGCATTACAATTTATGCTCTTTTGGGCATTCTACTCCACCCCTCTCTCAACTTCCTCTAACTTATCAGCTTTAGATATTGGTGGGGGCTTGGGGTTTCTAGTAGAAAAAACTCCCATCCAAATTGTTGAAGAGGATGGAAATATTTTCTCTCCAAGGCTCAGAGCAGAAATATTCAATTCAAAGGGGGCTTAGAGCATCAATCCCACTCTTTGTTGTAAAATTCATCTCCTTTCACTAAATTGAAAGGGTATTACCAACCCCCTAATAAGACTAGAAATCAAAAGACTCATATAAATACACTCTCCTTACATTTTTCTTCTCTAAGAAATGATGCAGGAAGGGGATAAGGCCCTAAGCATAATTAAATATCTCCTTTTGGATTAGGATTTTTTGGAAATAGATGTAGTTGGAAGATCGAGAGGTATTATCTCTAGTTGGAGTGTCCCTCTGATGTGAATCTCCTCTGCTTGGTCTATCAATTCGGGTTTAGTTTTGGACCTCCATTCTTTTGATTTGGACATGTAATTTTTTGTGTTATTCTATATGGTCCTTATATTGAGAGGAAGGAATTTTGGACCTCCTTTTCTTCTCTTCCTATTTTCAACTTTGGAAAGGTTCTTATAGGAAGGGATTTAAATTCCATGTTTGGAAACTCTAGATTCTAAGGTACCTCTGCCAAACCAGATCCTCTCTCAGATTTCCTCCCAAAATTCTTCCAAATTGGACAAATAACATATATGTTGCAACAAAAATTTCCAAACATTTGGACTATTTCATTATCTTAGATTCCCTTCTTGACATCGATCTCAAGATTAGATAGTGGACTTCGATGGGTGATGACTCATATCATTCCCCTATTTTTCTAGAATTGGATCCCTTTCCTGTTAAACCTCCCAGTCCTTTCAAATCAAATCCCTCTCAACTCAAAGAACCCTCCCTCATAGATCTACTGAAATCAAATTGGTCGTACTTCTCATACATAAAAGAATCCCCAACTATACAATTCCAACATAATCTCAAGTGATCAAGGGTATGATTATCGAGTGGGGGAAAAATTAGGGAGGTTGAATCTAAGGCCCTCTCTGGCATAAAATTGAATATTTAATCCATTTTTTTATCTATAAACCTCCTCAGAGGTGCCTAAGAACTTGAAGTTAAATAGATCTTCTCCTTAGAAGCTAGAAGGACTCGGAAAGGTCAACTAAAGGAGATAGATGTAATTCACCTTTGAATCTAGAAGGACTTGGGTATGTCATAAAGGAATTTGACCAAAAAGGTGGATGATTCAAAGGAAAATTATCTCCTAAGAAGCTAGAAGAACTTAGATACCATAAGGACTTGGCTAGGTCATGACCAAAGAAGATTGATATGTTTTCCTAATGAGCCATATGGGACTTTCACCAAAATCCCTCGATACTCATGTACATATGAAGAGTTACATTTCCATCTCTCAGATGGATTTATCTTATAGACATGCATCGACATGGCAAGCTAATGAAATTTTCTTAAGGAAGGAGACATTTCAGGAAAGGGAAATATGTTATAGATAATACCTCCCTCAATAAGAGGGAGAGTTGATTTTTGTGTAGCATCGGGAGGTATTCCCACATACTAAAATGCCTCCCAAGTGATCCAAGGAAAATTATGAAAATGAAAAAAGAAAAATATTATTTCTTAGGCTTTAGGTAAACCTCAAGTGTCAAGTCAATCCCATAAATGAATGGGTGTGACCCTTAGTGAAATTCCACTCCATTTGACTTGGATAAATACACAATAGACTCCTCTATTTGACCAATTTGGAAATCACATTCTATCTTCCATTCTAATCGACACATGTGAGAAAAAGAGAAATAAATATGAAGTTTGACTGAGTATAGAAGCTTCCATTTGACCAAGGTTGACCTTCCTCATTTGACTGAGTTTCATCTACTTCATTTGATTGAGATTTTGTCTATGTTTGATTGAGAATTTTGCATATTTTAACCATAAGAAAAATGATGAAATTTACCACAAAGAGAGACTATTTGACCATAGGTTTGATCGCATGAAGTCAATTGCAAGGGTTAACCATAGGTATGAATTTGACTAAAGGGTACAAATTAACCAAGAAAAAAAGTTGACCAAAATTGCCTATTTGAAAGCTTAAACAATGTTGATTAAGCTGGAATTTGACCAAGTTTGAATAGTGAATTGACTTTGATTTTGGCACAAAATTCTAATTTTTTTTTGGAATTATAAATATTATTGAAGAAAAAATTTCTCCTAAAAGAAAATTTGTTGGTTTTTTTCCAAGATTGGTTTTTCCCAGGTTATTTTTGTTGTCTCTATTGTTCTTTCCTATCTCTTTGCGATCCTAGTATTTTCATTACATTTATATTGATATTTTTAATGTGTAATTGCTTAATGATATATGTGACATAAGATAATTTTATTGGAAATCATTGGAAAGTAATTATCATATGAGAAGATCAATTTCTACAATGCATTATTGTAGAAAATCGAACCAAAATGGGTGTGCAAAAAATCACTTTACTCTATTTCTCCGCCTCAGGCTTCCCCTCTTTTGGACTCGCTAGAATCGACCCAAGTATATCCTAGTCTATTGAAGTAGAATGCTTCTCCAGTTACAACTCAATTGGAAGCAAGCATATGTGGAGTCTCAGATTCCTATCTCTTCTCCTCTTCTGGAACCAACTATACCTTCAGAGTCCTCTCTCAGATAAACTCCATTAGCGAAATATGTAAGAAAAAACCCTTCGGTGGACCACCTCCTTAGGTGATGTGATTTTTACCATATTTTCTCCCCATTTCTGATTGTCATTTAGATGGTTCCAATCCTACTGATTTAGTTCCTTGTATCAATTTTGGGACAATATTTACTGGTATGCTTAAACATATATTTGGAATCTCTTCACCTCTTCCCCTTCCCCTCTTCTCCCTTGTTCCCTCCTCCCCATCCCCTCCATCTTATTTTGTCTTATCTTACCTCTCCCTTTGTTCCCCCCTATCCCACCTTCTATAACCCTACCAACCCCCCTCTGTCGCTTTACAATTTATGCTCTTTTGGGCATTCTACTCCACCCCTCTCTCAACTTCCTCTAACTTATCAACTTTAGATATTGGTGGGGGCTTGGGGTTTCTGGTAGAAACCTCCCATCCAAATTGTTCAACGGGATGAAAATATTTTCTCTCCAAGGCTCAGAGCCAAGCCTCTCTCAAATTTCAACTTTGAAAGAAATATTCAATTCAAAGGGTTCTTATAGCATCAATCCCTCTCTTTGTTGTAAACTTCATCTCCTTTCACTAAATTGAAAGGGTATTACCAACCCCATAATAAGACTAGAAATGAAAAGACTCATAGAACTACACTCTCCTTACATTTTTCTTCTCTAAGAAATGATGCAGGAAGGGAATAAGGCCATAAGCATAATTAAATATCTCCTTTTGGATTGGGATTTTTTGGAAGCATATGTAGTTGGAAGATTGAGAGGTATTATCTCTAGTTGGAATGTCCCTCAGATGTGAATCTCCTCTGCTTGGTCTATCAATTTGGGTTTATTTTTTGACCTCCATGCTTTTGAATTGGACATGTCATTTTTTTGTGTTATTCTACATGGTCCTTATATTGAGAGGAAGGAATTTTGGACCTCCTTTTCTTCTCTTCCTATTTTCAACTTTGGAAAGGTTCTTATAGGAAGGGATTTAAATTCCATGTTTGGAAACTCTAGATTCTAAGGTACCTCTGCCAAACCAGATCCTCTCTCAGATTTCCTCCCAAAATTCTTCCAAATTGGACAAATAACATATATGTTGCAACAAAAATTTCCAAACATTTGGACTATTTCATTATCTTAGATTCCCTTCTTGACATCAACCTCAAGATTAGATAGTGGACTTCGATTGGTGATGACTCAAATCATTCCCATGTTTTTCTAGAATTGGATCCCTTTCCTTTTAAACGTCCCAGTCCTTTCAAATGAAATCCCTCTCAACTCAAAGAACCCTCCCTTATAAATCTACTGAAATCAAATTGGTCGTACTTCTCCTCATACATAAAAGAATCCCCAATTATACAATTCCAACATAATCTCAGGTGATCAAGGGTATGATTATCGAGTGGGGGAAATTAGGGAGGTTGACTCTAAGGCCCTCTCTGGCATCAAATTGAATATTTAATCCATTTTTTATCTGTAAACCTCCTCAGAGGTGCCTAAGAACATCAAGGATAGAATTTACGAAATTGAAAAATCTAGAAGGAAGATCCTCTTAGACAGGGAGAAGGAATGGAAAATGAAAATTGTTCCCTTTGATGACAAGAAATTGATGATAATATAAAATTATTTCATTGGGTGATTAATCATAGAAAAGCTATCAAAAAAATCATGGGCATTAGAAACTCTAAGGGTTGCTTAGCTACCTCCTTCGTGGACATTGTTGCAAAGGGTTGCTCATAATTCAAAGTTATCTTCTACCATCAAAACACAACCATAATTGAACAGATTTTGGTTGTAGCAAGGATGTTCCCCAATCTCGTTGACGAAGAAGGAAATGATGCCATAATGGTTGAGGTCACAAGACAAGAACTTGAAAGAGTCCTACACAATTTTAATAAAGGAAAAAGCCATGTTTTAGATGGAATTTCGATTGATTTTGACCTTAACCACCTTGATTTCATTAGTGATGATCTCCTCTGAATCATTAAATACTCAAGGACCATTGGGAAGATATCTCCCCTTTCAACTCAAAATTTATTGTCCTCATCCCTAAAGCTAACTCTGCTGACTCTTTTGACTTATTCAGACCCATTTCACTTTACAATTCCATCTACAAAACCATGTCCAAGACCATTTATGTCAGAATAAAGGAGGTCCTTTTTGCAAACATTTCCCTTGAACAATTTGGTTTTCTATTAGATAGAAAAATCCATGATGATATTGGAATTATCCACAAAGGTATGCATTCCATTCATATAAAGTAACAAAAAGCCTTACTATTCAAAGTTGACTTCTTAAATGCCTTTGATAGGGTGAGTTGGTTATACCTCGGACTTTTGTTAACCCATCTAGGGTTTTGCCATTATTTTGTCTCCTGAGTCATGAACTATATTAGCACATACTCTTTCACCCTCGTGATCAATGGGGTGGCCTCCCCCTTCTTTCATGGTGAGAGAGGGCTATGACATGGTTATCCACTCTCCCTTCTCCTATTTTTATTGGTGGTAGAAGACTTAATTAGGCTCATTTTAGAAGTAATTCAAAGGGATAGGTTTAAGGGGATTATCATTACCCCCACTTATCTTTCACACACCTCCTTTTTATGGATGATGTCCTCATTTTTTCCAATGGTATATACATACACCTTCATGCTTTAAATAAAATCATGGATTTGTTCTATCAGGCCACAAGAATGCAAATAAATGCTAGGAATAATTCTATTATTTGGTGGGGATTTTCAGGAAGAGAGAAGAGCAATATTGAAACAATTTTTTCTTCCTTTGTTCTGAAATAAGGCATGGCATAACTTTATTTTAAAGCTTTTCAACTATTAAAAGTCAGGCTAGTCCTAGTTATTGGAAAATTTGAGAAAATAATTAAATTTGTGACCAACACATAGTTGTCAAGAGCAGTGAGTATAAGAACGTTCGTGTCTAAACAAAAAACTTGGATTTTAAGACTTATAAGTTTTAATAATAATTAATTCAACCAAGTAGAAATTATATTGCCCATTTTATTATTTGGAAAGTCTAATTATTAACCACATAATAATTATTAGTATATCCCATTACATATTTACTTTTCATAATTATTAGTATATCCCATTACATATTTACTTTTCATAATTGACTTACATCCTTCAAACATTTTTTTATTTCTTTCCATTTACCAAAATTACTTGTAATTCTAAATATGGACCTTATCCATTACTTCTCATCCCTTAATCATGCAAAAAAACCCTTACCTAAAAATGTGAAGTAGTTATTGTGATTTGAATTAAAATTATTATTACTATTATTATCTAAACACCTATTGATATCAATGATGATTGGACATACACATTTAATAAATCTATACATACACCTTCAGTGGATGGTAGCATCCCTTTTGTCTCCTTAATCCACTCTTATTAACACAATAATTAAAGTAAGAATAATAACATTTTTTATATTTTAAACAAATATGTTGATGAAATTTTTATGATATTATATCATCAAATATATTTTTCTATCAATATTTTGATATTCATAAAATGTTATAATTAAAAAAGGAAAAAAAGCTATAATAAAACAACCTATTATTCAAAAGTTAATTACAAGTTAATTTTTGTGTCAAGAGGTGCTATGGAAGTCAATATGGAAGAGATGTGAAGGTGTTAGATGTAATGTATTACACATTACATATGTCAAAAATAAAGATAACTAAAGACAATTAAATGTTCACTAAAAGAGGTTTGTAGAAGAGATGTGATTCCTGTATAGTGGATTTGTGCTTAAGATGGATACATTTTCATCTTAAATTATTAAAACTTTTTTGTTATGATATTTTTTGAGAACTGAACCATACTCATTTTTAATATAAAACTCACATACTCATTTTTAATATAAAACTCATACAAATATATTTTAATTTTAATAATGTTAATTTTATTTTTTTTATTAATCAAAACAAAAAAGATTATTTGCATCTCTAGAGCTACTGAAATTCTCCTAAACTATGTTGTAAATAAATATATAATTTAATATCATTTTAATAAATTAAAATAAATATTAAAAAAATTCTTAAAAACAAAACAAAATAACAATAATTTAGCATCATCCAAACTGGTAAGCAAATGTAAAAGTCATGGAAGTCTTATCCTGATCATTTTTATAGAGCAAACACTAAGTTTTACATCTGAAATCGAAATGAAAAGGAAGTCAACTAAAAGTCATGAAAGTCTTATCCCGATCATTGCGATAGGTCAAAACCTAACACATGAAAAGAGAATCCACTCAAAGTATTGAAAGTTTTATCCGGATCATTGCGATATAGCAAAACCTATCACATGCATGACTTTCATGTACTATGAAATGAAAATATGAAAGTCATAATAATATAGGATTTGCCTTACCATTTATTATATTTATTTATTTAGCTAGCCCTGGTTGTCTGCCTGCTCCATACAGACTCTACAGTCGATTCTCTTCATTATGGAGCTTTTTCAGTGACTTTCTTCCACGTAGGGCGAGATGAGATGTCTTTCCACCAGGCCTTCACATGTTTTCTCGACGATATCAGATCTCCCTTTCCGCAAACTGTGACCAGGTAGTGGGTAGTCGCCAGATGTTGCAGGTCGGCCAAGCTGAAGAAATCACCCGCCAAGTACTTGCTCTTTGACAACCTCTCCTCGTAAATATCCAACAATTTTCCCACCTTCTCCACATTCAGTTCCACTACTGCTTCGTCTGTGGTGCCTCCCTTCTTTGGGACGAACACGATTTGAGACAATATGGCCAAAGCAGGGGAATTGTAAGACTGTCCTTCTACCTCACACCACTGCTCAACCAGGGCTTCTTCCGACAGACTGTTTCCATACAGCTCAGTGCCCTGGCCCTTGTACTTTTTGGCCAAATATTTGAGGATGCCTCTCGATTCTGTTACTCATCACCAACTGTTTATCAGATCTCCCTCTGGAAACGAAATATAAACGTGAAAGAAACCTATGCTTAGATTATGGGGATGTGTAGAAATTTACCGAATAAGGTGAGATCCCCATCTTGGATAGTGGGCACAACTGCAAACGGCTGCAGCACAAGAAGAAAACGGCGGAGGGAAAATGTTGATTAAGAACAAAATAGTTTGTTTTTTTTTCGATTTAACTTTTAGAGTAGTTCTCAAGTATATATAACATCAAAACAATCACATGTTATTAAACCATTATAACATTAAAACAATCACATGTTACTAGGAATCTAAATAAATTTTTCTTACATTGAGAGCGAGATATCGGGGTTGCAGGTGATCACCAGCAGCGGGGTCTACGACGACCAACTCGTAATCAACTCGCTTCTCCTTCAAACAGCAAAGAACCGTTCTGGTGGTTATGGATCCGCTATAGCCGAGTACCTTGATCGTCGCCATGAAATAATATGATGCTCTCTGAAACAGCTGCTAAGGTATGCAAAATGGATTGATGGGTGGTTCACAGAAGAAAAGCGATCTTTTAAATAATGTCGGAGGCGAGAACGGTTCAACTGCAGCAGAAGAGATGTCGAGCACGTGGGATTTGAATATATATTCAAAATGGATTGATGGGTGGTTCACAGAAGAAAAGCGATCTTTCAAATAAAGCAGAAGAGATGTCGAGCACGTGGGATTTGAAAATATTTGAAAATATATCTATATTCGTAGTAGAAGTCCATTCCAAGCCTATGGATATATATTTATATTCGTAGTGGGGATGGCCCAGAAGTCCATTCCATTAATCCTAAACGTAATCGATATGTATGACCTTCTCTTTTATTTCAAAATATATGCGTACCGAGCACGCAATCAATTATTAATTCAAAAAATAATAGGCCACCCTACGTACCATAGAAAACTATGCTACCTCCAAAATTGGTGACTGGTGCAGTGACTACAATTTCTTCGTCCCCGCTTAAAAGAATTTTCTCAGTCGCAGGAGTTACCCAATTTGATTTCTCTCATGAAAAATTTAATGTGTATAATTTAATACATAAAAAAATTCCAAAATATACATTTTATAAAAATTAGTATATTATTATTATTAGTTTTTAAAATTTTAAAAATTGAATCGGGAGGCGTAAGGTAAGGAATCACGAGGCGAGGGGTGGGGGAAGGGTAGGAATTAGTAAAGTAGAGGGTTGCACGTCATAAACCCTAATTCGCTCAAATCTGTTTAATCGACACCTCTAGAGTTCATTTTCACATTCAATCTTGGAGCCCTAGCATTCTCAAGGTGATCAAGGAACCTTCGGTGTTGTTGTAGCTCCTAGAGACAACCTTTGGGTTGAAAGGAGACTAGTGCCTAGGACAACTTAATGAGTGCTTTAAGGATTTACTGATATTTTCTATTACACTTCAGTATTTAACATATTTGAGATGAAATTGATTCAAAACATTCCTTAAGAGGAGAAATACAAAGTTGGATGCCAAATATAACTCACAGAAGCATTAACATCTAGCTCTAATGGCCAACATCATATGCACATGCAATTTCATATGCCATTTGTAGTATATCGGATAAAATAATAAAGGAAGAAATAAAACCAATGCACATGGCTTAAAATTAAGAATATTTTTCATTGAAGTTTAGTGTGAAACATATGAGAAATATGTTTAAATGAAGTGCTAAGATACATGGAGCGCATTTTAAGGATAACAATTCATATCAATTATAGGCATCTTTAATCAACATTAGACCTAGATGAATCCATAAATCCATGAAAACATATCCAGAAGCGGCTATTACATGTATACTCAGAAGAAGAGTGAGAACATATGGAACAAACATAAGAAGGAATACATACTGCACATTTATATGAGCTAGAATCGCCAAAAACTTTCATTAATATTCCACAGAGCATACATACATTTCATTGACAACTTGTAGAGTTTCTCTCTTGGGAAACCAAAATTTTGAACCTCTCGTTTTGTATCATGAAATATTTTAATAGGGCCTCAGAGGGAGAGCCCATTACAAAATATTCTTTCTTGATTTTGGATTGAATCATCATAACAAAATATCAGCTTCCTCAGTGGCACAATTGTACTAACCGATTATAACTAACTGACATTTTTTCTTCTAAAATAAAATAGTTACATAAAATAGAGTTGGGTTAATGATCTAGAGCACAGGAGGATTGACAAACTATTCACACATTTTCCATAGTGTTGGAGCTGGTAGAGGAGCATGAAAGAATTGTTGATATGCAATTTTGAGATTCGATACCCCTGTATAGTTCAACCTAGGGTGGAACAAGGTATTTACCAACCGTAACAATTGAAGTTCCTTTCTGAGATAGTTAACCATTGTTTTACCTTTATGGGTGGTAGTCTTCTCGTGACAGGAATCTGCCTTGCTCTTGGCCTCCACTAACATATTATTATATTGTGTCCATGGGATTAGAATTCCCACAAGATCCCAGCACCTAAGAAACCCTACCCCAACTCTCTCATCAAACTCAACATTGAAAGTAGCTACATCTTTCAGTACCACCTCTACACATTCCTCAGCTTTGACTCTGGCATCCTCCTTCTAGACAAATTTAGAGATATCCATGATAACAGACACTCTATCCACAACATCTATTGGCCTCAACTCACTGAGTGGCCTTTCATTTACAAACTAAATGAACTTCTTTGCAATTTGGGAGTTCTTTTCACCATCTTCTTTAGCAACTAGTATGAAAAACTCATAATAATTGATTAAAATATTTTGTTCATCCATCAGAGTTATGTACTCCCAATTTCTTTTCATTTCCACTATGATTTCATCTCATAAAAGTTGCTTGGCCTGCAGGAGAGACATGTTTCCTTTCAGCATGCATTTTAGCTCATAAATTTCTTGGTTTGTTACCTATAGGTTCTTACTAATCAGGTCAACTTTTGTCCTGGCTATCTCAAGTTGTTTTTATTTTTGTGTTAGGTTTCTTTGGGCAGTGTCCAAATCCTTCTACACCTTCTTAAGCTCCCCTTCCGAAAGCTCGATTTTGGTGAGGGTCTTGGTGAGTTGTTCTATGGGATTTTAGGGGTTTTCAGGCACAAGCACTACACAAATGTGTGCGTCTATCCTCAACTAAAGTTTTGTTTCATATTTATTAAGGGCTACTATCTCATTGTTTCTTTTTATCAATTATTTTTCCAATATTTCTTTCTGTTCTTCCACTTATGCCAGTTTCTTAGATTTCACATGCTCACTAGCTGGCATCTTCAATTTTTGTCTTAAGTCTTGTATTTTTGCTTGTGAACTTTGGAGAAGGGCTTCGAATGTAGCTTTGTCTTCTGGATATACTCCCAACTTCACAATGAGCTCTTTGAAGCTCTCATTCTGCATGTGTAGAGATTTGGATTTAGCTCTCTCTTGTTTTAACCTTGTTGCAGCCTTCTCTAGCAGCTTCTCATCCTTGCTAACGGTCATTGCATTTCTATTCAGCTCACTGTACAACATGTCTCCCACTTTCCTATGGAAGTTGATCTTATATGGTAGAGGGACACTTGTCAAGTCTAATGAAATTCCTAGGGCCTTAAATTGAGAGCGTGAAGTTAGACTGTGCTAGTGGGTGTTGTAGTGAGAACTTCATTTGATTTCTCTCTAAGTCCAAAGCAGCCAGAAGTCTAGTCTGATATGGGACTGAATGAGATGCCATTTTTTTCTACATCTCTTCCCTTACCTTCTTGTTTATTTCTTCAATGAACTTTCCAATAGGCCATCTTGGCTCAGTAGTAGTTGCATTTCCTTTTGAACTTAAAATAATTACCTCTGAAGAGGATAAGGCAATAGTCTGTAATGGGTCTCCCAAAGTCACCTAGAAGCCTAGTTGATCTAGTCTTGTCTCTACTAACATGGCCGCAATTTATTCTTCCTCTATCTCTTGGGTCTTTTCCTTTCTACTAGGGTGTACATCCTCCATATTGACATTTCCATTTAGTCAATGGTCCTTGTATGTGCCTTTTGCTTCATTGTTGGAGTCTCGATCTCCATCTCTGTGTTAATAGGCCACGAAACAAAGTTAGCCTTCCATTCAATCTCAGGCCTATCCTCATGCCATAAGTTGAAGCCTTTATTCTCTCTCTTCTCTTGGAAATGACACATGAGAATCATAATTCCAAACATCCCTTAGATGAAAATTCATTTGTTTGAGTAAGTTTCCCTGTGGGATTGCCTGGAATTGCTAATAAAAGGTCCCGTAGACTTGCCTAACTTAAACATATATTCCTTCTTAGCAGGGACAAAGTGAACTTGGTCTACATTAAGGCTCTATCTGATGAATTCAAGAGTGAAAATCCTCATGGGCATAAACACAGGCAAGCGGTAAGGAGGAAGCTCACACCCATAGACCCTAATTTCTGTGAAATCCTCAAATAGGTACCAGTCCCCCACCCTGGTATCCTTGCTAAGTTGGAGGATTTCTTTTTGCTGAGGGAGAACTATGAGAGGGGAAACACCATGAATAATTTTATAGGAAATGGCCATATAGGAGGATATAAACTAGGAATAGCCATCAACATCTTGTCTCTTCCTAACAACAATGTCCCAGTCAAAAACAGACTTCCTTTGTTTGTTGGAAGCCACCAAACTAAGACCTAGACACTCGAACTCATCCACATGAGTGTACACAAACAAGAAGAACAATAAGGAATAATATTTGAAATAGGAGGTGGTGGGGAAATGGTGCAGCTGGAATCTTATGGCCTCAGTTAGATCATAATCCCCAAACAAATGATCAATTACGGATAGGATGAACTAAATAGACTATTCAAATAGGGTTATAGGGAAATTGTCAGCAATAGGTAGACAATGTAGGCCACGGGCCAAGACTAGTTGCAGAAAGGATTGTTGCTCATCATCTAGAAGGGTAGTGTAATGGTAGACCAATGTAGTTTCTATAAACTGTTGGGGTTCAGGGGAGCTTTGGTAAATCAGGGCTTTTTGAATTAGGATTTTGACCCTGATTGAGGAGACGAAATAGTTCTTCTTGTCTATGTAAGCGATTGTCAACCAAGAGAAAAACTCAGGGAAATAGTGTACTGAGGGTACAATTTGGTAGTACAGGTTTGAATCAGCCACCCGAAATGGGTCTTCTCCTCTGACGTGGTTACCATATAAGTTGAATCGAATGTCCGTGAGGATTTAGAGAGGGTTTCGATGCTGATCCCACAACATCTCATTGTTGAGGCTGGGCTTCCCCGAGAGCCCAAATTGACGCGATGGGTTGCGGTTATGGCCCGTCATCCTGACGAGGGCACGGAGGTTGTCCGATTTAGACCGGAGTACTTTCACTGGTTAGAGGACCAGGTCTTTTCGATACAGGATTTTCCTTATGCCGGAGTTGATTTTCGTGGAGATCCGGACATGGTTCTTCCACCGGGAGAACAATGGGATGACACAGGTACTTCATTTTTCACAAGTTTTTAAATTATCTACTTTTTTTTTGTTTTTTATATCGTCTCAAAACTGACAGTAATAATTTCCAAAATGCAGATGTAGGCCCACGCCATCCAGCCAATCTTCGGCCTTTCGAGAGGAGACTACCAGTTGCAGTGGCATCGGCCCCACGAGACGAGGCCACAGAGACCCTAGCTGAGTTGGAACAAGACCTAGAGCATCTTACGGCAGACATACCAGAGACTACTATATATGATATTCCTATCAGGCTTTAGCGCTATGTAGTCGCAGTCCCAGGACCTTTTAGGAGGTTCTTGTGTAGGGTGGCGCGTGTAGTGGTGTCGTATAGAGAGCATCACTAGTGATTGGATGGTCATTTTTGTAGACACATGTGACATTTTGGTTTTTTGTACTTATCATTTTTTCCAATCATAAGGTGTTTTTCAACCTATGATCGAATACGATGTATTTTTTGACACACTCCTATATATATATATATATCATTATTACCGGCTTATCTTGTTAAACATGTGTGATTAAATGTTATTAAATTTACATGTATGATTATCGCAAATGTCTGTTTAAAATTCGAGAAGCAATTGCATCTGCTAATGTATTTAAAGACCTTGGAATATGATGATATTCAATGTAATCAAATTCACGTTCCAAGAGACGCACTCTCAAAAATAACCTTAATAACATTGGATTTCTAATGGCATACACTCTATTAAGCTGTAATACAACGAGTTCAGAATCTAACCTCACTATCAAACTCCGAATCCCAAATGAAATAGATTCAGACAATAACTCAATCACTACACTGTACTCTGCAATGTTGTTTGTTGTTTGACTGAGGCTCACCCCATGCATATAAACTAACTCGTCAGAGGGTGAATAGATAACCCAAGCTGCGGAAGAGATATTCCGTGTACTACGACAAGCACCATCAGCAAATCCAATGTATGTTTGGAGAGGCATTGACATCTGCAAACATCAAGCGTAAAACCAAGATAAGCAGAATAACGACGAAAAACACACTTTCTAAGCTAAGCACACTGTCTAAACTAACAAACACACCAGCTAGAAAGAAAAACCTAACCTAATTAAAATCTCCATACCCAACATTTAAGCATAATACCTCTTTAGGTAAAGTCCATTTCTGGGTTTACCCAAAGAGTCCCTGTCAAAGTCTACCAGCTCATAGGCCCCTTTTTCTAGCTTTCGCTTGACAATGTAGGGCCCATGCCACATAGGAACGAATTTTCCAGCACCTAATTTATCGTTAGCTTGATCATATAATAGCACTAGGTCTCCTTCCGAAAAATTTCGAGGGGTCACATTTCGATCATACTGAGCTTTCATACGTTTTGCGTGAGTCTCAATTGCCAATGTAGCATCACGTCGAGTCTCATCTAATTGAGCTAAGTATAATAAACGCTTCTCCTCTTCGGAAGTAGCTGGAAGTAATTCGACGGCCATTTGAAGTGACGGGATTTCGCATTCAATGGGCAGCACAGCTTCCAAACCATAAACTAGTTGGAAAGGAGTGAACCCTGTTGATGTTTTCACTGAGGTTCGGTACGCACAAAGTGCGGAAAATAACATGTTGTGCCAATTCGACCGATGGATACCAATGATTCGTCGGATAATGATAACTAAAACTTTGTTGATGGACTCAACCAGAACATTCGCTTGTGGATAATAAGGAGTTGAGCTATTATGACGCAAACCAAGCTGGCCTGTAAGTTCTGTCATCATAACGATTTGAAAATGGCGCCCATGGTCAGTGATTATTGCTTGTGGGACACCAAACCTAGCAATAATGTGATTGAATACGAAAATTGCAGCTGTCTTGCCGTCTACCTCGAATGTAGGCATCGCCTTGGCCCACTTAGTAAAATAATCAACCGCAAGGATGATATACGCATGCCCCCCGGCCGAGTGAGGGTTACATGTAATAAAATCAATAGCCCATTTGGCAAAAGGATCAACGAAAATTATAGGGTGGAGAGGAGCAGGTGGAGCGCGCATCTTGCGATCAAACACTTGACAGTTGTGGCATTTCCGGACCGCAATAATACAGTCTTTAAACAAGGACGGCCAGAAGTAGCCAGTGCGCAATATCTTTTGGGTTGTGGCATACCCAGACATATGAACGCCACACGCTCCAGAGTGGCAGTCATTCAGAACCCTTTCAGCTTCCTCGTGAGTTAAGCAACGACGAAAAACCAAGTCTGCCCCACGGCGATAAAGAGTATCTCCAATAATTTTGTACTGTTGGGACTGGAATCGAATTTTCCGACGTTCCGACTTTGAAACTTCGGGCCGAAAGGATTGGGTCTGGAGATAGACGATTATATCCCCATACCATGGATCTAAAGTGTTGATGAGAAACAAAGATCCGTCTGCAATGGGTTCCTCTGCCACAGTTTTTGTGCCAGCACGCAGGAAGTCACACATTAACTCTGCAAAAACTAAGGATTTCTTAGACTTAGATTTCTCAAACTCCAAGTTGAACTCTTGCAGGATAACGATCCATTTAGAGTACTTTCCCCCTAGAAATTGTTTAGTCAAAATGTAGATCATAGGGTTGCAATCCGAAATGACTGTAGTTTTACAGAGTAGAATGTAGTGACGAAAACGTTGGACATCTTGGACGGCTGCCAATGCCAATTTCTCCACATGTGAATATTTGAGCTCAGTTTGGTTTAAAGTCCGACTAAGGTAATATATCACATGTTCCGTTCCAAATTCGTCTTCCTGAACTAAGACCATTCCAATGGTGGAATGAGCGGCGGCGAGGTACAAAAAGTAATCCTGGTTGTAGTTGGGAGGATGCAGCAACAGTGCATGGGTCAACGCGTGCTTAAGTGCATCAAAAGATTTCTGAGCTATCTCATCCCAAGAGAATTGAGCATTCTGTTTCAGCAACCGGGTAAAACCCTTTGTAATCTCGGCGTAGTTAGGAATGAATCGACGTAAAAAGTTTGCTTTCCCCTGCAAAATTTGGAGTTGGCGAAGACTCGAAGGAGGAGGCAATTTGATGATAGCTTCTACCTTCGAGGGATCGACACGGATGTCGGCTTTTGAAACTACAAATCCCAGCAATCGTCCCACTTCTATACAGAAGACACATTTGTGTGGGTTCAAACGAATACGATAATGCCTACACCTCATGAAGATTGCTCATAAATGGACAAGGTGATCAGCTCGATGTAATGAATGAGCGGGCAAATCATCGAGATACGGTTGCACAATGTGTTTGATGTCATGAAACGCATAAGGCATCGCCCTTTGGAAAGTGGTTCCAGCATTCTTAAGTCCAAAAGGTAATTTGCAATAAGCAAATGTCCCCCATGGACAAATGAAAGCCGTTTTTGGTTGATCGGCAGGTAGAATATTGATTTGATTGTAACTGGAAAAACTGTCCATAAAGGAAAATATTTCACTGTCAGCACAATCGTCAATTATTTGATCGATATAGGGTGTTGGGTAGTTGTCCTTGGGACAAGCTCGATTGATATCCCTATAGTCGATGCATATTCTTATTGTTACCTATTTTTTTTTAACCAAAACAATATTCGATACCCAATCCATTAACGGGATCGGATAAATGAAACCTGCTTTCAACAGCTTTTTAACTTCTGCTTTAATTGCAGCCGCTTTTCTTGGGTGAATCTGACGCAAACGTTGTCGGACGGGTTTAGCGTCCAGGTAAGCCTTAATCTCATGGACAACAATCGCGGGATCAATTCCTGGCATTTCCTCATAGGACCAGGCAAACACGTCACGGAATTCTTGAAATAGGGCCTTGTATGTCTGAATTTCGTCATCTGAACACGAGGCACCTATATGAATGTGCTCGAGAATTACGGGCTTGACTGAAATGTCAATGGGAATAGTGCGAGAAATGTTTCCCAAATTCATCTCTGAATCAGGATGTTTCATTGGACTCTGAGCTTCTTTGACATATTCAACTGTAAAGATTGATGAGAAATCATTTTCAAAACGATCATCCTCAGGTAAAAACGAAGATCTGTGATGAAGATCTTCCCATGGTAAATCGTCTACACACAGGACTTCACAAAGTTGTTCGTCAGATGACACAACTTCGGGAAACGTTATTAACTCCGAGGTTGACGTGAAAAGTGATTCCTCACGGACCACATTCATTTGGTCGATTTTGGTTGAACTCGGGTCGGTAAAAGACTGCACGGCTTCATAGGCAATTTCATATGGACTCAAAGGCATTGCATCACCAAATGAGTCTATCTCAGATTCAGAAGGAACGATCCAAGGATCGTCATAAACAATGGTGTCTGAAGTAATCATATGAATAGATGCAAATGAAGACAAGGCATTGATTGGAGGAAAAGGAAAAGTTCCCAGTAAACCAGCATCTTTAACTAATCCTACTCCAACATCCTTATAAGGGATAGTCGTTTTACCGACATGCTGGATACTCTCTGAAGAGGCTGGGTCGGATGAAAAGTAAGCCAGCTGGTCTATTGTTATGATCTTGCCATTATGTGGAAACTTTATTACTCTGAAGACCAATGAAATGACCGCTGTCATAGCGTAAGACCAACTTTGACCCAAGAGAAGGTTGTAGTCTTGAGGGGCATCAACCACCTCCACATCTAGACTAACGGTTTTTCCTTCAACCCCTATAGGCAAATCCTGTAGAATGCGAAACGGATGGAACCCATGGCCATCAAAGGCCTTAAGAATTGTCAAGGATTGATTTAGTGAAGGAGAACCAAGCGATCTCTGGCACTGTATCGACATAATACACGTGGAAGCTCCCTCATCAATTACAGTCCAATGAATAGGCCTGTTTTTGACTATCATTGGGATCTGGAAAGCCATTTGATGAGGTAAACGCGGTGTACTATTTTCTAGATCAAAGATTATTAGGTTCGGGTCCTGAACATCAACAACTCCGATAACCGACAAAAGTAATTTGCGTTGTGCTGGGCATGATTGCAGCACTTCCAAAGCCGACATTGTTGAGGCTAAAACAGCTAAATCCTCAACAATGTTGTAATTCTGGGCCGCTCTCACATGTGGATTGAAAGTAGACCTTCGAAGTACACCCTTGGCGGGCAGTTTGATCACTAAGTCCGGGTTAGGTTTCTCGATCTGTAGTGGATCGGAACCGGGAGCTGAGGTTGATGGATTAGAATGAGAAGATTCTGCTTCTTTGCCATCAACAAGACTTTTACTACCATAATCTTGCGATCGAGTCGCAATCCTTACATGAGACATCATCAAAATGGGTTCTTCACTGGCACTCGAGGAAGAACCTATCATCTTACTCTCTTGCTTTGGAAATGGATCTTTCAAAACAGCAGGAGTTGGGGAACCCTTGACGATTTTCACAACCTCGGCTCGATGAGGGCAATCTCTTGTAAAATGATCCTCTTCACAAATAAGACAAGGATATCGAGGTTTGCGCTTTTCATCATTGGTTTCCGACTTTTCTGTTTTCTCCTTTGGAGTTTTGTCTACTTTATTCTTCTTCTTACTTTTCTTTTTCCCACCGGATTTTGATTTAGCCGTAGATGACTCTACAGCGTGAATATCAGCGGAAAATTCAGCAAAAGATTCTCCTGTCGGGGAGTCTGGCAAGGTTATAATAGGAGAAAAATTCTTTGAGGATTTCTTCTTGCTTTTAGTATTCATTGTACCAATCATGCCATCAGCGGCATGAGACCCCGAAGGAGCAGCAACGATTTTATTTGACTTAGGAAGATCTGGGATCTTTTCGTGTAACGTACCTGACTGAGTGTAAACTAAGTCAAGGTACTGCGCTTGAGCAATCACGTGCTCCTTAGTAACTACTCTGGCCTTAGCTACGTCTTCAGTAATCTTCGGTAATAATGATTTAACAAACCATTCAGCTAAGATTTGGTCCGGGATAAAAACTTTCACTAACCGCCTTCGACGTCTCCATTCATGAATATGATTGGAAATATAAGTGGACGTCGATTGTTTTAATGAAGTTAGTAACTCCGTGCCATTATCATATCTGACCGGCAACTGAAAATGAGTTAAGAACGAGGTAGCTAACTGGCTAAAATTATAAAAAGAGGCTCGTGGTAACTCAATGTACCACTTGGCCGCGAGACCAATGAGAGTACGCTAGAAAAGACTTAAGCGGATCGAATCATCCGAGATGGAAAAAGAGGCACACCAGAGGTCGTAAGTCATCACATGATTCGACGGGTCCTCTCCAGACTTACCTTCGAACTTGGGTATGTCACTGGGCAACTTATTTGGCATTGGCGGCCAAAGCGGAAGATAATTTATTAGATTGTTCGTTAGGTGCGACAAGTCTGGTAAATCCAAAGTTGCGATAAACGGTAATTGCCTATTAGGATCCCTAAAGCTCTGGGTCACAAGACCAGTCCCAGGAGGAGGATATCCGGGATAACTGGGAATAGGAATCGCATTCGGGATATTGTATCCTCCCAGAAAACCAGGATTAACCGGACCGTACTGGGGTTGTTGTGGTTGTTGATAAGTGTACCCAGGATACGATTGATACTAGTAAACTGGCTATTGGACAGCAGGCCCGTATTGGTACTGTCCCTGGTACGGTTGATAAGCGAATTGTGGTTGACTAGTGACAACCGTACTTAAACTAGGTTGTCCTACAGGCATTTGAACCGTAGTTTGAATCGTGGATCTAGACAATGGTAAAGATGTCTGAGGAGTAGTTACAGAGACAGTAGAAACCGGAGCTGTCGATACTCCAGAAGTAAGTGTGGTAGACTAAACAGATGTTGCGGTAGTTGCAGCAGTCATTTGAGATGGAGTACTAGGGGCAATAGGCCCAGACTGAGAAACTACCGAAGGTACAGAAGTTTGAACATTAGACTAGACTGGTTGCTGGGGTGAACCAGAAACTAAGGGTTGTCCAGCTTGAGATGACAACTGTACACTTGGCTGCAATACCTGTTGAACTTGCGATGGATCCCACACTATGTTCATTCCGGGGTATTGACCCATGACAGGTTGAGGATATTGAGATCCATAACCGGATTGAGGGTAGGATTGATAATTGAAAGGTACATTTCCCGTACCTTAAATATAATATTGACCTTGGGGTGGTTGATAACCTTGACTCGAGTACTGACCTTGGGGTAGATACCCTTGAGGTAAGTACTGATACTGGGGTTGACCTTGAGGTATAAACTGATACTGAGGTTGACCTTGGGGTACATATTGAGGCTGGGGTTGACCTTGAGGAATGTATTGCACCACGGGTACATATTGTCGTTGAGGTTGCCCCCCAGACGCAATTTGTGTACCTTGAGGTTGCCCCCCAGGCGTTAATTGAGGCTGCCCCCCAGGCAGTAACTGGCCACCTTGAGGTTGAGAACTGGGAATTGAACCTGACATCATGTAAATGTCTCCTACACCCAACGATTTATTACCATTGTTTCCAGTTAATAACCCATGTTCAATGGGTTGAGGAGATGCTCCCGTAAAAGTACCAGAAAGTGACTGATACCCAGAGGGAACAGAAGGACCACCATACAAGAAAGATTTAGGAGATTGAGTAAACATGGACGACTGACCAAACATATTTACAGGAGTATAAATACCTCCGGGTGGATAAGGAGTACGAGGTGGAGAAAAACTTGACCCTGAGTTGTCCAAATAATTAGTTAACGAAAGATAACAAGTAGTACTTCTAGGTGGACTGTAAAAAATGGATTCATGCTCCCTTAGATCAATAGTGGGTTGATCTTCAAGGATAGGGACGCCTATTTCTTCTTCTGGAGCAAGTTCTTCAATAGCTATCAAACCAGAAGGAAGATTTTCAGTGATGACTCTTTCTACCCTAGGTGAATCAGGAGCACTAGAAGTTGGAGTAACAGGTTCAGATATCTTAGGTTCTTCGCCTATATCACTAGTAGCTGAAAAACTACCGGCAAGCTCGGAAACTACAATAGCTTCTGGATTATAACCTGTTTCTAGACTTTGGTAATCAGGATGAACTACCAACGAAGACTCTCCTTCTTCAGGTGAACCTACTTTACTGTCGCTAGGAGTTACAAGGACTTTCAAACCTTCGTAATGACTCGGGACGTCTTCAGGAGGTTGGCCCTGAAGTCTACGGGACTTCCTCAACAAATCGGCCACGGTTACAATCTCAGGTGACTGGCCCCGAAGTCTATGGGACTGTCTCGGTAATTCAGCCACAGTTAAAAACTTTTAACTACTGCACACGCAAACAAAGTAAAATCTCAAAGAAAATCGCCTAAAGTCTCTAAAGAATGAAACAAATTCGAATCACACGCCTAAAGAATCTAGGGCGTCAAACCATACACAAACAGTAGCCTTCCGAACATAAAACACTAGTTGGTGATGAAGCCCAACATCGTCGAATTCAGTACAGAAGTGGCGGGTGGAACAGTTATCCCGGCAACCTGCTTAATGAATAGACTGGCACAAGTTCCTCCACTTTAACCGTCTCGAGTGAAGTGAACCCCCCGGAAAATCCAAGTGAGTCTAGCCGACGTCTGCTCCAGGTACAGTGGGATCTTCCCTCCACCGTCACCTTGGGTAGAACCCTAAAGATAATGGTCACTAAGGTCACCAACAGTAACAAATACACTTGGGGGAACAGTCTACGATCCGATAGCACGCAAGGGCAGAGTATCAAGCTCAATCCCCTTGCCGGCTCCTTAACAATAATCCAAGGTTTACCGACAAGTGACCCCAGGCTCCTCGACAATAATGCGAGGTTTACCGTTTGTAGTACGTGCGTATCTGGCGTCGTTCCCAATGAAGGAGGATTGATCCCCTCGTTGGTTCAGACACGATATCGTGCTTCTCCTTTAAGAGGAGCTTTCCCAGAGCATAAATGAAACAGTTGGATTTATCCTACCACAAGATGAGCTACTTGTTTGGTTTTGCTGTCTTGGAGAGTTAATTATTCTCCTACTCCAAGACACTAGCCTGATCTATATTGGTGTTTCAGAGCCCTAGTAAATAAAAAGTTACTAAGTTAATTTTAATTTAAGTGTTAATTTTTATGGCTTTTCTTTAGGACAAAAGGTAGTGGAGATGAAACTGATGGTGTGTAGAATCGACTCAAATCCACTAAAAAAGATGCACCTAGGATGATTTATACTATTTTTCTTTTTTCAATGAATTCCCTAGCTAAGAGAGTTGGAGAATGCAAAATTGATATAAAGACAACTTTCTTGGCAATGAAAATCAAAGAAACGATCTCTTTATCTTTTCCAAAGCATACAACACATGACCACTAATTATTTCACGAAAATTCCTTTCTTTTTTCAAAG
The DNA here is from genome assembly GCA_031772625.1 of Pinus tabuliformis. Lineage (NCBI taxonomy): Eukaryota > Viridiplantae > Streptophyta > Pinopsida > Pinales > Pinaceae > Pinus > Pinus tabuliformis. The sequence goes on along the minus strand of CM062820.1, from coordinate 443,792,587 downwards.
ACTTCAAACGCTACTAAAACAAACTTTTCTTCAAAAGAGAATTTTGTATTTTTTCCTATATTAATAAAGCATGTAAAACTACTTAATAAAAATCAAATTTAAAAATCTATGAAAATCAAATCAATTTTACCTAAAAGCAAATCTAAGAGAAATTTACCTAAAAGCAAATCTAATGAGTAAAAGCCTACAAAATATAATTCCAGGATGTTTTACTCAGTTACAATTCAACCAAGGACTAGTTCATGCAGAATCATGAACCAGTCAAAAACAAAAATGAAAAGCTTTTGTTCTTTTTCTTAAGAATGAAATTCACAACTTTAACCAACAAGCTTTCTCGAAATTCCGCAAAGAGACAACACAAAGGTAGGTTTCTCACACAGGTGGATTTTATGAAAGGTCCGACTTCTAAGAAGACTCAAAAGACCAAGGAGATCCAAGGTTTTACAACTTCTAAAGCCAAAGTCACTAAAGGACCAATGCAAAAATCAAACCCTAGGGCTAGAACTTCTATGAATTTCACTAAAACCCTTGATACTAATGAAACAAGCTTAGATGAAGACTTCTGATAGGTAACCAGTGGATTTGGGCAGCAAAAACAAATTATAAACAAAATCTAAGAAGCAAAAAAGGAAAAATTGAAATTTTCTCAACTTTTGACAGGGTACGCAGGCAGCCTGTTTGCACAGGTGCGGGTACGCTCTGTGTACAAAGATGCAGTGCGTGCAATCACGCACTGTGCTTAACGCAGAGGCTGTGTACTTCTAGCAAAACCAAGAAAAGTAAAATCTAACTTAACCCTAAGCTATTCCACCCAAATTCACAGTCAAACAGTCAAAAACCAGAAAGAAATCGACTTTTCTCAAATCAAAGTATCAATCAAAAGAGAAATCAATCAAATCCATGGATTCCCCAGCGGAGTCGCCATTTTGTCATGTGGAAAGAGTCAATTTTGTGGACAAAACCGACCTCCCTAGAAGCTAAGGCTTTTTAGTGACAAACAAGACAATTAAGAACTATCTTTCCCTAAATATGCATTTAGAATACAAGCAATCAGGTGTTTATAACATACCTTTAGTCCAACGCTTTATAGCAGTCCAGTCTCTCCGATCCAGATGAGCTCCTCCTTCACTTCGAAACCTGCATTCACTAAAAAGCAAACAATTACATAACACCTGAATAACTCATAAAATAAAACATATTCATCATAAAGACCAAGGAGTATATGAAACAAATTATGTATAACAACTTGTTGAGAAAAATGAACTTAATTGTATTAAGTGGAAACAAAAGAAACCATTACAACCAGTGCCTTGGTGTTGTGCAGGTCCCTCCCAGGGTCCAACAAGAGTTCTCCTTTACTCTGATCAGCTCACCCACTTCCAAATGAAGCTAAGAAAGGATGGGAATCTCTCCTCTCAATCTCTATAAGGGAGTCCTAATTTCAGCAGCATCTACCCTTAGGAATGTTCAGCTTTCAACCTATCCTCCCTCTGGCCCAATGCCTGTATTTATAGTGCTTTGGAGGAAGTTAATCAGGTCCACCATCAATGGGATAAGCCCCTCTTTGAATGGGATAGATTCCCTCTTGATGGGATAAGTTCCTCTTTCATAGGGATACATGAACCACCTGGAGGCGCTCAATACACGTCAAACCAACTTCTAGAATGCTCCAGAATCGACCACAAGTAACTTTTTTGAAGTAAAACTCACACCTTTTGACCTTTACAGGGGTACGCACCCACCCCTTTACAGACAGAGCGTACAAGTACGCAGGTATTGTGAACGTGGGGTGCGTACACGCAGGTAAGGTTAAGAGAAACTGCGTAACCAGAGTTAATTGACTTTTAAGGACTTTCTCTCTTTCTTGAAGTTTGACATGAAGAGCAGAGGTATAAGACTTGCCAAGGAGGATAGTATGATAGTTGATGAAGCCATACTAACTGCAAATAGTCATGGTGACAAATTTTAGTGTAACACTAGGTTTAGGTAGATTACCAAAATTCCCTACGAAAGGTAGTAAGAGTGTTAAAATAATATCATGGTACGGTGGTTTCATTACCTCTTTTAACTGGATTTGTCTATATCTCATGATAAGAATGCTTCCTCCAAGAGAAGCGATGGAGAAAAACTCATAGCCAGCAAGGAAGGGATCCTTGTAATAAGCAACAACATAATCATTTAATCTCAATTTAGGAAGGCGAATCCATAAAAATAGTGATACTGATGGGATTTTGCTCCTACTATCTTGAGATGCCAAAGATAATGTAACAACCCGTGGATTTTGGCCGATATTTTTTAATCAACATCCGCATAGTATCCCAAATTAGGTGTGATAATTAATGACGGAAGAGAATCCCAACTTTTGAAATATGTAAACAAAGAAATAAGAATTTTGTTTTAGTTTATTGTGCTTTCCTTTGTTTCTCATCGTTTTGGTTTGTTGTTGCTAGTTGCAGATTTATGGCATCGCTACGCTATGGCTCAACAATAAATGAATAGACGGAGACAAGAGATGGAATCGCTACAGCTTAGTGATAAATAAATAGATGGAGACAAAACGTTACAAGTTTGTGCATAGTCCAATGAAACTCAGTTTGTTTTTTATTATTGGCCCCAAGTGAAACAATGAACCTGGGAAATTTTAGATTTAATTATTTTTGCAGGTTTTATCATCTAATTGCTTGCTGTAGGTTTTAGTATGGCCAGAAAACGCAATTAATTGCAAGAGAGACACAGTTTCAACTAAAAATGATTTGCAAATTAGCAATAAAATCAATTAGGCAAAACATGAATTTATTTATTCCTGAAATTAGTCTAAATCATCCCTATTTTCTGATCTTCGCGATTGCACTAAGCGCGGAGGAGAGCATACTTATTCTAGGTAGAAGCAAAGCTGAAAATGAAAGCAAACATTGAAAATGAAAGCCTAGCTACTCTATACTAATTAGAATTTACAAATTAGTTACGTGTAGTTAAACTTCCAATGAAGCCACTCACTTAGAAGTAACAACAATATATTTAGTAGCAATTTTTTAAATAATGGATGAAAATATTCGAGAGTGAATGAGTCTAGTTGTTGTAACTACAAATCAACTAAAAAATAAAAAGATGAATCTAATCTAGTACTTACCTGGAACCATTGTTCGATAAAGCTTTGATAGGCACAGTTTCTCTCACTTAGATCATGTTGTAACTCCTATTGTTCTTCCTCGATCTCCTGTGTGAATGATTGTTCGCCATCAGATATGCAGGATTCTTCAGATGTTGATTCTTCATTTCTTTCTTGGGGAGTAGTTGAACCTTTAATTCTTGTCAAGATCTCCTCTTCCAAGGAAGAAGAGATCTCGATTTCTGCTAGGATCTGAGTGAGTAGTTCCAAGCTGAAAATCATTGTTAAACCATGTTGAAAAAGGAATTCTTACATACTAAAAACAGAGTGCTAATAATTTTCTGAGCTTTTAATCCTTTTACAAGGTTTTAGTTCACAAAAACTCTTCCAAATCAGCACACTAAAAATTGAATTTATTCAAAACAAAGACCAAAGATATAATCTTGAATTCAATACTCAATTAAACCCTCTTACAAGGACTGCTCATTAATTTAGTAATTGAATTCTTCAATTACAACCATGAACCATGAATTCATCAAATACTCTTCACAGTTGCGAAAATCAAACACACTTGCAGAAATTGAAATTCACACTTACATAAATGTAAACACACCCTACATGCCCTGATCCATAAGAGGTCGAGCCTGTTACGGTATCTCGAATGAGATGTGTAGGCTGTTCCCCACGTCTTACTGCCTTAACACCTTGGAGTTAGGAACATGTCTAAACACACTTGCATGAAAAATTAAACAAAACTTCAATCCATCATGCCTCCCCGACAACGGCGCCAAAATGTTGGATGAAAATACTATCGTTTAATTCCGTTGTAGTACTTTCCCAACTATTTAATCTGTCAATCCGAGGTTCGTAGGCTTATGAGGCACATGCACTATATATGCAGGACCGAAGTGGAACTAATTTAATCTAAATTACTGAAATCGAATTAATCTAGGAAGGCATTAAAATACTAACTAGGAAAGCAGGAAATTGTATAAGGGGAAAGCAATACAACATGTGAAGAATTGAATGACAAACAACATATGTGAGCTCACAACAATAAAACTATCTCAAATTATATTACAAGAATCAAATTACAAATCATGAAAGCATAACAATAAAAGATGAAAAACTAAGAATTCCCTTCTCATAATTACAAAACTGTTTCTTAAAGCTAATCTCCGTTCTTTCCATTATTCATTTTTATCAAAATGAAGAGAGAACACTCTCTTATATACATGAGGAAGATAACCATCTCATAATTACATATCCAATATTCTCTCAAGCACTGTCAAGTAATTTCCCATTATTACAAGATATGATCCCTTTGAATCCTCCACAAATCTCTCAAGCATCTTCAACTAATTTCCCATTATTACAAAATATGATCCCTTTGAATCCTCCACAAATCTCTCACATATCTTGGATAATATATGCTAACCAAATCCTCCGTGATTTTCTCCTTAGGAATAGGCTTGCATAATTATCTCCTTAATATGGTGGAGGAGATATGGATAAGATATGCCAACCAAATCCTCCATGATTTTCTCCTTAGGAATAGGCTTGCATAGTTATCTCCTTAATATGGTGGAGGAGATATTTGAGAAGTCTCTTGGAATTGATTCTTCACATATTTCCTACACATCACAAAACTCACATATTCTTGAGATATATATAAAAATATGTATATTTTCTAATATTTAATCATAAATTCACTTGTAATACAAAAATGAATAAAATGGAAAATAAGAAGGTGAAACCCAAATGTATTTATGAAAATGATATGATAAAAGGTTAATGGGATGATGAAATGTAAGGAATAGTTAAGAAAAGGTGGATGAAAATATGACATTTCTGAGTCCCAACAATACAAATGAAAATACCTCCTTTCTATATATAGTAGTCTAAGGGGTCATAATATAATCAGAACCAACATAACAATAATAATGTAAGGGCACAATAATAACAATAGTGGGCTTCTATGGGGTACAGTAATAACAATATTGGTACTACATGGACACAACAATATAATAAGGGGGTTGCAATAATAAGAAAAATGGGTTGCAATTGTAGTATAGGGACCTAACATGCCCCTCTCCTTCAAAAAGTGTTGTCCTCGATGCTTGAGTAGTTTTGGATGCTTCTATATAAAATGATCATCCTTCCATGTGGAATCTTCAGTAGGTAAGTTCTTCCACTTGATGAGATACTCTGAAATTGATCGATTTCTTAGTTGTCGATTCCTCAATTTTGTGACTGCTTTAGGCTCCAATATGATTTTTCCTTCCTTGTCAAGTTCCGGAAATATTGTTTGAACTGGGATCTTCTGCAACTTTTGAATGAGTTCCCACCCTGCTTCGTCATTATTCCATTCATCCCTTGCTTCATTTATCAAATTTGGTTGGTAATTATACCAACCTCTAGCATTTTGGCAACCATACATTTAATTTCACTCTTTTGGGAATATGGATATATGTAAGCCTTGATGTTTGGAGGATCACTTCCTAGAATCAAATGAATAGCATGATCATGATCAAAAATAGGTAGGAAGCCTTTGGGAGTCTCAAATACCTTAGAATGATTGTTCAAGACTTTTTGGAGATCTGGAGGAATAGATGATTTCAATGTGGGAACCTCTAGCGAACATAATTATGCAATTACGCCTCTTTACTTTTTCTTTAGAAGCTTTGCCATTCCATTAGAGCTGATTATCTTTCCTAGTTTCCCTGTGATACCCCTTAATTCAACTTAATTTCCTTCCGAACAAAATTTCATGAAAAGTTCTTGAAAATTGAAAGTTATTGTACCCAGGGATTGTAGCCATTGGACTCCTAGTACAAAATCAGCACCACCCATTGAAATGGAAAGCATTGGGCTATTCAATACATATTCTCCCATGGATAGCTTGATATTATGCACTTTCCAGAGCAATTTATGGTTCCTCCACTTGCAACCATCACTTGACACTATGGTGCTGGATATAGAAAGCAATTCAATTCCTTGGCTATCTTACAATGAATAAAATTATGGGTACTACCCGAATCATTCAACACTATTACCTTTTTCTTCTTGATATGTCCTTCTATCTTCATAGTTTGAGGAGTGGCAATTCCGGCCAATGCATTAGAAGATATGGTCAGATTCATTTCTTCTTTCTCTGGGGTTGGTTCATGGTGTATGTCCTCTTCTTTTGATGTCTCTTGATCCTTTTCTTCCTCCTCTTCACAATCTATGTAAAATAATTTCTTCTCAGCACACTTATGACCTTCAGTGTATTTGCTATTACAATTGTAACAAAGCCTTTTTTCTCCTTTTTCTTCCAATTGTTGTGGTGTAAACCTTGTAGGTTGTGGAAGGGTATGAGCAAAAACACTTCCATATTTATAGTTGTGAGTTGTGGGATTCCTTGTTTCCATAATTCTACTTTCAATTTTTCTTGCCAACCTAAATGCCTTGTCCAATGAATCAGGTTCCCAAAGACGAACCTCATGTTGAATGTTATCCTTTAAAGTCCCTATGAAGACATCAATCCTTTTCTTATCTGGAATAAAATTTACCCTTATATTCAATTTTTGGAAGTCCTCAATGTGCTCTGCCATTGAACCCTTTTGTTTGAGATTTATCAATTGGCTAAAGAAGGTGCTTCTGTTTGTATCCTCATAATGTGTTATCATTTAAATTGACCACGTGACAAGTGGTTTACGAGAAAAAATCCCTTCATACCATAAAAATTGATGTGGTTCCAAATATAAAGATGCAATACGTACCTTTTGTAACAGTTGCACCTCATGTAGATCGAAATATTTCTCCTTTTGTAGTATCCATGTTACGAGATCCTTGCCATCAAAATTCCTCATATCTATATTTGGAATATGCTAGATCTTCAATCCAATGTTAGATTCTATTAAATCATGATTAACATTAATTTTTTTCGTATCATGAGTTTCCTCTACTACCTTTTCGCCATTAGGAGGCCTTTCTTGTAGCAGTTTTATCCCACCTTCCTTCTAACCTTCCACGTCTTTCTTCAAATCTTCCATGCCTTTCTTCCAATATTCTTTCATACCATCAATATCAACTTCCATGGCATAGATAAAACTATTTATCTTAGCATCGCTCGTATTCTTCAAATCATCCATCAAATTTTGATGAGTAGGTGTTTCTATTTTCTTGATTCGAGTCATTATTTTTCTTACTTTCAAGATCTCGATCTTCAATATGTTGTATCTCTAAAAGTTTAGATCTCCAAGGTATGTAATGGCGACCTGCAGTATCCCTCTGCATCCTCCTTCCAATGCCACAAGTCTGATCGAAATTGGATTCTCTAAGAAAAATTTATGCCCAATCTCCCAAGATGACCTGATTATATACTTTTTTCAGTAGTGAAAACTTGTACAAATTGCCACGTGTCACTGCTTTGACCTTTGGACCTGCAAACGATACATAGAGAAGTATTTTCTGTCCCTTTTCTACAACTTCTTACGCAATTTCAATCTGATGCTCAGAGAGAAAGTTATGATGATTTTCCCAAGGTCACCTATTTGGGATGTAATTCGGTATCCTGCAAAAACCCTAAATGTCTTTGACAATATCTCTGAAAATATAGAGCAACAAGATCTAAAATTTAGGGCGATCTTCCCTAAGTTTTTGGATCAAATGGGTTTTAATTTTAGAGTTTGAAACTTTGTAGAAAAACAATTGTAGTGAAAATTCCATGATGAACTGTTTGAGATGGAATTCTAGAGCTTGTAAAAACCCTAACTTCGTTATATCATATCTCCAGAAATGTAGCGAGATGAGATGTGAAATTCGAACTTGAGGTTCCTTGTGATTTCATCTCAAATGGGTGTTTGTTTTAGCTTCTGAAATGTTGCAGAAAAAACATTATAGCAAAAATTCCATGATGACCTGTTTGGAGCAGCAAAACCCTAGAATCCAAAGCTCTCTTACCAAATGTTATGAAACTAGCTCACAAAATGATAGAAAAGAGAGATAAACACCTTAGAATTCAGCCTCTTCGAGGGGGCAACCTCCTTTACATTACACAAATGAACAATTCTTGGATGATACAAATGACAAGACCTCCTTTCTATATATAGGAGTCTAAGGGGTCATAATATAATCAGAGCCGACATAATAATAATAATGTAAGGGCACAACAATAACAATAGCGGGCTTCCATGGGGTACAATAATAACATTATTTCTACTACATGGAAACAACAATATAATGAGGGGGTTGCACTATTAACAATAAGGGGTTACAATAGTAGTATAGGGACCTAACAAACTTTGGGGTTGGATGATAGTCTAATACTAACTGAATTAATCTCTCCTAAAACCTTGACATTTGTTCTATCTAATTTTACAATATGAACTGCTGATTTTTGGGGTGTGATATTTAATTTTTCACAAATTGAGTATGCCATTATATTCGAAGATGCCCTAGAATCTATCAAGGAATTATGTACATTCCTATTGTAAATTTCGTAAGTCAAGAGAAAAGGAGGAGTATGAGAATTAGATATATCACCGATCAAAATTGCATCAGATGCATTAACTTTATTGAAAGAATCATTAGTGGTTTTTCCCATTGCATTAGCAGCTTTGGCTACAACAGGTGCATGAAGAGGAGAAGTAGTAACTGCATTCAACTCTTTCAATAAAAATGTCCGATGTTGTTTCAGTTTGCTAAGTTCACGCAGAGAAATATTGACCTTGATCTTGTTCATGTATTCAATTATGTTATACTCAATGGTGTTAGAGACTACTAAGGTTTTAGACGAAGGCTGAGGGTTACATGAAGGCAGATTTGATTGAGAAGGTTTATAAGGAGGTTTTTTATTGACAACTTTTTCTTTAGCAATAGGAGTTGAAGTTTTCTACTTTTGGATTATTTGTGAAGAATCAGCAGGACCTATACTTTTAGTGCTAACTGGTAAGGCTTCTTGTTCATTTTCCTCACCGGAAGTAGGTAGGACAAAATCCCACAACCCATGTAATTTAGCCACGTCTTATTCTTGTGATTCTTCAGCTGACATTTTTTATTCTTCTTCATCTTCTTCATGATATTAAATTAACAGGTTGAGAATTTGATGATTGATTTCTCTTGAAAGTTCTAAAATATTTTTTGGAAGAAGATTTTGCAACCTGCTTCTTAATTTCAACCATTTCATTAGACATAGTTTTAAGAAAATTTTGCAATCCTTCAAGATCAAAAGGGTATTTTGGGGTTTTCTTCTTGGAATCGTCTTTGAATGTTATCTTCTTAGCCTTCCTATCTTCTAGATATGTTTTCTTCTCTAAAGCAAATATTCTTTTCTCACAAGACAAGGCTTCTTTCATGTTTTCCACTAACATTGCCTTATTAGATCTATCTACAAAAATTTCTATATTTGAAGGAACAGAGGATATGTACCATTCAATTTGTACATCTAAACTGGGCTTTGAAGTAGTTGGGATTTTATTCAACAATTTGTTAAACCTAGAATTAAAATCTTTGATCTTTTCTCCTAAATTAACTTTCAAATTAGAAAGATCATTTATTAAAGATGAAATTATTCGATCATCACCAAATTTAGCTAAAAATTGTTCTTCAAAGATATCCCAACTAGTAATTGATCCCGCTCCTAGTGAAAATTACCAAGATCCTACAGATCCTTAAAAAGTATAAGGAAACAATATTACTACACAATCTTCATGTTCAACACCATTAAGATTCATGGTTAGCATAAAATTATTGAGATGTTCTTCAGTAGGAAGACCATCATGTGGATTGTATTTGGGTAACCATTTTTTTGGATGACTTGGTAGAGGATGAAGTGCTCCTGCTAACTGAATAGCTCCAAGATTAGTCCATGGTATAACAAACATCGTTTGTCTTATTATTTAAGAAGATGATGTAGAATTTCCAAAGGTGGATGTTGTGGCAGAAGAAACAACCACTGGACTAGTACTACTTGTGGTAGCACTAATTGTTTGAGTAGAAGAAATATGAATGGATGAGGAAATTGGTTATGATGGGATGAATGAGGGAGTTTGCGACGGAGATGAATGCATAATATCATTAGAAGATGACTGAGATGCTGATGTAGTAGCTCTTTTTCGATGAGAGGGAAGTGGAAACTCAAATTGTGTAATGCCAATTTTTTCACTCTGTGAACGAGTTAATACACCAGTGTGGAGAAATAAGGAAGTGACACTTCCTTTGGAAGCTTCAGATGTTACAGATTGTTTTTGCAAAAATAGAGATATCCTCCAATTTATTTATCCAAGATTGTACTTCCAGATATTCTGGATTGTAATCTGAAGGAGGTACTTCTGGAAATGTGCTAGGAATTTTTGAGGATTTTTCTACAACTTCTAATTTATGACTTGGAGATTTAGAATGAGATCTCGAAGTTGTAGGAGTTTTGGAGGGTAATTGACTCTTTTGGTGGCTTATTGGTTTTGGATTGGGTTTATATGCCATCCGTAGTATGTTGGCCTTCCTTCTAGCACCAAAAATGTTGAAGGTTTGAAAGAGACTGCCTCAACATCGGGCAACTTCACCTGATCCAAAGCTTAAAGAAAATCCTTTTCCGTTGAAGATGGTGGGTCCAACTGGGGATATAGGGACCAATTTCCCATTTAAAAATATTTAATAATAACAAAAGGAATGAAATCAACACAATTGAATGATTTAATAACTAATGATAAAACTTCAATACCTATTTTAACTATCTCCTCGGATAAATCTTTTTTATGTGATATAATAGAAAGATTTCATAAAGCATGTAACAATATAGATCATTTCATACTTTAATGAAAAGAAAGCATACATAAGAAACTAAATTAATTAAATAGTTAATTAATTTAGTTGATGAAAAAATCAATCACACAAAAGATCTCGTTATCTCATATATAATCACAAATCATTCAATATTTCACATCAATAGTGACAATGATATATCTCATTTCATAGCAAACTATAATGAAATATTCAGAAAGAAATAAGTTAACTATCTAATTCAATAACATAAAACAACAACACAAAGATAATGGTACCTGATAGATAAAATCTTTATATCCGAAAAAGATAGCTTCTAAGATTAGCCTTTCAATTAGATAAATTTTGTTCAAACAATAATGCGAGTTCAAAAGCCACCTTCTCAAAATTCTAGACCCCTTTATAAATGCATGAAAGGGTTTTAAATAGGCTATTAGTATTACAAAAATAGAAAACTTGTAAACAAAGTTTCTAAATAATATTTTAAAATATTAAACTAAAATCTCAGACAACAAAATGGTGATCAGTTATAACAGTCCTCATGACTATTTGTCAGACTCCTTTTCTATTTGTTCTTTGAGATTGCATGTGTTCACCATTGGCTCGAGTTGGGGGGAGATGTATCAGCTGCATACGCATCTATCCCGCGAAGACTACATCATTGAGTGATAGAAGAAATTGAGTAGCAACATTTGAGAGACACCTCAGCGTAAGCCATTGGCTATGTGGTTTCACTAGGAAATGCCAATAACTCTCCATGTTAGGTCTAGATAGGTTTTGAATATCTAGAGCTTTCTTCATAAACACATATTGCCATGATTTTTTTAAGATCTTGACATCTGGAAAAGTGTCCTTCGGGCATTCCTGTATCATACTCACTTGTAATAGATTGTCCTTAATGTATTCAATGAGATTAGAAGCAAGATTTCTAGCCCTCATAATGGCCATTTAAGAGCTTTTCATCTTCATATCCCAATCATCAAATACAATGTCCTTTATCGACTCTTCAATTCTAGGGAAATTGGCCGCTCTCCCCTCTACAATGTTCTACCAATCTATGTAGTTCGATACATTTTCATCAATCCCTTCTTAATATGCCCTCAGATTGGACAGTTGAGTAACCAAGTAATTACTATTTTTGGCTAAATCATGAATCTGAGATGATTTATGACAAAAAATTAATTGTTGTTTTGTCAGCAAGGTGTCTAGTTCATATGCCTCCTTCTAGACCTCATTGATTTCAGGGCTTTCCTGTAGCTATTCAATCCTTTGTTGTAGGTGTTGAATCTATTGGTCTTTATCTTTGCTCTCTATTTCAAATTGAAGCCTTAAATTATCAAAACCTCTTTGTAGATTAGTAACATTTTATTTCCATTGTTGCTCTATGGTTTTCTTTTCTTGTTGGAAAAGTTGTTCCATTTGAGAAAATATTTGATCCTTTTCTTTTATTAATAACTAAATTTTTTCGGATTTATTGATGGTGGCACTGGCATAAGCTCTTGCATACTTGGATAGCCTATTCAATTCTTCCTCAATGCCAGATTGATCTCCTTTCCAGAGTATTTTGATTGGAGTCTCGCTAGGGAGTAAGTCTGGAGATTGTTCCAATTTCGTTTTCTTCCATGATCTGCTCATAACTAATTTATTCTTTGGACTGTAAAACATGTCCAACGGTGAGGACTATCTCAGTGGTAGGGAATGCATGGATTATTTCCATATCCTCTGGTGTAGTAGATTTTTTCTCTACTTTTACACTGATGTTCCTCTCACTTTCTTCAGTATTAACAATAATTTGGGGATCCTCGGCAGTGAATGAGGTCTCCCCTTTATCACCTGAAACCTTAGAGGCTTATTTATTACCTGTACCTAACTCTGTGTCTGGATCAATAGTGATTGCTACTAACTGTGTAGTAACTAACATTGACTCTATTGCTTGCTGAATGGAATTGTTTGTGGGAGGGACTTCTTCAGTAGATAGTGCATGGTTGAATTCTTCCCAAAGTTTATTGAATTGTCTCTCTTGTTCAAAAATATCAATTTTTGTTTCTGTAACTTGTATTAGGGAAGAAGAGTTTGATGCTTCTTCTTTTCCTAATTCCTGCTGCATATGTTTTACCAGTATTTCTGGTAAATGGGCATTTCTCCTCTGGCAATATTGTTTAAAGCTCAGCAACTTTGCAGAACTTAATATTTCTGTGGCTAGCTCCTCACCGTTAGAGTATTTTGGAATAATCTCAAATAAGTCATCGAACTTATCAGACTCACTTGAAAAAGGCCTGAGTTTCACCTGAGTCGTTACTTGTTTGTCAATTCCGTTAGGATCATAGTGTCATTTTGGAAAAACTAGAAAACATAAAGGTTTAAAATTTTCAAGGGCATATGAACCACAAGAAATAGGAAAGGGGGCCAAATAGTTTTCTTGGCATCTTTAAGCACTGTAGTCAGACCATAATCAACTGTTTGATAGGTAATTTCCTTGGCTAAAAATTTATCAGGAACAAAGAGTGGCAAGGCATAAGGATGGGCTTAGCTACCAAAAATATGAATATAAGTAAAATTCTCTTCCCCGAACCATTTTACAATAGGCTTTAGGTCTCTATTGGCTTCAACAGTAACCCTAAGGGCTTTACTTCGAAAGACTTCTTGGTGAATAGGGACCGTGACTTCGAGGAAAATTTTGTAAAAGTTGGGTGGTACTTAGATTCCCACAGGATGTCAAAGTAAATATGAATTGGGATAGAATGTTGATCAGTCCATTTCCATCCTAAAGAAAAAAAATAATAAGAGAAACATATAGAATCCATAATATAGGCACTCATGAGGGATGAGTTGTCCCTACTAGTACACTGCACTTTTGCCTATAATCACGAATTTGCATGCTCAGATTATTTGACAAAATGGTTTTCCAATCCATAATGTAGTTGTCAAAAATAGCCTCAATCAAGGGCACCATTCTTCTGAAAACTTTTGATTATTGGCTAAACCAAAAATATGACGCATCATAGTAGGAACCTGGGAGAAAGAGCCTACAAGAGAAGCTAGTGAATACATACCCCTATCCTCGCGCTTGTGCTTGTTAGAATATTTCCTCCATTATTTAATAAGTTTAACAGGGTTTAAATTCTCCTGCATGAATTTCTATACAAATTGAGCATCGTATCTCTTTTGGTGCGCTTGAAAATTATACATTCTCCTTAATTCCTCGGGTCTTAATGATCCAATGAAAGTTTTCTTGGAAGTTATGAACATTCTATCTATTATATCTACATGATCAATAAACCATCTCACCATATTAGTGTATGGGAGGATCTTAAGACGAGAAGAAATTCTGTGAAGGAAATAATTGGCTACTTCCAACCATGGATCTGCGTGATTCATTTGAGAATCATCCACAATAGCTCCTTTTCATTCACCTATTCTCGAATTTTCATTTTCAAATAATTGGGACATTGCCTCCCAACAAGATGAGCCTGCATTTGATGTGCATGTGGTATCTGAACTCAATGGAGCCATTTGTGAATTTCCTCAAGCGGCAAGACTAACTCTGGTGGGATGGTAGACTTTCTTCTTGCTTTGATTAGTCGAGACATGTCTTTATCCCGTTAAAAAACCAAGTGAAAATAAGAAAAAAAATACTTGAATGTTGGTAAAGTCATATCAAATAAGTGCATCCATAATGGAGAATCCCTCGATATTAAGTCGAAATTATTGCAAATTGATTGAAAACCTCGAGATTAGAAAACACATAAAGGATAATTCAATTTTCAAACATCCGTTCATGTGGTGCTGAGAGATGGCATTATATTGGAAGTGAATAGGTCGATGATTTGATAATGGGTAGTTTTCCATATGCTTTTAGCGAAATGTGAAATGCAAAATGGCGAGTTTGGAGAATTGGCGAATTGCTGACAGAATGTGATAACGGCATCTGTCATCTAACAGAATGTGATTATAGAAATTTTAATTGACAGATTGTGATATCGGATGTTTCGGTGTTTCAGCAAAATCATAGTTTTCAACATTTTGACTAAATCGGTTTTAAGGAATTTTGATGAAATCGGTTTTTGGCGTTTCGACATTCGAAGCATCAACATTTTCTATAACATGTTTTGTGACATATCCATGTGTTTATCCTTTTTATTGATTTTTTGCTTTGTTTCTCATTTTTTTATTCTTTCAAGGAAAAGTAATTTTCTTCCTTAACTTTCTAATCTTTTTTTTACAAATAAACGGAAATAAACCTAACTTAGGATATTTTATGCAAAAGGATACTATCCTAAAGACAATTTAAAGGGTCCCCATTATTCCTTCTATGATTTCTAAGGAATGGGGTGTTGTTGAATACTACAACACAATTGTAATAATTTAGGGGCTAAATTATTTATGTTATATAGATCGCAAAAATAGGCCTGTTTAGGAACAAGAATTATGGAAGATACACTATTTCTTCTGATTGGAGATTCAAATTTGGTGAATCCCACCATTTACAATAAGTTGATTAGATATTTGAAGTACTTGGTTAACACCATACAAAATGTTTGCCTTGCATTGAACACCCTAACAAATTTATGGTTGAGCTGAGGCATATACACTGGATAAAATATGTATAAATTTATTACGCGAATATTAATAATAATTCTTAAAAGGCCTATAGTTGGAGAAGGGGCGGAGACTTGTCAGGTTTCGATCGTAAGACCTCTTACCATCATGCATCCTCTTTTCGTCAAGGGTTTGGATGGCAGAACCAAACGCATGCAGGCTTATGCATCTCACCTCGCGGCTTCGGATCAGAGGGACAGGCTTTCTGATCGGATCAAAATACCCTCGCAGTTTTTGAGGCTCGCCTCGGACATTCGCCAGACCGACGATGACGGCCCTCCGGTTGATGGCAGCGATGGCCGGTACCCACAGGTTCATCTCTGTCTCCATTTGAGAGGGGGCAAAGGGGGTTTCGGCCCTATTCAGAGGAGCGCCGCCACCAAGGCTGGCGAGAAGAAGACCAGAAACGCTGATGCCCGTGCCGACAAGAGAGGAAGGAGGCTCCGCCTCGTGAACGCTAAGAAAGGAGCTATAGTTTTTCACACAAATCCGGGGAATGTAACCAAAGAAGGGGGCCTGAATGCAGTAGATCTGCACCCTCTCACAGCAGTTTGGACCAAATCTTGTAAATCTGAGAAGGATCACACTGACCCGGAAATGGCAATCAAAGAAGGGGGCCTGCATGTAGCAGATCTACCCCCTCCCACAAAAGATCGGGCCAAATATCGCAGATCCGGGATGGATCTATCTGATCTGTCCAGTTCCAGGCAGAAGATAGGTGGAAATCCGCCAGATCCAGAAACCAAATTCGTAAAAGGGGACCTGGATAAGGTAGATTCAGCGAATCTGAAGCAAATATTTATTCGAACAACAGAAGGCAGACATGTATGTGTGCAGATCTGGAAATGGATGAGTGTATTGGATCTAAAAAAAGAGATCTAGGACAAACTGAGAATTCCAATTGCATTACAAAATCTATTATTTTCAGGGCTCTGTTTACAGGATCAACACACACTCCAGCACTACAGGGTTGCAAAGGACTCAACCATTATTCTCAATCAGAGATTGAGGTGGATCCAAGGGAGCTTCATCAAAATCTACAGGTACCTACCGTGATGCAGCCAAAGGGAAAGAACCTTTAAAGGGGAAAGAACCTACAGCTGTTAATGAAACCCCAGGGCAGTATATCGTGGATCAAATGCCGGAAAGCCCCTCTATCTCCTTGGACATACCAGAGGTAAATTACATTTTCTCAGATCTACAAAAACATGCAGTTATTTGTAGATTCAACGGTTTTTGGCCTAGAACCGATGCATTATACCAATGGGTCCATACGGCTTGGACAAAAAACTGCCAAATTCACCTATGTTCTAAGGGTTTCTTCATAGTAATTTTCCATTCCGAAGAAGAAAAGGAAAAAATTCTCAACCAAGGGCCATGGTTCTGGGGCAGTGCTGGACTTTTTGTTACTCCATGGTTCCCGGATTTTGACGCCAACACTATGGTCATATCAAGGATGCCAGTATGGGTTAGGCTCCATAACCTCCTGTTACATTTCTGGCATTCCAAGGCCTTAATAGCTATTGGAAATACTCTCAGGAAAATGTTAAAGATTGATGGAGAGAAACATATAAAGGGAATT
The DNA here is from genome assembly GCA_031772625.1 of Pinus tabuliformis. Lineage (NCBI taxonomy): Eukaryota > Viridiplantae > Streptophyta > Pinopsida > Pinales > Pinaceae > Pinus > Pinus tabuliformis. The sequence continues at coordinate 443,775,533 of CM062820.1, read as the reverse complement.
TTTACCTTTGCCAGAATATGCGTCGAGGTAGATCTCAGCCAAGGATTACCTGAAAGTATAACTCTGAACTTCAATAATTCACAGTGGAAACAAATTCTGGACTATGAGAATACAACCTTCAGAAGCAGGGGATGTCAACAAAAAGGTCATCTGTACAATGCATGTAAAAATCTCAACAAGAGCAAGACCCAACAAAGGAAGCCCAAAGGATGGCAGAATATATACGATGTTGTAAAGAAGAGAGATACTGAAAAGGAAGAACACAATACAGCTCAGGAGAAAGCCCGGGACAATAAGGAAAAAGAGATTATTGAAGAAAAGGAGGAAGATCCTCAGAAAGAAATAAGCGGAAATAAACGTAGTCACAGTCCTGAAGGATCAGATTCAGATAAAGAACAACAAATGAATCCAGAGGAGAACCAACTAACTATTACTGATTCCATGCACAACACAGATGGTTGGCGAAAAGTGGAGAAAAAGAAGGGTCGAAAGACTTAGGTTAGCTGGCTTTTGTTTATCTGGAAAGCTTTTTTCTTTCATGTTTGTAGTAAAAAAGGTTGAAAATTGATACTATTTACCAGAAGTATCAAAAATTCTTACAGCATATGCAATGTAACTTTTTATTTTTCTTAATAAAAAGTTCGCTTTGTTCTTCAGAAAAAAAAAAAATATACAGTGGATAAAAAGAAATCATGTGGTACCTATGTTGTCTAATTGGATGTGGTTTGAGGTGAAGTGAGTCTTTGTAGGAATATCATAAGTGATGAGGCAATGAGGCTTCAGAATCCAAAATGGCATGGTCGGGTCACTTCATTTGAGGGATGATTAGTAGAGCTCTAATACATATCCGCAAATGAGTAGATTGTATACAAAGACGAGGTTAGTATGATGTTGAATGCATCCCTCATCGAAAGGTAATGGTGAGGTATTTATAGGATTAAGCTGACAATCTACTAAATTCATAAAGGACTGTAGTTGAGACATAAAAAGATTGACCAAGAGGAGATGAATACATTCACCTTTGAAGCTAGAAGGAATTGGTTAGGTCATAAAGGAATTTGACCATAAAGGTGAATGGTCTAAGGGAATTATATGGGAAAATGATAAGATACATTAACCTTTGAAGCCATAAGGACTTGACTGCCAACAGAACTTTGCTAGGTCGACTTGAGGTGAATGACCCAAGAAAATTGTAGTATCAAATAGATCTTCTCCTTATAAGCTAGAAGGACTTGGAAAGGTCAACTAAAGGAGATAGATGTAATTCACCTTTGAATCTAGAAGGACTTGGGTATGTCATAAAGGACTTTGACCAAAAAGGTGGATGATTCAAAGGAAAATTATCTCCTAAGAAGCTAGAAGAACTTAGATACATAAGGACTTGGCTAGGTCATGACCAAAGAAGATTGATATGTTTTCCTAATGAGCCATATGGGACTTTCACCAAAATCCCTTGATACTCATGTACATATGAAGAGTTACATTTCCATCTCTCAGATGGATTTATCTTATAGACATGCATCGACATGGAAAGCTAATGAAATTTTCTTAAGGAAGGAGACATTCAGGAAAGGGAAATATGTTATAGAGAATACCTCCCTCGCTAAGAGGGAGAGTTGATTTTTGTGTAGCATCGGGAGGTATTCCCACATACTAAAATGCCTCCCAAGTGATCCAAGGAAAATTATGAAAATGAAAAAAGAAAAATATTATTTTTTAGGCTTTAGGTAAACCTCAAGTGTCAAGTCGATCCCATAAATGAATGGGTGTGACCCTTAGTCAAAGTCCACCCCATTTGACTTGGATAAATACACAATAGACTCCACTATTTGACCAATTTGGAAATCACATTCTATCTTCCATTCTAATCCACACATGTGAGAAAAAGAGAAATAAATATGAAGTTTGACTGAGTATAGAAGCTTCCATTTGACCAAGGTTGACCTTCCTCATTTGACTGAGTTTCATCTACTTATTTGATTGTGTTTCTGTCTATGTTTGATCGAGAATTTTGCATATTTTAACCATAAGCAAAATGATGAAATTTACCACAAAGAGAGACTATTTGACCATAGGTTTGATCGCATGAAGTCAATTGCAAGGGTTAACCATAGGTAGGAATTTGACTACAAGGTACAAATTAACCAAGAAAAAAAGTTGACCAAAATTGACTATTTGAAAACTTAAACAATGTTGATTAAGCTGGAATTTGACCAAGTTTGACTAGTGGATTGACTTTGATTTTGGCACAAAATTCTAATTTTTTTTTGGAATTATAAATATTATTGAAGAAAAAATTTCTCCTAGAAGAAAATTTGTTGGTTTTTTTCCAAGATTGGTTTTTCCCAGGTTATTTTTGTTGTCTCTATTGTTCTTTCCTATCTCTTTACGTTCCTAGTATTTTCATTGCATTTCTATTGACATTTTTAATGTGTAATTGCTTAATGATATGTGTGACATAAGATAACTTTATTGGAAATCATTGGAAAGTAATTATCATATGAGAAGATCAATTTCTACAATGCATTATTGTAGAAAATCAAACCAAAATGGGTGTGCAAATACTCACTTCACTCTATTTCTCCGCCTCAGGCTTCCCCTCTTTTGGGCTCTCTAGAATCGACCCAAGTATATCCTAGTCTATTGAAGTAGGATGCTTCTCCAGTTACAACTCAATTGGAAGCAAGCATATGTGGAGTCTCAGATTCCTATCTCTTCTCCTCTTCTAGAACCAACTATACCTTCAGAGACCTCTCTCAGATAAACTCCATTTTCGAAATATGTAAGAAAAAACCCTTCGGAGGGCCAACTCCTTAGGTGATGTGATTTTTACCATATTTTCTCCCCATTTCTGATTGTCATTTAGATGGTTCCAATCCTACTGATTTAGTTCCTTGTATCAATTTTGGGACAATATTTACTGGTATGCTTAAACATATATTTGGAATCTCTTCACCTCTTCCCCTTCCCCTCTTCTCCCTTGTTCCCTCCTCCCCATCCCCTCCATCTTATTTTTTCTTATCTTACCTCTCCCTTTGTTCCCCCCTATCCCACCTTCTATAACCCTACCCACCCCCCTCTGTCGCTTTACAATTTATGCTCTTTTGGGCATTCTACTCCACCCCTCTCTCAACTTCCTCTAACTTATCAACTTTAGATATTGGTGGGGGCTTGGGGTTTCTGGTAGAAACCTCCCATCCAAATTGTTCAACGGGATGAAAATATTTTCTCTCCAAGGCTCAGAGCCAAGCCTCTCTCAAATTTCAACTTTGAAAGAAATATTCAATTCAAAGGGTTCTTATAGCATCAATCCCTCTCTTTGTTGTAAACTTCATCTCCTTTCACTAAATTGAAAGGGTATTACCAACCCCATAATAAGACTAGAAATGAAAAGACTCATAGAACTACACTCTCCTTACATTTTTCTTCTCTAAGAAATGATGCAGGAAGGGAATAAGGCCATAAGCATAATTAAATATCTCCTTTTGGATTGGGATTTTTTGGAAGCATATGTAGTTGGAAGATTGAGAGGTATTATCTCTAGTTGGAATGTCCCTCAGATGTGAATCTCCTCTGCTTGGTCTACCAATTTGGGTTTATTTTTTGACCTCCATGCTTTTGAATTGGACATGTCATTTTTTTGTGTTATTCTATATGGTCCTTATATTGAGAGGAAGGAATTTTGGACCTCCTTTTCTTCTCTTCCTATTTTCAACTTTGGAAAGGTTCTTATAGGAAGGGATTTAAATTCCATGTTTGGAAACTCTAGATTCTAAGGTACCTCTGCCAAACTAGATCCTCTCTCAGATTTCCTCCCAAAATTCTTCCAAATTGGACAAATAACATATATGCTACAACAAAAATTTCCAAACATTTGGACTATTTCATTATCTTAGATTCCCTTCTTGACATCAACCTCAAGATTAGATAGTGGACTTCGATTGGTGATGACTCAAATCATTCCCATGTTTTTCTAGAATTGGATCCCTTTCCTTTTAAACGTCCCAGTCCTTTCAAATGAAATCCCTCTCAACTCAAAGAACCCTCCCTTATAAATCTACTGAAATCAAATTGGCCGTACTTCTCCTCATACATAAAAGAATCCCCAATTATACAATTCCAACATAATCTCAGGTGATCAAGGGTATGATTATCGAGTGGGGGAAATTAGGGAGGTTGACTCTAAGGCCCTCTCTGGCATCAAATTGAATATTTAATCCATTTTTTATCTGTAAACCTCCTCAGAGGTGCCTAAGAACATCAAGGATAGAATTTACGAAATTGAAAAATCTAGAAGGAAGATCCTTTTAGACAGGGAGAAGGAATGGAAAATGAAAATTGTTCCCTTTGATGACAAGAAATTGATGATAATATAAAATTATTTCATTGGGTGATTAATCATAGAAAAGCTATCAAGAAAATCATGGCCATTAGAAACTCTAAGGGTTGCTTAGCTACCTCCTTCGTGGACATTGTTGCAAAGGGTTGCTCATAATTCAAAGTTATCTTCTACCATCAAAACACAACCATAATTGAACAGATTTTGGTTGTAGCAAGGATGTTCCCCAATCTCATTGACGAAGAAGGAAATGATGCCATAATGGTTGAGGTCACAAGACAAGAACTTGAAAGAGTCCTACACAATTTTAATAAAGGAAAAAGCCATGTTTTAGATGGAATTTCGATTGATTTTGACCTTAACCACCTTGATTTCATTAGTGATGATCTCCTCTGAATCATTAAATACTCAAGGACCATTGGGAAGATATCTCCCCTTTCAACTCAAAATTTATTGTCCTCATCCCTAAAGCTAACTCTGCTGACTCTTTTGACTTATTCAGACCCATTTCACTTTACAATTCCATCTACAAAACCATGTCCAAGACCATTTATGTCAGAATAAAGGAGGTCCTTTTTGCAAACATTTCCCTTGAACAATTTGGTTTTCTATTAGATAGAAAAATCCATGATGATATTGGAATTATCCACAAAGGTATGCATTCCATTCATATAAAGTAACAAAAAGCCTTACTATTCAAAGTTGACTTCTTAAATGCCTTTGATAGGGTGAGTTGGTTATACCTCGGACTTTTGTTAACCCATCTAGGGTTTTGCCATTATTTTGTCTCCTGAGTCATGAACTATATTAGCACATACTCTTTCACCCTCGTGATCAATGGGGTGGCCTCCCCCTTCTTTCATGGTGAGAGAGGGCTATGACATGGTTATCCACTCTCCCTTCTCCTATTTTTATTGGTGGTAGAAGACTTAATTAGGCTCATTTTAGAAGTAATTCAAAGGGATAGGTTTAAGGGGATTATCATTACCCCCACTTATCTTTCACACACCTCCTTTTTATGGATGATGTCCTCATTTTTTCCAATGGTATATACATACACCTTCATGCTTTAAATAAAATCATGGATTTGTTCTATCAGGCCACAAGAATGCAAATAAATGCTAGGAATAATTCTATTATTTGGTGGGGATTTTCAGGAAGAGAGAAGAGCAATATTGAAACAATTTTTTCTTCCTTTGTTCTGAAATAAGGCATGGCATAACTTTATTTTAAAGCTTTTCAACTATTAAAAGTCAGGCTAGTCCTAGTTATTGGAAATTTTGAGAAAATAATTAAATTTGTGACCAACACATAGTTGTCAAGAGCAGTGAGTATAAGAACGTTCGTGTCTAAACAAAAAACTTGGATTTTAAGACTTATAAGTTTTAATAATAATTAATTCAACCAAGTAGAAATTATATTGCCCATTTTATTATTTGGAAAGTCTAATTATTAACCACATAATAATTATTAGTATATCCCATTACATATTTACTTTTCATAATTATTAGTATATCCCATTACATATTTACTTTTCATAATTGACTTACATCCTTCAAACATTTTTTTATTTCTTTCCATTTACCAAAATTACTTGTAATTCTAAATATGGACCTTATCCATTACTTCTCATCCCTTAATCATGCAAAAAAACCCTTACCTAAAAATGTGAAGTAGTTATTGTGATTTGAATTAAAATTATTATTACTATTATTATCTAAACACCTATTGATATCAATGATGATTGGACATACACATTTAATAAATCTATACATACACCTTCAGTGGATGGTAGCATCCCTTTTGTCTCCTTAATCCACTCTTATTAACACAATAATTAAAGTAAGAATAATAACATTTTTTATATTTTAAACAAATATGTTGATGAAATTTTTATGATATTATATCATCAAATATATTTTTCTATCAATATTTTGATATTCATAAAATGTTATAATTAAAAAAGGAAAAAAAGCTATAATAAAACAACCTATTATTCAAAAGTTAATTACAAGTTAATTTTTGTGTCAAGAGGTGCTATGGAAGTCAATATGGAAGAGATGTGAAGGTGTTAGATGTAATGTATTACACATTACATATGTCAAAAATAAAGATAACTAAAGACAATTAAATGTTCACTAAAAGAGGTTTGTAGAAGAGATGTGATTCCTGTATAGTGGATTTGTGCTTAAGATGGATACATTTTCATCTTAAATTATTAAAACTTTTTTGTTATGATATTTTTTGAGAACTGAACCATACTCATTTTTAATATAAAACTCACATACTCATTTTTAATATAAAACTCATACAAATATATTTTAATTTTAATAATGTTAATTTTATTTTTTTTATTAATCAAAACAAAAAAGATTATTTGCATCTCTAGAGCTACTGAAATTCTCCTAAACTATGTTGTAAATAAATATATAATTTAATATCATTTTAATAAATTAAAATAAATATTAAAAAAATTCTTAAAAACAAAACAAAATAACAATAATTTAGCATCATCCAAACTGGTAAGCAAATGTAAAAGTCATGGAAGTCTTATCCTGATCATTTTTATAGAGCAAACACTAAGTTTTACATCTGAAATCGAAATGAAAAGGAAGTCAACTAAAAGTCATGAAAGTCTTATCCCGATCATTGCGATAGGTCAAAACCTAACACATGAAAAGAGAATCCACTCAAAGTATTGAAAGTTTTATCCGGATCATTGCGATATAGCAAAACCTATCACATGCATGACTTTCATGTACTATGAAATGAAAATATGAAAGTCATAATAATATAGGATTTGCCTTACCATTTATTATATTTATTTATTTAGCTAGCCCTGGTTGTCTGCCTGCTCCATACAGACTCTACAGTCGATTCTCTTCATTATGGAGCTTTTTCAGTGACTTTCTTCCACGTAGGGCGAGATGAGATGTCTTTCCACCAGGCCTTCACATGTTTTCTCGACGATATCAGATCTCCCTTTCCGCAAACTGTGACCAGGTAGTGGGTAGTCGCCAGATGTTGCAGGTCGGCCAAGCTGAAGAAATCACCCGCCAAGTACTTGCTCTTTGACAACCTCTCCTCGTAAATATCCAACAATTTTCCCACCTTCTCCACATTCAGTTCCACTACTGCTTCGTCTGTGGTGCCTCCCTTCTTTGGGACGAACACGATTTGAGACAATATGGCCAAAGCAGGGGAATTGTAAGACTGTCCTTCTACCTCACACCACTGCTCAACCAGGGCTTCTTCCGACAGACTGTTTCCATACAGCTCAGTGCCCTGGCCCTTGTACTTTTTGGCCAAATATTTGAGGATGCCTCTCGATTCTGTTACTCATCACCAACTGTTTATCAGATCTCCCTCTGGAAACGAAATATAAACGTGAAAGAAACCTATGCTTAGATTATGGGGATGTGTAGAAATTTACCGAATAAGGTGAGATCCCCATCTTGGATAGTGGGCACAACTGCAAACGGCTGCAGCACAAGAAGAAAACGGCGGAGGGAAAATGTTGATTAAGAACAAAATAGTTTGTTTTTTTTTCGATTTAACTTTTAGAGTAGTTCTCAAGTATATATAACATCAAAACAATCACATGTTATTAAACCATTATAACATTAAAACAATCACATGTTACTAGGAATCTAAATAAATTTTTCTTACATTGAGAGCGAGATATCGGGGTTGCAGGTGATCACCAGCAGCGGGGTCTACGACGACCAACTCGTAATCAACTCGCTTCTCCTTCAAACAGCAAAGAACCGTTCTGGTGGTTATGGATCCGCTATAGCCGAGTACCTTGATCGTCGCCATGAAATAATATGATGCTCTCTGAAACAGCTGCTAAGGTATGCAAAATGGATTGATGGGTGGTTCACAGAAGAAAAGCGATCTTTTAAATAATGTCGGAGGCGAGAACGGTTCAACTGCAGCAGAAGAGATGTCGAGCACGTGGGATTTGAATATATATTCAAAATGGATTGATGGGTGGTTCACAGAAGAAAAGCGATCTTTCAAATAAAGCAGAAGAGATGTCGAGCACGTGGGATTTGAAAATATTTGAAAATATATCTATATTCGTAGTAGAAGTCCATTCCAAGCCTATGGATATATATTTATATTCGTAGTGGGGATGGCCCAGAAGTCCATTCCATTAATCCTAAACGTAATCGATATGTATGACCTTCTCTTTTATTTCAAAATATATGCGTACCGAGCACGCAATCAATTATTAATTCAAAAAATAATAGGCCACCCTACGTACCATAGAAAACTCGAGTACTAGGTGCGGTGTCAACTTGAATTGATTTGATAAACCAATATATTCGTAACATTTTAAAACTAGTATTTGCACCAAAAGGGTGCAAAGACAGGTTGATAGAAGTGTAGATGAATGTAGAGTGGTGAAGAGGTAGTGTTGCGGGAACCAAGGATGTGGACGTGGAAGGCGTAAGGAATCAGGAGGCGAGGGGTGGGGGGAATGGGTAGGAATTAGTAAAGTAGAGGGTTGCACGTCATAAACCCTAATTCGCTCAAATCTGTTTAATTGACACCTCTAGAGTTCATTTTCACATTCAATCTTGGAGCCCTAGCATTCCCAAGGTGATCAAGGAACCTTCGGTGTTGTTGTAGCTCCTAGAGACAACCTTTGGGTTGAAAGGAGACTAGTGCCTAGGACAACTTAATGAGTGCTTTAAGGATTTACTGATATTTTCTATTACACTTCAGTATTTAACATATTTGAGATGAAATTGATTCAAAACATTCCTTAAGAGGAGAAATACAAAGTTGGATGCCAAATATAACTCACAGAAGCATTAATATCTAGCTCTAATGGCCAACATCATATGCACATGCAATTTCATATGCCATTTGTAGTATATGGGATAAAATAATAAAGGAAGAAATAAAACCAATGCACATGGTTTAAAATTAAGAATATTTTTCATTGAAGTTTAGTGTGAAACATATGAGAAATATGTTTAAATGAAGTGCTAAGATACATGGAGTGCATTTTAAGGATAACAATTCATATCAATTATAGGCATCTTTAATCAACATTAGACCTAGATGAATCCATAAATCCATGAAAACATATCCAGAAGCGGCTATTACATGTATACTCAGAAGAAGAGTGAGAACATATGGAACAAACATAAGAAGGAATACATACTGCACATTTATATGAGCTAGAATCGCCAAAAACTTTCATTAATATTCCACAGAGCATACATTTCATTGACAACTTGTAGAGTTTCTCTCTTGGGAAATCAAAATTTTGAACCTCTCATTTTGTATCATGAACTATTTTAATAGGGCCTCAGAGGGAGAGCCCATTACAAAATATTCTTTCTTGATTTTGGATTGAATCATCATAACAAAATATCAGCTTGCTCAGTGGCACAATTGTACTAACCGATTATAACTAACTGACATTATTTCTTCTAAAATAAAATAGTTACATAAAATAGAGTTGGGTTAATGATCTAGAGCACAGGAGGATTGACAAACTATTCACACATTTTCCATAGTGTTGGAGCTGGTAGAGGAGCATGAAAGAATTGTTGATATGCAATTTTGAGATTCGAGACCCCTGTATAGTTCAACCTAGGGTGGAACAAGGTATTTACCAACCGTAACAATTGAAGTTCCTTTCTGAGATAGTTAACCATTGTTTTACCTTTATGGGTGGTAGTCTTCTCATGACAGGAATCTGCCTTGCTCTTGGCCTCCACTAACATATTATTATATTGTGTCCATGGGATTAGAATTCCCACAAGATCCCAGCACCTAAGAAACTGATCCGAATGGAAAATGGCATCAACCCATGGTACTCATCCACCCATATTATTCATCGACCCATGGTATTGTAAATGACATCCACCCATGGTATTGTAAGTGATATCCACCCATGGTAAGTGCCCATGGTATTGTGACATCCACCCATGGTATTCATTCACCCATGGAATTGGCCCATGGTATTGTGAAATCCACCAATGGTATTCTTTCACCCATGGAATTGACCTGTGGTATTGTAACTGAAAAATACTATAAGTAACAAATCACATTTTGTAAAAGGACAGATTGTCCGCCACAATGTAGTCTTTACAGTTCAGAGGCATGTAGCCACACATCTCTTCTCAGAGATAAGCTACCATCACCCTAGCTGGTTTATTTTCATTTCTAGTTGTAAGCATATTTCAGTATTTTCCATTAATGAAATGAAGCATTATTTCTGCTACATCTTTTTGTATATGTTTATCTCGGTATTTTGTGGTGTTCCTGTTTAAATCCAGATCAGTCGGTTTTAATAAAAAGTTTCTTTGTGGTGTTTCTTTTTGGGCATTCTCCTCTTTTTCTTCTGGCATTTCAAGTTTTCAGATCTTGGGGTCTCTCCTCCCCAAGATCCATTTCAATCTCTTAGATCTTGGGGGCCTCCCCCCAAGATCCGGATCAGTGGTATCAGAGTAGGTTATGATTCCATGTGAATGAGGGTTTCACGCATATTTCAGTCTCAATTTTTTTGCAGGAATTTTTTTTGGGCGGCGACTTTGTAGATCAGATATGTAAAATTTGGTACAAAAATTATGAAAAAAAATACTAGATCTGGATTCCTCTCGAAAAATCACCCAATTTCAAAAAACAAATGGGTCAAATTGGAGTCCGGATGTGGGAGATATCGCTGATTTAAAATCAGCTATTTTATCAGAATTTTTGTGACGGCGGAACTGTTGCAATGGGAATATGAGATCTTAGAGTGCCCAGATAAGGATTTCCAACTCATGGGAAGATGCAAAATTATCTTTCTACTTCCAAAAACAGGTTATAATAAATATTCTGAGTTATATTGGCCTCAACTCACTGAGGGTGGAACAAGGTATTTACCAACCGTAACAATTGAAGTTCCTTTCTGAGATAGTTAACCATTGTTTTACCTTTATGGGTGGTAGTCTTCTCATGACAGGAATCTGCCTTGCTCTTGGCCTCCACTAACATATTATTATATTGTGTCCATGGGATTATAATTCCCACAAGATCCCAGCACCTAAGAAACCCTACCCCAACTCTTTCATCAAACTCAACATTGAAAGTAGCTACATCTTTCAGTACCACCTCTACACATTCCTCAGCTTTGACTCTGGCATCCTCCTTCTAGACAAATTTAGAGATATCCATGATAACAGACACTCTATCCACAACATCTATTGGCCTCAACTCACTGAGTGGCCTTTCATTTACAAACTAAATGAACTTCTTTGCAATTTGGGAGTTCTTTTCACCATCTTCTTTAGCAGCTAGTATGAAAAACTCATAATAATTGATTAAAATATTTTGTTCATCCATCAGAGTTATGTACTCCCAATTTCTTTTCATTTCCACTATGATTTCATCTCATAAAAGTTTCTTGGCCTGCGGGAGAGACATGTTTCCTTTCAGCATGCATTTTAGCTCATAAATTTCTTGGTTTGTTACCTATAGGTTCTTACTAATCAGGTCAACTTTTGTCCGGGCTATCTCAAGTTGTTTTTATTTTTGTGTTAGGTTTCTTTGGGCAGTGTCCAAATCCTTCTACACCTTCTTAAGCTCCCCTTCCGAAAGCTCGATTTTGGTGAGGGTCTTGGTGAGTTGTTCTATGGGATTTTAGGGGTTTTCAGGCACAAGCACTACACAAATGTGTGCGTCTATCCTCAACTAAAGTTTTGTTTCATATTTATTAAGGGCTACTATCTCATTGTTTCTTTTTATCAATTATTTTTCCAATATTTCTTTTTGTTCTTCCACTTATGCCAGTTCCTTAGATTTCACATGCTCACTCACTGGCATCTTCAGTTTTTGTCTTAAGTCTTGTATTTTTGCTTGTGAACTTTGGAGAAGGGCTTCGAATGTAGCTTTGTCTTCTGGATTTAATCCCAACTTCACAATGAGCTCTTTGAAGCTCTCATTATGCATGTGTAGAGATCTGGATTTAGCTCTCTCTTGTTTTAACCTTGTTGCAGCCTTCTCTAGCAGCTTCTCATCCTTGCTAACGGTCATTGCATTTCTCTTCAGCTCACTGTACAACATGTCTCCCACTTTCCTGTGGAAGTTGATCTTATATGGTAGAGGGACACTTGTCAAGTCTAATGAAATGTCTAGGGCCTTAAATTGAGAGCGTGAAGTTAGACTGTGCTAGTGGGTGTTGTAGTGAGAACTTCATTTGATTTCTCTCTAAGTCCAAAGCAGCCAAAAGTCTAGTCTGATATGGGACTAAATGAGATGCCATTTTTTTCTACATCTCTTCCCTTGCCTTCTTGTTTATTTCTTCAATGACCTTTCCAATAGGCCATCTTAGCTCAGTAGTAGTTGCACTTCCTTTTGAACTTAAAATAATTACCTCTGAAGAGGATGAGGCAACAGTCTGTAATGGGTCTTCCAAAGTCACCTAGAAGCCTAGTTGATCTGGTCTTGTCTCTACTAACTTGGCCGCAATTTATTCTTCCTCTATCTCTTGGGTCTTTTCCTTTCTACTAGGGTGTACATCCTCCATATTGACATTTCCATTTAGTCAATGGTCCTTGTATGTACCTTGTGCTTCATCGTTGGAGTCTCGATCTCCATCTTTGTGTTAATAGGCCACGAATCAAAGTTAGCCTTCCATTCAATCTCAAGCCTATCCTCATGCCATAAGTTGAAGCCTTTATTCTCTCTCTTCTCTTGGAAATGACACCATGAGGATCATAATTCCAGACATCCCTTAGATGAAAATTCATTTGTTTGAGTAACTCCTCAGTTTCCCTGTGGGATTGCCTGGAATTGCTAATAAAAGGTCCCGTAGACTTGCCTAACTTAAACATATATTTCTACTTAGCAGGGACAAAGTGAACTTGGTCTACATTAAGGCTCTGTCTGATGAATTCAAGAGTGAAAATCCTCATGGGAATAAACACATACAAGCGGTAAGGAGGAAGCTCACACCCATAGACCCTAATTTTTGTGAAATCCTTAAATAGGTACCATTCCCCCACCCTCGTATCCTTGCTAAATTGTAGGATTGCTTTTTGCTGAGGGAGAACTATGAGAGGGGAAACAACATGAATAATTTTATAGGAAATGGCCATGTAGGAGGATAAAAACTAGGAATAGCCATCAACATCTTGTATCTTCCTAACAAAAATGTCCCAGTCAAAAACACACTTCCTTTTTCGTTGGAAGCCACCAAACTAAGACCTAGACACTCGAACTCACCCACATGAGTGTACATAAACAAGAAGAAGGATAAGGAATAATATCTGAAATAGGAGGTGGTGGGGAAATGGTGCAGCTGGAATCTTATGGCCTCGGTTAGATCATCATCCCCAAACAAATGATGAATTAGGGATAGGATGAACTAAATAGACTATGCAAATAGGGTTATAGGGAAATTGTCAGCAATAGGCAGACAATGTAGGCCACGGGCCAAGACCAGTTGCAGAAAGGATTGTTGCTCATTATCTAGAAGGGTAGTGTAATGGTAGACCAATGTAGTTTCTATAAATTGTTGGGGTTCAAGGTAGCTTTGGTAAATCAGGGCTTTTTGAATTAGGATTTTGACCCTGATTGAGGAGACGAAATAGTTGTTCTCGTCCATGTAAGCGGTTTTCAACCAAGAGACAAACTCAGGGAAATAGTGTACTGAGGGTACAATTTGGTAGTACAGGTCTGAATCGGCCACCCGAAATGGGTCTTCTCCTCTGACATGGTTACCATATAAGTTGAATCGAATGTCCGTGAGGTGGTAGGCACTAGAGGGGTCATTAATTTGTGCCTCTGTGTCCATGATATGCTCGACAATGGAGGAGGGTTTAACCTCATGGGCTTTAGAGGTCTTAGGGGCTGCTTTCTTCATGTTCCAATGAATATTCAAATAATTTACAGGTGAAAAGGACTGACCGATTACCTAGTTATCACAAAGATAGCTGAAAACTGCATTGGAGGGAGGTTCTGGACCGGATGAGTGATCAAATGACTTTATAAAACATACGGATGGCGGGAGGCATTTGCATTGAGAAGTAATATGAAACTTTTAAATATTTAAGGTAGGGAGGGATTTTATAGGCGGAGAGGGGGCAATGGTCATGTGATGTAGGATGATGTCACGAGAAGACACATGGTAGAAGGGGATTGGGTGGTGACAGAAGATAGGTGGATGGAAGCATGGGGTGTAGAGGTTACCATTTAAATTTTGAATCCATCACTCACTTTAATTGGTGCCAATGGAATGTCCATCTTGGTAGGTAGGAGAGTGAGAGGTTGGATCCATTGATTACCCCTGGGAATCAATCTAGGTTTTTAGATCGATAAGCTTGCCAGTTTGACTTGTAAACTCTAGAGGGTAGCATCGGCCTATTGCCCACAGAAGTTAACCCTCCCCCCTTGAAATTATTCCAGGCGGGTTTTTCAAGCATATATCGATGGAAATCCACCACTAAACTAATCAGAATTTAATCAAAAGGGCATGCCTGTTCAAAACTCCTCCTTTAGCCTATCACGCTTACCTAATAGGGGCTCCATGAGTGTGGGTTTTAACCTTAGATTTTCTGCCATGGCACTAGGGCTTGATAATTTATTTTTTAGCTAGCATTATTGAATTTGACCTCTCATCTCTCTCTACATAAGTGATAAATGGAAACAACATTAGCTCTAACTAGGGAGAGTGTATTGTATACAATGCATTGAGACCTGCAAATTAGTTTCGCACTCCCTGTGTATGGAGTCATTTTATGAAAACCTCCATAAAATAAAAAGTGGTAATAAAAGCCATAAAATAGTGTTGGTATTTACAAGGGCTCACTGGTATTTACAGTGGATGAGAGTGGATTTCTTTAGTGATGAAATTAAGGCTTGATAAACTTCCCATTCATTGGCAGCTCAAGCACGTCACCATCTAAATTTTCTAGCAAGAAGGTATTGTTCCCTTTGGTTTCAGGGACCTTGAAAGGTCCAAACCATAGAGGGTCAAACTTGCCATGTTTTCCTTTATATTCCCTTCTGATATCCCATCTATGTACTAAATCTCTTGGCTGCAGATACCTATCTTTTGCCATTTTTTCAAATAGGGACTTCATTTTTTCCTGATAATTGATCAAATTTTGATTCACCTGTTATCTTCTCTCTTGAAGTTATACAAACTAATTTATCCTTTTGGTCAAAGCATTTGGCTCCTCCCAAACATCTTGTAAGATTTTAGCTACTATCATATCTAATTGTGTGGGGAAGATTGCATCCTTCCCATAAACCAACTCAAAAGGGGACTTCCTAGTGGACCTCTTGGTGGTAACCCTATTGGCCCACAGGAAAAAATTCAGCTGTGAATCCCCGTTCTTCTGATTTTCTGATATTTTCTGCTTTAGAATCCTTGCCAATGTTTTATTTGAATATTTAACCAATCCATTTCCTTGTGGATAATAGGTGGTAGAATGGCCTACTATCATGTTGTATTTTTGGAAAAAATCAATCAACTTGGTTGACTTGAACACCTGAGCATTTCCAATGGCAATCTTCTTAGGGCAATCAAATCCAGCAAGGATGTTTTCCTCCATGAACTTAGTCACTACAACATTTGTTTCATTTTTGGCTAGGGTCACTTCTACCCACTTAGTGAAGTAATCAGCAGCTATGAGTATCCACTTGTTCTAATCGTTGGAAGGTGGGTGTATTTCCCCAATGAAGTCCAACCCCCACTACCTAAAAGGTTATTCAAAAAACACATGGATTAAAGGAAAATGTGCTAACTTCTACTTTTTTGCAAACCTTTAGCACTTCTCATAGGACCACCCATAGGTATGCACCTCGCCAAACAGCTTAGGCCAATAAAATCCCGCCTTGAGGATTTTATGGGTTGTATCTTTCCAGCTGTAATGTCTTCCAAAGACACAATTATGGAATTCATCAATCTTTTTGTGGATTTCTTCTTCAACCAAACATAGAAGTAAAATCCCCACTAGGTCCTTCCAATACAATTGGCCATTTGAGATAACAAATTTCTGGGTTTGCAGCCTTAGATCCTTGTACTTAACTTTGTCAAAATTTAATGGGCACCTCCAAAAAAGTAGATAATGGACATGTTGTAGCAGCTGCAACACCCTCCAAAATTTTGGCCTACATCCAATTTTAGAGCCTTCCTTAGGTTTTTTCTCGATGTTTGCAAGCACTCGGGCTCATCCCGTGAGTTCGTTTTGAGTCTTTGCACCCTCCTCGCTTGACTGTTCAACGAGCATCTTTTTGCATCTTGATCACAATTTCATCCTTGCAGTCATGTTATAGCCATGCATAAGGTACGCCTTCATGTGTAAAAATTGTTTCTACTATGTAAACACATGTCGCACTCACACACAAAGTTATATGCATTGGCGTGCAAGTGTCGTCACAGTAATTCAACGATTTATCACAAGTGTTGCATTTGTTGCTCACATCATCGGTCAGTCACATTGAGTGTATGTTGTCTTTTTGGTTTGAGGTGTCTTGTTGTCAAGTCATGTAGAGTGTTTTCTCACGAGTTCATGGATGTACGAAGTCACTCGTTCACACACTTGGTCATCTTGTTGAAGCTTTGTCAATCGGACCATCCTCCAAAATTCAGACATCTGCTGAGCTGCATTTTGCAGTTTCAACCCTCAGTGATTATGTATTTCTACCTAGAATTTCGCAGAGCTTGAGCCTGCCTCCTAGGAAATATGCATTGTGCAACCCTGGAATCGACCGACTATCACCCAGAATAATGTAGAAGTTTCCCAGCAATCCATTTCAATCTGTACTTCCCGCAAGCACATCAACCAAGTCTCCAGCTGGTCAACTAAAGATTTTGACCAGGCAATGACCTCGGGCCTCACTCCCCCAAAAATTTGTGCAAAAACTCCAAAGCATGCCCGCTCCACTGATGGAAGAAACTGTGCAGACATGTCGGATAGACACCTATTGTAGTGGCTACAACCACCCTCCAAAATTTTTCCTTAGTATGTTTTGGAGCCTCCCTACCAACCTTACACATCATTTTATCTTACTTCATTAAGTACTCAAGCTTCAAGTGTTTTCCTTACACAAAGGCAGCCTGTCGATCACAGTATATCCATTCCCCTCATAGGCTGCTCACCCAAATTTGGTCCAAATGCAGGCTGAACAACTTCCCCTTGAAAATTGTGTATTCCTAGAGGGAAACCAGCCTTCCCTCCAGGAATTGCACAATCCTCTCTGACAACTTGCTTGGCTCTAGGATTGCGCAATCCTGCCAGCCAACCCTCCCAGCAGGATTTCCGCAATTTTTCCTTGCAGCAGGTTGTTCAGCCCAGGATTTGCACAAATCTAGGTAGCAGTCAACTGCTCTACCTAGAATTTGTGGAAATCTCCTGGGCAGACAACCCAGCTCCCAACCAAAAATGCAGAATTCCTTCAAGCAGTCGAACAAACTCTTGCATGTGCAGCTAAGTTGACCGGTTCTCTCTGGGACTGAGCAAAACGGACTTGCATGCACACGTTGCTTCTCCTAAGGCAGCATGCAAAGGCATCCCTTATCTCAGGGTTCTATGTTTAGCAGTTGGAGGTTACATGCAAGGAGCAATTCAAAAACCTCCCACCAGGTGCCTCTTCCCATAGATTTGTGGCATGCACGTCACAATCTTGATGTTATCAGAACTCATCAGTTGGACGCTACATAGCACATTCCTCACATCAACCTTGTATCTTTGACATCCCACATCACATCTAGCAGCAGTCGGCATATTCAGCTCATTTGTTTTGGGGTAAGCCTGCTTCCCATGCCTTGTGCTACATTTCTGTCACCTTTTTTGTTTTCTCTTGTGGGAGTATTGTTTTCTTGATTTATTTGAATGCTTTCTTTCATTTACATATATACTAGCTTTTCCTAGCTCTGTTTCAGTTTTCGTTGCTATCGCATGCATGAAATTGTTTTGCACAGACGTTCGCCCAACTGGTGAACTACCTCACCCACATGCATGTTGATCTGTTTGCTAGATATTTCATTCATGCTTTGCATACACTATCAATCACTTGTTCTATCACTTAGTGTTGCCATGCATTTACTGTCTTAGTTTCTTTCAGTTTCCCATTGGTGAGTCGGGCCAACCTTGGCCCAAACTTTGCCTTCACCAAGGCTGCATTGCGTAATCTAGGAAAGGAACACTCACCTTCCTCTCTAAATTTGTGCATTCCTACCCAGCAATGGCCTCCAGGACTGTTTTTCACATTTCTTGAGGACAGTGGCTGCTTGGCCCAAGAAATTGTGCAAATCTGTCCCTAGGCCAGCAGTCCTTCCCAGTTGGAATTACGCATTGCATAATCCTAGCAGTTAGCAGCTAGACTGGACTGTGCATTGCACAGTTCCAACAGTCAGCCAGTCTCCAAACAACCTAGACTATGCCTTGTATAGTATTGGCAGTCATTCTCCCGACCTTTTGGCTGAAATTGTGCAACCTTCATGATCATGCACCTAGGTATGTTGCGAGTCAATTCTCATGTTCATTTTCGTTTTCTATTGAAAGCTTGCTTTCCATGAGTGTTACCATGTCTCCAGGTATCCTAGGTGTTCATCTACCCCTCAACAATACAGGTACAATGGTTTCCAGGAGAGTAGAGATGAATACACCGTTCAGAGCATACTTGGGGATGTAGTCGATCAAGTGTCCATGGACTTGCCTACCCATGAAGACATCAAGTTGTTCGTAGACAAGGACATCAAGATATGACAGCAGCAACATGAGCAACATAATGAATAGTTGCTGAAGACATCATGCCAAATACAATGAATACAAGAGGAGGGTTGTTGAAAACATGGAGGCAGAACAAGGTTGCAAGCTTAACTAGGTACATTGATGATGAAAGCAACTTTGGAGACTCCAACTATGAAGTGACGGCGTGACATGAAGATCCTGTGAAGGCAGGAGATGGAACAAAGAAGGAGATGCATTTATTGAAGAAGCAACTAAGGAAGAACATGAAGTTGCATAGACAGATGAATGAGTTGCAACAAGAACATGAACAGCAGTGGGAGAAACATGCACTCACGGATGAAACTATGCCCGTACAAGTTAAGGATCCATCCCAGCAGCTGACATAGAGTAGACATGGTGAGTAGTGTTTTTGATCACATGTAAGGGATTCATCAACATGCATGTCATTGAGCGCATGCATGCAATCAAACCCATTCAACACACTCACCAAGGCAAAGACAAGAAGCAATTCCAATTGGGGCTGAACATGTACTTCGGCAAGTTAATGCACATGACCACCAACACACACTTGAAGATTAGCACGGACACTATGCATCAGTGTGTTTCCTGTTCAACCATACCCAAGAAAACCATGTGCATGTTAGTAGGCGAGCTGGATGAAGGGGGTCGAACCAATGCATCAGTTGCAACGGAGGCAAGAGTTTTCTTCAACAAGATGTCACCATGAGGTGCATGCACACCATTACAAATGACCAAGCTTGGCATTAGCTCACCACCTTCACCATCACAAGCATGTCAAAGCATTTGTCTCACCACAGTGGACCGAGTGTCAGTGATGTCTTGCAAGGCTTGCTCAAGCCATGTTGTCTCACATGAGTACATGTGCATTGTAATGTTGAGTCATGTCAAGTGTAAGTGAGGTGTCAATGGTTGGATGTAACAAGCATAGAGTAGGTGAAGAGTCATGAGGGTAGTTTAACTTTCACAAAGGGGAATGTCAAGGGTCACCCCACCCTTTGCTATAAATAGTCCCTCATAACTCATTGTATAGGCTTTTGGTTAGCCAAGCTTCTAATAAGACTATCTTGAAGAAGGCTTTGATAGTATTGTAACACACCTTGGCTTCTCCACTGCACAGAGCTAGTACATCTCTTTGGAGGAGCAGGAAGATGTGGCTGTAACATTCCATTGTTGGGGATAATAGGTTTACATGGATGTGTTGTATGATTGTGACTTACACTTCTTTATATAATAAGAGCCAGCACATTTTCATGCATATGTTGTTATTGTAGTTGGATTGCTCCGGTTGCTTTAATGATATGTGTTGTTTAACTTACGTACTTGTGTATGAAATGATTCACATGCAATTATATGAATCTTGTTGTTAATGTGTTGCATATGTTGTTAATTTTGTCACTGTCCGTGTCGACTACTCTACCAGACATCTAACAGACCTTTCACTTGAACCTTTCCATAACAACCATTGCATTCATCTTGGACTGATCCATGAGTGATGTACGTGTTATCTTACCTTGTATGATGTGACTGTTGCATCTGAGTGGACTGCTCCACTGGAAGTTATGCATTTCCTTTGTGTTGTGTGTTCCTAGCTGAGTTGGGATTGATCCCTTTCAACCTAGAACTCACCTTC
Source organism: Pinus tabuliformis (assembly GCA_031772625.1). Lineage (NCBI taxonomy): Eukaryota > Viridiplantae > Streptophyta > Pinopsida > Pinales > Pinaceae > Pinus > Pinus tabuliformis. Next base: position 443,754,835 of record CM062820.1, on the reverse strand, counting down.
ACCTCCTTCCCCCTTAGAAGTGTTGTAACCTCTCATACACCTTCCTTGACTCACTGCATCAGTCACACCCTTGCTACTGATAGAGTTATTTTGCTTGCCTACGTGTGACATCATAGTCAAGGCATTACCTTACGACCCACTACTGGGACTACTACACCAAACAGTCTAAGGTATAATTGGGAATTCTTACTAGGGAGATCCCCTTAACATGTTGGCGGGTCTAGCACCATCAACATTTTTGGCGCTAGAAGGAGGGCTTGAGGACAATATATGTCCTCTCATCCAGTTTGAACCTTTGCATATCTTTCATGGAGTCTTGCACTCTTCTTCCGCCGAGGTGTTTTTTGAATCGTGAAGATGTATCCATCTCGGGGAAGCTTTTCGATCTCTTGTCCACTCACACATATGATGGTGAAGGCGAAGTGGCCAGGCCTGAGCACTTACATAACTTTCTTTCCATGATTCATGAGGAAGATGAGATTTTTGATGAACACGTCGGTTTGCTGCTTGCATACACACTTCGCGAATCTCCATTTCGTTGGGTGCTTAGCCTACCAGCTGACACCGTGCACTCATTTGAGCCCTTCTGTGATCTTATTGAAGACATGTTCTATCATTTTGATACAGACCATCTTGACCGGAAACTGTTAAAGCAACAAAGGGCTCTGCACGAATCTATTATTGATTTTTGGCAGCACTTCCGTGACTTGTAGTTTCAAGCTGGAGGAGCTAGATGAAATTTTCTTACCTTTGGGACCGTTTGAGTACTGCCTTAAGAAATTTTCTCGTCCCAAAAGAAAGTTTGAGATCAAGCCCCACTTAATATTCTTCATTGATCGAGCTGCGCAATCTCATGTGGAAGTGGGCACTGTTCCAACTGACTGTCCACCTTCCTCTTATTCAATAGCTCCACCATTGCCCTATGATGTTGAGGACCATGCTCACACACTTGTTCATCCCTCACACCCTCCCAAAATAAATTCACTCGATTTTTTAGCAGATTTGGTTGTGAGTCCTTCGAGTCCTCATATGCATTCTTTTCTATGACCTCCGTCTTCACACCCGGGTGTTCCTCCAGATGATGTTGTCTTTTGTTCATCCATTCTAGACTCTTCACTTGTTGTGAACGAGGAACAACACACTGACAGAGTTGGTGTTGCACAACCAACATGCACGTTCATTCATGAAGAGTATGAGTGGGAGATTGAGCATCAACACTCGGCAAAGGATGACTCCCTTTTGTCTGAGCCCCCTCTGTTCTTTCCTAACATTGTTGGTGAACCTACGATCCATGATTTCACATGTGCATCTTCATCCACGGATGCACCCATTGTTGATCTTTAACAAGACACACCATTTGTTAGCCCATCATCCAATAACGGAGAGGACTAATAACTATTGGAAATCCACTTGATCTTTCATTTTCTTTTTCTGGAAACACAGAGGGTGAACATCCATCCTCCTCCTCTAGCCATCAGTGTGATTCATCAAACCATGAGGATGTCGACCATCATCCTGAATTTTCTAATCTTTGTTGTCGTGATCTCTTCACCTCATCATTTGATCGCGATGTTGATTAACTTGTTGTTAATCCATCTAAGCCATTGGTCTACGAAGATTCATCTGTCAATGAAGTTGAAACCCCACAGATCGTCGAGGCACTTCCGCGTGAGCTGATGGTCATGTTAGGCCCTTGTTGTCCTGAGGTTGGTTTTGCTTCCGATTAGGAAATTGTTCAAACATTCAAGGCTCGTCATCACTCATCTGTATGCACTCAAAAATAAATCTAGCACTTAGATTTTACTTCCTCCACTTGAACTACATGATCCCATTGCTCACGCATTAGAGGAGTCCTACATTGCAAGCACTCGTGTGGGACGTAAGTTATCTTTGTTTCTTTCGTTTTCTTGCATGTCACAGTCAAGAGTGTGCTTATGCTTCAAATTTGCACGTAGTGTCACACAACACCATGATAAGTCCTCAGACTACCCATCATGCACATGCACTCAGTTATGTCCTATGGGCACTTTGAATCACGAAGTGTCATTGTCTTCATTGTTATATCTTTCTTGCTTGTTGGTTCGCACAACTAGGTTGCTCGCGGACCAAGCCTTCACCAACATGGGTCTACCGGTGCACTGGTGACTGCATTGGAAGTATCACTTCACGTAATCAGGCCCATGTATTGTTAGTGTAGGAGTAGGAGTAATGTTTTCTTTCAGTTGTTTTCTTGCATGCTTGTTTTATTACGTGCTTTATCTTCTTGTTTGTTTTCTTGCTTGTTTGCTTACTTGCTTCGCTTTCATTTTTGCTTCTACTCTTGCTTTGCTTTGTTTATTGTTAGTTTGTTCGCTTGTTTCGTTCATAGGTTAGTTTTGCATGAAGCCATGTATGACTCTTGAAGTGAGCTGGGTAAATTACAAGAGGGCTTGTACAACTATCACTACTTGGTTATTTGTCATCTTGCGTCTATATGATGAGATTTTTACTTTTAGTCCATGATACATCAAAGAAAAATACGTATTATTCAAAGTGAACCTTGGTGTGGAACACAACGCTGGCGCGCTAACTGGTGGGCCCCAGTATTGAAGCAATAATGTTGCAACTCCTAGGACTCCCTTCTTTACTTTTATCAACCCAGTAGTTCGTAACAAACTTGGAAGCGACGACGCTATATGCACAAGTACTAACTCTTGCCGTGACTGTCACTTTGATCAGCTGGCACAAGTCTGCTAGGAGCTTAAGCCAAATTATATGAGCTCTTAGAAGAAGCTTTGAAATATGATGGACGAAAGCTAACTCAACAGAGGCTAATCTACTTGTAGAAAGAAGCGAAAAGCAGAAAGGAAATGCAAACCCTATCAAACACTAGTTTTACCGACTAGCCCTACTGGTGCAAGAAAAGCGATGAAAGTGGTGGAACTGGATGCCATTGACTATTTGAAAGTTAAAATGCATGTGACTAAGCTACTTCTGAAGAGAAATATGGAAAAAGCATCTTTTTGCATTTTTGAGTAATTTCGCAGAGTTATTATGCATGTGCTTTGACTATTTTTTCTGTGAAGAGGTTGATTGGAAAAAGGAAATGCTTGCAGGAGGTTGGGAAGGTGAGAAGAGGGCCTAAGGGGTCCCTAGCACCCTTCCAGAGAGTTTCATAGTGATCGGATCTGAAGAAACTTCCTTCGTGAGCTTCTATAGGAAGTCTGCTGGGGTTCTACAGGATGTATTGTAGCTTCTACATGATGTTTCGAAAGGGAATTTTGAAGGGCTGATGGTCCCGAGGAGGGAGAGGTGAGATCAAGGGTTTCTTGATGGCCTTTTTCGAAGATATTTTCTACTACCAACCTATCAAATGAACCTGAACATGAAAATCTATTTCAATCATCAAAAGAAACCTAAATAACAAAACAAGATTTTAACCTAAATAACAGATTTTATTCTAAGAATGCAACAAAGACACATGAAAGTACACAAAGGAGGTACTGGGCACTTGGTTTGGGCCCAACCCCAAGAGCTACGACCTCCTAGGATAGATTAGAGCTGGTGCAAAGCTGGATTCATCTTTATTGAGCAAGAAATAATAGTTACATCCCAAAAACTGTCCACAGGAACAAGCTTGCAAATGTGCTGAAATGCAGAGCTAACCTACTGCCTAAAAAATGACTAACATCCAACTAAAATTGAACTACAAACTGGCTAACTGAGCTGAGGCCCTAGGCATTCTTATTTATATAATTTAGGACCCCAACAGCCCTCCTAAACTTTAGGAACTCGGCTGCTAAAACTTGCAGTTAACAGCAACTTTACTAGCCCTTGCTCGGCTGCCCTTGTGATAATCGATGTGGTGGCCCTTGAACTCTGAGCTGGTGGTGGATAATTCAAGGTAAGAGCTCATAAATGAAGGGGACACCTTCCTACAAATCCTCTCCATGAATTTGGCTGCCAAGTGCTCATTTAAACCTTTGATTTTGTCTCAAAATTGACTAAAAATATGCATAAAGCACACATTAGACTTGTTGGCATAATGACTAACCCAATTCACTCTATTAGCATAAATATAATAAAAAACATGCAATAAAATAATGATAATGGTGGATTAAGTCAAATTAGGAGGCTGAATGAGCCCATATAATTACTCATTTTTGGGGCTCATCATCACCCCCCTACTGAAAGTGTTGCTCATCCTCTGAGCAACTAATCTATCTCTTCATCTTTGATGGCCCTGGTGGCCTCCTTATCATCCTAGGCTTCTGATGTAGTCTACTCATGTGTGCCATAAAATTCTACCTTCTTGTCCATGTCCTTCCACTGCTTGTGCTCCTCTTCTTTTGTAGTTGTCTTGTTAGCGCCTCAACCTTAGCTTCTAATAGGTTGTAGTATGAGCCCAACCTAGGTTGAGGACTTGGTTCCAATATTTCCTCAACCTTTTTTCTTCCTATGATGGTTTAGCTGCCTTTTCCTCCAATTTCTTGGTCTCTTTTAACTTAGCCAGAGTTTCCTGTAGAACTGTCTCAGCTTCCTGTAGAGCTGTCTTTGAGTTCATCATCCTAATTCTCTCTCTCCAGGTGGAGGATTTTTTGGCTTCCTCATTCATAGGTGATGGATATCCTTGAAGGAGACTCCTCCTTTTGTTTAGCTGTGGTGTCTTTAATGATAATTGGCTCCTTTGACTGTGGCTGGGGTCTGCCTACTTTGATCTGTGTGCTCCTCCTTGCTTTAAAGTACATGGCCCATTTCTCCTTTTCTTCTCTGTTCTTGTTGTGCCTGAATGTCTTGCATTTCTTCATCATTGGTTTTCTCACCTTTTGCGATGTGTTCTTCTTCCTCACTATTGGATGGGGCGATATTTTTGGCCAAAACTCTGATATTGTCATCCCGAGACATGTTTCAGAAGATTTCCCATGATATGGGGATAGTGTAGGTGTGCAGGGCATCTTCTACTAATAATTTGATGAGCCCATGATGGGCCAACTGGTCTGGAATCCCTTCATTCATTTTTGTCCCACATTCAATCAGTGACTGAAGAATAAAATAGGGAATGCTCAGTTTCATTTCTGGAGGTAAATCAATTCCATGTCTAAGTTCACACAGTAACCTGAAATGATAACCATAGATAATGTTGAATCTTCCTTCACAGGTAATGTATTCATGATTTGGAAATTGACTTCCCCTTAGAGAGGAGGCAAGCTGGCTCTCCTCACTTTGTTTTTATCCTCTACAGGATGTTCCTCGGGCAGGAAGAATGCTTTCTTGGCAGGCTGGCCCAATGTCCTCTCTTCTTTTCTCCAAGATATCCTTAATGGCAGACCAGTAACTCAACTAATGAGCTCAGGGGTAAGCTCTAGGGCCAAACCCCTAAAATTGACTGTGGCCTGTGTCTTTGATTGAGATCTTAGGGACATTAAAAATTCTGTAGCAATCTCCTCGTCGTGACCCTGGATTTTGTCAAAGAATGACATCCAATTGGCTCGTGTGAAAAGGTTCACCACCTCAGGATTCTCACACAATTTGCTAGAGTCCGAGGGTTCCCTTCTTATGAATCCCCCTGGCATGGTGAGAGTGCTCCTTTTTTTATGCTTTGGTCAGAAAAGGGAATGCTGTTTATGGTTTCCCCTTGGACTCAAGGAAGAATTCCTCGGCTATAAATATCAATGAGCACCAATTCCCTGGTTTCAAGACTGCTGTGACTCAGCTCTCAGCTATCTGGTTATGAAAGGAAGAGTTTTGCTTCTACAGACAGAGGACAAAGACCAAGTTTTCTTCTCAGCACACATTCAGGTATGCAAATTTAAAATTTTCATCCACAGGCTGGCTCTCACAGCTGCCTATGTCTTCCTTATAGGAGAATTTTAGAAACAGGAAATGTGGAGGAGAATTTTGATGCAGAAAAACTGGGACACTCAGTACAATACACAGGCAAACATTTTACATCCAATACACAGAACATATTTTTCACTGATTTTCCAATATGATGCCATGTTTAATTCACCACCTTGCACAAACAAATCGTGCACAAAGAATTTTTCCTCAGCCTACCTCGTTTTGAGCTTGATATTTGCAGAAAATCCCAGGTTGTCTTTCTGCACGGTTGTTTCTGCCTTTCCTGTAGAAGGCTCTCGTTTCCTATAGAACGAAACTGCGCTTCCTGTAGAGCGCGATAGGCGGGAGATTTTTTTAAAAATGGCAGAAATCTCGAAAAATCAGGCAGGAATCTTGTATAGGACCATTGGTTAGCTAATCTAGAAGTGGAGGACGTTTGCTTCAGTTGTGAATGTCATGAAGATGCAGTGAAAAAATATTGGTGAGAGTTTCAGCCGAGCATCGTTTAACTGTAGCATGATTTGTGTGAGAAGATGAGGTGGCAAAAATGTGCGTTGTCATTATTCGGACCGTTGGTCCCTACTGCAGTGTCATCATGGGACTGGATGTCTTCTACCGATAATACCTTACCATCAGTTGCGTTGGAGTTCAACATCTGCCACCACCTATTTTTTTTTTTAATTTCCCGTGAATGACTATACACGTGTGCTAGTAACTTCCAGATGAGTGCAATCGATGTTTTGGGATGTAACTATCTGTTTTGATCAATAAAGATGAATCCAGCTTTGCACCATCTCTAATATTTCTTAGGAGGCTGTAGCTCTTGGGGTTGGGCCCAACCCAAGTGCCCAACACCTCCTTTGTGTACTTTTATGTGTCTTTGTTACATTCATAGAATAATTTCTGCTATTTAGATTAAAATCTTGCTTTGTTACTTAGGTCATTTTTTATGATTGGAACAACTTTTCATGCCTTAGGTTGATTTGATAGGTTGGTAACAGAAAATATCTTCGAAAAAGGCCATCAAGCAACCCTTGATCTCACCGCTCCCTCCTTGGGACCATCAGCTAAGACCAAGGTGTCCTTGCTACCATAAAAACATTGTTCTTGCTTCTTCATGCAATTTCTAGTGTTAGTTTCTCAGTTGCAAAAGTTGATACCTAATGTGATTACATGCTTAGATCCATTCTTGCTTGGTTTTCATAAGTTATTTTACATAATCTTCTACCAATGAATTTCTGTTCATCATGGGTGTTGGTTCCTAGGTCAAATTAGGTTAGAATAGCTAGATATTTGGTTTGCATGGTCTTTGTTTGGTCAGTTTCAAGAAATAGTGTGAAGAACACCTGTAGTAACTCTTTGCCTACCCTTCCTCCATCAGTGTAGCCTGTTCCATCCCCTAACTCAGATTCTTGCCCTTCGTTTGCCACATTTTCTCACTTTGACCTAATTTCCATATCTTTGTGCAACATCGCTCTATCCACCCTTGAACAAATCTCACCATCCTCCTCACTTCTCAGCTTCACTTTCCAGGTTCTAAACCTCTTCACACCCTTATCTCACCTCCATACCCACTTCTTCACCTTTTTTCCACCATCATCCCTTCAAAATTCCCTTTCGGAACATCCTATAGAAGCTACAGTACATCCTGTAGAACCCGTGCAGACTTCCTGTAGAAGCTCACGAAAGCGGTTTCTTGAGATCCGATCACTGTGAAACTCTCTAGAAGGGTGATAGGGACCCCTTAGGCCCTCTTCTCACCTTCCCAACCTCCTGCAAGCATTTCCTTTCGCCAATCAACCTCTGCACAGAAAAATAGTCAAAGCACATGCATAATAACTCTGCGAAATTACTCAAAAATGAAAAAAAATGTTTTCTTCATATTTCTCTTCAGAAGTAGCTTAGTCACATGCATTTTACCTTTCTAGAAGTCAATGGAATCCATTTCTGTATCTTTCATCCTTTTACTTGCACCAGTAGGGTTAGTCGGTAAAACTAGGGTTTGCTAGGGTTTGCATTTCCTTTAAGCTTCCCGCTTCTTTTTGCAAGTAGATTAGCCTCCTTTGAGTTAGCTTTCTTCCATCATATTTAAAAGCTTCTTCTAAGAGCTCATAGAAGTTGGCTTAAGCTCCTAGCGGACTTGTGCCAGCTGATCAAGTGACAGCCGTGGCAAGAGCTAGTACTTGTGCATATAGCACCGTCGCTTCTAAGTTTGTTACGAACTATCGGGTTGATAAAAGTAAAGAAGGGAGCCCTAGGAGTTGCAACATTATTGCTGCAATACTGGAGCCCCCTGGAAATGATGCCAAAAAGAATGGTGGGCCCCAGTATTGCAGCAATAATGCTGCAACTCCTGGGACTCCCTTCTTTACTTTTATCAACCCGGTAGTTCGTAACAAACTTGGAAGCGACGATGTTATATGCACAAGTACTAGCTCTTGTCGTGGCTGTCACTTTGATCAGCTGGCACAAGTCCGCTAGGAGCTTAAGCCAACTTATATGAGCTCTCAGAATAAGCTTTTAAATATGATGGATGAAAGCTAACTCAACAGAGGCTAATCTACTTACAGAAAGAAGTGAAAAGCGAAAAGGAAATGAAAACCCTAGCAAACCCTATTTTACCGACTAGCCCTACTGGTGCAAGAAAAGCGATGAAAGTGGTGGAACTAGATGCCATTGACTATTGGAAAGTTAAAATTCATGTGACTAAGCTACTTCTAAAGAGAAATATGGAAAAAAACATCTTTTTGCATTTTTTAGTAATTTCGCAGAGTTATTATGCATATGCTTTGACTATTTTTTCTGTGCAGAGGTTGATTGGTGAAAGGAAATGCTTGCAGGAGGTTGGGAAGGTGAGAAGAGGGCCTAAGGGGTCCCTAGAACCCTTCCAGAGAGTTTCATAGTGATCATATCTCAAGAAACCGCCTTCGTGAGCTTCTAGAGGAAGTATGCAGGGGTTCTACAGGATGTACTGTAGCTTCTACAGGATGTTTCTATAGGATGTTTCGAAAGGGAATTTTGAAGGGATGATGGTGGAGAAAAGGTGAAGAAGTGGGTACGGAGGTGGGATAAGGTTGTGAGGAGGTCTAGGACTTGGTGAATGAGGATGAAGAGTGGTTAAGGCGATTGGGTTGGTTCGAAGATAAGAGAAGCAATGTTGTGCAAGAATGTAGGAGCTAGGACAAAGTGAGAAAACGTGGCAAACGAGAGGCAAGAATCTAAGTTAGAGGATGAAGCAGGTTGCATTGATGGGGTAAGGGTAGGAGAGGAGCTTTCACAGGTGCTCTGCACATTATTTTTCAAAACTAATCAAACAAACACTAAGAAAACCAAAGATCTAGCTACTTTAACCTAATTTGACCTAGAAACCATAAGCATGATGAACAAAAGTTTATTGGCAGAAAATCACACAAAAAAACTATGGAAACCAAGCAAGAATGGATCTAAGAATGTAATCACAACTGGTACTAACTTTTGCAGCTAAGAATCTAACACTAGAAATTGCATGAAGAAGCAAGAACAATGTTTTTATGGCAGCAAGGACACCTTGGTCTCAGCTCATGGTCCCGAGGAGGGAGAGGTGAGATCAATGGTTGATTGATGGAATTTTTCGAAGATATTTTTTGCTACCAACCTATCAAATGAACTTGAACATGAAAATATATTTCAATCATCAAAAGCAACCTAAATAACAAAACAAGATTTTAACCTAAATAACAGATTTTATTCTAAGAATGCAGCAAAGACACATAAAAGTACACAAAGGAGGTACTGGGCACTTGGGTTGGGCCCAAAACCAAGACCTACAGCCTCCTAAGAGAGATTAGAGCTGGTGCAAATCTGGATTCATCTTTATTGAGCAAGAAATAATAGTTACATCCCAAAAAACTGTCCACAAGAACAAGCTTGAAAATGTGCTGAAATGCAGAGCTAACCTACTACCTAAAAAATGACTAACATCTGACTAAAATTGAACTACAAGCTAGCTAACTAAGCTGAGGCCCTAGGCTTTCTTATTTATACAAATTGAGGACCCCAACAGCCCTCCTAAACTTTATGAACTTGGCTGCCAAAACTTGCAGTTAACAGCAACTTCACTAGCCCTTGCTCGGCTGCCCTTGTGATAATCGATGTGGTGGCCCTTGAACTTTGAGTTGGTGGTGGAGAATCTGAGGTAAGAGCTCATAAATGAAGGGGACACCTTCCTACAAATCCTCTCCACGAATTTGTTGCCAAGTGCTCATTTAAACCTTTGATTTTGTCTCAAAATTGACTAAAAATTTGCATAAAGCACACATTAGACTTGTTGGCATAATGACTAACCCAATTCACTCTATTAGCATAAATATAATAAAAAAAATGCAATAAACTAATGATATGGTGGATTAATTCAAATTAGGAGGCTGAATGAGCCCATATAATTACTCATTTTTGGGGCTCATCACGAACTAGTGTCACCTTCTCTAGTCGTTGTTTTTGGGTTAACCCTTGTCAGCTAAGTCAAGTAGAGTAAGGTAAGGGGGAAAACCTTAACAAGCACATTAGAGATACAATAAACTACTTCTCTAATAGAACAACCTCTTCTACTCTTAATAATTCGGGATCCCTCTTTTGCCTCTTAAATGAATAAGTGCTATGCACAGTAAAAAATGAAAAAATGAAAAGTCAAAATGAAAAATTAAAAATGAATACGACGAAAGAAGAGAAAGGCTTCTTGCGTAGGGAGGTGATGAAAGTAACTCTACTAGGGTACTGACCATGATTTCTGGTAGTGGAGCCATGCTTGTGTTCCTATGTGACTCCACTAGGGTACTGTCCAGGCCTGCTGGCAGTGGAGCAACACCAGAGATGAAACTAAGACTCTGACGACTATATTGCTTGTGCACCTATATACCCCTCAACCCCAATCAAAATAGCTATGTTGCCTTGGCTTGCAATGTATGTTAATCGAGTAAGAGTTTTGTAGATGCTACATCTTACAATCAAGCTAGTGTAAAGCCAAGATGAGTTGAGAGTTGAACAATACTTCCGGAGGTGTTAGACTTGCTTTTCATGAACAAGGTCCATTCAGAGAGCTGGAGTTCTACCAGTGTGTCGCCAAGTGTTGTAGCAGCTACAACCACCCTCCAAAATTTTTCCTTAGCATTTTTTGGAGCCTCCCTACCAACCTTACACAACACTTTGTCCTTCTTCGTCAAGTACTCAAGCTTCAAGTGTTTTCCTCACACAAAGGCAACCCGTTGATCAAAGTTGATCCATTCCCCTCACAGGCTGCTCACCTAGACTTGGTCCAGCTATAGGCTGAGTAGCTTCCCCTTGAAAATTGTGCATTTCTGGAGGGCAGCCAGCCTTACCTCTAGGAATTGTGTAATCCTCTTTGACAGCCTGCTGGGCTCCAGGATTGCGCAATCCTACCAAAAAACCCTCCCAGCAGGATTTGCACAAATTTTCCTAGCAGCAGGCTGTTCAGCCCAAGATTTACACAAATCTAGGTAGTAGCCAATTGCTTTACCCAGAAATTGTACAAATCTTCTGGGCAGTCAACCCAACTCCCAGCCAAAAATGCACATTTCCTTCAAGCAGTCGAACAACCTCTTGCATGTGCAGCTGAGTTGACTGGTTCCCTCTGGGACCAGCCAAAACAGAGTTGCATGCATAGGTTGCTTCTCCTAATGCAACATGCAAAGGCATCCCTTGTCTCAGGGATCTATGTTTAGAAGTTGGAGGTTACATGCAAGGAGCAATTCGGAAACCTCCCACCAAGTGTCGCTTCCCCTAGATTTTTTGCATGCTCGTCACAACCTTGATGTTATAAAAACTGATTATCCAGACACTATAGAGCTCATTCCTCACATCAACCTTGTAGCTCTGACATCCCACATCACATCTAGGAGCAATCGGCACATTCAACTCAGTTGTTTTGGGGTAAGCCCACTTCCCATGCCTTGTGCTGCATTTCTGTTGCCTTTTGTGTTTTCACTTATGGTAGTACTATTTTCTTGATTTATTTGAACGCTTGCTATCATTTACATATATACTAGCTTGTCCTAGCTCTGTTTCAATTTTTGTTGCTATCTCACTGCTGTCGCATGCATGAAACTGTTTTTTATGGACGTTCGCCCAATTGACGAACTGCCTCACCCACATACATGTTGATATATTTGCTAAATATTTCATTCATGCTTTGCATGCACTATCAATAACTTCTACTATCACTTAGTTTCACCATGCATTTACTGTCTTAGTTGCTTTCAGTTGCCTGTCAGCGAGTTGGGCCAACCTTGGCCCAGACTCTACCTTCACGAAGGCTACTTTGCACAATCTAGGAAAGGAAGGCTCACCTTCCTCTCTATATTTGTGCATTCCTACCTAGTACTAGCCTCCAAGACTGTTTTGTGCATTCTGGAGGACAGTGGCTGCTTGGCCCAAGAAATTGTGTAAATTTGTTCCTATGCCAGCAGTCCTTCCCAGCTAGAATTGCTCATTGTGCAATCCCGGTAGTCAGTATCCAGACTGGATTGTGAATTGCATAGTTCCAGCAGTCAGCTAGTCTGCCAACAGCCCAGACTATGCCTTGTACAATCTTAGCAGTCGGTCTCCCGACTTCCTGGCCGAAATTATGCAACCTTCATGATCATGAACCCAGGTATGTTGCGAGTCAGTTCCCATGTTCATTTTGGTTTTCGACTGAAGTATTGCTTTCCATGAGTGTTTCCATGTCTCCAGGTATCCCAAGTGTTCATCTTCCTCTCAGCATTACATGTACAATGGTTTCCAGGAGAGCAGAGATGAAGACACTATCCAGAGAACACTTGAGGATGCAGTCGATTAACTGTTCATGGACTTGCCTACCCATGAAGACATCAAGTTGTTTGTAGACAAGGACATCAAGATATGACAGTAGCAGTTGAAGAAAAAATACCAAATGCAATGAATGCAAGAGGAGGTTTGTTGACAACACGGAAGTGGAACAAGGTTGCAAGCTCAAGTAGGTCCATTGATGATGAAAGCAACTTTGGAGACTCTGGCTATGAAGTGATGGTGCTACATGAAGATCACGTGAAGGCAGACAACGGAACAAAGAAGGATTTGCATGTGCTGAAGTAGCAATTCAGGAAGAACATGAACCTGCACAGACATACGGATGAGTTGCAATAAGAACAAGAACAACACTGGGCGCAACATGCACTCACAGATGAAATTGCGCCCGCACAAGTTAAGGATCCATCCTAGCAGCTGACACAGAGCATACATGGTGAGCAATGTTGTTTATCGCATGCAATGGATTTAGCAACATGCATGTCGTTGAGTGCACGCATGCAATCCAACCCATTCAACACACTCACCAAGGTGAAGACAAGAAGCAAGTCCAACTGGGGCTGAACATGTACTTCGGGAAGTTAATGCACATGACCACCAACACACACTTGAAGATCAGCATGGAATCTATGCATCAGTGTGTTTCTAGTTCAACCGTACCCAAGAATACCATGCGTATGTTAATAGGTGAGTTGGATGAAGGGGTCGAACCAATGCACCAGTTGCAACGGAGGAAAGAGTTCGCTTTAGCAAGATGTCACCATGAGGTGCATGCACACCATTACGGATGACCAAGCTTGGCATAATCTCACCACCTTCACCATCACAAGCATGTCAAAGAGTTGCTCTCACCATAGCGGACCGAGTGTCAGTAATGTCTTGCAAGGCTTGCTCAAGCCATGTTGTCTCACATAAGTACATGTGCATTGTAATGTTGATTCATGTCAAGTGTAAGTCAAGTGTCAATGGTTGGATGTAATAGTCATAGAGTAGGTGAAGAGTCATGAAGGTAGTTGAACTGTCATAAAGGGGAATGTCAAGGTTCACCCCACCCTTTGCTATAAATAGTCCCTCATAACTCATTGTATAGGCTTTGGGTTAGCCAATCTTCTACTAAGACTATCTTAAAGAAGGCTTGGACATTATTGTAATGCGCCTTGGCTTATCCACTGCATGGAGATAATACATCTCTTTGGAGGACCTAGCAAGTTTACATGGATTTATTGTATGATTGTGACTTAGACTTCTTTATATGTTAAGAGTCAACACATTTTCATGCATATGTTGTTATTTTAGATGGACTGCTCCAGTTGCTTTAATGATATTTGTTTTTTGACTTACGTACTTGTGTATGAACTGATTTAGATGCAATTATATGAATCTTGCTTTTAATGCTATCACCGTTTGTGTCAACTACTCTATTGGAAATCTTACAGACCTTTCACTTAAACCTTGCCATAAAATTCCTTGCAGTCGTCTCGAACTAATGTGTTAGTGTCGTATGTGTTATCTTACCTTGTATGATGTGACTGCCGCATCCGAGTGGACTACTCGTTGGAAGCTGTGGATGTCCTTTATGTTGTGCATTCTGAGTCGTGTTGGGATTGATCCCTTTCAACCTGGAACTCACCTTCACCTCCTTCCTGGAACTCACCTTCACCTTCGAAGTGTTGGAACCTCTCATACACCTTCCTTGACTCACTGCATCAGTCACACCCTTGTTGTTGATAGATTTATTCTACTTGCCTCTGTGAGACATCGCGGTCAAGGCATCTGTGCAACATCACGATCAAGTCATTACATTACGACCCACTGATGGGACTCCTACACCAAACGGTCTAAGATCTAATTGGGATTTCTTACCAAGGAGATATCCTTGACATGTTGGTGGGTCTAGCACCTTCGAAAACACCCTATGTTCGTCACTATTTCCCTCAAAAGATTGCATAGTTTTTCCAGCCAGTCACCCAGTCAGTCAGCCTACTGCTCGCCCAGAAAAATGCATAGTTTTCATGAGCAATTCCCTAGCTTCCCAACATCCCCCTCAGCTTAGAAACTGCACAAGGATGTCCAGCAAGACAACCTACCAGCATTACGTAGTTTTTACTAGTAGCACTCCTGCAACCCGTTGCCATCTCCCCAAAAAAATTGCGTTCTTTTGTCAGTAACCCTCCTATAGCCTGTTGCCAGTTCCCCGGAGAAATTCCGCAGTTTTTGCTGCCAGTCCCTATCTACTACCTACACTTCCTCCCTGAATAAATTGCACACATATGCCCTCCAGTCGAGCCAGATCCTGTGGACAGTCACTATTGATCTGGATCATCCATCTCATCCTCCTAGTGACCTCTGCGCAATTTTCACCGGTAGTGCTCAGAGCTCGCATCCCAAATTTATATCTGCCTTGCGCAGTTTCAAAGCCTTGTCCTCTCTCTCAATCACCTGCATCTGAAAGGGAACGAAAATGCATCATAGTAGTCTAGGATATTTTTGGATTTGGTTTCATCTTGTCATGAGTGATTGCAAATACAGGTATATTGATGAGACATTATGCGACGACGAACGAGATGAACAAGGAGAGCATGCGAGGATATTTGTTTACGAACGGATGAACGAGGAATGCATGTGAGTAGATTGTTTCATGAATGGACGAATGAGGAATGCATGCGAGGATATTTTCTCACTTACGAATGAACACATGAAGCATGCCAAAGTACAAGTAAGAAGCGACATACACATGCAACATCAAGTGAACACCAAGACCATCAAAGAATCCAGGTGAAGCTATGAGACACCAAGAGCACGTCCATCACTTAGTAGCACTGAAACTCAACATCCACGCCACCAGTAGCATGAACATACCATCTCTTTCATGTCGAGTCATGTCACGAGTCATCTCGGCTACATCACTACCATGGGCCACACTATTGTAATCAATGTAATGTAACGTGGAAGTCCAAGAGACCCACATCTAAATCTGAAGAGTCATGTAAAGTTGAAGAGCCATGTAAGTTAAACAGTCATGAGGGAATTTGAACAGTCACAAGTGCCAGTTTACCCTTGGCTATAAATACCCCTCATTTGTACATTCAAAATAATTTTCACCTTCGCTCCTCCCACATAGCCTTAAGGGTCTGTAATATTTTCTTTGAGAAGCGAGTAGTGGCTCCAACACCTTGCTATCGGGACCGTTAGTGATGTGTCTTGGAACTTTCGCTTAATTTAGAGGCTTGTTTACAGGCTAGCACGTTTGCACAAATGTATTGTGATTGTTTGTAAGACCATTCTTTGTACACTTGTAATGCGCGTTGCTTTAACTTGTATTGAGACAGTTGAACTATTTCAGTTTTTTTAGTACATATGTTGTTGGAAATGCTTTGTATCAGTTTCTAACGTTGTCTCGGATATGTGGGCAATCCCGTCGGACACTCGACAGACTCATTCTTGTAAACTTGTTATAACTCCCGTCGCACACGTGTGGACTATTCCGCTAGGTGTTGTATGTGCTATATGTTCACCTTGTGTTTGTAACTACTACATCCGTGTTGACTAATCCACTGGAAGTTGTGCATGTCCTGTTATGTTTTGTGTCTCTAGTAGAGTTGGGACTATTCCCTTTCAACCTGAGACTCACTTCCACCCTCTCCCTCTGTACTGAAAGAACTCTGACACAAGCTACATCAAGCACTCACTTGGCACAAGAACCTCATTGTTCGAAGATAAATAGACCACTCTCACGTACTAACAAGCAAGAGCTAAGGCATACCTTTAATATAATGGAAACTGGTCCATCGTACTGGATGGGACTCCTACACCAAACAGTGTGAGGTCTAATTGGAACTTCATATCGGGGAGGTCCCCTGAATGTTGGTGGGTCCAGCATCATCAAAATGTTTGGTGCTAGAAGGAGGGATAGATGACAAGCTGAGTCCTCACAATCTGTTTTGAATATTCGCACATTATCATGGATTTTTTTATAGTTCACCCTTCAAAATTTCTGTCCAACAAACACATCTTTCACTTCGAGAGGGAGTTTTGGGATGACTTGTTAGAAATCACATATTATGGTAAAGGCGAAGTGGCTTGGCTTGATCATTTAAATTACTTCCATGCACTCATGGAGAAGATGGAAGGTTTTAATGAAATAGAGGTATGTTCGCTACTCTCACACACACTTCGCGACCACCCATTATGATGGTGTAGCATACTACCTCATAACTCTGTGCACTCATTCAAGAAGTTCAGTGATCTAATTGAATCTGTTTTTCACAGTTTTGATCCTGAAGCACTTGATAAAAAATTGTCAAAACAATGAAAGGCCCCACATGAATCACCTATGGATTTTTCACAATGCTTTGTCTATTCATGTTTGAAGCTCTGAACATTCAGATGAAATTACAATATCTCATGGATAGATTTCAGTATTTCCTCACCAAATCACTCTGTCCCAAGCTGAAGCTAAATTTCAAACCCCGCTTAGCATACTTCAGTGATGGAGCTGTGCAATCACAAGCGGACACTGTTGCTATCACAAGTGACTGCCTGCCTTATCCTCATCAAACAGCTCCACCCCCACAAAGTGATGTGGGAGAACATGCATACACAATTGTTCAACAGTCACATCCTCCCACCCTCACTACTCTCAATTTATGCACATATTTAGTTGGGATTCCCATGGGTTGTCATAAACACTTGTTACCTCAACCTCGGTCTCTGCATTCTGTTGATCTTCTAGATTGCACTATCATGTGTTCTTCCATTCTGGACTCTACACCTATTGTGAACAAGGATCAAGCCTTCGACGAGTTGATGTTGCACAACCAACCTGCACTCTCATTCACCAAGAGTATGACCAAGCATCTGAGTATGAACCCGCGGTGAAGCATAACGTCCTTTTGTTCATGCCTCCTCCGTTTTTTCCTGACATCATTGGTGATTTTGTTATCTCTGATTGTCCTTGTGTAAATCCATCAATGGATGCATCTACTTCTGACCATTCGCAGAACACACCTGATGTCATTCCATCATTTGATAGCAGAGAGGACAAATCCTTCATCGAAAATCCACTTGATTTTTCATCTACTTTTTCTAGAAACACAGAGGGTGAACATTCTTTCTTATCATCTACCCCTCTATTTGATTCATCAAATCATGAGGATGCCAACAAACATCCTGAATTTTTTGATCATGGTTTTCGTGAGCTCTATACTTCTTCATTTGATCACGATGTTGACTCACTCACTATTAATCTTTCTAAGCCACTGGTCTCCGATGATATATCCATTGACCAAGTGGAAACCCTGTAGGATGTCAAGGCACTTTAGCCTGAGATGATGGTTATGTCAGGCCCTCGTTGTCCTGAGGTTAGTTCCACTTCCTATCATAAAATTTTCAAAACACCCAAGGCTTCTCATCACTCATCTATATGCACTGAGGATCAATCCAACACATAGATTTCGCTTCCTCCATTGGAACCACATGATCCCATCGCTTGCACACTGGAGGAATCATTCATACCAAGCACACTTGCAAGGCATAAGTTTTCTCTTTTTCTCATGTTTTATTGTCTGTTGTAGTCAAGAGAGTGCATATGATTATCATCTGTATGCAGTGTGTCACAGCACCATGGTAAGTCCATAGAGTGTTTGTCTTTTGCTTTCACTCTTTTAATTTTTGTGGACGCGTTTAAACTCAGAGTGTGTTGGTATTCATTGTTATATATTTTATGTCTGTTGGTTTGCTTGACTGTGCTTCTCGCAAACCATGCCTTCACCAACATGGGCCAGCTAATGCGTTGGTGGCTGCATTGGAAATATCACTTCACTTGAGTATATCCATGCACTGTTTAGCTTAGGAGTAGGAGTAGTGTTTTCTTTCTTGCTTGTCTTTGCTTTATGGTTTGCGTGTTTGTTTGCTTGCTAACCTAGTTTGGTTTGTTTTCTTGCTCACTTTACTTGCTTGTTGTTTTGTTTGCTTTTCTTACTATTTTTGTTTCATTTTTTTTGTTTTCTTAGTATCATGCTATTTTTAGTTTTGTAAATAAGTGTTTCCCTCTATTGAGTTCCAGATTTTGAATGAGTATGTGGCTGAGATCCTAATATGAAATGGAGCAGATTAATAATGTTGTGTTAATTCCCCATTCATAATAAAACCCAATATGCTTATCATTTGCTTATAAAGTTATTAAGGATTCACCATGTTTTCTTAATTAACCGATTCCCATGAGAGTTTCTAATGTAAATGTTATAAAAAATTTAACATAAAACATATGCTGAACAGTAGCAAAATGACAACAAAGAACATGAAAATACAACACACAACGCAAAGATTTGATGAGGAGTTCACCCCTCCTAGGCTACGTCTCCTTGGTCCAGCTTCCAATGCTTGGGCCTCTCTCTTATGCTCAAAATTACAATAAAAGTATGTTTACAATGCTCAAATGCATTCGCAACCTGTCTCAATGAGTTCATAATACTCAAAAATGGCTATCTAACCTCTTTTTGCATCAATTTGGATAAGAAATGAAGAAGTTATGACTTCTCCTAGTTCTCCCACTATTTGTTCCACAAATTGCCCCAAAATCGACACAATCTTACAAATTCGCTCCAAAATCCACTAACTGAGCGAGAATTTGGCTACACTGCAGGCCATAACATGTCAGTCATATCGCAAATCGCAATCAATAAGTTTTGTGGGCTCTTATGGTTTGTGAATAGAAACAGGCGATTTGTGATTGCGATATCGCAAACCCGATAGGATATTAAATCGCAACCTATAGTGGCATCGCATCTAGGAACTATCGCATTTCACAATTGGTGAATTTTGGTAGGCTAAGGGTCTTGTTAACATGGTGGAATGTTGCGATAGCGATATTGCAGACCTAGCAAGACATTAAACTGTTCCACAAATTGCCCCAAAATCGACACAATCTTACAAATTCGCTCCAAAATCCACTAACTGAGCGAGAATTTGGCTACACTGCAGGCCATAACATGTCAGTCATATCGCAAATCACAATCGATAAGTGTTGTGGGCTCTTATGGTTTGTGAATAGAAACAGGCGATTTGTGATTGCGATATCGCAGACCCGATAGGATATTAAATCGCAACCTATAGTGGCATCACATCTAGGAACTATCACATTTCACAATTGGTGAATTTTGGCAGGCTAAGGGTCTTGTTAACACGGTGGAATGTTGCGATAGCGATATTGTGGACCTAGCAAGACATTAAACTGCAACATATAAAATATTACATCCGTGCAATCTATCGCTCATCGTAATCGGCAGAGAACCAGGTCTTAAAGTCTACGACCTTATTTTTCATGTGATATGTGATTGTGATATCGAATCGCAACCTGACTTGCCGGGGGCCAATTTCCATATGTCGATCCTTTCTTGTGATTGCGATATGTGATATCGCAAATCATAATCAGCACTCCCTAAGGGCCGATTCTTAACCTGATCCACCTGCTACATACGATACACGATATTCAAGAGCTAATAATGGCCTGCCACTTGGCACCTCCTCATTCCCTGAAGACCTTGCCACATCATCCCAATCCTGTGATGTAGACAAGTCAAACTTGAACTTTGACTTGCTCTAACTTCTGTATACAAACACAGATTTGAGTGATGTTCACAATGTTGGATTTACAATGATGAGCTCTTCAATCTAAAGTTGAGTTTAATAAGATTCTGACACTTTCATTTTTGAGCTTAAACTTGAGCACCTGATCACTCCTCCCCACTGGAAGTCTTTTGGAGCTCAAAATATTATATTCAGTTATGGAACAGATGAGGGTATTGTTCCCTCACCTTCCCCTCTTCAATCCATTTTTCCTTTAATGGATTTGTACCTTTGAGACCCACTCGAAGATAATCAAAATTTCCCCTTTTTGATGACCTTGTTCTTCTGTCAAGTATGGTGTCTTGCTGAAGCTCATCAAGAAATTCTGGAGAAAAATCTTCAATTGATGGAATCTGTACATTTTCTCCTTGATATTCAATCAAAGGAGGCTCATCCAATCTCAAATTTTCAACATTAACAATGGAATAAATTTGAATATATGAAGGAAAATTATGTTTGAAAGCATTATTACCAATCTTTTCCAGAATTTTAAATGGACCATAATGGATTGGTTTCATATTTTTAACTTCACCTTGAAGCCTTTCCTTGCTAATGTATAGCCAAACTTCATCACCTACTTGAAATTGATGATCCACACAATGCTTATCATGCCTTTCCTTATACTTCTCTTGACTCTTTTCTAGTTGTTCTTGAACTGTTTGGTGAATCAACTAAATTTTCTCAATGAATTTCTTTGCTCTGTCTATGTCACTATGTCTATCTACAACTACATCTTTCTCAAAGATGAAATCCAAAGGTGATTTAGGCAAATAACCAAGACATGCCTCAAAAGGTGAAGTTAGAGTAGAAGCTTTTTTTTCTCGATTTTAAGCATGCTAAATATAATGCAACTGTTCATCCCACAACTTAGGATGTTTGCTACAATATCCTCTTAGAAAATGAATAATTTCCCTATTAACCACTTCAGTTTGACCATCTCTTTGCAGATGGAAGGTTGTACTTTTCTTCAACTTGGTGTCTATCAAGTTCCATAAACTTGACTAAAAATTCCCAACAAATCGGAAATCACAATCACTTACAATAGAAGTAGGTAATCCTAAATGAACCCATACATTCTGAAAGAAAAGTTAAGTTGTTTGTTCAGATGTATTTTTTTTACAAGGCATTAATATGCACATATTGTTGAACCTATCCACAAATACATACAAATAATCATGACCTTTTATTGATAAAGGAAGACCTCCTACGAAATCCATAGAAACACGTTCCCATGGACGTGAAGGCACTGGAAGTAGTGTGTACAATCCTAGTTTCCCATTACTAGGCTTACTGACTGCACATAATGAACAACCCCTGATAAAAAGTGACACACTTTCAAGCATGCGAGGCCAATAAAAATACCTCAGAAGATTTGCCAATGTTTTACTTACACCAAAATGTCTAGCAATAAGAGAAGTGTGTGCTTCCCTTGTGACATTGACTATCTCTCCCTGTGGAACACAAAGTTTTCCTAAATGATACAACAGATTATCATGTACATGGTAGTATAATTCCTGAACTTGGTGGCCTTGACTCAATTTTGAATATACCTCTTGAAAGTTAGCATCATGTGTGTATTGTTCAACATAACTTTCAGGAAAAACATAATTATTCTTGAGTAAAATGGCTACATTAACAACCGGTCTAGAAAGCATATTAGAAACTATGTTATAAATACCTTTCTTGTACCTGATTACCAATTGGAATTGTTGCAAGAATCCCATCGAACGAAAGTGCCTTGATTGCTACAATTTTGTTTGAGATTGCAGATATTGCAAAGGTTGATGATCGGTGTGAATAATGGTTTATTTTCCCATCAATTAATTCTTCCATTTCTTTTCACTTTTCACTAATGCGTAAATATCTTTATACTATGTAGGATAGTTAATAACAACACCATTAAAAATGCCAGAATGAAATGAAATGGGCTTACCATGTTGTACAAGAACTGCACCCATGGCGTAGTCACTTGCATCTATTCGTATTTCAAATGGTTGTTTCAAATTTGTCAATGCTAAAAATGGGGTTGAACTAGTCTTTTGTTTTAAATCATCGAATGATGTTTTTTGTTTGCCTCCCCATTGGAAGACAACCTTCATGCTGGTCAAAGCATGTAGTGGAGCTGCTATGGAAGAGAAATTGGCAATGTACTTCCTCCAATATTCTGTTGCTCCTAGAAAACTCCTTACTTCTGTTACTGATTTGGGTATTGGCCAATTTACAATGACTGAAACTATAGAGGGGTCAATCTTCAGCTCACCTCCTACAACTGTGTGGCCCAAATACGCTAAGGAAGTTTTCCTGAATTCACATTTAGACATCTTCATAAATAACTGTTCTTTTTTCAAGACATCGAACACTTTCCTCACATGTTTGACATGCTCTTCTCGTGATTTGTTGAATATCAAAATATCATCTAAATATAAAATTACAAACTCATATAGAAAGGATCTTAAAACATCATTCATAACTCTCATGAATGTAGCTGGAGTGTTGCAAGGACCGAAAGGCATAACCAACCACTCAAACAATCCATGTTTGGTTTTAAAAGAAATCTTCCAAATATCCTCCTCAGCTATTCTAACTTGATGATATCCACTTCTCAAGTCTAATTTATTGAAATATTTTGCATTCTTCAATTGATATAGCAAACCATTTATTCTAGGCAGTGGGTATCGATTATTTATGGTAATTTTATTCAAAGCTCTATAATCTACACACATGTGTCAGGTTCCATCTTTCCTGGGTACCAAAACTATTGGTGAACCACATGGAAAAGTAGAGGGATGAATTACACCTTTATCTAACAATTCCTGGACTTGTTTCTTAATTTATAAACTTTCTAAAATTGACATTTGATACATACCAATGTTTGGGAGTGGACAGTCTTGTTGTAGCTGAATTTTGTTTTGAATTCCCCTTTTTGGTGGAAATTCCTTTGGTTCTTGAAACATGTCTCCATATTGATTGACCACATCAACCAATTTAGCTTTGAGCTTCATGTCACAGCCTGCAAAAGATTCATGCTCCGTGTCATTCTTCTACTTAATCATAAGGAGCACGAGATTCTTGCTGGAATTGACCAGTCGCTTCATTTTCCCTACACTTGCTAAAGATAGATTAAGTTTTCTATTATGGCTCTCACAATATACTCCACTCCGTCTTTGAACAAATGATAATTTTTTCTCAAATATATGGAAAATGGCTTTCCTGTAATAAAAATACAGGCTTCCCAGCACAATTCCAAAAATATCTAATGACACTACATCTGATTCAACTTCATCAACAAAATTGGAAGTAACAGAAAACCTGAAAACGTGTTCCTTGTGACCTGAAGATTTTCATCCTTAGTTATCCAACCCATTGGATAAGGTTTATGATGAGGCACGATTTCTAGATTCAACTTCTTGACCAAGTCTGTAGAAATTAAATTTTCCTGGGATCCACTGTTAAACAACGTATCAATCTTGGTGTGTTTGGAAATAACTCTAATATGGAGCAATTCAATTTTGTTTTCCTCATTTGAAGAGTTATTGGAGTTATTTGTTGCGCTGGTGCTTGCCACGAATTCCTCTTTGCTTTCTTTTGCCATAGATTTTCCTTTAGTGACTGTGGTTTCAATCTTTGATTCATCACCTGAGTCAAAACCCAAGTCTTGTTTTACAACAACGTTTGTCTTCTATTTCCCTTTATTGTTAAATTTCTTCAGTTGTAATTTATGATGAAGCTTCCAGTAATGCGCTTCATCATGACCCTCTTTGGAACAATTATTGCACACAGGTTTCTCCCCTTCTTTCTTAACATAAGTATTTTTCTTCTACTTTCCTTTGAAAGTATTTCCTTTTTCACCACTATGGAATGGGTTCTTCTGACCTTCTTCTTGTACATTTTTCCCTGTTTCTTCGAGGTGTGTAGCTTGAACACATAACTCATTAAGATTCGTGGGATTGAACATAATAATGGTATGTCAAAGATAGTTATGCAAACCTCCTATATATTTCAACAAAGTATCTTGTGACTGCAAGTCTACTCCTAGCATAAGAGATCTTCTCCTAAAATCTTGAGTATAATCTTGTACATTTTGACCCCTTAACTGTCTAAATTTTTTCCAATTTGTGATAACTTTTTGAATATGGGCTAAAGGGTAGAATTGTCTTTTTATAGCAGCAATGAAATCATACCAATTAATAGAGATCTTACCATGTTTTTTTATCTCGTCTTGAGTCCTTAATTCCCACCATACAAGTGTTATACCCTCCATTATCAATGAAGCCAAATGAATTTTGATATCATCTTCTTGAAGGTTCTGAATTCTACAATACACCTCCAACTGGTTATCCAACTTTTCTGCATTACTTCTCCATTGTACATAAGCAACTTGAATTTAACATCAAGCTTTAGAAAAGGTGATTACCAATTCCTTTTGCAGAATGATGATGAGTATGAGTAAGTGTTGTATTAGTGGAAGAGTGTGAATATGCTTTCGAAGTAGAAGATGAAGAAGATGGTGGAGATGGTGGAGTTGTATCCATTCCCATTACATCCTTTTCCATTACCTCCTCCTGAAGAACCTTCTCCTTTGCGAGGTTTGGAACTTTCTCCTTGCAATATGCTATTCCTCTCTTCATATAGGACCTTCACCATCTTTTTCATATCAAAGAAAGCCTTTCTGAAGGTATTCACACCTTCTTTCATGATAGGTTCTCCTTCATGAGACATTGTCTCTGAAAACTCAACTGCAACTTGAGGATGTACTGGTGTAGAAGACTTTGGCAACCTTTCTCTTCTTCCACTTGACCCAACTTCAGGGCTTCCAACCAGCATTCCTTCACCTCTTTTGAGTTTTAACCTTGTAAGCATGACATAAACTTGCAAACAATTAAATCCTTCTTTCACAAAGAAAATCTAGTAAGCAAAAACCAATGCTCTGATACCGACTTGATCTGAAATGGAGCAGATTAGTAATGTTGTTCTAATTCCCCATTCAGAATAAAACCCAATATGCTTATCATTTTCTTATCAAGTGCTTAAGGATTCACCATGTTTTCTTAATTGACTGATTCCCATGAGATTTTCTTATGTAAATGTTATAAACAATTTAACATAAAACATATGCTAAAAAGCAGAAAAATAACAACAAAGAACATCAAAATATAACACACAACATAGAGATTTCATGAGGAGTTCACCCATCTTGGGCTACGTCTCCTTGGTCCAGCTTCCAATGCTTGGGCCTCTCTATTATGCTCAAAATTGCAACAAAAGTGTGTTTACAATGCTCAAATGCCTCTGCAACCTGTCTCAATGAGTTCAAAATACTCAAAAATGGCTATCTAGCCTCTTTTTGCATCCAATTTGGATAAGAACTAAAGAAGTTATGACTTCTCCTAGTTCTCCCACTATTTGTTCCACAAATTTCTCCAAAATCGACATAATCCTACAAATTCACTCCAAAATCCGCTAACTTAGTGAGAATTTGGCCACGCTACAGGCCATAACCTATCTGTCGTATTTGAAGGTTGTATTGAAGTCGATCTACATAATCCTCCAAGCTTTCATCTTCCCCTGTATCATACTGAAAATATCTTCATTGGATTTGCAATAGTCTTGGTACTTCTTCAAGAATATGTTCTTCATGTCCTCCCATGTTTGGATGCAATTCCCACCTAGGCTCATGAACCATCGGAGAGCTGCTCCTTTTAGAGTAAGAGGAAACACTTTCAATCTTTGATCATTAGTACAATAATCATATCCTCTACAAAGTATTTCAAACTCAAACATAAATATATGTGGATCTTCATTTGCTAAACCATGAAAATTTGGTAAAGATGGGGGAATTATGTGCATTTGTGTCACTCCTAGATGTTTGATAGGAAATTCAAAAGTAGAAACGTGAGCCATTTCTTACCATAATAGAAGATGTTCTTCATGTGTTTCTTCAAGGCTCCTTCTTCAAATGTTCCTGTCAATTAGTTAGTGAAATGGGTGGTGCTTACATCACCACTTGCGTGAGATCATGTGATTCATTTTTTTTTTTAAATTTCTATCTTTTTCCTAATTATTCACACAAAAATTCAAACATCTATTTCTACTCTAGGTTCTTTAACAGTCCTGCTGGAAAGCGGACGGGGGAGCAGGGCTTTTACATGCTCCGTACGCAGGTTCTTACCTTCCGTTTTTAAGATCCAACTCTTCCCTAGCAGGCAGTCATCAAATTCACACTACTCTTTAGAAATGGCTACACTCTCCCCAGCAACGGCGCCAAAATGTGGGGCGATAAAAAGGTGTCTTGTGAACTCCTAATTACCTCACATTAATTATCAACCCAGGGACGAATTTTTGTTTCAAGAGTGTACTCTGTCTGAGGCGGCTATTTACTTAAGAGTAATGTTTTGCAGTATAGTGCTTAAAACCCACAAGTAAATGAATGCTTGAAACAAAATCTAATTGGGACAACAAGAAACTAAGATGTTCTAAACTAAAATCATTCATTCAAACAATCATCAATCGAGGATATAGTAGCAATAACTCTTTCCTCTAGAAATTGATGGAATAGAGTATGGACCATGGATCTGGGAGCATGGTAGCGTCTGCTGAGGCTCACGACAGCCTTGGACCTTCTCTCACACCAAAGCAATAAATGCAAGGAAATGGAATGGCAGCAAGTAAAAATGAAATAACAAAAGGAAATAGAACAGCAGTAAATGAAACATCAATCAAAAGAACTACATCTCGCGAGTCAAAACCAACTTACTCACATTCTGCAATAAAATAACAATATTCAAAAGCAATTCCAATGATCTTTACTTTACGAGAAGATATTTACAAATGAATTATGGAACATCATTTATCATATTTACACAACACACTTATTATAGCAATCTGATGTTTCCAAAGAACATGACTTCCGTTTCCAAATGAAATAATATTACTTTCGGGTTCCCACGAATAAGAGTTCAAAATGAATCCAATAGCAATATTTAATATGAAAGCTCTGTAATAGAAACAATCGGTTTAAATAGTGAACATGTAATCAACTCCGAAAAGATTCATTACGCAACATAGAGTCACTTACATAAACTTCTTGAATGAAACCATTAATGAATTAGTCGTAACAGAGCGTTGAACAGCATATAACAAATACATCAGATTACTAAACTATATAAACAATCCACACATGAAAAGATATCATACAGCAGCAATTGTAAAGATATGATACACAATAGCAGCAGCGTACTCCACCAGAGGCTGGGCCCTTAGCCGCCAGCGGATGCTGCGGGATTACTTCAGAATGAGAAAAATGAACAGCAACTCCCAATTCATTTATTAATCAGCCAATTGTGGAATCATTACAACAGCAAAAGCTACAGCATGCAACAATCCCTATCCTATCATGAATAATCCACCATCATTGTCCATCATTTCTCTATCATTCTTCCATCATTCGAATCCCCCTCACGTCTCCCCCTCTCTGATCTTTGTTCTCATTTAAATAGAGAAAGATCAGAGAGTATAGATAATTACAATCATGATTTCTTTTACAAATTTAGGTTGATTCTAACCAGATGATCAACAAGAAAATATATTCCCTCTCATCTCTTCAACAAAAGCAAGACGGATTTGGGTTTACAGCTAAAGTTTGGAGGGCGGCCGCAACTGCAAATCTGAGAAAATCGTGCTCAAAGAACCCTGCGTTTCTCCCTGTACAAGCCGAATTTGGGCAAACTGTTTTTATTGAAGATAATTGGGCCCGTTCTGGACAAAACCCATGTTTCGGATTTTCCAAATTCGTCTTCATTTGCTCAAAATCGCAACCGCAAAACTGTCACTCCTTAAACCAGCGAATTTCTGAGTTGGCAGATTTAAAAATCAAATCTTCAATCTGGAAGTTACCTTGGAGGCTAAAAATGGTGAATAATGTTATAACCAACTTATTAGAACTATCATTGGTAAAATAATGCATAATCATCAATTTATTAGAAATAAAGGAGAATAAATAATATTTATTCATGAGAGCATAAATAATTAATAAAATGGATTTAAATGATAAATTATAATAAATGGCATGATGAAGAATGGTAGAAATGGGTGGAATAAACATTCACAAGTGACAATAATAATGGCATATTAACGACTCAACATACCCCCACACTCAATATGTTGCATGTCCTCATGCAACGAAAACTGAATATATTGCATGTCCTCATGCAACCCAAAGACAAAAGCCATGTGTTAACCAAGCAATAAAAATTTGAGAATAAATGAATGCTTCCTTAATTAATGAATATTCAAGTTTAGCAATCTCGATGAAGGCATAACAATTTTTACAATGACATTCAACTATATGTATGAAGTTGCAGCAAAATATGACAGAGATAACAACAAACTTCATTAACCATTTTCCCAAAAACTACAAACCAAATTTTGTTGAAATGTTGCAAGTAGATTTGTAATATATGAAGGCTTCTATGATCCAAAAATCAGATCGTTTTGATGCATGGATCATGAGATATAAACAAAATGGCTGTAGGTGAGAGTGCATGATTTCCGAAATTTTATGAACCAATATTTCTTGAAATTGTGTGGATTTGTATTAATGATACGTATGTGTTTTCCAAAAATTACAAGGATTGAGTTCATAGTTTTAAAAAAATATGTGGAAATCAATTTCTGCACTGTGTAAAAATGAAATTGTATGCCTTAAATAAGGAAGAAAGTAGAAAACATCCATCATGCATAGCAATTCCTCCCTCTCTCTGAAAAATTAGCATGTCCTCATGCGATGCTAGAAAACAAATAGAGGTGGTTGCTACCAGCTGTTGAATTCTACGCTTGGTGTAAAACAACATGAAATAAGGGAGGCGTTGAGAATGAATAAGAAGAGCAATGGATGATAAAGAATATGAATGACATGGTCATAAGAAAGAAATGAAGGAACACTCCCCCATACTCGGAAATGATATGCTGCTGAAAAAGGGAAAGTGGTAAAGATGTGGAATGAAGGATGACAAATAATGCTCAAAATGGATTTTCAGTAGATTCTCCTAAATTTATAATAAATTAGAAAACTATGCAATTTTACCTCAAGTTTTACCTCCAAAAAATGTGGAATGACATATAAATACTGGCAGTTGTTGAAGCTGATGTAGGCAGAGTTGGTGCTGAAAGTGATGCAAAAGGTGGAATCCAGGTAAGCACATAATGTCTGAAGAGTTGTTCATGTTCGCAAGTTGCTCGAGCCGCGTCTGTTAGTTGCAATAGTGCGGTCATGCTGTGAATAGAATTTTGCCCATACCTGTTGTGCTCCTGTAAACAAAGCACTATTTTGCATACAATGTGCTTGAATCCATAGTGTTAGCTTTGAATATCAACAGATAAGATGCATGCAAAATTGCAATTAGAAAAACTCAAATCAACAAGGTATGGCAAAGTGCAGTAATCATATCGCATGCAATCCCATAATGCATACATTCCCCCCTCCAATTGGAAAATGGGTTCCATAACCATAAAGCATATGAAAGGGGTGGTGCTGACGGCAAGGCAATGGAATGAACAATATATCAGTAAGGGAGGCAGAGTACACTTATCAATGATAGGACGGTGAAAGTTATGGTTATTTTGAGAGCAAAGTGTGTAAAGATAGTTATGAATAAGAGATAGGACGCTTTGGAGTGATGATAGTTTATGCAAAACGAAAAAGGACAACAATATGCTAAAAAGATGCTTTGCTGACGGTATTCTAGTTGAAAATGATGTGATTGATCATAAAACAATTTCTCATGCATAAAGGTTCAAACAGGGAAAAAGTTAAGGAAATAACTTCTCTGATAAAAAGAAAATAAGAAAAGGGTATTATAATAATAATTGACGAAAAGATATAACTTCAATACCATAAGCAGAGCCGCTGCTGCCAGCAGGCGTCCATAGCCTCGGCAGGGTTGCTTTTTAACCCATATGAGCCAGGATCCTCAATTTATAAATGGAGAGTTTTAGTGTTGTTCTACAGAAGAGATCAGTGTGCTAGCGTGGTAACCAGATAACCACACTGCCATTCACTAGGAGGTAGCAAAAGTGAACAGGCCGGCTCGTGATGAGACCTCCTGTTCCAAGGATAATTTGGCTATCCAATGGATCATAACCCTGGTGTGGTGGCCATAATGGGAATGTCACTTTGTTACAGCCTTATGAACATGGTAGGCTGGCTCGTAATGAGACCCCCTATCCTCCATCTGCGAACAAAATTTTGTTATTATTACACATTTTTATGATAAAAAGAGGGAGGCTCAGTACTCCTTAAGAGCAGGGATGGCGGAAGAAGTTGAAGATGTCAATAGAAAAAAATATACCCATAATCTCATTTATTACAGACAAAGAAGATTATAACCAGGGATGATGGAACCAGCATGGTATTAAGATGATCAATCCATATTATGTTCAACAGAAAACAATGCAGTAAAGTAGTATATAAATAATTGTGTCTCTTTTGAAAAAAAAATCTGTCATCAAGGAGCTGTCCTGTTAAAGATCATAACGTAAATGATAATACTTGCTTCAAAAGAATCCATAATTCTTGTCCTCATAAAAATGGTGTACTTCATGCCATGAAAGAGAATCAGGAGAATGTGGTTGAGCTGACTATGAATAATCCCACAAGAGAAAGGAAAGGGTTGCCCTCAAAAATATTCCCAAAGTGTTGCTCTTTTGAATGGACAGCAAAAACACTCACAAAGCGGTGTTTCGTGTAAGGAACATCAAAGAAAATGCACACCAAAAAAACAAAAATACATACAAAAAACGTGAAAATGCAAATGTCATTCGAAAAATCACAAATATTGTTTCTTCTGAGAAAGGAACAGCAGAGACACTCAAATGTTGTTCTTTTTCGCAAAGGATGAGCAAAAACACACAAGTGCTGTTCCTTTTCGTAAAGGAACAGCAAAAACATGCACGTGCTGTTCCTTTTCGCAAAGGAATAGCAAAAACACGCAAGTGCTGTTCCTTTTTGAAAAGGAACAGCAAAGTCACACAAGTGCTATTCCATTTCGAAAAGGAACAGCAAAATCACACAAATGTTGTTCCATTTCGAAAAGGAACAGCAAAAACACACGAATGCTGTTCCATTTCGAAAAGGAACAGCAAAAACACACAAGTGTTGTTCCTTTTTCGCAAAGGAACAACAAAAACACGCAAGTGTTGTTCCTTTTGAAAAGGAACAGCAAAATCACACAAATGTTGTTCCATTTCGAAAAGGAACAGCAAAAACACACAAATGCTGTTCCATTTCGAAAAGGAACAGCAAAAACACGCAAGTGCTGTTCCATTTCGAAAAGGAACAGCAAAATCACACAAATGTTGTTCCATTTCGAAAAGGAACGGCAAAAACACACAAGTGTTGTTCCTTTTTGAAAAGGAACAGCAAAGTCACACAAGTGTTGTTCCATTTTGAAAAGGAACAGCAAAATCACACAAATGTTGTTCTATTTCGAAAAGGAACAGCAAAAACACACGAATGCTGTTCCATTTCGAAAAGGAACAGCAAAAACACGCAAGTGTTGTTCCTTTTTAAAAAGGAACAACAAAGTCACACAAGTGTTGTTCCATTTCGAAAAGGAATAGCAAAATCACACAAATGCTGTTCCATTTCGAAAAGGAACAGCAAAAACACACGAATGCTGTTCCATTTCGAAAAGGAACAGCAAAAACACGCAAGTGTTGTTCCTTTTTAAAAAGGAACAGCAAAAACACGCAAGTGTTGTTCCTTTTGAAAAGGAACAGCAAAATCACACAAATGCTGTTCCATTTCGAAAAGGAACAACAAAAACACACAAATGTTGTTCCATTTCGAAAAGGAACAGCAAAAACACGCAAGTGTTGTTCCATTCCGAAAAGGAACAGCAAAATCACACAAATGCTGTTCCATTTCGAAAAGGAACAACAAAAATAGCAAAAACACGCAAAGAATGAATTAGCTGTTCACTGCATTGATGCTGGAGATGAGTTGCACTTTGAATGAAGCAACACCTGAAACACAAAATATAAAAGAAATTAGAAAAAAGCAACATTTTATTTAAAAACAATATGTAAATTAAGTTACAACAACTATGATATTATGTAAAAAAATGATCTTTTTGAAAAATGTTTTGGCAGCAAAGAGATGACATGAATCTTCAAATGGAAATCAATTCTTCATTTCTTCTATTATGAATCCGTTGGGTAATAAGTTGGATGAAATTCCTTTGTTTTATTAAAATTTGTTTCAAGAATCACTTGTCCATAAATTGACGTTCTTTTTCTCCTATGACCTGCAAAAAACGAGTGTCTACCTGCAATAAAACATTAAATCATGGAGAAAGAGAGGTGCATGGCTCCCCTAATCCAAGAATTATGCAAAAAACTAACAAGTAGTTACTTTTATAGAACAAATCCAAGGAGAAAATAACAAAGTAAAATTTATTTGTCACCTGCGGGAGAGCAGTGGCCAATCATACTAACCCGCAGTGTTTTAATCACAACTTCTTTGTTTTTCGTCGAAATTGAGTGATTCCAAAGCCAAATGAGAGCTAATTCAAAGGTTTATCTCCAGTAAAAACAGGTTTTAGAAATTCAATGATATGATATGTCAATTTTAGTTAGAACGACCTGCATAATAGAGTCATTGTCGATTACCTGGCTTAGACCAACAGTTGATATTTTAAGCATAACTTTTTCGTTTGATGTCGGATTCGAATGATTCAAATTGGAAATGAAAGTAGATTCATTTATTTATCTCCAATAGAAACAAGTTTTTAAGACAAGAAGAATTGATATGTCAAATATTGTAAGAAACAACCGGAAAGACAGTTTTAAGAGTGCTGATTTACGATAGACAGTCAGTATTTTGATCATAACTTCCCCATACGATATCGAAAATGAGTGATTCCAATTGCATTGTAAACTAGATTCATATGGAAATCTACCATAGAAACAGGTTTTAAAAATTCATTCATTTAGACCTCCAAAAACTGACTGTCCCAACTCTGTTCCTGAGCTGCCCGCTAGACACCCTGTCAATGTTTTGGTTCTAACTTTTTCATTTCAAATCCAAATTGAGTGATTCAAATTGGGTTAGAAATTAGACATCAAGGGATACCTAGGGTAGAAACAGGTTTTAAAAATATTCACTTTTGGTCCCTCAAAACATGACTGTCCCGACTGTTTTTCCAGAAAGTTCATCAAGCCCGCAAGCCAAAAAAAATGAAATTCAAGCATTTTTTTAAATTGGTGATAAAAATGAAAATGAGTGTTTGTAGAACTTATTATTTCCATTATGATTCATCTACAAACACAAATTATAAAAATAAAAAAAAAAAAATATCACCGATGTTGATTTGCATAGCATGTTGCAACAAAAACCCTAGTTTTACAAAAGAACAAAATGCACTTATTTATGTCCTTATTTTGTTTTATTTTATTCACTAACCTACTTTGATTGAAGGATGAATATGACTACGTGTATGAGTACTTCCAGTGAAGCCATTTTCGACATAAGGCTTCATGTATACGCATACCCAAATTTGAAAAATGGATGTTAATGAAAATTAGGGTATGAGAAGGTGGCTTCCCTTGAAAAAATGATATCAAAAATTGTTGAAGCATAAAGTGATGTTTGGATGCAATTCCCACCTAGGCTCAAGAACCATCGGAGAGCTGCTCCTTTTAGAGTAAGAGGAAACACTTTCAATCTTTGATCATTAGTACAATAATCATATCCTCTACAAAGTATTTCAAACTCAAACATAAATATATGTGGATCTTCATTTGCTAAACCATGAAAATTTGGTAAAGATGGGGGAATTATGTGCATTTGTGTCACTCCTAGATGTTTGATAAGAAATTCAAAAGTAGAAACGTGAGCCATTTCTTACCATAATAGAAGATGTTCTTCATGTGTTTCTTCAAGGCTCCTTCTTCAAATGTTCTTGTCAATTAGTTAGTGAAATGGGTGGTGCTTACATCACCACTTGCGTGAGATCATGTGATTCATTTTTTTTTTTAAATTTCTATCTTTTTCCTAATTATTCACACAAAAATTCAAACATCTATTTCTACTCTAGGTTCTTTAACAGTCCTGCTGGAAAGCGGACGGGGGAGCAGGGCTTTTACATGTTCCGTACGCAGGTTCTTACCTTCCGTTTTTAAGATCCAACTCTTCCCTAGCAGGCAGTCATCAAATTCACACTACTCTTTAGAAATGGCTACACTCTCCCCGGCAACGGTGCCAAAATGTGGAGCGATAAAAAGGTGTCTTGTGAACTCCTAATTACCTCACATTAATTATCAACCCAGGGACGACTTTTTATTTCAAGAGTGTACTCTGTCTGAGGTGGCTATTTACTTAAGAGTAATGTTTTGCAGTATAGTGCTTAAAACCCACAAGTAAATGAATGCTTGAAACAAAATCTAATTGGGATAGCAAGAAACTAAGATGTTCTAAACTAAAATCATTCATTCAAACAATCATCAATCGAGGATATAGTAGCAATAACTCTTTCCTCTAGAAATTGAAGGAATAGAGTATGGACCATGGATCTGGGAGCATGGCAGCGTCTACTGAGGCTCACGACAGCCTTGGACCTTCTCTCACACCAAAGCAATAAATGCAAGGAAATGGAATGGCAGCAAGTAAAAATGAAATAACAAAAGGAAATAGAACAGCAGTAAATGAAACATCAATCAAAAGAACTACATCTCGCGAGTCAAAACCAACTTACTCACATTCTGCAATAAAATAACAATCTTCAAAAGCAATTCCAATGATCTTTACTTTACGAGAAGATATTTACAAATGAATTATGGAACAACATTTATCATATTTACACAACACACTTATTATAGCAATCTGATGTTTCCAAAGAACATGACTTCCGTTTCCAAATGAAATAATATTACTTTCGGGTTCCCACGAATAAGAGTTCAAAATGAATCCAATAGCAATATTTAATATGAAAGCTCTGTAACAGAAACAATCGGTTTAAATAGTGAACATGTAATCAACTCCGAAAAGATTCATTACGCAACATAGAGTCACTTACATAAACTTCTTGAATGAAACCATTAATGAATTAGTCGTAACAGAGCGTTGAACAACATATAACAAATACATCAGATTACTAAACTATATAAACAATCCACACATGAAAAGATATCATACAGCAGCAATTGTAAAGATATGATACACAATAGCAGCAGCGTACTCCACCAGAGGCTGGGCCCTTAGCCGCCAGCGGATGCTGCGGGATTACTTCAGAATGAGAAAAATGAACAGCAACTCCCAATTCATTTATTAATCAGCCAATTGTGGAATCATTACAATAGCAAAAGCTACAACATGCAACAATCACTATCCTATCATGAATAATCCACCATCATTGTCCATCATTTCTCTATCATTCTTCCATCATTCGAATCCCCCTCACGTCTCCCCCTCTCTGATCTTTGTTCTCATTTAAATAGAGAAAGATCAGAGAGTATAGATAATTACAATCATGATTTCTTTTACAAATTTAGGTTGATTCTAATTAGATGATCAACAAGAAAATATATTCCCTCTCATCTCTTCAACAAAAGCAAGACGGATTTGGGTTTACAGCTAAAGTTTGGAGGGCGGCCGCAACTGCAAATCTGAGAAAATCGTGCTCAAAGAACCCTGCGTTTCTCCCTGTACAAGCCGAATTTGGGCAAACTGTTCTTTATGAAGATAATTGGGCCCGTTCTGGACAAAACCCATGTTTCGGATTTTCCAAATTCGTCTTCATTTGCTCAAAATCTCAACCAAAAAACTGTCACTCCTAAAACCAGCGAATTTCTGAGTTGGCAAATTTAAGGTGTTCTTCATATGTTTTCTGAAAAGTGATACTTAGATGTTCAAGGTGTTCTTCATATGTTTTTGAAAAAATGGTGATGTCATCCAGGTAAATTACCATGAATTTGTCCTGCTCTCTGTAGGTTTTAACCCTATACAGAAATTACCTGCATACGAATTCTTAAACAAAGAAAATAAACAATGCAAGAGCATAACCCATAAAACACATATGCACAAAGATTTTTTTCCCTGGATCCCAAAACCGGGACTACCAGCTTGATTTTTCATTATGTTCCTTTCAATGTTACAATACATATTTATACATGCCGAAGCATCCAATACCATGGACCGAAAAACCATCGCATCCAATACCGTGTGCGAAAATCATGCACAAAACCATAGGTAGGTTCGCCCAACCTAATATAGGGTCCAAAAAAAAATTTTCCCGGGGCGCTGCCCCGGACCCCGTAGAGGGGGGCTACCCGCCCCCCTCAAACCCCCCGGACAGGGGGGGCTGCCACCCCCCCTGTGACCCCTTCGCTGCGCAACGAAGGGGGGCTGCCGCCCCCCTCTAACCCCCCGTTTAACTACGTTGGTTAGTCGTGGAAAGAATATAACACAACCCAACAATCTTCCACTTGTTGTTTTATTTCCACAAGGGGCCACAGGAGAGCTTAGTCATTTTTCCAGCCCTGAAACACCCATTGTTTCTCTACACCAAGAGAACTTCTCAGAGCTCACAGATTTTGTCAATGCATCTGCAGTATTCTTCAAAGTGTCCACCTTTACCAGCAACACCTTTTTGTCTTCTATCATATGCCTCACAAAGTGATGCTGAACATCAATGTGCTTTGTCTTTGAATGATAAGCAGGGTTCTTTGCCAAGAAAATTGCACTTTGGCTGTCACAGTCTATTCTTATAGCTCCCTGTACTAACCCCATACTTGAACACAATCTCTGCAACCAAACTGCTTCCTTGCTTGCATGAGTGGCTGCCATGTATTCTGCCTCTGTAGTTGATAGTGCCACTACAGATTGTTTCTTACTCATCCAACTGACTGCACCTCCAAATAGGTTAAACACATACCCACTTGTAGATCTTCTCTGATCCAGATCTCCAGCCCAGTCTGCATCAACAAAACCATGAATATCCAACACTCTATCCAATCATGGTCTTCCTTGGTAGCACAAACCATAATCACTAGTGCCACGCAAATACCTGAAAACCCGCTTCACTGCTGTCCAGTGCTCCTTCCCAGGTTTTGACATAAACCTGCTCAATACTCCCACTGCATGTGCAATGTCTGGTCTAGTACAGACCATTGCATACATCAGGCTACCGACTGCACTTGCATATGGAACATGGGACATGTCCTCTTCCTCTTCTTGTGTCTTGGGACGTTGTTCAGCAGATAACCTCACACCTACAGGAATAGGAACCTTCACCGGTTTACTATCCTGCATATTAAACCTCTGCAGTATTGTCTCGACATACTTCCTCTGGTTTAACCAGAGCTTCCTCTTTGCCTGATCTCTTTTAATTTCCATGCCCAAAATATAGTTTGCAGCACCAAGATCTTTCATGTCAAATTTGGAGGACAATTGGGTCTTCAAATCCTGGATAATTTCTTTGTCATTTCCAACCAGCAACATATCATCCACATACAGGACCAGATAAATAACATGGTCACCAATTAATTTAAAATACACACAATGATCTGCTTTACTTCAGGTGAAGCCAAGTCCCCGTATAAATGTATCAAATTTCTGATACCACATCCTTGGTGACTGTTTTAACCCATACAGAGACTTCTTTAACTTGCATACCAGTTCTTTCTTACCCTTCACCACAAAGCCTTCAGGTTGCTTCATGTAGATTTCCTCTTCCAAATCCCCGTGAAGAAATGATGTCTTCACATCCATCTGTTCTACCTCAAAATCAAAAGCAGCAGCAACAGATAAAAGTAATCTAATAGAAGCTACCTTGGCAACAGGAGAAAAAATATCACCAAAATCAATTCCCGGCACCTGGGAATAACCTTTTGCTACCAACCGAGCTTTGTATTTCTCCACCTTTCCTTCTGCATTAGTCTTCTTCTTGAACACC
Organism: Pinus tabuliformis; assembly: GCA_031772625.1. Taxonomy (NCBI): domain Eukaryota; kingdom Viridiplantae; phylum Streptophyta; class Pinopsida; order Pinales; family Pinaceae; genus Pinus; species Pinus tabuliformis. The sequence goes on along the minus strand of CM062820.1, from coordinate 443,716,622 downwards.
CATTTGCTGCCAATGGGTTTCCTTCCAGTCGGCAAATCTACCAGATCCCAAGCCTCATTTTTGTGCAAAGATGCCATTTCATCAACCATGGCCTCTTTCCAGAGTTTTCCATCCTCTGAATCCACTGCTTCCTTCACAGTTCTGGGATCATCATCAATAACAGACAAAGCAAAATTTGAACTGAAAGCAGATGGACTATACCTTTCTGGCTGCCTTCTTTCTCGACCTGATCTTCTCACAGCTAGAGTTAGTGGCTCTTCATCTTCTGATTCCTCCTCTGCTGCAGAGTTTGATTCTTCCTCCTTTGGCTCAAACTCTATCTTCTCAGGTTCCTTTGGTTGGACTTCATGTTGAATAACATCTTTTACCTCTCTGAACACCACATCTCGGCTGTACACAACCTTCCGTGTGACTGGGTTCCAAAGCTTATAACCCTTTAAACCATCCTTATACCCAATAAAGATGCACTTTTCAGATTTACTATCCAACTTGGTTCGTTTCTCCTTTGGAACATGTACATATGCAACACATCCAAATACCCTCAGATGTGAAAGAGAGGGTTTCTTACCAGTCCATACTTCTTGTGGAGTCTTATCCTCCAACGCTGATGAAGGTGATCTGTTGATCAGGTAACATGCAGTATCCACCGCCTCTGCCCAGAATTCATGTCCTAACCCGGCACCACTGAGAATGCTTCTTGCCCTTTCCATCAACGTCTTGTTCATTCTTTCTGTGACTCCATTGAGTAGTCTTCTGCCATGCTATACCACACTTCTTACAAAATTCTTCAAATTCCTTGCTGCAAAATTCTCCACCATTATCTGTCCTCAGCACCTTTATCTTCTTCTCTGTCTGATTTTCCACCAGAGCCTTAAATTCTTTAAACCTGTCAAAGACTTCAGATTTCTTCTTAAGGAAATATATCCATGTATTCCTTGAGAAGTCATCTATGAATGATACATAGTACACAGACTTACCCAGTGATGGAACCTTCACAGGTCCAAACACATCACTATGCATAAGCTATAATATCTGTTTCGTCCTCTTACCACCAGAGGGGAAACTCACTCGATTCTGCTTCCCATACACACAATTTTCACAGAAATCAAAATCCAGAGAGCTATCATTCATACCTTCTACCATACCTTTACTATGAAGTATTCGAAGGCCCTTCTCTCCAATATTTCCAAGCCTTTGATGCCACAACATGGTCTTCTCTCCAGAGACCACTAGATTTTCTACTCCATTTTCAGGAACCATAGAACTATTGCACCCATCAACAACAGTGCTACCTTGCAGTTTGTACAGAGTTCCAGTCCGAACTCCCCGCATCAATATCAGTGCTCCTCGAACCATCTTGCAGGTATCTTTCTCGAACACCGTCTTTACACCTGCATCATCCAACTTGCTTACAGAAATCAGATTTCTGGCCAATGCAGGAATATGTAGAACACCCGGAAGTGTTCTAACCCTTCCACCTTGCAACTTCAACTTTACTTTTCCCCAACCAATGATTCTAGCCTTCCTATCATCTCCTAAGAAGACATCAACACCATCGTATTTATCATACTCGCAGAACCACTCTCTATGGGGAGTGAAGTGAAAGGATGCACCTGAGTCAATCAACCATGCCTCATGATCTACATGTGTACTTGAAGAAACCAAGTACACATCCCCACCTTCATCTGAGGTGGTTTTCGCCTCTGCAGAAGGAGCATCATCAGATCCCTTTCCTTTATCAGGAGCTTTAGATTTACAATCCCTTCTGAAGTGTCCTTCCTTTCCGCATTTCCAGCACACCAACTTTGTAGGTTTTCCTGGAGATTTAGATCTCCCTCTAGATTTAGATCTCCCACTCGATGACTTATTTTTGCTTCTGTTCTCGGACCGTCCTCGTACAGACAAGGCATCACCATTCTGGTTGTCCATATTCTTCCGTCTCATCTCCTCCGTCAGCAAAGCTGAGACTATTTCATCAAACTGCAAAGCAGTTGCATTGCTACCTATTGCAATAACCAGACTATCCCACGAATCTGGTAGAGAACACAATAGACTGATGCACTTATCTTCATATGAAATTTTAATATCAACAGATAATAACTGACTTACCACAGTATTAAACACATTCAGATGCTCTGTCACCGAGTCTCCATCTTTCATCCTCGGGTTATACAGCTTTTTTTGCAGGAACAATTTATTCACCAGAGACTTAGATTGGTACAAAGTCCCTAACTTGACCCACAAAGCCTTCGCCGTAGCTTCCCCTGATACATTCAACAATACTGAATCTGAGACACACAATCGTATTGTGCTCTTTACCTTCCGATCCAACTTCTTCCATTCTTCATCGGTCACTCCCGATGGTTTAGTACCTGGATCTACCGCGATCCACTGATCTTTATCCACCAACAGATCCTCCATCTTGAGTTTCCACAACTCAAAATTCTGACCATTGAACTTCTCAATCTCTATCTTTCCACTGCTCGCCATCTTCTTTCACCACCAGAATCGATCTCGCAGATCTCCCACTGAACAGGGTCTACCACAGGCCCGAGCGAAACCCCTCAGCAACAAAGGCGTCCCCTTGAAGCCAAAAAAGCTCTGATACCAAATGTAGGTTTTAACCCTATACAAAAATTACCTGCATACGAATTCTCAAACAAATAAAATAAACAATGCGAGAGCATAACCCATAAACACATATGCACAGAGATTTTTTTCCCTGGATCCCAAAACCGGGACTACCAGCTTGATTTTTCATTATGTTCCTTTCAATGTTACAATACATATTTATACATGCCGAAGCATCCAATACCATGGACCGAAAAACCATCGCGTCCAATACCATGTGCGAAAATCATGCACAAAACCATAGGTAGGTTCGCCCAACCTAATATAGGGTCCAAAAAAAATTTTCCCGGGAAGCTGCCCCGGACCTCGTAGAGGGGGGCTACCCGCCCCCCTCAAACCCCCCGAACAGGGGGGGGCTGCCGCCCCCCCTGTGACCCCCCCGCTGCGCAATCAGCGCAACGAAGGGGGGCTGCCGCCCCCCTCTAACCCCCGTTTAACTACGTTGGTTAGTCGTGGAAAGAATATAACACAACCCAACACTCTCCCACAAATTCTATATCCATGGCTCTCTGAAAAGTGGCTCCTGCATTTATGAGGTCGAAGGCATTTTGGCATACATAAATGTTCCCCAGGGCATGGTGAAAGCATTTTTCTTCTGATCTTCAGGGTGGAAAGCCACTTGATTGTATCCAGAAAAACCATCCATCATAGACATCTGGGCTGAACCTACCACCTTATGCAAAATGTAGTCCATTTTAGGCAGCAAGTAATTGTCTTTTAATGAAGCCTTGTTCATATTCTTGAAGTGAACACATAACCTTATTTCCCCATTCTTCTTTCTGACAGGGACTAAATTTTCCACCCAGTTTGAATACCTCAAAGGTACAATGATTTTGGTCTGGAGCAACTTCCTTACCTATTTTTCAATTGATGGGAGTAACAAAGGATTAATTTTCTTGAGCTTCTACTTATATGGTTTCACCCTGCCTTTAAAAGGTATCTAATGTTGAATGATATTAGTATCAAATGTTTTTAGGTCATCATAATACCAAGAAAACACAACCATATAATGTTTAAAAAGTTCCATATACTTCTGCTTGTACTCATCAAGAACTCCTTTTTCCAATTTTATTACCCTGGGGTCCTGTTTTGTACCAATGTTGCAATATTCCAATTGTTCTTCCATCTCTTGCTCAATAGGTTTGGCAACCACATAATTTGGGTTAAACAACATTTCTAATGGGATCAATCCCTTGGGGATGGTGTTACTCTTTAATTGCAAAATCTTGTGTCCAACAATAGTTTCTCCCCAACTAACGTGTTGTTCATCTATTACTTCCTCATCCTCCTGGTTAATCACTGGTTTTGAAAAATCTCCAATAACCTCCATGATTTGTTTAATTTGTTCCTCATATTCAAACACCTACCAATGTTTGAGATTTTTTGGCACTGAAGGTTTGTACCTGACCTCAACTTCATCTATGAGCAATGGGTTTTGGGGAGTTTTAAAATTACTAATAGTTATAGCTTAGGAGTTAGCCATCTGATTTCTCTCTCTGGGCATAAATTGGATATTAAAATCTAAGAAAAAATTATCAATTAGATCCCATACCATTCTTGGATGTTTGGTTTGGCCTTGATTTTTGATTTGTTTTACCACTAACTCTGAATCTCCAAACATTGTCAAGCACCCAATGTTGAGATTCCTAACAGCTTGCAGTCCTAACAAAAAAGCTTCATACTCAGCAACATTATTAGTGGCTTCAAACTATAGCTTGAATGAAAGAGAAATTAGGTTTCCTTCTGGAGACACCAACAACACAACTTGCCCATTTCCTTCCCTGGAATAAGCACCATCCAAGTATAACTTCCATACTTTATCAAACCCAAATGATTGTTTGTTTAGCTGGACATAACACCACCTATGTTTCATCCAGGATTAGATCATTTTCCTCTAACAACAAACAGGAGAAATCTTTCTCTTTACCATACACAGGAGCATTATTTGAACAATCAGCCCTTGTAATTGTCTTTACAAATCTCGATTCTCTATACAATCATCTTTCTTCTCCACCGAACATAGGGATGGTAGCATATGTTAAATCTAGTTTGATAGATCCTCCAATCTTAGACCCCCATGACCTGGACAAGAGCATACCAAACCTTGCAGGGATATCAACAACCACAATGTCCATTACTACACTTTTTACAAGAATCTGAGCCAAATTGACCACCAAATATTTAATCATCCCCAAACATTTTACTCTCTTGGAACCAAAGGAGTACAAATCCTTATATGGTTTTGTTATTTTTAGCCCCAACTGCTTCATTATAGACAATGGCATCAGATTGTGATAATATCTTGAGTCAAGCATGCAGTTGTGTAGTAAGAGCTCATGAATTACCAAGGTGACATAGAAAGGGGCAATGGAAGAGTCTTGCTCCTCGACATGAGGTCCAAACAAAACCATGGGTATTTCTTCTTGGAGGTTCAGGCTATCCTTCAAGGGAGTTTTGGTGGATGGGAACATGAACTGAGATACTTGGGATTGGAAATTAGGATTCTTTAATAATTTAGTTAGGGGAACAAATGTTTTGACCTTCTCCAACTCTTTTTGAATATTAAAGGTAGAGGGGCTCCTATCAGTTGTGGCAACATCAGCATGCTCTTTCTCCCTATCACAAATGAGCTAGGTCGGTAATGGCGACTATTCTATTTTAGAGACTTCAGGCTTGTGAAGAATGGAATATGAGGACTCTTTCTTTTTTGGTGAGACTTGTTCCAGAGGCTTCTTTCCTTTCTCTTGTGGTTTGGGGTAATTTGAGGGAGGGGGGTCCTCATTTTGGTTCTGCATTCTATACCTTTTCCTAGAGGATCTAAGGTCATATTTTATGTGTAACTAAGCCTACATGAAGTCAAAAAACTACCTACAATAGTTTTCGATCTCACCATCACCAAGTGGGGAATCCAACTAATCCCCTCCTTCCTCATATGCTTCAACTTCGTATTCCTCTTTCGAGAGAGAAGAGAACTGGGTTTCTTTAACTTCCATGGTTTCTTCAACATGATCCTTTGGATCATCTTCCAAATACAAAGGACGTTGAATGTGATATTTTTGATATTTTCTCTCCCTTTGTAAGCACTGCAAGGGTGGTCTCCTATACTAGGGGTTGAAATTTCAGTTAGGAGTTGGTTGACTCTATCAAGGAGGGTTTTTTTTTCTAATTCTAGTTTTACAATATTTTAGACAAATTTATTATCAACGTATTCATCTCCTAAAGATTCTATTCTTGGGTTTCATTCCCATGGCACGAAGAGCTGGCTTCCTCCTTTCATATTCTCCTGCCGTCATACTCAATTTTCCCTCTCCATTTCCCGATGGAGGTAAAATTTTCTTCAACTTCTAAAGCATCTATTTGAATCTCGTCCATGGTACGTGACTTTATTTCTCTAAGAGTGAATCTGAATTCAGGTTTGAAAGCCCCATCAAACACCACTTTAGTAGCAGCCTGTGGATGGTTGATTTTGGCTGGAAGAATGTTGTATAATTTGTTAAACCTTTTATGAATTTTGAAACATATTCATTATGTTTTTTCTTCACTGCATTGAATTCAGTGAGGATGTACCCATGGTCCCTTTTCTCTCCCCATTTCTACACAAAAGAATTTTCCATCTCCTCCTAGGTAGTGATTGAGGTGTTTGGAGGGATTTGAACCATTGCATTGCCTCCCCATACAAATATTGAAAAAAAAAGTCTCAACACCACATCCAATTGTTCTACATTCAAATTTTCTGCAAATGTACAAAATATTTCTATATGTCTTTGTGTTGAGATATCATCTTCTTGAGTGAATCTTGGAAAGAGCTTAAGATAGTCATGTGGCATACCATTTAGGGGTTGTGGCAAGTCCAGTGGAGCATATATATTTAGGATAAAACCAGGGACAACCATGTTTTGCAAAGGAGGTGGTAGGAGGTTTATCACAAGGCCCTACTAAGGATTTGTCTGAATTGCAGCTAATAGGATCCGAATTGGAAGGATATTTACACTCTTTGTTGAACTGTTTATGAGAATGTATTTAACCTCCTCAGGTTCCAGGAAGGAATGAAATGTGAAAGGAGGAGAGTTGACAGAATCTTCTTCATTTTTGACTCTCAAGGAAAATGGGCCAAACAGTGCACAATGTTCCTCGAGATATTCCAAGACTTTCGAGGAAGACTCAGGGTAATTTATCACAACTTTTTGAGAGCTAGAGGATGATACCTCTGGAAAAGAGGTCATAGGAGTTGGAGTGACAAGACTTATTTCTTTCATGACTCTCCTAAATATTATCTTTTCAGGGTCAAACACAAGAGGAGTTCTTTGTTGTGAGGTATCTGAGCGAGTGTGTGGTTTTTTGAAAGCCACAGTGCTCAAAACGAGACTTAAATAGTGGAGTCACCAAGGTGAGAGATATATAACCCACACCCCTTATTGCTCACCTTACTAAAGGGTGTATGAATTGCATTCCCAACGAAAATGCTTTGATTCGTCCTTGACAATGACTTCAGAAGATATTGTAGCTACTAGATACAACCTCTGGGTTGAAAGGAGACTAGTGCCTTGGGCATCTTGATGATTTCGTCAAGGATTTGGTGAGATTTTCTATTACACTTCAATATTTAACATATTTGAGATGAAATTGATTTAGGACGTTCCTTTAGAGGAGAAATACAAAGTTGAATGCCAAATATAACTCACAATACCATTAATATTTGGCTCTTGTGGCCAACATCATATGCACATGAAATTTTATAGGTCATTTGTAGTATATTAGATAGAAGAATAAAGGAATAAATAAAACCAACACGCAGGGCTTAAACTTAAGATTCTTGTTCATTGAAGTTCAACATGAAATGTATGAGAAGGATGTTTAAATGAAGTGCTAAGATACATGGCACACATTTTAAGGATAACAATTCATATTAGTATAGGCATATTTAATCAAAATTAGACCTAGATGAATCCAAAAATCCATGAAAACATATCCAACAACTACTATTACATGTAATCTGAGAATAAGAGCGAGAACATATGGAACAAACACAAGAAGGAATACATACTACACATTTATATGAGCTAGAATCGCCAAAAAAATTCATTAGTCTTCCACAGAGCATACATTTCATTGGCAACTTGCAAAGCTTCTCTATTGGAAAACCAAAATTTTGAACCTCTAGTTCTATATCATGAGCTATTTTTATAGGGCCTCAAAGGGATAGCCCATTACAAAATATTTTTTCTTGATTTTGTAGTGAATCATCATAACAAAATAGCAGCGTGCTCAGTGGCATAGTTGTACTAACTGGATTCTAACTAACTCACATTGTTTCTTCTGAAATAAAATATTCACATAATACAAAAAATCAAAGTATCATGATCGACACGATCAGAAGTATCCTTAGTCATGATAAACATGTTCTAGAGGAAGCATCACTGGGTTGATGATCTAGAGCACAAGATTATTGAAAAATTGTTCACACCTTTGCCATAATTCTGGAGTTGGCAGAGAAGGGTGAAATAATCGTTGATATTCAATCTTGAGATTTGTAACCCATATATAATTCAACCTAGGGTGGAATAAGGTATTTACCAACCCTAACAATTGAAATTCCTTTGTGAGATAGCTAACCGTTTTTTTACCTTTAAGGGTGGAAGTCTTCTCATGAGAGGAATTCGCCTTGCTCTTGGCCTCCACTAAGATATAATTATATTGTCTCCATGGGGTTAGCATTCCCACAAGATACCAGCAGCTAGGAAACCCTTCCCTAACTCTATCATCAAAATTATCATTAAAAGCAGCCACATCTTTGAGTACCACCCCTAGGCATTCCTCAGATTTAACTCTGGCCTCCTCCTTCTGGAAAACTTTAGAGATATCCATGATAGCAAACACTCTATCCACTACATCTAATGGCCTCAACTCACTGAGTGACCTTTCATTTACAAAATAAATGAACTTATTTTCAATCTAGGAGTTATTTTCACCATATTCTTTGGCATTTAGGATGAAAAACTCATAATCCTTGATTATAATCTTCTGTTCATCCATCAGAGTTATGCACTCCTAGTTTATTTTCATTTCTACTATGATTTCATCACAGACAAGTTGCTTGGCCTGTGGGAGAGACATTTTTCCTTTCATCTTGCCTTTTAGCTCAGAAATTCCCTGGTTTGTTACGTGTAGGGCCTTACTGATCAGGTCAGCAATGGTCCTGGTTGTATCAAGCTATTTTTATTTTTGTGCTAGGTTTCTCTGGGAAGTGTCTAAATCCTTTTGCACCATCTTAAGTTGCCCTTCCGAAAGCTGGATTTCGGTGAGGGTCTTGTGAGTTGTTCAGTGGGATTTTGTGGGTTTTCAAGCACAAACACTGCACAAAAGTGTGTTTCTATCCTCATCTAAAGTTATGCTTCCTATTTCCTGAGGGATATTATCTCATTGTTTCTTTCTATCAGTTATTTGGCCAGGATTTCTTTCTCTTCTTCCACCTGTGCGAGTTCCTTAGATTGCACATGCTCATTAGCTAGAATCTTCAGTTTCTGTCTTAACTCTTGTATTTCTGCTTGTGAACTTTAGAGAAGGGCTTCGAATGTAGCTTTGTCTTTTGGGTTTAATTCTAACTTCACAATCAACTCTTTGAAGCTCTCACTCTGTATGTGTAGAGATATGGAGTTAGCTCTCTCTTGTTTTTACCTTGTTGTAACCTTCTCTAGCAGCTTCCAAGCCTTGCCGGTGGTCATTGAATTTCTATTAAGCTCATTGTACAACATTTCTCCCACTTTTCTATGGAAGTCGATATTATCTGTCAGAGGGACACTTTTCAAGTATAATGAAATGTCTAGGGCCTTGAATTGAGATCCTGAAGGTAATGACTGTGCTAGTGGGTATTGCAACGAGAAATTCACTTGACTTCTCTCTAAGTCCATAATAGCCAGAAGTATAGTCTGATATAGGACTGAATGAGATGTCATCTTTTATTGCATCTATTCCCTTACCTTATTATTTCTTTCTTCAATGGCCTTTCCAATAGGCCATCTTCGCTCACTAGTAGTTTCACTTCCTTTTGAACTTAAAATATCTACCTCTAAACAAGATGAGGCAACAGTCTATAATGGGTTTTCAAAAGTCACCCGGAATCTTGGTTGATCTAGTCTTGTCTCTACTAACTTAGTCTCAATTTCTTCTTCCTCTATCTCTTGTATCTTTTCCTTTCTACTGGGGTGTACATCCTCCATCTCGATGTCTTCAGTTTTGTCAACTATCCTTTTATGTGCCTTTTCCTTCATTGTCAGAGTCTCGATCTCCATCTTCATTTTAATAGATTGTGAATCAAAGTTAGCCTTCCATTCAATCTGAGGCCTATCCTCATGCTCATAAGTTTAAGCCTTCATGCTCTCCCTTCTCTTGGAAATGACACTAGGTGAGTTTTCTAGGTGAGTTTTGCTTTTATTGTCTTTTTCCTCCTTTTCTATCGCTTTTCTCTTTTTCTCTTATGTGAGTGATATTTTGCTTATTTCTCTTCATGGTTGCTAAATTTTCAACTTATTTTAGCTTTTAGAAGTTTTTTTCTAAGTTTTCGTTTGTCTTTCACAAGTGTCGGATCGATTTTCTTGATTCTGATGGTCGTCATTATGGTGAATCTCCTCACATAATTGATTTTCCTTTTGTTTTTTTAGTTTCTGGACTTGATCTACATTGATTCATTCATACTTAGTAAGATTTACACCCAAGCTCACATCATCACTTAGTTTTGCTCATTTTCACACTTCCACCAAGCAGATCTACACTTTCCTTGACCCGATCTTACCTTGCCCAGTTGGGTACTGTGCAATCCTAAGGCTCAAGCTAAGAGCTTGGCCTCTGGAACTGCGTAGTGCATAGTACAGGATAGCCCAACTACACATTGTGCAATTCCATTGCCCAACCTTCCAGCTTGTCCACTAAGACTCCACAATTCACAGTCTCTCCTAGTCTCTGCCTAGGCTGAATTGTGCATTGCAGATTCTCAAGCCTCAAGTTACTCCCTTAGTTGTTGGGACTCTATAGTGCATATTTCCCATAGCCAATCTCCCTTGTTGATGAAAAATGAACAATCCCTCATATTAATTGCCCGTTTTACTGCTTGATCATGCTTTGAAGTTAGATTTTCAAAAGGCTAACATTTGATTGCCATGAGTGTCCTTTTGTCCCATAGGTACCACACTTGTGAACCACTTCTCTCCAACACTCATTGTTACCATGGCACCAAAGGGAGTTGCTTCAAAAGAGACCAATGAAAGAAGTACTAGGGAAGCAATTGAGAAAACACCAACAGACATTGTAGTGTATGCAAACACTCAATTGTTTATAGAAAAGGGGTCAACACTAACATGGAAGCAAGTTAATGAAGCTCTTTCATAAAAGAGCCTTGAGGCATATCTATAGGACTAATAAGTTTATCTCAGTATTCGATAGTTAGGACTACACAGGGTTGCATGTAGATGTCTAGCCTTCCCATGTGTAGATGTCATTAGCTAGATTTTTTCACAAATTAATGAGAATACCATGGCATTGAGAAATACCAACAGACAAAAGCTTGCTACCATTCTAGCAGAAGATTATCAGTGCATGTATCACTTTCCTAAGCCAGTAAATCTCATGGACTCATTTTTCTATTCCACCAACATATATGTGAATATAACAGATATTGTTAAAGATTGGGTGGAAGAGCCATCGAAGTTTCGACAGACACCCACCCATTCATATAAGACAAAGTACGTCAAGAAGGCTTACTGGCTCTAGGTTATATCAGCTTGAAGGATCCATGGTTAGCATAGAACGGAGACCTTTCCTGAAGGGTGGGTAGTCTTATTGAAAGAGATTGTGAATGAGGGGAAGTCATTCAACTGGTTAGATCTATTGGCTCAATAGTTGAGAGCCCATGTAGCATAGGCTCGAAGTCCTCCCAAGTGTGAGAAAGCAAGGTTTTATATGTTTGCATATTTACTGGATGTAATCTATGCACAACATCATTTTCCTGGCATGAAATGGACATGGACACCACGAGAAACTATTGTGCATATCTATTGCAAGTTGTTATCAGATTACAGTCATCAAGGAGTAATGGAAAATCTAACTGACCATTTCATCATCCCACTATACAAGCTCATCTTTGAAGAAGAACCACCTTGCATGTCATGAGGAGAAATGGAGGCAATAGTAGACATCACAAATTGGTATGCCTCACTAGGTGGCACCTTCCTTAGAGTGTTCAGCAAAGAGAGGTCGCGACATGTTTTAACAAGGTATGCCACCGATAAGCTTGTCATGTAAGAAGTGTTATATCATCTTGCCATGGGGTTGTCAGCAGCTTTGCACAGGAAGAAGAAAGCACCATGGCCCACTCTTCATTTGCAAATTGGATTATACAAGATAAATAACTTGAAATTCATGGATACTGAGGGAAAGGAGATAGTGAAGTTTTCATTCAGTACTCGAGAATTTAATCTATATGATCCCTGTAGTATTTGCAAAGACCATTGTGCAATAGTTCACTTCCAGTGGACCAGCAGGGATTTTCATTGGCGAGAGGAGGATCCATGGAGGAATTGCTGCAGTGCCTCAAAACTCTGTGAGCCAGAAATTTTAGCAGGGACTTCATTGGTTACTCCGCATAGGATAGCAACTCCAGAAGAAACACTAGCAGAAGGCAGCAATTCCATGTAGGGAAAGGGAAAGAGAAATATTGTCGACAGTCTGGGTGGAGAAAAAAGCTGCAAGATGAAAGCGGATCCTTTTATTATGAAAGCATGTTTAGCAGCTGAAGCGAAGAGGAAGAAGAGGATACAAAGAGTAGAGAAGAGGAAGAGAGAAAAGCAAAGGTTGCAAGAAGCAGAACTGAATTTGCAGGAAGCATAACATAAGCTGAAAGAAGAATGGGACCAAAGGAGGAAAGAACAAGAAGAGAAGCAGAAGAAGGAAGAAGAATAAAGGCAAGGTGTAATAATAGGAGAAACATTGCCAACATAGGTTAAAGAATAGGAACAAAACTAGCCAATAGCTGAGGAGGAAAGTAAACAGATGCAGTATCAGGAGCTTATTCAACATATTGAGCACTTGATTGAAGTTACAGACATGGATATGGAATAGGAGCAGGAAAATGAAGATGTTGATATGATGTCAAGCACACCACAGGTCACCGTTCAGTCTCCACCACCTCTAGTAGCAGAGCCATCCTCGAGCGAGAAAGGGGATGGTGTTCCTCTTAATGATGATCCAATAATGGACGTGAACAATATTTCATTTGATGAGTTACAAAAGAAGATTGTATAAGCATGGAGAAATCATTTTCTCGATGATCACACATCACCTGCATTCGTTACAGAAAGGGTGATAATGTCAGACATCCGGAAGAATCCAAATGCCATTTCTGAAGTCAACTCAACCTTTGCAGGTGCAATAAGATTAAACATTCAGTATTTGACGTCCAAGAATGAGTAATTGGCATAGAAATTGTAGGTTTCCAGGAAAAAGGCAGAGCAACTCCATGCAACATCACAGAATACAGTTTCCGCACAGGTCTACTTAGAGGGGATGAGAGAAACGATACATGCTGAAGTATCAACACTTGGAGAAACCATGCGGAAAATCTATGAGAATTCTGTGACCGTGCATATAGTTATCCATTTCCATGACCTACAATAGCAAAGAAAAGATTTTGTTAAAAATCTCAAGAACGTACAAGCTGGAAAACCTATGTGCAAGAATGGACAATGCAATACAAGGGGGCACGACTTAAATTAGGGAAGAAAATGAAGCCGCGAGTAAAGCTGGAGAGAGTGAGAGTTAGGATGTTAATTTAGAACAACAAGCAAATAGCCTCATTTATTGGTAGTATTCAGGCCTCATATGTACGGTTATTCAGTAGTTTAGTTGTCTTGATGAAAACACACAAGATCCAATTAGTTGGCTTGCTCACCAAAGCCAAACCCAGGAACCAGGTCTGGCAGGAGATCGAAGAGTACTTGGAGCAATTGAGACAGATTACCACCAAGGAATATTTGGAGCTGAACTGACAAAACATGCACAACCACATCGGTGGTCTTGTCAAAATTAGAACAATGTTGCTCACACTTCAGAGGGAAGTTCAAACTGGTTCTAAGTCATTATACTTGGATGCCATGGAGGCTAGTGTCTACTTCCAACCAGACACCATCATGCAATTTGGGTATTTCATCGCATGGTACCAAAATTGGCAGCAATATATGACCGAGAAGCATCAAGTGGAAGTTGTTGAGCTAGAGTTTCCCCAAACTCAAGCATCATCTTGTCAGGATGTCAAGTTGTCTCTACCCTATTTTCTCTTATATGGGTATGATTGTAAAATGTAATATTATTTGTAATTATTTTGTAAAGTGAAATTCCAAGTCTCAATATTGGAATTTGAAGAGTCATGATGTATTGTTATGAGTCATTTTAAAGAAGTTGAATATTCATTAGGGTAGTCCAAAGGTCACAAAGGGGAGTTTAAGGGTCACCTACCCCCTTGTTATAAATAGAACCTCATAACTCATGTAAGGGGATTTTGGGAGCCCATATTTTGGCTAGGCTTAGGCTTAGGAAGATCTTAGGATTTTTGTGAGAGCCTTGGCTTCTCCGTAGCGTAGAGCGAGTATAATTCTTTGGAGGAGAAAGTTTTCTTGACTTTAATGTTCCATTATTGGGGCTAGTGGTATGTTAATGGTATATGTATGAATGAAACTTTCACTTATAATAAAAATCAGAGCCAACACACTTTCATGCATATGTTGTGAATATAGTAGGACTATTCTTGTTGTATTTGCAATGTATGTTATTTAAATTATGCTTATGCTAATGAACTATTTCGTTTGCATTTGTCTGAATCTTGTTGAATGTGTGTTATTGTGTTAGTTCATCACCTTAACTTGTGGACTATTCTGCATGTTAGCTCGTGGTCTCATTATGCTTGTGTGTTCCTTTTAAGTTGCATACTATTACAATATTCCAAGGGGTGCACTTCCTTATCCCTTCGTGTGTTGTAACCTTCATGTGTTGCACTTGACTTTCCACAGGGTCACACGCTTGCTCTCACCAAAGTTACCATAGTTCATTCTCCCTGTTTCCACAGTCAAGGCATAACATTACCACCCACTGTTGGGACTCCTACTCCAAACAGTGTGAGGTCTAGTTCGAACTTCATATTGAGGAGATCCATTGAATGTTTGTGGGTCCAACATCGTCAACAAGAAGACAATGAATCAAGCAAGTAAGTAAAGACTTAGAAATTAAATTTGTTGAAATAACGAGACGAAAGTGGAAGAAGACATATATAGAAACGTTGGCATGCACCCTATCACATGGATTTTCTTTTATTATGCTTTTCTCAATCCATGAGTTCATCAAGTCCCCACTCTTCACCAATTATTCATCTATAAGAGGTGTATCCATGTCATGGCATTGCAAGCACCACAATAGTTTGTCATTAGACCCACAATGATGTGTTTTTTCCATATCCAAAATGCCAACAACATATACATGGTAGACTCCATCAGTATTATTAAGCACAAAATTTTTGGGTCAAAGCATGGAGTTGGGTTACACTTTTTGCCGAAATGAGTGCACGTTTTTCTAAAAAATGAATGCTCGATCAAGCAATTTTAAGCACTCGATTGAGAAATTTTTAAGTGCTCAATCGAGCTATTTAGGTGCTTAAAAATAGCTCAATCGAGTCGTTTTCTAACCCGAGTTGACGGCTCGATCGAGAGTTATGGATCAATGGAGAGTTATGGCTCGATCGAGTTGTATATTTTAATCCAACCTTTGGTTTGATTGAAAAATATAACTCAATCGAGCATTATTTATACTTAAAATACCCCAGCCGAGACTTGCACAAGTCAGTTTGCTCAAACTGCGAAAGGAAAAAGGATTCAACGAAACATTTCTAAGGTCAACTGAGATGGAGGAACTCAATCTAGCTATCCATCAACCCCGTGAATGACTCAAAGGCACAAGCTGAGGTATGTTTCTTGTCATTTTTGTCTCTTTAATTTATTTTTTTTCTACAAAATGAAATAAATTAATTTGATAAAAAACATAGCATACAAAAAATCCTGAAAGTCACCATGAAAACCACAAAATAACACTAAGAAAACCCTTGAAAACCACAAAAAACAACTTAAAAAACCACCAAGAAAACCTTTGAAGACCAAAAACAACATAGAAAACCACCAAGAAGACCCTTGAAAAGAACCAAAAAATTACTATAATTTAATTTTTTTTTTTTTCATTGTATATGTTATATGCAATATTAACATGTTTATTATAAATATTTTCTATGGTAAATTTTATTTTTAATTATTTTGCGTTTTAAAGCTTTTTTCTTTAGTAAAATAAAATTTCAAAAAAAAAAGATTTATTGTTATTAAAAATGCATTTTAAATTTCGAACAAATATAGCCCAAAAAATTTCAAAACAAAAAACAATTAAACTATAGAACTCCAATAAATAAATTATTTGATTTGACATAATGATTATTATGGTTCATGGTGAACCTCTATTAAATCAAATAAGAAATTTTATTTCATTTTTTTAATTTAAAAAAATTATATTTAAATAAATAATTTTTAAAAACAAATATAGGAATTTGTTTTATAAAATCAATTGTATTTTAAATAATATTTTTTATTTAATTAAATATTATTAACCCATACATATATATATATATAAATTTATATTTGAAAAAATTATTTTTAATAATAAATATAGTAAAATTTGTTTTATAAAATTAAGTATACTTGAATAAAATATTTTAACTAAATTAAAAATCTAAAACAGTTTATTTTATTTAATTTTATTTTATATATATATATATATATATATATAAAATAAAGCATAAAGTTATATATATAGATGTTAAGTCTAACTATAACTATAACTATTATAATATAAATATATATAACATCTAACACTTTATATATATATATAACTATTATAATATAAATATATATAACATCTAACACTTTATATATATATAGTTATATTATTACAATAACTATATATAATAGTTATAGACTATATATATATATATTATTACAATAACTATATATAATAGTTATAGACTATATATATATAATAACTATATATATATATATATATATATATATATGAGACATAATTAGATATATAAATTTTATTTACCCTATATATAGATAGATATATAACCAAATATTATATTTAGATAAATTTATATTTGAAAATTTATTTTTTAACAATAAATATAGTAAAATTTGTTTTATAAAATTAAGTTTACATGAATAAAATATTTTAACTTTTTTAATTTAATTAAATTTTATTAACCAATATATATAGAGATAATAACTATTATATATATATATATATATATATATATATATATATATATATAGCATGTAACATAACTATATAACTAAATATATAACATATTTATAGTTATATATATATATATATATATATATTAAGTGTTATATTAAGTGTTAGATATATATATAAATCTATATATATATATATATATATATAAATAAAACATAATGTGTAACACAACTATATGACTAGATATATAACATAATATGCTATAATATTTTTTTCTCATACATATTTAACATAATATGCTTTTCATAATTTAACATAAGATGAGTGATGCTCAACAACTCGAGTTGATCTATAAACTATAATTTTCCTTAAAATTTTCATTACTCATATTTGTAGAATTATTTAGTATAATGATGTACATGACAATTATATATCTCTTAGTTCCCACCCTTATTAAATTATTAGTTGAGTAATGATTTTGTAACTTACGCTTCTTATATTGGGGTGTTAGGAGGTGGAGGTATTCTCATTAATCCCGAAGGGAACATCGAAGACAAATATGCTTGGGGCCTAGGTAGGAAGACAAACAATCAAGCTGAAGCTTATGGTTTATTCCTAGGACTTTCTCTAGCTCAAAAAAAGGGCATCAAGAAGATCCAAGTCTTAGGAGACTCAATGTTGATAATAAAACATACAAAATACAGTTCATCAGCAAACAACATGAATCTAAATCAAATCATTCAGAGATCCCAAGGTATGATTCCTCTCTTTGATATGGTGTCATTCTTTCACATCCTACGAGGGAATAACTAGGAAGCAGATAAGCAACCAAATCTGGCCTATCATTTGAATGCAGAAAGAAGTATAGTGAATGAAATAGAGGCAACACTATTCATTCCCTAATCATGGTCGAGTTTTTCAATCATTGGACTGGGGAAGGCACTCTTGGCACGACCAAGAAATTAGGAAATTAAAGCAACATGGAAAATTTGGGGTTCGAAACTATATATCCCTTGCCCCCCCCTCTCTCCCTTCATTCTTTATATTTCCTCCCCACCCCTTCCTCCCCCTACCCTCCTCTCCCATGTCACTTCTCCTCCCTGGCCCTTGTCACCCTTCTCCATTCCATTCTGTGATGCCTCCACTTGATACGATCCATCTCCCGCTCCCCCAACCCTGTCTCATTAGCCTTCACTAAGCTTGGACCATCCTTGCACCTCGTGGCATAGGTAGGCTTGCCTTGCTGCCACAACGTGGCTGTTCCCATCACATATGTACTATACGGATTCTGGGAGGTCTCACAATGTGAGAACCTAGCCCTCACGACATATAAACTATTGTAATGGTCGGTTATCTAGCACAGGAGAATTTAAGATAATGGGAGAGCATGAGAAACATTTAATCCCTCTTATCTGAATTGCTCAGACCGTGCATGGGAGGAAGGCATGGGTAAGGATGAAGGATGAAGTGAAAATATGGGAAATTATTGTGGATCATTGGGATCTCGGCTTCATAATTACCAATTTCTAGTCTTGCATCAGAATCTAGACCTGCATATTCTATAAATGGGGTAACTGTTTGATCTTATGTCATGGTTTTTGGTTAGTTTCTATTGAGGTGGTCTCTGCGAGGGCCATATGACTAAGGATGAGGTCACTAAGCAATAGCTGTGGGTTTCAGGTCAAGATATTAGCCATAAGGGTGGTCACTAGTGGTGTGTGCAGTTGGGCAAGGAAGTTGTGTGTTGATAAGCTAAGTATTGGTAAGCTGAGTGTTGGTAAGTTGAGTGCTGGTATGTTGAGTTCTGGTAAGCTGAGTCAGGTGGGGAAGTTTAATCAGAAAAATCAGGGCTTTGTGTTGATTGCTTGGAATAATTCTGAGTGGGGGGTTCACACACCTCAGATATTGGCACTCAAGTATCTCCCCAGTGGTGAAAATGAGTGTGGAGAGTAACTCAATGGAGGAGGGCTCAATGTCTTGTTCCAGGGGCCATCGGCGGCCTAGGACAAGGGGTTCAAGGGAGGGAAAAGCTCAGAAAGGTGGCATCAGTATGCATATATGTAAGGATTGTGTGCAAGAGCATATGGAATTCAAGGAGGGTCTAGCTATTTTGCATAGGTGCATCTGTGTCAGCAACATAAGGAGGCACTGGATATGTAGGAGCAACAACTCGAAAACAAGGAGTGCATCTGACAATTGGAGGACGAAGTAGATGCGCAGAGACATCAAATTGAGCTTCTAAAGCTCAAAATCGAAGAGAACATCCTGAGCACTAAGGGAGAATATACTGGACTCGATCTTAATAGTCCACCGCCGATGGAGGAGTAATAGGTTTTCTCTCTCAGTTTAAAAATGTTTTTTGATGGTAAACTATACATGTAAATATTTACTATATCAGTATTGTAGAATGTATAGCCATAGGCTACCAGTTATGGGATATTTTTTTGGAACTTTGGGAAAAAAATTCTTAGGGAAGGGATGGGGAACAAATGAAATTTTAGAAGCCCTCGACGGGCTCAAAATTTTGATGTAAACTCCCAATTTTGAATGTGAACAAGTGTGATTTATATATAAATATACTACTCTTTCTAGTTAAAAAAAAAACTTACACTTCCTATATATTTATTTAATTATATAACACAATATATACATACATACATATATATATATATATATATATATATATATATATATATATATATATATATATATATGTATGTATGTATGTATACATATACATATACATACACATACACATACACATACACACACACACACACACACACACACACACACACACACACACACATATATATATATATTTATAAGTTTCGATACATCCGTTAAATCTATGATGAAAAGTTAATTTAAATGTCAAATATATAAGCATTTTGACTCTTTTCTAATTTGTACCATATCATTTCATTCTGTAGTGTGTCATACCAGAAACATTGTCTTCATGTGCTTGCACCTAGCGCACATCATGTGTCAAAATCAAACATTACAAGAACTTTTCTTATGGAGTATTTGGTTGGCATGAAGTTTTATTAGTTTTGAAAATAGGTTTATTTCATTTTTTTACATATATTTACATATTTCTTCTCTATGAATAAAATGCATTAGTTATGAGATGTGTATGTGAAATGAAGGGGGAAGAATGGGCTCCGTGGTAGACCGTAAGGGTTTTGGTTAACCCCTTCACTGTAACCTGTTACCTCTCAGCCCGCGAACCTGTTGCTGCCTGTTACCCGGCCCATTTTTTCAGGTCCATCTGTCGCTTTCAGGATGACTTCAGCTAAAATGGGTGAAGCTATGGAAACGGAGGAGGCTGTTGATTATTCAGAAGACCCGCATCCTGAACAGGTGATATTTGGGTGCCCTAACTTTTCATCTGCAGATGTCGGCCCTAGCTGTCCATTGATCACATCGCCGCATATACCTTCTCCGGTGGTAACCCTACCGGTTCATAGCTCTGCTCAACTTTCTGCCAGAAATTCTCCCCGGGGTTCTCCTGCCTTGGACCTTCCCCCCCGTCCCCTGGGACCCTTCGCTTTCTGTCGATTGTTATCCCTCCATCACCCTCTTTTGATCCGCATCCGCACAATACAACCTTCTTCGACGCGACATCTTCAGGTCCTCCTATTTCGGCAGTCGCAGCCCCCTCTGTCTCCCTTCACTCGCCCTTAGGCTGTTTTGAGGCTCCAGCTATTAGGGTTAGACCTTCAAAATCGATTCATTTGGAAGGCTCCCTGGACCCATTAGTGGATCACCCATCTGCACCGCATACCGGGAAGAAAATAACCAAGTGTTTTAAAGCAACTTCAAGGGACATCTCGATTCATTTTGGAGATACCTCTGCTATCGAGGAAGCAACTATCATGGCGAGTACCATACTTGTTGGGCATGTCCATGGGAGAGCGTATTCGGTGACCCGACTCACCCTATGGGTAAAGGAAATTTGGGGGGGGCTCCTCAAGGAATTACCTGAGGTACAAGTTTTACCTAGAGGTTGGTTTTCTCTTCATTTTGCAAAGGAGAACTATACAGACTTGGTGCTGGCTAGGTATTGGCACATTGAGATGGCGCCGATACTGTTAAAGAGAAGGAGCCCTCTCTTTGATCCGGAGAGAGAACAAATTGGAGCTGGTCCATTGTGGGTTCGTCTGTCGGGGCTCCCTCTATAGTACTAGAGTGAGGAGGTCTTCATGCACATTGGGAATGCACTGGGATCATATCTTGATCATGATCGAACCTTCGTAGAGTCAAGGAACAAAACTCTCGCACGCATCTTGGTATATTTGGATACCCACGAAGGTTTGGAGGAGAAGATTACCCTACACTAGGGGAAATATACAAAGGTTTAGATATTGGATTACAAAGGGGTTCCATTTAGATGTCGTCGCTGCCATAAGGTGGGGCATATATTCAAGGACTGTCCACTCAACAAGAAACAGGAAGAAACCCCTTCTCCATCCAATGTTCCCTCGAGGACTATCTCGCCATCCACACTACGTACTCCGGCGCCTGGACCTCCCATCAGCAACCCTCAAACTGTACCTCGAGTCGCTCGCAGAACTCTCTCGCCACCGGTCACCAGATCTCGGGCTGCTGCAGTTGTTGCCACTACTTCGGGTACATCTCTCTCTCCTCCTTTACCTTGTATTTTTTCTTGCTCCTCATTGCATATTCCATCCATGTCTGTTGCATATTGCACTTTACCCACATCTCCAGTCTATACTCCATCGACGCCCTCTTTGTATTCTCTCCCCTCGCCATCCTCTTATCCATCCTCATCTCGGGAGTCAAAACACCATTATAATCTTCACCCTCATCCTCATTCCCATGGATCTCATCTTAAAATTGCTGGTTTGGGGCTTGTATCATCCGGGTCTGTCATGCGGAAAGAGTCAATTTTGCGGACAAAACTGACCTCCCTAGAAGCTAAGGCTTTCTAGTGACAAGCAAGACAATTAAACACTACCTTTCCCTAAATATGCATTTATAATACAAGTAATCAGGTGTTTATAACATACCTTTAGTCCAACGCTTTGTAGTAGTCCTGCCTCGCCGATCCAGATGAGCTCCTCCTTCTCTTCGAAACCTGCATTCACTAACAAGCAAAAGATTACATAGCACCTGAATAACTCATAAAATAAAACATATTCATCATACAGACCAAGGAGTATATGAAACAAATCATGTATAACAACCTGTTGAGAAAAATGAGCTTAACTGTATTAAGTGGGAACAAAAGAAACCATTACAACCTAAGCCTTGGTGTTGTGCAGGTCCCTCCTAGGGTCCAGCAAGAGTTCTCCTTTACTTTGATCAGCTCACCCACTTCCAAATGAGGCTAAGAAAGGATGGGAATCTCTCCTCTCAAGCTCTATAAGGGAGTCCTAATTCTAGCAGCATCTACCCTTAGTAATGTTCAGCTTTCAACCTCCCCTCCCTCTGGCCCAATGCCTGTATTTATAGTGCTTTAGAGGAAGTTAATCAGGTCCACCATCAATGGGATAAGCCCCTCTTTGAATGGGATAGCTCCCCTCTTGATGGAATAAGTTCCTCTTTCATAGGGATACATGAACCATCTGGAGGCGCTCAATACACGTCAAACAAACTTCTAGAATGCTCTAGAATCGACCATAAGTAACTTTTTTTGAAGTAAAACTCGCGCCTTTTGACCTTTACAGGGGTACGCACCCACCCCTTTACAGACAGAGCGTACAAGTACTCATGGAATGTGAACTTGAGGTGCGTACACACAGGTAAGGCTAAGAGAAACTGCGTACCCAGAGTTATATAGATTTTTAAAGACTTTCTCTCTTTCTTGGAGTTTGACATGAAGAGCAGAGGTATAAGACTTGCCAAGGAGGATAGTATGACAGTTGATGGAGCCATACTAACTGCAAATAGTCATGGTGACAAATTTTAGTGTAACAGATTGCCCCCTAAAGTGCGAAGCCTATAGTAGATTAGGGTTTCATATCATCTAGGAAGGGTGAAGTACTTTATCATTTCAAGGATTATCTTGTGGAGAGCCCGATTGGAACCTGCAAATATTCAACACAAAATACATATATAAGATCATATCATCGTTGAGGTAGGCATTCCTATACTCAGATTGAAAACTTTAACTAACAAACTAACTACTGCTCTGATACAGGAATGATTTCGCAGTACATCATAATCATAGACTCTTGTAGACACAGTATGGACGCAGCCATCTGTTTATGATTAGTCTACTGTATAATGAATACAAAACTCCTCGCAGCCTGGATGATGGAAACTAGATCCAGGGTCTTCATTTCTGCTTCCCGAAATGGTACGATTCTATCCATTCGAATAAATGAGGTGATGTCGAACATGGTAGAAACCTCTTGATTACTAGTCGATGATGTAAACTGTTAACAAGTGTGAGAGAGACCACCAGTGATGCCAATGGTTCTCAAAGTACCCAGTACAATCCATGAGATGTGAATGAATGAGTTGATGTCGAACATTTCACGGAATCCTTCGATCGAAAGTCAATGATGTAAACCGTCGTCAAAGGCGAGAAACCTGCCATTGATGCATGCAGATTTCAAGGTACTGACAATTTCTAGGTCATCTTTCTAGATAATGTGCTGATGTCGATAGAAAGTGACCCGTTGCAGGCAAACCCACAACACGAAATCATAGATCAAGTTGAAGAAATGTAGCTGTAAGGACTGACTCAGGGATGGTCGAGATGGATGACAGGTATTTTGCAGATGAATGGTTTATTTGCAGTGACCTCTTGAACACATAACGACACGACAGATGGTTTGGTGACAATTGACCCAAAGTTAATACCCGGAACCGGTTGAAGATTTTCAATGTGGTTTGATCAACTGTTAGGAAAAAGATTTCCCAACCCAGGTGAATAAAAAGTGTCATGTTCAAGAGTGGTGATAAGGCTTCTTCTGAGACAAAGGATAACAAATAGGCTCATTTTTCTCTCTTTTCCCCCACCATTTCTGGTAAGTACCTCTTTATTTTTTACAAGCTTGAGGAGGATAACATATGCTTGATTATAAGCTCATCCTTCGGATGAGTCCAACTTAGTTTAGATTCGAACTCTAAGAAGGAGTGGTCCGTTCCTGTTTGTAATTGAACAGGTCCTTTGCTGTGAAATTTTTAACGAGTCCAGTATAGGAGAAACTCGGCGTTTTTCAATTTTACAGAGTCTGAAAAACTTAAGAAGACTCCAGGGTTGAACTTTTTCATAAATTTGTGTCTCCCAAGCCCGAAAAAGTATAAAATAATACTTGAGAGAACCGCTTGATCTTTTACGACCAAGGAGTACTTTCATAGTTAGTGTCTTTGACCTGAAAAGTAAAAAGCGATCAAGGACACGTCGTTTTATTTCCAGTATCGAATTTGAAACGACAAAAATCCGGCAATCTTTTCATGTTTTAGGAGTCAGAAAAGAGCTTAAAAGATGACTCTGATGTTTTTGTTTGTGAAAAATGACAATTTTCCCTGAAAATCCTTTTATCCTACACAAAAACCAACACATTACTCATACCTATTTAAGATAGATAAAAATACTTTGAAAAATACCTTTTCATGGTGAAAAATAAACAAATTCAGCATTTATTTACCCAAAAAACCTATAAAAGGGGCTTTTACCATTTCATTTTTACCATTTTACTGTTGAGGAGAGAAAAAGGGCTTTTGGCAAGAAACTTCCCGTGGACATTGTGGAGAATCCAACCGTCGAAATCGAATGTCGTCTCATCAGGTATTCTACAACATCCTCCTCTTCATTTCCATCCATTTAGAATTTGCTTCTAGGCCCTAGTTTCATTTTTTGGAGGTTTTGGGGTTTCAAGGTCCGCCTTTCGGGGTACGCAGGTGCTCCACAGGTGACCCACGTACCTCGACATTTTCTCAGTTGGGAAAATGTCGGGTGTACGCACCTTGCCTTAAGGGAACCTGCGTACGCACGCCCTGTTCCTAAAGGCGGGGTGCGTACCCCGCAAAACGCGTTTTCAAACCCTAATTCCTTCAAAAATGGACCAAAATTTTGGATTTCATTGATTCTAACAGATGTTTTTTGGTGTGTAGATTTCCCACCATGCTTGATTGGCGTGAGAGAGAGCATGAAGATGTCGATTTGGCCGCCATTAATCATCAACCTTCCATTGATGCTTTGAAGGCATGTGGCCTTTACAAATACTGGGCCATACCTGGCATGAGGGCCCAGGTGCGCTTTCTAGAGTGACTGGTAGAGAGATGGAACGTCTAGGACCAGTACTTTTACATTGGAGGGCACCAACTCGAGATAGAGCCCTCAGATATTTACTTTCTCACTAGTTTGCCCAAGAGGGGCGAACAATTGACTCTGTCTGGGACTAGGCCGGGTGGCTAGTCCATTGCTAGTCTCCGACTAGAGTGGTGCAACACGCAGAACCAGGAGAAGGGGATAGAGATCAAAACTATATCCCATCCTAAACTTATGGTCATTGCTTTCACAGTTACCAGACTTTGCAGGGCTGCCGCTTTGCACATTGCCACTGGATCCCAGATGCGGATGGCTATTGATTGATATCGGGGCACCATTTTCAACTGGTGTGATGCTGTGTTGGCTAACTTTAAAAGCCAACTGACTAAAACCAAAAACGGACAGCTAAAGACCTTTGGTTATGGGGCTTTAGTTGTCAGTTTTGCTTTAGAGAGGGTTCCGATGCTGATCCCACAGCATCTCACTATTGAGGCTGGGCATCCCCGAGAGCCCAAATTGACGCGATGGGTTGCGGTTATGGCCCGTCATCCTGACGAGGGCACGGAGGTTGTCCGATTTAGATCGGAGTATTTTCTCTGGTTGGAGGACCAGATATTTTTGATACATGATTTTCCTTATGCCGGAGTTGATTTTCGTGGAGATCCGAACATGGTTCTTCCATCGGGAGAACAATGGGATGACACAGGTACTTCATTTTTCACAATTTTTTAAATTATCTACTTTTTTGTTTTTTATATCGTCTCAAAACTGACAGTAATAATTTTCAAAATGCAGATGTAGGCCCACGTCGTCCAGCCAATCTCTGGCCTTTCGAGAGGAGACAACTAGTTGCACCGGCACCGGCCCCACAGGATGTGGCCGCAGAGACCTTAGCTGAGTTGGAATAAGACCTAGAGCGTCTTACGGCAGATATACCAGAGACTACTATAGACGATATTCCTATCAAACTTCAGCGCTATGTAGTCGCAGTCCCAGGACCTTTTAGGAGGTTCTTGTGTAGGGTGGCGCGTGCAGTGGTGTCGTATAGAGAGCATCACCAGTGATTGGATGGTCACTTTGTAGACACATGTGACATTTTGGTTTTTTTGTACTTATCATTTTTGCCAATCATAAGGTGTTTTTCAACCTATGATCGAAGACGATGTATTTTTTGACACACTCCTATATATATATATATATATCATTATTACCGGCTTATCTTGTTAAACATGTGTCATTAAATGTTTTTAAATTTACATGTATGATTATCGCAAATGTCTATCTAACATTCGAGAAGCAATTGCATCTGCTAATGTATTTAAAGACGTTGGAATATGCTGATATTCAATGTAATCAAATTCACGTTCCAAGAGACGCACTCTCAAAAATAATATTAATAACACTGGATTTCTAATGGCATACACTCTATTAAGCTGTAATACAACAAGTTCAGAATCTAACCTCACTATCAAACTCCGAATCCCAAATGAAATAGATTCAGACAATAATTCAATCACTGCACTATATTCTACAATGTTGTTTGTTGTTTGACCGAGACTCGCCCCATGCATAGAAACTAACTCGTCAGAGGGCGAATAAATAACCCAAGCTGCAGAAGAGATATTTAGTGTACTACAACAAGCACCATCGGCAAATCCAATGTATGTTTGGAGAGGCATCGACATCTGAAAACATCAAGCGTAAAACCAAGATAAGCAGAATAACGACAAAAAACACACTTTCTAAGCTAAGAAAATTGTCTAAACTAACAAACACATCAGCTAGAAAGAAAAACCTAACCTAACTAAAATCTCCATACCCATCCTTTAATCATAATACCTCTTTAGGTAAACTCCATTTCTAGGTTTACCCAAAGAGTCCCCGTCAAAGTCAACCAGCTCATAGGCCCCTTTTTCTAGCTTTCGCTTGACAATATAGGGCCCATGCCACATAGGAACGAATTTTCCAGCACCTAATTTATTGTTAGCTTGATCATATAATAGCACTAGGTCTCCTTTTGAAAAATTTCGAGGGGTCACATTTCGATCATACTTAGCTTTCATACGTTTTGCGTGAGTCTCGATCACCAATGCAGCATCACGTCGAGTCTCATCTAATTGAGCTAAGTATAATAAATTCTTCTCCCCTTCGGAAGTAGCTGGAAGTAATTCGACAGCCATTTGAAGTGACGAGATTTCGCATTCAATGGCCAGCACAGCTTCCAAACCATAAACTAGTTGGAAAGGAGTGAACCCTGTTGATGTTTTCACTGAGGTTCGGTACGCCCAAAGCGCGGAAAATAACATGTTGTGCCAATTCGACCGATGAATACCAATGATTCGTCGGATCATGATAACTAAAACTTTGTTGATGGACTCAACCAGACCGTTCGCTTGTGGATAATAAGGAGTTGAGCTATCGTGACGCAAACCAAGCTGGCCTGTAAGTTCTGTCATCATAACGTTTCGAAAATGGCGCCCATGGTCAGTGATTATCACTTGTGGGACACCAAACCTAGCAATAATGTGATTGAATACAAAAATTGCAGCTGTCTTGCCGTCTGCCTCGAATGTAGGCATCGCCTTGGCCCACTTAGTAAAATAATCAACCGCAAGGATGATATACGCATGCCCCCCGGCCGAGTGAGGGTTACATGTAATAAAATCGATACCCCATTTGGAAAAAGGACCAACGACAATTATAGGGTGGAGAGGAGTAGGTGGAGCGCGCATCTTGCGATCAAACACTTGACAGTTGTGGCATTTCCGGACCGCAATAATACAGTCTTTAAATAAGGACGGCCAGAAGTAGCCAGCGCGCAATATCTTTTGGGCTGTGGCATACCCATACATATGACCGCCACACGCTCCAGAGTGACAGTCATTCAAAACCCTTTCAGCTTCCTCATGAGTTAAGAAACGGCGAAAAACCAAGTCTTCCCCATGGCGATAAAGAGTATCGCCAATAATTTTGTACTGTTGGGACTGGAATCGAATTTTCCGACATTCCGACTTCGAAACTTCCGGCCGAAAGGATTGGGTATGGAGATAGACGATTATATCCCCATACCACGGATCTAAAGTGCTGATGAGAAACAAATATTCGTCCGCAATGGGTTCCTCTGCCACAGTTTCTGTGTCAGCACGCGGGAAGTCACACATTAATTCGGCAAAAACTAAAGATTTCTTAGACTTAGATTTTTCAAATTCTAAGTCGAACTCCTGCAGGATAACAATCCATTTGGAGTACTTGCTCCCTAGCAATTGTTTAGTCAAAATGTAGATCATAGGGTTGCAATCCGAAATAACTGTAGTTTTACGGAGTAGAATGTAGTGACAGAAATGTTGGACAGCTTGAACGGCTGCCAATGCCAATTTCTCCACATGTGAATATTTGAGCTCAGTTGGGTTTAAGGTCCGACTAAGGTAATATATCACATGTTCCGTTCCGAATTCGTCTTACTGTACTAAGACCATTCCAATGGTGGAATGAGCGGTGGCGAGGTACAAAAAGTAATCGTGGTTGTAGTTGGGAGGATGCAGCAACGGTGCATGGGTTAACACGTGCTTGAGTGCATCAAAATATTTCTGAGCTATCTCATCCCAAGAGAATTGACCGTTCTATTTCAACAACCGGGTAAAACCCTTTGTAATATCGGCGTAGTTAGGAATGAATCGGCGTAAAAAATTTGCTTTCCCCTGCAAACTTTGGAGTTGGCGAAGACTCGAAGGAGGAGGCAATTTGATGATAGCTTCTACCTTCGAGGGATTGACGCGAATGCCGGCTTTTGAAACTACGAATCCTAGCAATCGTCCCACTTCTATACAGAAGACACATTTGTGTGGGTTCAGCCGAATATGATAATTCCTACACCTCATGAAGATTGCCCGTAAATGGACAAGGTGATCAGCTCAATGTAAGGAGTGAGCGGGAAAATCATCGAGATACGGTTGCACAATGTGTTTGATGTCATGAAATGCATAAGACATTGCCCTTTGAAAAGTGGCTCCAGCATTCTTAAGCCCAAAAGGTAATTTGCAATAAGCAAATGTCCCCCATGGACAAATGAAAGCCGTTTTTGGTTGATCGGCAGGTAGAATATTGATTTGGTTGTAACCGGAAAAACCGTCCATAAAGGAAAATATTTCACTGTCGGCACAATCATCAATTATTTGGTCGATATAGGGTGTTGGGTAGTTGTCCTTGGGACAAGCACAATTAATATCCCTATAGTCGATAAATATTCTTATTGTTCCCTATTTTTTGTTAATCGGAACAATATTCGATACCCAATCCGTTAACGGGATCGGATAAATGAAACTTGCTTTCAACAGCTTCTCAACTTCTGCTTTAATTGCAGCCACTTTTCGTGGGTGAATCTGACACAAACGTTGTCGGACGGGTTTAGCATTCGGGTAAGTCTTGATCTCATGGACAACAATCGCGAGATCAATTCCTGGCATTTCCTCATAGGACCAGGCAAACAGGTCGCGGAATTCTTGAAATAAGGCCTTGTATGTCTGAATTTCATCATCTGAACACGAGGCACCTATATGAATGTGCTCAACAATTCCGGGCTTGACTGAAATGTTAATGGGAATAGTGCAAGAAATGTTTCCCAAATTCAGCTCTGAATCAGGATGTTTCATTGGACTCTGAGCTTCTTTGACATATTCAGCCGTAAAGATTGATGAGAAATCATTTTCAAAACGATCATCCTCAGGTAAAAATGAAGATCTATGATGGAGATCTTCCCATGGTAAATCGTCTACGCACAGGACTTCACAAAGTTGTTTGTCAGATGACACAACTTCGGGAAACGCTATTAATTCCGAGGTTGACGTGAAAAGTGATTCCTCACGGACCACATTCATTTGGTCGATTTTGGTTGAACTCAGGTCGGTAAAAGACTGCACGGCTTTATAGGCAATTTCATATGGACTCAAAGGCATTGCATCACCAAATGAGTCTATCTCAGATTCAGAAAGAACGATCCAAGGATCGTCATAGACAATGGTGTCTGAAGTAATCATATGAATAGATGCAAATGAAGATATGGCGTTGATTGGAGGAAAAGGAAAAGTTCCCAGTAAACCGGCATATTTAACTAATCCTACTCCAACATCCTTATAAGGGATAGTCGTTTTACCGACATGCTGGATACTCTTTGAAGAGGCTGGGTCAGATGAAAAGTAAGCCAGCTGGTCTATGGTTACGATCTTGGCATTATGTGGAAACTTTATTACTCTGAAGACCGACGAAACGACCGCTGTCATAGCGTAAGACCAACTTCGACCCAAAAGAAGGTTGTAGTCTACAGGGGCATCAACCACCTCCACACCAAGACTAACGGTTTTTCCCTCAACCCCTATAGGCAAATCCTGTAGAATTCCAAACGGATGGAACCCACGGCCATCAAAGGCCTTAAGAATGGTCGAGGATTGATTTAGTGAAGGATAACCAAGCGATCTCCAGCACTGTATCGACATAATACACGTAGAAGCTCCCTCATCAATTACAGTCCGATGAATAGGCCTGTTTTTTACTATCACTGGAATCTGGAAAGCCATTTGATGAGGTAAACGCGGTGTACTATTTTCTAGATCAAATATTATTAGGTTCGGGTCCTTGACATCAATAGCTCCTATAGCCGACAAAAGTAATTTGCGTTGTGTTGGGCATGATTGCAGCACTTCCAAAGCCGACATTGCTGAGGGTGAAACAGCTAAATCCTCAACAATGTTGTAATTCTGGGCCGCTCTCGCATGTGGATTAAAAGCAGACCTTCGAAGTACACCCTTGGCGGGCGGTTTGATTACTAAGTCTGGGTTAGGCTTCTCGATCTGTAGTGGATCGGAACTGGGAGCTGAGGTTGATGGATTAGAATGAGAAGATTCTGCTTCTTTGCCATCAACAGGACTTTTACTACCATAATCTTGCGATCGAGTCGCAATCCTTACATGAGACATCATTAATATGGGTTCTTCACTAGCACTCGAGGAAGAACCTATCATCTTACTCTCCTGCTTTGGAAATGGATCTTTCAAAACAGCAGGAGTTGGGGAACCCTTGACGATTTTCACAACCTCGGCCCGATGAGGGCAATCTCTTGTGAAATGATCCTCTTCACAAATAAGACAAGGATATCGAGGTTTGCGCTTTTCGTCATTGGTTTCCGACTTTCCAATTTTCTCCTTTGGAGCTTTGTCTGCTTTATTCTTCTTCTTACCTTTCTTTTTCCCACCGGATTTTGATTTGGCCGTAGATGACTCGACAGCGTGAATATCAGCGGAAACTTCAGCAGAAGATTCTCCTGTCGGGGAGTCTGGTAAGGTTATAATAGGAGAAGAATTCTTTGAGGATTTCTTCTTACTTTTAGTATTTACCGTACCAATCATGCCATCAGCGGCATGAGACCCTGAAGGAGCAACATCGATTTGATTCGACTTAGGAAGATATGGGATCTTTTCGTGTAATGTACCTGACTGAGTATAAACTAAGTCTAGGTACTGCGCTTGAGCAATCACTTGCTCCTCAGTAACTACTCCGGCCTTAGCTACGTCTTCAGTAATCTTTGGTAATAATGATTTAACAAACCATTCAGCTAAGATTTGGTCCGGGATAAAAACTTTCACTAATCGCCTTCGACGTCTCCATTCATGAATATGATCGGAAATATAAGTGGACGTCGATTGTTTTAATGAAGTTAGTAACTCCGTGCCATTATCATATCTGACCGGCAACTGAAAATGAGTTAAGAATGAGGTAGCTAATTGGCTAAAATTATAAAAAGAGGCACGTGGTAACTCAATGTACCACTTGGCCGCGAGACCAATGAGAGTACGCTGGAAAAGACGTAAGTGGATCGAATCATCCGTGATGGAATTAGAGGCACACTAGAGGTGGTAAGTCATCACATGATTTGACGGGTCTTCTCCAGACTTACCTTCGAACTTGGGTATGTCACTGGGCAACTTGTTTGGCATTGGCAGCAAAAACAGAAGATAATTTATTGGATCGTTCGTTAGGCGCGACAAGTCTGGTAAATCCAAAGTTGCGATAAACGGTAATTGCCGATTAGGATCCCTAAAGCTCTGGGTCACAAGACCAGTCCCAGGAGGAGGATATCCAGGATAACTTGGAATAGGAATCACGTGCGGGATATTGTATCCTCCCGGAAAACCAGGATTAACCGGACCATACTGGGGTTGCTGAGGTTGTTGATAAGTGTACCCAGGATACGGTTGATACTGGTAAACTGGCTGCTGGATAGCAGGCCCGTATTGGTACTGTTCCTGGTACCATTGATAAGTGAATTGTGGTTGACTAGTGACAACCGTACTTAAACCAGGTTGTCCTACAGGCATCTGAACCGTAGTTTGAATCGTGGATCCAGACAATGGTAAAGATGTCTGAGGAGTAGTTGCAGAGACAGTAGAAACCGGAGCTGTCGATACTCCAGAAGTAAGTGTGGTAGATTGAACAGATGTTGCGGTAGTCGCAGCAGTCGTTTGAGATGGAGTACTAGGGGCGATAGGCCCAGACTAAGAAACTACCGAAGGTACGGAAGTTTGAACATTAGACTGGACTGGTTGCTGGGGTGAACCAGAAACTAAGGGTTGTCCAGCTTGAGATGACAACTGTACACTTGGCTGCAATACCTGTTGAACTTGCGATGGATCCCACACTATGTTCATTCCGGGGTATTGACCCATGACAGGTTGAGGATATTGAGATCCATAACCGGATTGAGGGTAGGATTGATAATTGAAAGGTACATTTCCCGTACCTTGAACATAAGATTTACCTTGGGGTGGTTGATAACCTTGACTCGAGTACTGACCTTGGGGTAGATACCCTTGAGGTAAGTACTGATACTGGGGTTGACCTTGAGGTATAAAGTGATACTGAGGTTGACCTTCGGGTACATATTGAGGCTGGGGTTGACCTTGAGGAATGTATTGCACCACGGGTACATATTGTCCTTGAGGTTGCCCCCCAGACGCAATTTGTGTACCTTGAGGTTTCCCCCCAGACGTTAATTGAGGCTGCCCCCCAGGCGGTAACTGGCCACCTTGAGGTTGAGAACTGGGAATTGAACCTGACATCATGTAAATGTCCCCTACACCCAATGGTTTATTACCATTGTTTCGAGTTAATAACCCATGTTCAATGGGTTGAGGAGATGCTCCCGCAAAAATACCAGAAAGTGACTAATACCCAGAGGGAACAGAAGGACCGTCGTACAAGAAAGATTCAGGAGATTGAGTAAACTTAGACGACTGACCAGACATATTTAAAGGAGTATAAATACCTCCAGGTGGATAAGGAGTACGAGGTGGAGAAAAACTTGACCCTGAGTTGTCCAAATAATTAGTTAATGAAATATACCAAGTAGTACTTCTAGGTGGACTGTAAAAAATGGATTCAGCTCCCTTAGATCAATAGTAGGTTGATCTTCAGGGATAGGGATGCCTATTTCTTCTTCTGGAGCAAGTTCTTCAATAGCTATCAAACCAGAAGGAAGATTTTCGGTGATGACTCTTTCTACCCTAGGTGAATCAGGAGCAGTAGAAGTTGGAGTAACAGGTTCAGATATCTCAGGTTCTTTGCCTATATCACTAGTAGATGAAAAACTACCAGCAAGCTCGGAAACTGCAATAGCTTCGGGATTATAACCTGTTTCTAGACCTTGGTAATCTGGATGGACTACCAATGACGACTCTCCTTCTTTAGGTGAACCTACTTTACTGCCACTAGGAGTTACAAGGACTTTCAAACCTTCGTAATGACCCGGGACGTCTTCAGGAGGTTGGCCCCGAAGTCTACGGGACTTCCTCAACAAATCGGCCACGGTTACAATCTCAGGTGACTGGCCCCAAAGTCTACGGGACTGTCTCGGTAATTCAGCCAGTGTTAAAAACTTTTAACTACTGCACACGCAAACAAAGTAAAATCTCAAAGCAAACTGCCTAAAGTCTCTAAAGAACCAAACAAATTCGAATCACACGCCTAAAGAATCTAGGGCGTCAAACCATACACAAACAGTAGCCTTCCGGACCGAAAACACTAGTTGGTGATGAAGCCCAACATCGTCGAATTCAGTACAGAAGTGGCGGGTGGAACAGTTACCCCGGCAACCTGCTTAATGAATAGACCGACACAAGTTCCTCCACTTTAACCGTCTCGAGTGAAGTGAACCCCTCGGAAAATTCAAGTGAGTCTAGCCGACGTCTGCTCCAGGTACAGTGGGATCTTCCCTCCACCGTCACCTTGGGTAGAACCCTAAAGATAATGGTCACTAAGGTCACCAACAACAACAAATACACCTGGGGGAACAGTCTACGACCCGATAGCACGCAAGGGCAGAGTAACAAGCTCAATCCCCTTGCCGGCTCCTTGACAATAATCCAAGGTTTACCGACAAGTGACCCCAGGCTCCTCGACAATAATCTGAGGTTTACCATTTGTAGTACGCGCGTATCTGGCGTCTTTCCCAATGAAGGAGGATTGATCCCCTCACTGGTTCAGACACGGTCTCGTGCTTCTCCTTTAAGAGGAGCTTTCCCAGAGCATAAATGTAACAGCTGGATTTATCCTACCACAAGATGAGCTACTTGTTTGGTTTTGCTGTCTTGGAGAGTTAATTACTCTCCTACTCCAAGACACTAGCCTGATCTATATTGGTGTTTCATAGCCCTAGTAAATAAAAGTTACTAAGTAAATTTTACTTTAAGCGTTAATTTTTATGGCTTTTCTTCAGGACAAAAGGTAGTGGATATGAAACTGATGGTGTGTAGACTCGACTCAAATCCACTAAAAAGATGCACCTAGGATGATTTATACTATTTTTCCTTTTCAATGAATTTCCTAGCTAAGAGAGTTGGAAAATGCAAAATTGATATAAAGACAACTTTCTTGGCAATGAAAATCAAAGAAACAAACTCTTTATCTTTCCCAAAGCATACAACACATGACCACTAATTATTTCACGAAAATTCCTTTTTCTTTTCAAAGACTTCAAATGCTACTAAAACAAACTTTTCTTCAAAAGAGATTTTTTGTATTTTTCCTATATTAACAAAGCATGTAAAACTACTTTAACAGAAATCAAAGTTAAAAAATCTATGACAATCAAATCAACTCAATTTCACCCAAAAGCAAATCTAAGAGAAAATTCACCTAAAAGTAAATCTAATGAGGCAAAAGCCTACCAAGTATAATTCCAGGATGTTTTACTCAGTTACAATTCAACCAAGGACTCGTTCATGCAGAATCATAAACCAGTCAAAAACAAAAATCAAAATCTTTTGTTCTTTTTCTTAAGAATGAAATTCACAACTTTAACCAGCAAGCTTTCTCGAAATTCCGCAAAGAGACAACACAAAGGTAGGTTTCTCACACAGGTGGATTTTATGAAAGGTCCGACTCCTAAGAAGACTGAAAATACCAAGGAGATCCAAGGTTTTACAACTTCTAAAGCCAAAGTCACTACAGGACCAATACAAAAATCAAACCCTAAGGCTAGAACTTCTATGAATTTCACTAAAACCCTTGATACTAATGAAACAAGTTTAGGTGAATACTTCTGACAGGTAACCAGTGGATCTGGGCAGCAAAAACAAATTAAAAACAAAATCTAAGAGGAAAAAAAGGAAAAATTGAAATTTTCTCAACTTTTGACAGGGTACACAGGCAGCCTGTTTACACAGGTGCGTGTATGCTCTGTGTACAAAGCTGCAGTGCGTACAAGTACGCACTGTGCTTAACACAGAGGCTGCGTACTTCTAGCAAAAACCAAGAAAAGTAAAATCTAACTTAACCCTAAGCTATTCCACCCAAATTCACAGTCAATCAGTCAAAAACCAGAAAGAAAACGACTTTTCTCAAATCAAAGTATCAAACAAAAGAGAAATCAATCAAATCCATGGATTCCCCAGCGGAGTCGCCATTTTGTCATGCGGAAAGAGTCAATTTTGCGGACAAAACCGACCTCCCTAGAAGCTAAGGCTTTCTAGTGACAAACAAGACAATTAAACACTACCTTTCCCTAAATATGCATTTAGAATACAAGTAATCAGGTGTTTATAACATACCTTTAGTCCAACGCTTTATAGTAGTCCAGCCTCGCCGATCCGGATGAGCTCCTCCTTCTCTTCAAAACCTGCATTCACTAACAAGCAAAAGATTACATAGCACCTGAATAACTCATAAAATAAAACATATTCATCATACAGACCAAGGAGTATATGAAACAAATCATGTATAACAACCTGTTGAGAAAAATGAGCTTAATTGTATTAAGTGGGAACATAAGAAACCATTACAACCTGAGCCTTGGTGTTGTGCAGGTCCCTCCTAGGG
This sequence comes from Pinus tabuliformis, assembly GCA_031772625.1. Taxonomy (NCBI): domain Eukaryota; kingdom Viridiplantae; phylum Streptophyta; class Pinopsida; order Pinales; family Pinaceae; genus Pinus; species Pinus tabuliformis. The sequence goes on along the minus strand of CM062820.1, from coordinate 443,680,051 downwards.
TCCAGCAAGAGTTCTCCTTTACTTTGATCAGCTCACCCACTTCCAAATGAGGCTAAGAAAGGATGGGAATCTCTTCTCTCAAGCTCTATAAGGGAGTCCTAATTCCAGCAGCATCTACCCTTAGGAATGTTCAGCTTTCAACCTCCCCTCCCTCTGGCCCAATGCCTGTATTTATAGTGCTTTAGAGGAAGTTAATCAGGTCCACCATCAATGGGATAAGCCCCTCTTTGAATGGGATAGCTCCCCTCTTGATGGGATAAGTTCCTCTTTCATAAGGATACATGAACCATCTGGAGGCGCTCAATACACGTCAAACAAACTTCTAGAATGCTTTAGAATCGACCACAAGTAAATTTTTTTGAAGTAAAACTCGCGCCTTTTGACCTTTACAGGGGTACGCACCCACCCCTTTACAGACAGAGTGTACAAGTATGCATGGAATGTGAACTTGAGGTGCGTACACGCAGGTAAGGCTAAGAGAAACTGCGTACCCAGAGTTATATAGATTTTTAAAGACTTTCTCTCTTTCTTGGAGTTTGACATGAAGAGCAGAGGTATAAGACTTGCCAAGGAGGATAGTATGACAGTTGATGGAGCCATACTAACTACAAATAGTCATGGTGACAAATTTTAGTGTAACAGGGTCGACTGCCTTGACTGCCCGGGGTTGTAAATAGTCTTTTTCTAAAGCTATCAGGCATGCTGGAGCGGAGGTGGCCTCCGGGAACCAATCTACAATTGATGGGGTTCTTAGAGCAGTGAACACCCCCGTCAATCTCCCTCCATGAAGTGCCTTTTTTTTAACTGGAAAGGCTTGGCTAGTGCCTCCAAGAAACTAGCACTATGCAGACTTTTTGAATCTGTACCTGTTGACATATTTCTCCTCCAAGAAACCCACGACCCGGCCGACCCTATTACCGATTCCTTATCCTCCATTATCCCGGGATGGCAGTTTTTGGCTTTGGATTCTTCTGGAAGATCGGGGGGCCTCACAATAGGCTACAATCCATCTACCATCAAAGCACAAGCCTCCTGGGGAGGTCAGGGGTTTATGGGCATAGACCTCTTCTCGGTAGACCTAGGGACCAACCTTAGGGTTATTAACATATACGGCCCCTGTCAACAAAGGGAGATTTTTTGAAATAATTTGCTGGGTCTATCTATCTTCTCTGCTGACAACATCATTATTGGGGGTGATTTAAACTTTTTCTTTGGATATGGTGAATCTTGGGGATCCATGGCTCAAGTAGACTCGATCACAAGTTATATGATAGACCTTCTGGAGCGACATAACCTGATTGATGTCCCTATGCACAAACCACTTCCTACTTGGAGGAACAGAAGAATTGGAGAGGAAACACTTGCCTGCAGATTAGATAGATTTATTATGAAAGGAACCCTTATACAACAGCTGCATTTCTACAAACAATGGGTGGGTACTGGAGGTATTTCGGATCACTACCCAATATACCTGGAGATTTTGGGTCCTCATAGAAAGCCAAAAGCCCCATTTAAGTTCAATCACAGCTGGCTACAAGATCCTTCATATATCAATATGGTAAAGGAATTTTGGACTCAAAATCTGATTGATAGGTCAGATTCCCTGGCAAAAGGTTTCTACTATAACCTATCACAGCTCAAGACCTCTCTATAAAATGGGCCAGAGAAAAATACCAAAAGGAAAACACAGCCCTTCTGCTCATGGAATCTGAACTCTCCACATTATTGGATGAACGAGGATTGGGTTTTACCATAGCAGAGGACAAATCCCACCTAGTGGATCTAGAAAACCAGAAGTAAAAAATATTAAAAGATTGATAGGAATCCATCTGTCTTCGTAGCAAAGCCATTTGGTTAAAAGTAGAGGATGACAACACTCGGTTCTTCCATAATTATGCAAAAGGCAGAAAGGTCAAAAATACAATCTGGAATATCCCAATGCCAGAGGGCAGAGTAGCAAACTCCTTCAATAAGCTCTCACACATGGGATCTTCCCATTTCAGGAATCTCTACAAACAACCTCCTAGCTCGACTCTTGCTGATATTATCAACATTGTTGGACACTTCCCCAAGTTTGTAAATGAGGATGAGTCGGAGGCACTATATGATCCAGTGACACCTAGGGAACTTGAGGGCACTCTAAAATGGTTTGAAAAGGAGAAAGCTCGGGCCCGGACGGTTGGACCATTGATTTCTACATTTCTTTCTATGAACTTCTCAGCCATGATTTACTAAGGATTGTGTAGGAATGCAGGGTATCTGGGTCACTTTATAATGCCATCAATTCGACATTCATAGCCCTTATTCCCAAATCGGACTCCCTTTCCTCCTTCGATGATTATTGCCCCATCTCTCTGTGTAATGTGCTCTACAAGATCATCTCCAAGATCATCACAAATCGCCTCCAACCTATATTGTCCCGTAATATCGCCCCTCGAAAATTTGCTTTCCTTAAACATCGGCAGATACATGAAGCCATTGGTTCGGCTCAAGAAGCCTTTCATACCATTTGGACCAGGAACCTTAAAGCCATTATCCTAAAGATTGACTTGGCTAAGGCATTTGATCGTGTCAGCTGGCTCTACATCAAGATGGTCCTCATCCACCTGGGCTTCCCCATCAATTTCATTACCTGGATCATGGCTTGTATCACCACCACCACCTTCAGTGTTCTGATAAATGGGTTGACATCATAGTTTTTCCATCTTGAATGTGGTCTCAGATAGGGTTGTCCTCTGTCTCCCCTACTCTTCTTGATTTTTATGGATGGTCTGAGTCGATTGATTACTTCAGCTAAGAGAAATGGGGAATTTAGTGGACTCAAAATATCTGATGACTGCTTTCTCACCCATCTTCTTTTTGTGGACGATGTCATGATTTTCCTTAATGGCAGCATCAGGGACTCTCGTACATTTTTGAAAATCCTCACCCTTTTTTTGTCTACCACTGGGATGCTTGCAAACCATTCAAAATCATCAATCATCCTCACCGGAACCTCTATCCATGAGTCTCAATTTGCTCGGAAATTGTTTCCATTATGTATTGGTCCCTTAGATCATGGTCTCAAATATTTAGGTTTCTGGATCAAGCCTATCAGCCAAAAGATAGCTGACTGGGTCTGGCTTGTCACAAAACTAGAAAAGTGCCTTAACATATGGAGTCACCGACATCTATCCAGAGCTGGTAGACTTTTATTGATTAAATCTATTCTAGAGGCTACACCGGTCTTTTAGATGGCTCTTGCTTGGATGCCGAGGAACATCTTGGCAAGATTACACCAGATATGCAACGGATATCTTTGGAATGGGAACCAGGACAAACGAATTTTTGCATGGGTGGGATGGAAGAAGATAGCACTACCCAAAAAATGGGGAGGCTAGGGAATAAAAGACCTGCCCACATTTGCACAAGCTCTTACTGCAAAAATGGGGTGGACGTTACTCACAGGTCATAATCTCTGGACTAGCATTACATATCACAAGTACATTTGGCCTATGCACATAATGGAATGGATCCGACTTCCGAATTGGCCTAAATCTGGCATCTTATCTGTATGGAAATCACTTCTAAAATCCATGCCTCTCATCAGGGACAAACTGGTTTGGAAAGTCAATGATGGATCTATGGCTGGTATCGGTACAGACCCATGGAATGGGTGCGGAGGCAGACATCTATTATCCGAGGCTCTCATACAACACCTAAATACACACGAGATCAAAGTACTAGTTGACATCGCAGATCCTCACAGTTCATCCATTTTAGAACAACACTGGAAATCCACACTACAGATCAATCTCCCACCCCACTGGCACCAAGAATGGACCGATTATATTAATGCGTTGATAGAATATCACATCAGGATTAAACAGGGTCTGGATGAACTTATTTGGCATCAATCCGAGAATGGAATGTATACACCAAAGTCGGGCTATTTAACGCTGATATTGCATAATGTACCGGATCTGATCTCATTTTGGTGGAAGTCAATTTGGAAGCTCACTGCGCCTCCCCAAACAAAACTCTTTTTTGGTGTATTCTAAAAGGTATAGTCCCCACTGGCGAATATCTTATGCGCAGAGCTATATACGGACCTACCTGGTGCACTCTATGCAAAAGCGCAACTGAATCAAGTCTCCACCTGTTCCTAAATTTCACAGTATTGATGAACCTGTTGCAATCTGTATCCACAACTATACACTTCTCAGGCACATGGGAAGGTGATGATATTAACAGAGCCTGGGAATCATGATATAATCAACACAAAGGATCCAAAATACAGAGCCTTCCCATCATTATCAGCTGGTACCTCGGGTTGGCTCGGAACCGGGCTATTTTTGATGATAAACCTATGAGCTAGCCACATCTATCTGCTCTTATTATATCAGCTTATAATGATATGCCTGAGCCTCCGCAACCTCGTACTCGAAGACCGCACGACCCTCTGCATATTGATAAATGTTCTCCTTGGGCCTTTTTTGATGGTGTTGCCCAGCAGCAGGGGTGCGAGGGTGGTTTTATTTTATACATCAACAAACATCATTTCTATAAAGTCCGAATGGGTTTGGGGATTGGCTCAAACAATTTTGTTGAACTCATCACTCTTCGTCATCTCATGCATTTCTCATTGGGGCATAATTGCATGAACATTCATATATTTGGAGACTCGAAGATCATCATAGATTGGTTCAACAATATTACTGTTTGTCACACACATACACTCAGTAACATATTGGATGAAATAAATATATTGAAGGAACAATTTATTGACATTACTTGCAATCATATCTGCAGGGAACACAACAACAGTGCCGACCAACTTTCCAAGGAGGCCACGACACTTCCCCGAGGAGATTGGATGATTCAGGAGCAGCAAGGGTCAAATTCATATCAATACTATCATCGACCTTATATAGACCCACATTATCATAGGGCAGTTAGCCAATGAGATGCAATATTAGACAAAATTTTGTTTATCTTTTGAACAGATTATTGTATATAGTGGACAAAATCTTTTTTACAAAGCCCTGCGTGGCAAATATGTACATATAAATATTAGAACTATAAACGAACATCCTGTGCGATGTTTTTGGTTATATACTGATATTGTAGACCACATACTGAGCCCACAGAAGGCTAACTGATGCTATAGCATATGCATAGTGCATCTACAATATGTAATTTTTCAAGTTAATGAAAGATTACGATTTTTCCAGTGGAAAAAAATGCATTAGTTATAAATGAGAAAAAGTGTAAGTTAGATTTTCAAGGTCACATTTTTCGATTGTATTTACATGGAACTCAATACTTTGGTTGATAATTTATTGAAATAGACACTCTATTTAGTTTAGGGATTTAGCCTAGATTATTCTACTTGAGTTTATAAATGGTTTTCTTGTCAAAATTCTTTCTATGTTAACATTTTTTTCTTGGATTAGTTTATATGGATTATATGTAATTTGCAGAGCCATCTCCCATACACCCCCAAACCGCAACCCTTCGGAGTGTTAGGGGATATATTATACATGGTCGGACTAGATCACATAGTCATACTAGAGTGTTTGCTGCACTTGTAGATCCTTGCTCCAACACAAGTCGGAGTGTCAGAGACAGTGCTTCTATCTTTGTTGATGAAACTTGCTACAGATAGTGGACCTTCTTCACCTGTTACATTTATACATATTGCATTTTAAATCCTCTTTAAACTTTATACATTGATGTCTTGAAATAGACTTTAATTTTTAAATCGTCTTCAATTGATGTGTTTGAATTTAATGTATACGTTATTATTGTTCTAGTTTGTTATGTATATATTAAATTATGTTTATGATTTGCAGATCCTCAACAGGGTCAGGAGAGCATCAAAGTGAAATGTCGATCCCTCCATGGAATGACGCTATATCCAGTGTCACAATTGAGAATTTTAGGGCCCAACATACATGGATCACATGAGATTTGGATAAAATCTCTTCTAGTTCACCTACTAGGCATAGTTTGTCTCTGATGTTGGATAACATCAACAAGTTAATTGATCCATACCAGAGGGAAGGCCCATAAATCCACCTCCTATATTATATACATAAGATTAGGAGGCTAGAGGTTAGAGGCCCACATACTTGGAAGGTAGTGAAAGACGCCACCAAGAACATTGCTATTCATGGAGAGTTGTTTGACATCCCTCCGGAATGTCGTGTTAGACATGCTAGTCTAATTCTGCTAAAATATTTTAAGAATATTGATGTGGCCCATTTTTTCTATGATCAATTCATTGCAGCTTGGGGCTAGTTCCCCCACCATTTTTATATGTAGATTTTGTGCTACATATGAAGCCACATTACACCAGCACGGGATCTAAGTTTTATGGACCTCGTTTGGGACATAGTTATGACCGTGTCAGGCTTGTAGGGACCCCGCGCATGTAGCACCACCTTCGATATTGTTGTCGCGACCATCATTTAGCATGGTATTTCCGACGGAGCTAGAGCAGTTGTCACAACTTGGTGCTAAGACTAGGAATACCATTGAAGATAGCATGTAGAGGACATTGGCCATTACACATGTCACATTGCGTGGGGAGATAAGAAAACCACCTTCAATGCCTCATGGCCCACTAGTTGCATTACATGATGATTCATATCTCGAGAGTCTAGGTCATGACCAACTTTTGTCATATGCACATATGTGTCATGATACCAGCTGTGACACTTGGAGTGTGCACGGCCCATGTGACATAGACCACGTACATATATATGAGACTTTTGACTCTTATCGTCAAATTTTACATTATTTATATTAATAAGTTTGTATCAGATTGAATTTATATTAATAAATTCATGATAACTTGTATGCACAGCCCAACTACACAAATGAGCTTATGAGGTCATCTGAGGGGGCAGTTGACTAGTCAAAGCAACCTCCTCTAGTGCATGTTTCCATGGCTCGGTCTCCTCCACCTCCACCACCTCATAACACTCATGAACTAATAGTTGAGGTGAATTTTTTTATTCATAATATTTCAAATTTTTTTTTAAAGTTACATGTATGCATGCTAATTAATTCGTAGACTAATTATAATTTGTCTTTGTCATTGTGTACACAGGCCCAAATGCATAGGGGTGCCGATGTTGTAGTTATGTGCACACATGAGTGGGATGTTGGGTATGGAGGCATTGGGCCACAGGAAGGGCATCATCAAAATGAGATTGATCAGATCCCCATCCCACCTGACTTCCATTTGCACTTGACTGAGTCATAGGTTGGGGACTATTTAAATGCACAGTTCAAAATCATTTATTTCCATATTGTTTATATTTTTACAAATAATGTTTTAATCAATTTTAATTTGAATCTCACTCTGCACAACAGAACACATGTAAGAGTTCTAGAAGTGATCATTTCTAGAGTGGACCATAGCTAGTTTGTATATTTTTAGGCCCATTTCATAGGTCATATTCACACGTGATGTACAAACTTTGTATATTTTCATACATGGACAATTTATGGATGCATGAACATTATGTCAGTTTATGGATGCTAATTATTTCAGTGTGTGGATGTTCATGTGTATAATTTAATTTGTATATATTTTCATATGGATAGTTTACTACCATACATAGCTAACAAGATAACAATTTTGACTTCTCAAGAAATAAACTAAGAAAATAACTACAATCTTAGCCTATGATGTAGGTCATTTTGATACTTAAAATGAACTAAAATATATGTTCATTGTTCAAGCAAAATACACAAATATGATTGAAATACATTAAATTTAGTTTTAAAAAATGTCTTCAATTGAAATGTTCAACTAATAACTTGTTTTATTAAATTTTATTTATTTAAGGTCATCTACAACAACTTAGTCATAAACATTATATGAGTCCTATGTATTGGAATTTAATATACCAAAAAAATAGTTAATGATATGTTATTCGATAATTTTATATAATTTTATGAACATTCCTAAATTTAGTTTTCTATTAAATGTTTCAATAAATTCCTTATCTTAAGACATTCAATTAAGAACATTCAAGAAGTAAAATTTTACAAAATAACAATTTTGAATTCTAGTTTCATAGACGCATGAAATAATTACAATACTAATAGTTTACATCTTGAAATTTGAATTAAAATCATTGTCATTTTTAACATACGTTGATTTGGCACTAAAAGACACTTTCTACAAGCCAATATTGCAACTAAAATTTCTATTTTGTAAAATTTTACTTCTTGAATGTTCTTAATTGAAGGTCTTAAGATAAAAAATTGATTGAAATACTTAGATAGACAAATAAATTTAGGAAAGTGCATAAAATTATAGAAACATATAATTAATTGTTTAAATTAACATACGTTGGCTGCACTAAAAGAAACTTTCTACAAATTCATTATTAAATTGATGTACATCATATATTTTGGTTCATTTTAAGTATTAATGTGATTTGCTTCATAGTAATATTGTACTTATTTCCTTATTCTATGAAACTAGAATTCAAAATTGTTATTTTGTAAAATTTTACTTCTTGAATATTCTTAATTGAATGTCTTAAGTTAAGGAATTGATTGAAACATTTGATAGCCAACTAAATTTAGAAATGTTCATAAAATGGATCATATCAACTTGGTTGTTATATACTGAAATGGATTTTCTAGAAACCAAATATGTATGACATGCATATAGATCTATGAAATTTCTTGCATGCTCAACATGAATAATATACACATGACATTTAAAAAATTTAAGATGACAAATTTTAATTAAATATAAATCTAAACCCCTATTGATTCTAAAGCACCTCCTTGAAATTTGGTGTACTTTAGAAACTTAAGCACCTAAAGGAAACTAAAGCTTATATAACATATATGTACACCATTATGAATCCATCCTAGATAAGAGGGAAACATTTATCTATTCAAAATTATAAAATCACAAGAGTATTCAACTATCACATTTATAGATTACAAAAATCATAGATTTGAGATCTCTTATACTAGATTAGATTGCACTTGAATGCTATAGACTCAACATAAGGTCTTTCCATTTGCATCATCTACTCATCTGGCCAATGACTCATAGGAATGCAAGTCTCCATAATACGTTCATCGTTTGATTCTGTCATCTTCCATCTCCTTGGCTGGCATTTCTTTGTTTTTATTTCTTTGAGATTGATCTGAGATGCTATGACTAGATGATTGTATTGACAAGATATATATTCACACATAAAATCTCTATAAATGATGTGATCAATCTATTTTTTAACCTTTTCAAAAAAATTGCCTATCACAACCATGTCACCAATTTGGTATGTGAATTATTCATCTTCATATGGTCTCACCAACCTAATTTTCACCTGTGTGCATCGCATCAAATAGTAGGCCACATTCTCATCATTCCTTGTGGGGTTAGTGACAACAAAAACATCGCCTACAACCAAAATACAAAATATGTATTAGTTAAATATGTACAAGATTTCAATTAGTAGATGAAATTGTTAATGATAAATGAGCCACATACCTTCCCTTACAAGATCAGATACTTGATCATGGTCAAGTGAAATAATGTCCTCTTCATTGTGCATATCTTGCCATGTCATAATTGGATGAGGTACCTTTGGATTAAGAGGGACATATTTCCATCCTTTCATGTACCATGCTTTTCACGGTGATCAGGTCTACATCCATCAACACCAATGAAAAACTCACAAAAATATGTGAGTTTTCTTGTCTCGATGGAAAATATTTCCCCCATATCTTCGCTCTACATTGATTGTGATTCTCTTGTTCCTTCTATAGTATTACAATACCAAGGAATAGATTTATTCACATTGCCAAGTTCAATATTCTAGAAGAACCTATGCATAGGCCTTGTAGAATCGTGACCTTCATGTCCTAAATGGGATCTACACCAGTTGACCATCTCTCTTGATGATTTGAGTCGATCTACATCATGACTCATTTGGTAGCCCTAAGTTCTCGCTTTACATAAGAACCTACACCATCATGCTCACCCTTTCCATGTCATATTTCAAAGTAGCTCCAGGTATGCTAAATTTGTGTCTTCTTGTGTAGTTGACTCAACCAATAAAAAGTTTGTGTTGAATTGAAATGCCCTGCATGACCATCTAACCATATCCGATGCTTCCTGAATGATATGCTTTTTTTCTAATGATCCATAAATCGGTTCAAAACAATGTTGCATGAAAAATGTGTCATGGTCATGATCATCATTTATGTAAAAGTGATACTCCTTAATCACATCACGTGACTCATCAGTGATATCCATACCATCAATGTTCAATTGTGCATGTCTGTAAAAAACATGTACTAATATGGACACTTGGTCTAAGTGATAATACTCACTCTGTATCTTTGTCTGAGGAGAAAATGTGTAATTATAAGAAAATTCCACCACTGGTAAGATTGTTCCTGTCTGAAATACTTCAGGACAATGCTTAAATTTTAACGCTTTCCACCTAGACATGTGTGAGTGTTTGGTATATTTATAGATATGGTTTTGAAACACCCCCGTGAATTGTGAAATAGGAATCACGTCCTCAAAATAGTTGATCCTCTTAGGTAGCAGGGTTGAAGAAGATGGTTGATTTCCCATGACATACTCACAATGATTCCATGTGATGGTGGAATATGACATCCTAGACTAGTTGGGAAGTAATAAGAAAGTTCCTATGGAGCAATGTCAAATCACCACATTTAATGCATCTTCTCCCATCTATACATATTTTCTTGCAATAGAACTCTTCTAGCACCCTTATGCAAAATATTGATGAAACAAAATCATGCGTTGTAGGAGGAGGAGGGTCTTCGTGATAATCATTCTTGTAAAATTCCAAGAAAGTGTCATAATGAAGCTTAAATTCAATATGATATCGGCAGCAACACGTGTCACGGATCGTATTAGGCTTAATAAACCATGTCTTCAAATTTTGAAACATCCTTATGTATATCTTCACATGTCGATTGCTTTCTTTAAATTCCTCGAATAGTGCAGCTTCTGTCATTTCTACAATGTGCTTAGCATGTTCCTGATACTCACCTTTAGCTATGATATGTTGTACGACATGCTTTCTATCTGGAATAGCATGAGAATGGCTCTCCCAAAATTCTACCACAAATTCTTTGATTCCTGTTGTAAACTTGTCTTGGTAGGGTTTCCTGGTGAAAAGATCCTAACAAGAAAATTCATCATTTTCATTCACTCGAAACTTGAATTTGGTATGTTTGTGCAATGGCTTTCTCGATACATGGAGAAATTTTGACATTATTGCAAACTTTTGTTGTCCTTATGTACTTGGTGCAACAATAATAGTTGTTATTGCCCTGCACGTAGCTTGAACATCGGGTTTTCTTGATTTTCCAAACATAGTGAATTCCTTTGACATATTTTCAGTGACATTCATACTTGTATTCTTGCTTTTAGAATCTTGGAAACCCAAAAGCTTTATGGCATATTTTAGTTTCTTATGTTTGATCAACCCGTGTAGTATTTGGGATTGTGCAACAATGGAATGTTTCTCAAAATGTTGTCGAATGATGTTATTGACATGGTCTCTAATAGTGAAAGCAGGGATAGGCCCTCCAAGGTTCTCTATTATGCTTGCATCCAAATTTTCTACCAATAGTCTACCCCTTCACAAAACCTGCAACTCTTTGTTATCCTGTCAACTTGAGAGGAAACAAATTGTTCTTCTAGTGGTTGATTAGCTTGATAGGGAAAATATTCTTCCTCCACTGGTACGTTAGCTTGACATGGAACATGTTTAAAGAGAAGATTTTTCAGTGAAAATCACATCATAATTCATTTGTCGACGCGTTTCGAACCAACAAGTGTGGTTCATCATCAGGACAAGTTGAAGAACCAGATCATGGCTACAGGTTAAATAGAGAGAGAAGATCATTCAACAGCTATATTTGACCAGGAAACGACTATATTGGATCAGGTAACTGAACCGGACAATGAGATAGGGACAGGGAAAAAATAATTAGTTAGTTAATTAATAAGTTATTTTTGTTATATTTATTTCCATTAATTATTAAATGTAATCATTTTTATTTAACTAAACTGAGTATAAATGAATAACTAATTAATAGACCTTTTATTATTATTTAAAACTATATAAACTATATACAAACCTTATATTATTATTATATGCAATAATAAGAAAAAATTATAAATGTTTATTAAATGGATAACCTAGTTAGTTAGATAATTAGTTAGGTCAAATATAAATGTTGAATGAGCTGCTCTCTCTATTTAACCTATATCTATGATCTGGTTCTCTAACTTGTCTTGACAATGAACCACACTTGTTGGTTCGAAACATGTCGACAAATGAATTACGATGTCATTTTTACCGAAAACTCTTCTCTTTAAACTCGACATGGATCACAAAAGCCTAAATACAACAATGGCACATGTTTTTCCCATAGTGATAATTGATCATCTTGATAGGGTGCATGTTCCTCTAGTGGTTGATCAGGTCCATAGGGCACATATTGATTATCATTTGGTTGATTAGCTTTATGGGACACATCTTCTTCATCATGTGGTTTTTAAATTTCCATCGCTACATAGTGGAATACAAAATATAATTTTAAGTTAAGTGAATCATCATCATAAGACAAGTGAATAATAAATATACACAATTTTATTTAAGAAATCACCATAGGTGGAAGGTCATGATATGATTTGATATTAGGAAACTAGGTAGCAAAAGTTGACATGGACCAAGGGTTATAAGTTCAAACATGGAAATAAAAGGGTTTGGAGCATAGGGAAAGATGGTTCGAAGAAGAGCACACTAGTAAAGGTATCGGTCTCTGTGTCAACAAAAAGGGTGATGCAAAATATGATGAAAGATAAAGGAATTCATAATCAATCAATACAAATCAATTTGGAAGCTAACTTTTCAACGTAAGTGTACTTTATCTCAGTATCATTCAAATTTTGACTCAAGTAGTAAATAGGGTGTTCATCCCCTTGGTCATCCTATTGAGCCACTACCATAACAATGGTAGTAATATATGTAGCAAGATACAAAAAATAATATCGTTGATAGTCAGGGGGATACAACAATGATGCTTGAACTAGGACATATTTCAAAGCATCAAAATCTTTTTGGGCTATATCATCCCAATGGAAGGGAACCCCTCTTTTCAATAGGCGAGTAAATCCTTTCATAAGTTTTGCATAATTGGGAATGAATCTCCATATAAAGTTACCCTTCCCTTAGAGGCATTGTAACTGAACAAATGAAGATGGTGCAGGCAAGTCAAGGATCACTTCCACTTTGACATGATCAATGCAGATTCATTGTTTTGACATGTACAAATCCAATACATCTACTGGACTGAAAAGAAAAGACATATTTGTGTGGATTTAATCTAATGTTATAATGTCAGGTCTTCACATTGGATAGGTACTCATAGGAAGTGACAAATCTAGTTGATAAACTTCAAATGGGGTTTCATAGGGAGTAAATTTTAATGTACCCTCGGTAGTTTTTGTTTTATTATTCTTTCAACATGAGTTGCCTCAAGAGGTAAAGGAGGCAATATTTTCATCTTACACAAGTGACAAGGGTGTTTTTTTTCCATGGTTTACTGATTAATTTTAAAATATTAAAGACACAAATCAAAACAAAGGGCTAACTAGGTAGATAAGGATTACCAGGTCAATATGAACTGTGGAATAATGTTTCCAGTACGTGAAGGCAATCTTCCCAAATGTTTTGTCCAGTGTATCATAGATAACAAGGAAGCTGACTCAGTTACCTAGGGTTGGCTTTCAGCCTAATCGAGACTTCCAAAATATACCCAGAGGTACGTGGAAGTGCATTCTGTGTTAGTGTTATATATTATGTCATGTACGATAGGAATTATTCTGATCTACTTTTCATACATCAAGTGTCATCTAATATACCTGAAGGTATGTGGAGAATGATATGATATACTTACATACATGGAATACCAACTACCCCCAGAATGTAACGTAAAAAAGTAACGAAAACTCCTATTTTTAAAGACGTCAGAACACGTCTTTCACCTAGACCTTTATGTGTGTCGTTAATGTTTCAGATTCTCCTTAGGTTAATTGAATCAATTTTAGTGTTGATCTTCAATTAGGTTTTAGTTTCAAGGATCACAAAATGAGCGATTACCAAATTGAAGGGCCATTATTTCATGAGATAAAACAAAATATATATCTATAAATTCATACAAATTTAATCAGCTATAAGATATAATACATAAATGCACACTCCATTGATACAATAAGGAACATATTCAACTAATTTTTAAGTATGTTAATATTTGAAATCCTACTATACAAGATCAAACTAGTTGGAAAAAAAATCTTCATTACAAGCACCATAGCATTTAATTTTTTAAAACATGTAACTAAAATTATCATAAAACAATAGTAAGAATATCTTTCTTAAAGGAAGAACTTATCATAATTATAACGAATCTCACAATTACAAATAAAAAGTGGAAGAAATGTGGGATGAAAAGGACAATGAAATTGTTGATAAGAAATAAAAATCAAGAGATAGAGGTTTTAGTGGATTTAGAGAACAAGGAATATGCTTCAAGGTCTTACCAATAATAAATGTACATTGTTATCATTTGTGGTGAAGAGGGGCACAAATGATTTGAGTGTTTTTTTTGGGAGAATGTACATGGAAAATTTAGCATAACAATCAAGTAGGGCACACGGAGGGGTAAGAGAATTTAAAAAATTATATGTTTCTACAAGGAACCTTTTTTATACATGTGCAAAGATGGATATCCAATGTCTTTTATGCTTTCAATTATTTTCATCAAATCTCGACAAAGTTTAAAATAAAGAACTATTTTTTACTTTTGTACCATATTTTTCAAGATTATGTTTGTTGAGAAACAACTAGATGAATTTAGTTGATATTAGATTGTCACAGTCTAAGAAGATTAACATTGTAGACATTTCTAGCATATCATCAATACATGCATGCTAATT
The DNA here is from genome assembly GCA_031772625.1 of Pinus tabuliformis. Lineage (NCBI taxonomy): Eukaryota > Viridiplantae > Streptophyta > Pinopsida > Pinales > Pinaceae > Pinus > Pinus tabuliformis. The sequence continues at coordinate 443,665,041 of CM062820.1, read as the reverse complement.
TATTTCTTTTGCATTTATTATTTATGAATTTAATATTGATTGATCGCATGAGTCTTACATGGAGCATTATAGTTATATGCAATAATACACTCCTTTTTATGCAAGCATGAATCTACACTACACTTTTCATGTCTTTGAAAAAATTATTCTTTTAAAAAAATTCTCATAACCTTCATGTGAGAATTGAAAGAAGAAACTTATGAGGTTTTCAAAGGTAGGGATCATCATTTAGGATTCAAATAACCATTAAATTTTATATATACTGATAAACGTTATGAAAGTTTAATGTTGTTAAATATATGTTTAACAAAAAATGTCTTCTCAGTTCATGCACATTGGATGTAGGGATGTTCTTGCTCCTTGTATATCTTGCCACATTTTCTCTATTTTAAATCCTACTTTGGATATAAAACATTAATCAAACTAATGTTTATAGGTTCTGGAGCACCTATCTGACAACCATTTTTGCTAATCCCTCTTGCAAATAAATTGTCATGAATTGTAATTCATGTAAATAATATATGAAAATTATGTTCCAATGGTTTTCTTTAGTTAAATCACATCCTTAGTTTTTGTGGGTTATCTTAAACCATTACAATTCAAAGGTGATTCATAATTTGCATGAATTCAAGTGGTTTCAAAAAATTCCAATAAACCATGGTTTCAAGTAGTTTTCAATAATTTGCATGGTTTCAAGTGGTTTTCTTTAGTTGTTGTTACATCTCATTTTTTAACTACATGGTATTACTTTCAATGCTTATTTTATCTTAATTTTATTATTTCATTCTCCATTTGTTTCTGGTTTTTAATCATATTTCTTAATGCATACAATATGGAGCAAGTAATATGAGAAGTGAGACAATTTGAATTACCTGTATTTGCATGAACTTCTTGTTCTCTCAATGTCTGATGTCTTTTTCTCATCCTTTCTCTAGATTTATCTCATACTTGCTATGTGGATGGAAATTTCTTTCCTTTTCGAGATCCAAATCTCCAATTTCCCATGTTTGTTATGAATCTTTTTGTAATTTCCAGGCTATGTTATTTCTCTATGAAAGAATGTTTGTTGTTTTTTTTTCACAATCAAATTTAGAAACTAAACTATTTGTTAATAGTAGAGGCTCGATTGAGCAATCCCTTGATATGTATGATCCACCATTATTGCCATTAATAAAAATTTGGTATGGTCGCTAGTGGGCTAGCTTTTAAGGCTCGATCAAGTTGTTGGTTAACCACATATGCCACTCGATTAAGGGTTTCTTTAACACTTGATCAAGCAATGCGAATTTTGAATTTAAGTGCTTGATTGAGAATTTAAAGCGGTTGATCAAGCTCTTGAAGTCCTAAAAATTGCAATTTTGGCACCTCTTCTGCAAGATTTCTCTGCAACCCCATTTTGTACCCTATCGGATTTAGGGCAGAAATTTTCCTTAAGTGGCGGAGTTGATCACATTTGATTCGTGAAAGAATCCTCTATCCAATGGCATATGAATTTGACACTTTCTATTTCATATGGTATTTTTCATTTAATTTCTTTTAAACATAACACTTGATATTTTTTTGGACAATTTCAAAGGGGCCGAATAAAAAATCAATAACATAAAATATACACAATGAAAAAATTTCAAAAAATACCATTATCTTTGTTTATGAATCCTCTTCAAAAGGGTACTCTTGGTTTTCAATTTATTTAAAGAGTTGAAAAAAAATATTACATGAACACGTGTCTCCAAAATGCAATTGAAATATTACTTCGCCAACTTCGAAAAAATAAATAAATAAATTGCATAAAAAAATAATTTTTTAATATAAAAAACTTATTTCTCTACTTGTAGATCATGCTTATATATATATATATATATATATATATATATATATATATATAGATATATATATATATATATATATATATATATATATATATATATATAGAGAGAGAGAGAGAGAGAGATTAAATTACTCTTTTTGGACTAATGTATGCTACGTGAACACATGCATATCTCTTTAGTTTTGTGAAGAAATTTGCAAGGACATATATTGTACTTAATAGAAAATTGAGAGATTATATGGCACTAATTTTTTTTGCAAAAAATATCATTAGGACAACAACATAATTCTCCACATATTTTATTTTAACTCCAAATCAAAATTCATAATTCTTACATGAATTTTGAGGTGTGCAATTCAATAGAAAAGGAAAAACTTGAAATTTCATTGTCACATTTGGCCCAAAAGTGTAACCCATCTTCATTCTCTCACCCTTTTGATTGATTCCTTGATTACTGAAACCAACTTAATTGTTTCCTATTGGAGTAACTATATCTATAGCATAATCATGTCAAGAAAGTATGGAATTTCATTTCCTGAAGTTACACAGCAGATGAGATTGTTTCCTATAGATTCAAGAAGTGCTTCAATGATAATCTAATGAAAAATGGAATTTGTTTCAATTTATTCTTTAGGAACCAAGATTATTCAAAAATAAGTTGAAAAAACCTTAGGAGTCCATAGGAGAAAACACTAATCAAGTGAATTTGAACTCTACCTTTATAAAGTTGTCCCTTATAAAGTTGAAATGGTGAATTATAGATTTGTGTGTGTGCCATAAGATGCTACCAAGTCATGGAAAGGGGCACCCCGATAGTGTTTCAGGGTTATTTTTACCCTTCGAATATATATTTTACCATATACCATTATCATGCATTGTCTAAAAACATATAAGTAAAGATGATTACATTATTTGGACTTTGCCCAATCTTACACAATGTAGAAAAGTGCAAAGATTTTCTAAGCATTCTATCTCATAGGTAGAGTATCGAAACTACACTAATAGGCATGTGTGTAGATACAAAAGGATGGAAATTTATTTCCAAGGAAAATTTCATTATTAGTGGAGTAACCAACCCATCAATTTCATTTAAATATTGATGTTCATTGTTTCCCTTTCCTCCATTTGACTTGCATTATCATGTTTACATGTCAGTTTCAAATGAGGTCCTACATCAATTAATTGGTAGATTTTTATACAAGAATTAGTTATGTTTCATTTGTTGGACAAAGTTTAAATTCATTTTTTTCCAACATGAACGTTTCATATATTCATTTTGTTGAACCAAACTCGTGACATATATTTCCAGCCAGGATGTTGAATATGTTTAGCCTTGTTTAGTTTTGTATGAAAGTGGTTTGGACCAAGTAAGTAGTTGGTTGGGGCTAAGTATGTAGCTAGTATGGTACTGAGTATGTGGTTAATTATTGGATAAATCCCAAGGCAAGAGTGCTGAAGGAAAAATAGTTTCTATTTCCTATGCATATATGGATGACAAGAAATTCAAAGCAATTATTTTCTGTAAACAGGAAATGACTCATACCAAAGCCAAAAACGAATTGTTTAATTGCACTTGTTTTTTAATTCTAATGCTTGCCTAGTTCACTCTTCAATATCTAGGTAGTTCGACAAAAAAAATTTCAAGAATTGTTTAATTGCAATGTTTTTTTTTTTTAATGCTTGACTAGTTCACTCTTCAAGATGTAAGTAGTTCGACAAAACATTTTGCAAGCCTCTCATAGCACTGACCACTAAGAATGGGTGTGCTCTACCCTGCTAGCATCCCTGAAGAATGCAAGCTATGATTCCAATAAGATATAGGCCAAAAAAACATGTTGGTTGGTCTAAACTTTAGGAACTAAAGGAAAAAAAAAACATTCCATGCACATATGAAAAATAATAAGTTATTTCCTAGAAAGAGTAAATAGATGAAAATCAAAGAAAGGTCCAGAATGGAGAGGAAATTTACTTGATATGTTGTTTGTGTTCTTCATGATTCAAAACTTGTGAATCTTTTGGGAGCTTTGCAAAGTAAATTTCAAGATGGTGACAATGATCTAAGTGTTCTTTCTTGAACTCCTCTTCAATCTCTTCCATCTTTGATTATCTTTTTGTAATATCTGCATTCAACTCATCAATTTGTTCTCTATAACTTTGTTCCAAATAATCCATCTACCCACAGTTTTCAAATAGCATAGCTATCATGAAAACCTCAATAAAGCAAAATAACATCAATTATGAATAAACCATACATGGTTAAACATATTGGATTTTTACATTAAAATTACATGTCCAAAGGACAACAACAATTTACGCCTCACATAAAATTATACACAAGGTGCAAGTCCAAGACACTAACTGAACTACTATAGGTTGTTGTGTTTCAACTTCCATGTGCTCTAGTCTCAACTATCAATTAATCATACCTCTTTCTTGCATTCCTCATGCTGCTTTGTATCCCTTTGTCTAATAATTTTAATTTCTTCATCTTTCATACACAATTTTGATGACACTATGCTAACTGTCTCTTCTAAACGTTTACTGTGCTCCTGTTGTTTAGCAACTTTAGTTTTAAACCAAGACAACTTCTGATTGTCCTCATCCATTTGCTTCATGGGTTCCACAACCATTTTATGATATGATCTCATCTCATACTTCAACCTTGCTTTGCCTGCAAAATACTCTTGCACTGTTATAATAGCTCCAATAAAAAATAAAAAATTACTCACTAGCATCAGAGTACATGAACCAAAAAGCATCTCCCACCTAATGCGTCTTAGACATTACACAATCAATCAAAGAATCCTGCTGTGCATAATCAGACTTTCCTAATAAATAATGTGTCTATGCTTAATGAGCTGTAACTATGTTAGGAGACACCCAGAAATTTGTTGCACACTTTAAATTAGAAACAAAATTTCTGCAATCCACCCCTTTGTGATACATGTCATATAGACTTCAAAGAAGTAAGTAATACAAACCTTTTGAATGTCTATTGAAAATCTCCATCTCTTCTTTTGTTGCGAAGTAACCATATAGTACACGTTTTCCACCTGGATAAAACAATAATTTATTAGTTTAGCAAGAAAATAGATAGTGAGCTTTGACAAGATTTCCCAAGAAAGGGTATCCAAATCAAGCTTGAAAAAACTTCCCAAGCTCTCCTCCCCAAAAAGTGCTCAAATAAATCCCCCCAATATAGAGGTACTAAAAATTATTGGTTATGAAAGCTTCACATAACTGGACAGAAAACATTCTCCTCATTTATGCCCATTATTTCATTCTTTACATTTCAACTCACCGAGGTGGTGAAATAAAATCCCATTCAAAGTTTCTAAACACTTCTTGTGTTGTTTCTAATTTGGATTTAGATTTTAATTGGGATAGTTGGCTTGGGCTATTCGGGTGGTAACAAGCTGATAGTCTTGTGAGACTCTTATAAGCTACCATAAATATTTACTTTAACTTATGGGAATAAATGGGTTACAAAAATGTGGCATCCCCTATTCTAATGAACTTGTCTTTTTTCAATCTTGGATCATTAGTTTTTATTAAGAAACTCCAACACATTTTGTACTGAAAGAACCAGAATGAAAAGGAATTTTCAAAACTTGAAATTGATTTTAATGTTGTAACAAATAGTTACTCGTCCATGGTAGAATACATGTTGCATGGCAACAACAAATTATTGTTGTAATTGTGATTATGTAACATAGTAGTCACTTACGTCAAGATGACCATGAAGACAACAATCATAATAGAATGGCTCTTGCTTTCCCAACTTGCAGCCCAATATGGCATGAAATCATGACTAAAAACGAACATTGTTTTGCCTCTCTACTTGAACTAAATCCCTCCTCACAAATTCACTTGGAATTTGATAAATAAATAACAACCTTCTTGATAGAATAGATATTAAAAAATTAACTTTACAAGTAATATGGTGGAATTCTACATGTTGCAAATTCCATTTGTTTGATCTCCAAAGCCTTTTGCAATAAAAAAGACATAGAGAAGTTCATTCCATGTGTGTGGCACTCTAGGAAGATGCTAGCGGTTGCAATCCTACCTACTTAAGGAAGTAGGTCTAGATCCATTGCCTAAATAATACAGTGATGAGTGACTATATTTCCTCAGTTGACTCAAATATGTTATGTTTAGCATTTGCACAATATTTTTGTGATTAAGTTACTCCAGTGCTTTGGAGATGATGAGATTGTTGCTCCATAGATGTGGGTCAAGGAAATCAGGTATACTTAGTGTTGGTTGGGTCTCTAAATGGAAATTCCCACCAGCTTTCAAAGTCCCTCCACTCCATGTGAAGAACACAACATGAGATATAAGGAAATTCATCATCATCCTTTGTTTGGATATTCTACCATAAGATCCCAATATTTAAGTGTGTAGGGATTATCAAAGCAATAGATATGGCAAAAACCTTGTAGGAATTTACAGGATAAGTTCCTCAGATAGAACACCAAAGGACACCGCTCACAAATAGATCACAAATCAATACACCAGTATTATTGACATGGTTAAAACCCTCAAAGAGGGAAACAGTCCACGACCTGAGCCAACATGCCCACTTCAGGCAATTTATTAATAAAAGAATGAAAATTTACATAAGCTTCTCTCATGAACGGTCACCCTACAAATGACCCTCCATGCTCTTTAAATAGAGATCATGGACCAATCGGGTGTTAATCCATGGATCAAGTGTCAGTAATACCAAGGAGAGAATGTCACTTCAAGTCTAGAACATATTGTGACCATCGGATTGTAAGTTACAAAAGTACATAGTAAAAAAACACACTTTACCTAACTCTACACTAGACCAAGTTATACTTAACTATTTCCTATGTGTTGGAATATCCTAACAAACCTGAAATGCATAGGAGCATAGGCATGGAAGAATACATGTGCCTTATTTGTATTTACTTCTTGACAAATCCATTCCATCACAGTCTTCATATATCTCTCAAAAGAAATCAGCACATCCAATGTCATGTTTACTATTTGTCCTTTTTGAAAATAGCAATGCCTGTGAAATTCTCTTTGTCAGTCCATATGGAAAATATTAGATAAAAATTCTAACAAGTAAGAAGTTTTTCAAGTTTAATAAAATATGGAATGGACAGAAATAATTTTGATGTTTTAAATTAGGATTTTGTATTTTCCAATCTAACTTCTTGGAAAAAAATACCAAGTAAGCCCAAAGTTTTTTATGGCGCTTTGTATCAAAGAATGGATCACCATTAAGGGATGCTTATTTGTATGTCTAAACATACAACCAACATAAATATGTAGTATCCCATGATTAAGGCCTTCATCTAAATAATACAAAATCCAAATGCAACAATTGCATTATTTTCAGACTGCAAAATAAAAGCATACCCTCTCAAGGTCTTCCCAAAGTTCCACCAATGCTCTGTGTTGAAGACTAGAATATATGCATCCTTTGAATACTAAGATGTCAAGTCAAGTAAATACAATTTTAGCGTAATTCTAACTTCAGGAGGGGGAGAGTTTAGGAAGATGACCTTGCAAAACCTAAAATGGTGCTTTGTAATATTCCACAATGCAATTGAACTCGAATTTGAAGGAAAAAAAAACTTGGTGCTTTGAAATGGGGCTTCCATTCACCTCATATATTTGGAGTTTGTTTGGAATTTCCTCTACTAGCATGCAAATGAGTGATTCCCATTATTTCTTCTGATTGAATCACCATCAAATATTTCTCGATGGTTTCATATCCTATTTAGCATGTTGCCTACATTGGAGCTGATATCACATAAACAGAAATTGGTTCAGACATAGAATATATATCATCCCACAAAGGTTACCAGATTGTGCTCAGTTCTCTTTAAAATTCTAATGGTGTTCAATCTAAAAATTTGTTAAATTTTTTACATCAAAGAGAAAAACATCAGTAAAAGACCACCAATTAAATTAAATAAACAATGACAATATAAGAATGCCATTGGTCTCACTCTGAAATTTCTTGAATCAGATAACATCAACATAAGATAATACTTCGATTTGTCTATTTTCGATCCTTCTTGAATAGAACAACATGGGGGATATAATATTTATTTTTTGATTCATGAAGATTCACAGATGTGGGTTTTGTTGCCGGTGTTTCAAATCCCATATCCAAATCCATTGTTAATACATGTAAAAAATATGAAGAGAGGGTGAGAATAAATGGTGGATAGGTATGTTTTAAGAAAATTTAGTTGACTCAAGGAAATATATATATATATAGATATATATATATATATATATATATATATATATATATATATATATATATATATATATATATATATATATATATATATATATATATATATATATATATATATATATATATATATATATATAAAATTACTGATAGATTAAGATGAATTAAAAAGTAAAAATGAAATGTGAAAAGTGAATTAGTAAAGATAAACTATATAATTAATAACATAACATATTAATAATATATTAAATTGAATTAATTTGAATAATATATATTAAAGTTAAGAGGATCTAATTGATTTAAATATGAGATGAATGTTAATGATTGAATGAATGAATTGTGTGTGCGTGCGTGCATGGATAATGTAAGATCTTAAAGAAAATTAGAATTATAAGGCGTTGATCTATCCATTCTATCTTTTTTTGAGCTGGTTTCATAACACTCTGCATGATTATTGACCGCTGATAATTTCGTATGTTTTGCATATGAATTTGCCTATAATCCAGGATAGGTTAACTACCATAGGCCAACACTCCGCTTTTCTATGTAGTGTTTCATAGTATCTATTTTCATGAAAATCATATATTGTCCTTATTATTTGGTTTATTCCGTGCTCTAGGAAAATGTGCAAAAAATTAAGAATTTGACAATTTCATTGACCTTTAATATATCCATTTGTTGTTTAGTGAGTTGTTTTATAAGAATTCAATCCCTTCATGTTGGGAATTGGTGTAACAACCCCTGGTTGATTATCCATGTAAATAAAATTAAACCAAGGTAATGGGACATGTATTCCAAGTTAAATGGACATCACTTGTGGTTTATTAATGGTTATGGAAATTGGCAAAGGCATTGATGAAGGCAAAGAGGCAATAAATAGAATTTAATTATGCAAAATAAAGGAAAATAAGAGAAAAAAGAGATGAAGAGACACAAATTTGCATGCAAAGGAAATTAGAGTAAATTGAAGGAAAAGGAAAGAAAAGGGAAAAAGGAAAGGAAGTGGAAGAGACTGGACATCAATGATAAAAAGGCATCACAGAAACAATTCATAGCTTTTTTTAGTCCTAGCTTTGGTCAATTTAGTTTTAGCTCTCTTCTTCAATACACTTACATTCTTCCACACTTAAAGGATTCTTGGAGTATTACAACATTCACTTGGACTTGATGAAAGTAAGCAAAGAAAAAGCAAGGAATTAGAGGACAGTGGAAAAGAAGGTTGGATCAACAACTACAACAAGGATACTTTGCAAGTAACAGGTTGCATGTGTGATTTCCTTGTTGGTTTCTAGATGCATGGTACTTGCATGTTTTTCATTGGTTATTTTGTCATCATTGGCATGGGATTTGCCTAAATTGATAGTGGTTTCAACCTTGCCTTACCATTTCCTGGATAGCCATGGTGTTGTGGGTGCCTTGTGTTGGTTTAACCTTTGGATAGCCAATTGAATTTGGATCTTGGTGAGGTGGTCTCAAAGAAATTCCCAAGGGTTAAGGGTGGATATGGGTTTTCTCCTAGAATTCTTGATGGATGGGTGGAGACAGTAAAATACCTCTGGATGTGGTGAAGAAATTTGGAGGCATCCAAGCTTGTTTTGGTTTTAGTGATTTCTAGATTGCTTAGGTGAAATCACTATAGTTGAGGGTTGAGGTGGTTTGGCCTCTGGAAGCCCTGGATGGTTCTATTTTTGTTTGACCCATATAATCCCACATTCATGCTTTGAATATGACACAGGGGTGATTGGCTTAAAGATAGATTTGGTTTATCCCAATCTATGGTCGGGCGATACGTGGAAGTCCCTAACTTGGTTTGTTTTTGTATATGCTAATAAAAGTTATTTTCTTATTGTGACCTATGAGCACTTGTATTGATCATTGAGTTGATTTTATGGTTGATTTCCATGGATTTTACTATGGTTATATGTTGGTTACGCTATAACGAAATTACCTTCTAGCGTAGGTTATAATAAGGTTTTTAGTGTTATCAAATTAGCAAAAATTATCAAAAAAAACTCCAACATCTAGTTCTGGCGGTGAATTTTTTAGTGGAGCTAATAATGGAACTTCATCACAACTAAACAAATTTAGGCATCTGGAGGTTTTAGCATGTGTTTTTTGTAGTGTGTTTAATGGGAAAAAACACCAGTGTGCTAACACTATAAAAGTATTGGTATTGTAAATTTAAATAAAATCAGCAGGGGGGTGAATGCAAACAACATCGGTGCCTAGAAAGTATACCTCCTTGGTGCTTATGTATTAAAAAAATGCCTCGGGAAGTACCTTTTAGGAACCGCACCAATGCAAAAAAAAAAAATTGTAGACCCGGTGCTTTTATTTAAATTTACAGCGTTGATGCTTATGTATTATAAAAACATGTTAGTGCACTACTAACATAAAAGGACCAGTGTTATTAATTTGAATAATGTGTTGGGGGTGGAAAATTATTTTTGAGCTGTGAGGTGTTGGTGCTATGAAAGCATCAGTTCTTTAAGAATTACAATGCACCAGAGTGTTAAATGAAAACGATGTCGCTACCTGAAGAGTATAATGCCTTGGTGCTCACTTTTTTCGAACGCCCCAACATTGTAATGTTCAGAAAAGGCATCGAGTCATGAAAATAGTCTTTCCTCGTCGGTACTTTTACATAATATAATGCATTGGTGCGTATTTCTTTTACAGACACACCAAGATTTTTTATTATTATACAATTTTTACAGACAATACCATTTTTTATTATTATAAATATCATTGCTGAAAAATCCCTATTTGGAGCGGTATATAATAATATATGATGCCTCAATATCCATTTTCTTTTTTTAGAAACATCAACCTATGATATTTTAATTATTGTGATTTTCTAAATCCATTATTCATCGAAAAATCGACATATATCTTATAACAATATTAATATAAATTAATTTTTTATTAGTGCATATGTATATGATGTTTGGATTAATTTATTATGTGATTAGATTTTGCATCTCTTCATTGTAATATTTAATCATCCATACATTTAATTGGTGGTGTAACATTTCACAGTGACATTGGATAATGCAATAAAATAAATTAAAATGTACTTTATTATATATGAATAAGAGGCTCTTTGTCATACAAAATGAGATAGTTATTGGTAACCCCTCATCTTTCAATTTGGGTGCCATGTCCATTACATTAAACAGAATGTTTGATTTTTACAGACAATTATTTCAAAAAATACAACAACTTGCATTGATATCCAAATAGATCATCATTCTTTGTTAGACTTGTTGTCAGTACTGCTCGAGCTACTTCCATAACTTGGTTTATTTGGACGGATGTTTTGTTGATTGCATCGATTGTTTTCGTCTTCTTCTTGTTCCATTGGCAAACATAAAAATAAAGTGTAATGAGTGTATGTACATTGGTGAGAATAATGAAAATTGAAATAAATAATATGCATCAATGTAAATAGAATAGCAATGCACCATAGCAAGAAGTGAGTCGTGAACTGTAGACATGGTTTCAAAACCAAGTCTCATGCCTTGTTGCAATAACTCTTATGTTGGCGTAGTTCCATACTTTATTTCCTACAAGTTTCATAGATTTAATATAAAGGATTTTTTTGTTCTATTAATTATAAACTCAGAGAAGTAAAACGATATAGATACTTACAAAATCCATAATTTTTTTTGATATGCTAACATATACTCACAACCCATATTTAACCCAATGTCAATCAATTCTTTTGATGGCTCTTCTTTGCATGTTAGCACCTATTTGAAGACATTCAATGATGGTTGTTGTAAAACAACTTAAAATATAAGAAAATGAAATATTAAGTTCTTATAAGGAAATATTAACAATTACTCACAAAATTTGATACCAACCCTTCTTTTCTTTTTCATGTCGTTTTATGTATTGAATGTTCCATTTTGTTTTCTTTCTACAAGAAAATACTTGAAAATTAATATTTAATGTTAAATTATTTGTTTATATGTACCTAATAGAAAATTCTATGGTTACATACATTTGAAGCATGTAGTTATAGAGATGGCTTCTCCTGTGATGCAATTATGTCCATTTCTTTGACCATCTCTTTATACACATTTTTGGACATTCTTAATGTGTTGGATATTATTTTGTTTATCCTTTGGGATTTTCATTATCCTCTTGCAAAAGTAATAAATTATTTTTACATTGATATATGAAAACTAAATATAACAAAATTGATATTAATAATTGAATGCTTTGTAGAAATATATACATATAATTCCAAAAAAACATTTTAATTAGGAATACTACTTTTTGAATGATTTTTTTTTGTTTTTGTATGTTTTTGTATGTTTTTGTTGCAAGTCTCACATGTCTCATTGACCATTGCTCTGGAAATGCTTTTTGTAGTCTTAATATAGCTTGGTTCTTAGATTCATTGGATTGATTTTCGTATTGGAAGTGGAAACTATGCTTATACATTCGTTCCATTATATCCCTCATAGTTCTGTAAAAAAAAATCCCCTTTTCTTAACCTCTAGCACCACTCAAGATGAGCTAAGGATCATTTCATCGTCATTTACATATTCTATAATTATTTATTCTTAGAACAACATTCTTTTCCTTCATTGTTGGTTTCTGTAGAGCATTAAACATATGTGAATTAATAGATTCCTTGAAAAATGTTATATAATATTTTTAAGTATATAATTAATGAACATTCAAAAGAAGAAAACTCATATTGAATAATATTTTTTCATTCACTTAATTCATCCTTCTGCAATTTTTCCATCAGGCTTTTACACTATTCTGCACTTAGATTAGAAATAATCTTATCGAGCTTCCTCATTTTGTGGCTCGGCATGACACACACTAATCAATGCATATTAGTTAAACTTACATATAGTTCAAACCTATTAATTTTGTAAAGAATTTACAAAGAACTTGCCTTTTCTATTTTTTTTTATATGTTATCATTGTGTTGATCACTGTTTTTGACACTTGACAACTTCTTAGACACATTTTTTTAATAATGTGATTAATATGAAAGACAATCTCACTATCAATATGAAACTTGTACCATTAAATACAGAAGCCATTAAATATATTTAATAAATAAATCACATAATTTTAAGCCAAAAAAGCTCTAGAAATTAGTGTGATTATGTGAACAAAACACATCAGCGCATTTAATTCAGTTAACACACCAAACATTTAATTATTAAGGATCGATCATGATTTTTTTTTTAACTTTAAATTATGACATTGGCGCGATATGTAATGATAAAAGCATCGCCATCACAGTAAAAATGAAAACAAGAAAATAAAAAATTGTTTTTTTGACTTAATGATGTTATTTGTCATAGGTTTTCCGGTGCGTTATATAAAACATGGGGCATCAAAGCGTTATACTTTAATAAACACATCGGGAATTTAATTATTGAACACTTACAGCGAAAATTTAATTTATAAAAAAAATGCATTTTGACTTAACGGTGCTATTTGACATAGGCGTCTCAGTGCTTTATATCAAACATGAAGCACTGGTGCATTTTTTAAACCATAGCACACTGGTAAACAAAAGTTGTTTTTTAGAAAAACGGGTAGGGCTGATAGGGTTTGGATCCCATTCAACAACTGGTCCCCATGCTTTACATGTGAAATGCCTTATATATAATAATACATAAACCCCTTAAATCTAAAAACCCTAAAATGAAAAGCCCTAATTGTGAAGTGGTAGAGGGATTCAAGCCCTAAGGTGAGATTTTGCAGTCACATGAACAAGAATAAGAAAGGGTTTAAGGTAAGTATTGATTTTTTTCTTCTGAATTTTAATTGAATATAAATAGGAATAGAGATTGTAAGAAAATTTATTAGTAAAATCAATATAATTTTTTTATGCATGGTTTTTATTATTTTCTGAATTTTAATTAAATATAATAGAAATTGTAAAATTTATTTTTAGTAAAATCAACTATAAAAAATCAATTTTTAACTATGCATGTGTTTGAGTAAATCACCATACATTTCAAACTCTGATCTTCTGAATAGTTGATCTGATGTTCCAAAGTATTTCACTGCTCCACGGTGCTCCTAGTATGTCGCTCTTGCAAATCCCTTTTTTAATTAAATCTAACAGAAATTGTAATAAAAAATTATTAGTAGAATCACCATTAAAATTTAAAAATCTTACTATGCAGGGTTTTGTGTGAATCACCATACCTTTCCACTTCTGATCTTCTAAATAGTTTTGTTGTTTGAATGTATTTTGTTGCTCCATAATGCTCCCAATTTGTCTCTCTTGCAAATCTCTCCCTTGAATTTTGGGAAAAAAATGAAATAGTGAATAACTTCTTACTATTTAAAAAACTTTATGAAATTAGATTTTGAAAAATCATTTACTATTGATTTTTCAATTTGAAAAAAATAATCGTGGTTTTCTTTAATGAACATCATTGTGCTTTAGAGGAAAACACACTGGTGTGTTTTTGTGTGACATGCACCAATTAATATAACTTATCAATGCACTAAATTTTTATAATGCATCGATATGATAGAATTCCTTTTTTTTATTTTCGGAAGCCCAGAAATCGGTGCAATTATTAGTGAAACGCATCGGTGAGATGAGTTTTATAAGGGCACTGACATGATAGAATTCCTTTTTTATTTTTGAAATCCTAGAAACGGAGTGGTTATTATTTTAATGCACCAGTGTAGTTTTTATAAAAACACATCGGTGTGATTAGTGTTAGAAGAGAACTGATACTATAGATTTTATTTTCAATTTCAAAATCCCAAAAATCGATGCGGTTATTACATTAATGCATCAGTGTTATTATTATTGAATGCATTGGTGCGTTGAAATTTAGAAGAACACTGATGTGCTTTAAAAGTTATTTGAATTCTTTTTTTTCACATAAAATGGCATCTAATCTCAAATTGTCCTTTTGTATGCATCCACATGAGTTACAGTGATTCATAGTATACATTTTTGGCTTAAAGTCACCTTATTCTTGAAAAATGGTTTGAAAACTATATTGAAATTCAAGTTGTGGTTATATGGTTCTTGAAATTAAATTGAGATATGTACACAAAAAATTATTGTTGAATTTTCTCAAATGCAGGGAGAAAATCTCATAATACCAAATGGTCAATTCTTCATAGTCCATCTCATTCCATATTGCTCAAAGTCCTTCACGAAGTTCTCCCTTTCCATCTCCAATAAGTTCACATTTTATTTATATTTCAATTATCTAATTGAATTATTTTTTTTATCCATGACAATTTAAATAAAAATATATCCAAATTTGTAGGATCCTAGTTCAAAATCGAGTTCAGATGTAGAAAATATTCCTCTATTGCAAAAACATTGGAAGCTCTTATTAGGAGTAGCATATTTCAAGCAGTTGGTAGATGAAAATGGACAGTCGCTTCAACCTGCCAATTGGAACATCACATCTTCCAACAGTGATCCTAGGTCAGAGATGGTAATAACTATTTGGTATAATGTAATTTCAACAAACTAATTTCATTGTGATTACTAATATAATTGATGTACTAATGTTCAATATTTTTTGAAATTAGGATTCTAGTGATGACAAGTGACCCACCTACCAACTTCTAGAGCACCCCACTACAATGTGAAATAGAGAGAAGGCTACATTAAGAGAAAAACTCAGAGAAGAAGCATACAAAGAATGGTTGAATCAACCACCTATTCAGTTCCCACTACATCCGAATTCACCAATTAGGAATGGCTACAACAATAGTAATTCTTCATCACAAGTTGAAAATGGAGGCAATCAAATAGAGGTTGTAGGTATGGATGATTATTTATGGGATATGGCTGGCATGGAGGCAATATTGTTAGATGCATCCCCTAATTATGTGCTAGTAGATGATGCCCATATTATTGATACCTTATTTGAAAGCCTAAAATATGCTTCCACCACCCCTCTCTTCAGACCTGATAGCCAGTCAGTCTACCCAACTGGGGACAATGATGTTACTATACAACTTGAAAGCAAATTTTGCATGTCAAATGCATGTTTCTCAGTAATATTGAGGTAATTGACCATGATCAAATCCCTTATATTTTGAGATCAAATCTTGTCACACAATGAACATTAAAAATGGTCAATTTTATGAATGTTAAATATTGACATTGTACATTTATAGTTCCCACCAACAACAGGTTATTCAAATATAAGGTTCTTCTGAGTGATAATGTATTTCCTAGTAGCTGCAAAGATGTTAATCAGTTGTTGAAAATGTTGGGCATTGAGTACATATCATATCTTGCATGTTTGAATGAGTGTATTCTATATAGAGGAGAATATGCAAACAATGAGATATGTACAAAATGTGGCAATGGCAGGTACCATAATAAAAAAGGGTAAATCACATGGTCCTCCTCATAAGATATTGAAGCACATTCCTATAATCCCAAGGATTCAAAGGTTCTTTTGTTTCAAAGAATTAGCTATGTTGCAGGGATGGCATGCCTCACACATAAGTGACTTGGGAGTTATGTGAATCCTAACAGATTCAATAGCCATGAAGCATATAAAGGATACATGGCCCGAAAAATTCAAGGATGAAGTACAAAGTCTACAATTGTGCATATCCATGGATGGCGTTAACCCATATTCCCTCAAAAATACCAACTATTATGTTTGGCCTATAGTAGTGATCAATAATAATATCCCCCCATGGTTGTCCTTGAAGAATGAACATCTTATGTTAACTCTCATAGTCCCTGGTAGAAGACAAGTGAAGAATATTGATGTCTACTTACAACCATTGGTAGATGAATTGAAGGAATTATAGGAATAGATACATGTATACAATGTATCAAGACCCATTGCAACAAAGAGGAGTTTTACGTTGTAGGACATATCTGCTTACACCATACATGATTATCCAGACTTAGGAGTTTGCTTTGGTAAATTACATGTTTATTGATTTGTTTATATATGTAACAATATTGTTTCATTGCATATTATTTTAATTTGTTGGAATTATTTTGATGTTCATGATCTCTAACGTGCCCTGTATTATACAATAATTTTGCAGGTCTTGTAACAAAAGGGTATCATGAATGTAAACGTTGTGAACCTTCTCTAAAGGCTAGGTGGTCCAACCACCTATGAAATCCAATGTATAACTGCTCCACGGTATTCCTCCCAAAACATCACCCTTACAAAAAAACAACATCCACTTTGAATGGTAAATCAGAGAGAACCCAAAGGCCTATAATACTGACATGGTTGAATAGCTCAGAGCATATGACAGTGAGAAGGAGAAGGAGATTACATAAATGTTCGATTGAAATGGGGAGCATATGTTCGATGATCTATAATTCTTTGACACCTATGTTGAGGAATTACCCACTCGGATGAAAAGGAAATTTGTCTTTTATGAGCTTCCTTATTGAGAGCATCTTAAGATTGCCCACTTAATAGATCCCATGCATATATTTAAAAATGTTTCATATTAATTATGGAGGCACATATCATCGAAATAAAATGACACATTGGTTGCTAGGAGAGATCTTATTTATTCAAAAATTAAAAAGAAACAATGTCCAAGACAAGAAAGTAGAGGAGAGGTTGGTCCCACTTGGCCTTTCATAGAAGGTGATGTCCCATGGATTTTAAATAAAGATGATCTTTATTTGTCAAAGGAAGTTATAATGGGTGTGAGGGTGCCTTCTTTATATGTTTCTTCACTACGATGTTGCTTCACTGTGGAAGACCATTTGTTAGGGTTGAAATCGCATGACCATTTGAACCTTGTAAGAGTGCGTATGTTAAAAAACATGATTTTATTATTTTTTATTATTTTTATGCAATGGGATAAAATATAATTGATTTTTGTATGTGTTCACTTTGTAGTGTCATTATCCTTAATGTATGTGTAGGTGTGTAATCCATGACTTCCCCGAAGACCTACGACGAGCCATATCTAAATTACATGCGTTTGTATGTTGGATCACATCAAAAAAAATTCATATGGCTAGCATTCCATGATGGCGTCAAGAGATAGCTAAGATTGTTTGTGTGTTTGAGAAGGAACTACTGACGAGTTTTGTGGACTTGCGGGTTCATCCTCTAATTTACACAGTAGATGAGGTTTAATTAGTTGGGGTGGTTTCTTGTCATTGGATATTCTTCATAGAGAGGTACATGAAGAAATTGAAAAGTTTTGTTCGGTAAAGGGAAAAACCTGAGGGGTCTATGGCGAAGGGGTACATATCATATGATTCTTTCTATTATGCCAGTGAGCACATCAAACATATCGACAACACACTAAGTGTGGTAATTTGGGAGAACAAAATGGTTCAAGACAAAAGAGAAGGGGTGCTTCTCTAAATGAATGGAAAAAGGTGCATGATAAAGAGTAAGTGACTTGCCATTTGTCAAATTTTTACACAGTAACTATTCACACTGAACTTCATAATTAATGTAGTATATTTTGATCTCATATGTACTATATATGTTGGTTTGATTTCATCAGTGAATTATGAAATTGAAGCAATCAACAAATTCATTCTTTACAATTCATAAGCAACACAGTTGTGGGTCATATTATACGAATAGAAGAAGAGGAAATGGGACAGTGAAATGAAAGAATTCAAATGGTTGAATGGTAGAAGCATGCCTTATCCTAGTCATTTAAAAGAAAATATTTCAATGACATGCCCTAATAGTTGGGTCGTTGATCAAGTCAGATAGAAAAACAGTGCATATGGTCATTACCTGCATGCTGACGAGGATGCACTAAACATAGGGATTGGGTGGAGAAACTCACTAATAATATCTTTATGTACATTTTTACCTTCATAATGCACATTTAAATTGTAACACTTATATTTTATATTTTAATTATGTCCGAGCTATTAGACACATGAAACTATGATTTTTTCACTTTTTCATATGCGCATTTGTTCCCATCTGTGTGGGCATATGGACACCGGGTTTGCACGAAGGATGTCAATGATGGATGCATGACACATCAGTATGGAGTGGAAGTTGAGTTTAACCAATCTATTCATGCTAGCCACCATGAACAAAACCTAATACAGGGGACATTAGGTTACATCGAAAATATACAAGAGATCATTGAAGTGGAATTATGTTCATTCCAATGTGTTATTTTTAGGTGCAAGTGGTGGAACACCTTTGATCGAAATAATGTAACGGAAGAATACGATAGTGGGTTGATATATATCAACTCTAGAAAGATGTGGCATGAAGCTGGGAAGCCTTATGTTTTCCTCAAACAATGCAACCAGGTGCTTTTTTACCTAGATGTGTTGGATAGGGATTGGTGGTTCGTATTAAGACACGACGCTAGATAAAAACATATCTTTTAGAATGGCAGTGTTATCATGCCAAGCAAAGGAATATAATCAGGGTGATGACAATGGAGTGTGATATGTACTTGTGTTATTTCATCATTTATACTATTATGGTATGTTTTAGTTTCCTTTATTTCACTAATTATAATGTTTTTTATTCATATTTTTGGCATTTCATATAATTAGTAAGATTCACAAACGTTTTTACACACTTTTTTCAAGTGGAAACACTTTTACACTTAAAACTAAGTATTTCCAATTATGTAATTTATAATTTAAAAATTAAAATTTTAACATATTTGTTTAATATGTTTAATTCTAATTTACAGTAGACTTCTTCTATAGGCTTTGGATAGACATCATGATGGATAAAAAGATTGTAATTCTAAGCATGAGTTATCAAATTTGTACTGTTTTTCCATACTTTTGTGACCCCAAACATATATTTCTAATATAAACATTTTCTACTGTAGATGATGTAAAAGTCCATTTTGAATCCTAAAAGTGAGCACTCCATTAAGAATGCTTATTTATAACTCTATTTTTTTTAGATATCAATCTAATTATACTCATTATCGCCTTTCTCAAATGGCATTGTATCAATCTAAAATAATTCACAAAGTGATAATCGAAAATGGAGAAGGAAAACCATATTTGTGTTATATATGTGTACTAAAAGGCCTACTACAACCATCGTCTTTTCAACATAGTAAAATAATCTCCCTTATTTTCATTATGCAACATATCTCCATATATATAAATGTTTAAAACATGGTATAGAATATCTATGATAATAAGGATTCAAGGTGACAATCATTCTCAAATAGGAAAATGTGAATAATATCCTAAAAATGTGAAAATAGGGAATTTGGAAAAATAACATTGAATATTTATTCTAGAAAGGTTCACAACAGAACTTGATGATTTCAATGAAATAAGTCGATTCTTCCCTACTTGACATAAAATGGTTGAGAGAAAGGAATTAAAGAGAATGAATGTATAATTAGATGTTAGATACTTATTGGTTTATTAATCATTTCGAATGTTTTTTCCTCAGGTTTATATCAAAATCAATATAAATCATGTAGTGATAAATATATGGGGACTTTAACAATGAAAAATTTGTCTATTAATATGTAAGATTAAATTCTTGACATGAGAGGTAAAATCATGTTTACATTATTTAAATTTCAGTTCTTGCATCATTAAGTAAACTAAAAGGAGGTCTTATCTGCATGTGTCAAATATTGATTACGTCCTTTTATGGACCATATATAAGAGAAACAAATGGGCTTACATGGATGCATGAGAGGTTTTAATTGTTTCTTCATGGATAATTGAAGATTTTTTACTTTTCTTTTCAATAGAAATTATCAATAAAAGTTCAATTAATAAATATTTTATGGCTAAGAATTAAATGATAAATAGTGTGATGCGATTAAGAGGCATTTGTTTGACTTTCTAATAGACTTGGTGATGCATTTTTCTTTCCAATTTAGATTATGTAAAAAAATTATTTATTTTTATGTATTTAAAAATAAATTATTTAAAGTAGACATGTATTTATCATTGTAAACATGATGTATTAGCTAAGAGAAATGTTGGAAGTAATGCTTCCATGTGTTGTTGTGAGTTGGCATTGTGAGTTTCCAAGCATCAATCTAGAACTTGTTGTTTCCTATGTATGAGTTGTAGTCGTGATCTAAA
The DNA here is from genome assembly GCA_031772625.1 of Pinus tabuliformis. Lineage (NCBI taxonomy): Eukaryota > Viridiplantae > Streptophyta > Pinopsida > Pinales > Pinaceae > Pinus > Pinus tabuliformis. Next base: position 443,643,930 of record CM062820.1, on the reverse strand, counting down.
TGTATCGAAGTCAGTGATTTATGTCCTATATATGTGTAACTATTGTGATCAATAAAGATATAACAGTGTGTTTGGTGTTGCGTGTAATCACTCTTTGATCTCTCAATTTTTTTTGTCATGGTATCAGAGCTAGTTCATCCCTGACTCTCTCGCGAGAGGGGTTGAGACCATGAAATTTTAGCCATGATACCCATTTGTACATAAATTAGTTTAACAGAGTGTTTGATCTATTATTTGATTTGTGTGTGGATTGTGGATAGTTGAATGAAAATAAGAATTGTGAAGATCTAGTGTTGTTGTTGTGTGAAGTTGCATTGTAGACAAATATTTGTAAAAGAAGAGGAGATATGCTTGTCAAGAAGTTGGATCAGCATAGATTTGGTTTGATATAGTGTGGATCTACAATTGAGAGCAATGTCTACATGTTTTAAATGGTGGTTCTCAAGATTACCAGATGGTGCAAGATGTACAATTGTGGAATGCAAGTGGAATGTTGGCATTTCTCATTTTAGATCTAAACTAATAAAATATTGTGGTATTGTTTATCCAAAGATCGAGATCAAAACGTTGTAGATTTGTTGGCAAATACCAATATGAAAAGTTCTTATTATTATATTTGATCTTATCTGCCACATATCAATAAAGAGGAGTCATTGATTTTGTCTCTATATGTTTTGGTGGTTGATTTTTGGGGTTTCATTGGTTATAAAAAGGGTTGGTTGTTCTTAAACTAGAAGCCATAGTGTCTAAAACATCAATTCTTGTGTGTTAGTAAGGTCAAGTTCTTTGATCAACTTTTGAACACATTCAGTATCTAAAGCTCCATCCCAGCAACTAATGGATAACCAAAAGCGAAATATCCAATAGATGGTGGTTGGTCCATAGGATGGTTCATTACTTGAAGGCTCTTATCGTGGAAACCCCAACGAGCTGAGGTGTCAATATTGTTGATCTTGCAAAGTTCATCAACGGTGGTCAGAGGCGGTTACATTTTAAATGGAGGCCAAGTGAAAGATTGAAGATGTGGTGGTGAAAGCATGGTGTTTGCGATATTCCATAGTGAATTTGAGTGTTGATGAAGACTAGTCAGACATAGGTTATCCTACTTGTTGCAATATGTCTTTTCAATGTTTTCCATGTAAGCATTAAGGGAGGGTGTCGGAAGTAAAGCTTCCATGTGTTGTTTGAGTTGCCATTGTGAGTTCCCAAGCGTCAATCTAGAAGTTGTTGTTTCTTATGTATGAGTTGTAATATTGATATAAATGTGTTGAAGTTAGTGTTTTGTGTCTTATATATGTGTAAATGTTGTGATCAATAAATATGTAACAGTGTGTTTGGTGTTATATGTAATCACTCTCTGATATCTCTATTTTCTAACATGGTAATTATAAATAAAAGTTGAATTAATAAATATTTTATGGCTAAGAATTAAATGATAAATATTGTGGTGGTGATTAAGAGGCATTTGTTTGAATTGAAAATAGACTTGGTGATGCATTTTTCTTTCCTATTTAGATTACGTAAGAAAGAATATCAATTTTTATGTATTTATAAGTAAATTATTTAAAGTAGGCATGTCTTTATCTTTGTAAACATGATGTATTAACTAAGAGAAATGTGAGAACATGAATTTTAGTGACTATCTCATGATAAGTATGTGGAAAAAATAATATTTCTTGAGTTCATTAAGAAATAATCAAATATATTATTTGTCAAAAAGTTAAATGTAATATAGTATCATTTTTGTATTATTTAAGTATAAAAATATAAATTTAAACGATAATAGCAAATAAAGCACCAAATCATCACCAAAATGTTTGCACCAAATTAACATGTGATCTGAAATGACCATATGTTAAAACTGAAGTAGAATTGATTATGCCAACAGTGAAATGAATGTTAACTTAAAGTGCTGAAACAGTGAGAATTGCTTGAGAAGAAAGAGTTTATGACAGATGATAAACATAAGCAAGATGCAAAAAGAAGTGAAAATAGTAAATACATAGCAATACCAGATAACAATATTGATTATGGAGTTCATCCCTGATGGACTATGTCTATGGTCCGCTTTCAAGATGGGTGACTGCTTTATTAGGATTGAATTCAAGGAGGTCGATTACACAACAAATTTACCAAACTAAATATGCACAGGAACTTCTGGTCACTTTCATAAGAAATCTCTTTGAACCAGCTTTCCAATGCCTCTCACGGTTCCCTATTCTGACTCCCAATGCTCCTATTACACTGAAAACAAAACAACCTATATCCTCCAGAATCTGCACTCTAAAACTCAAAACCACTCATTCTCTCTTCAATGAGCAAAACAACTTTTTAAAACCCTAAAAATACATTCGAACTTCTTCATCCAAGTTTAGGGATGAATTGGCTGACTTTAGGGGTTAAATTTAGGGTTTATGGTTAAGGAGTTAATGTTATTGGGTCTTAAGATTAATCAAATAACAATATTCGACTAAAAAACCCACTCTCCAACCTTATATTAAACTGAAATTGTTAGCTTTTTGCTAATCGGGCTGAGGAGGGAGGCCGTTAACACCAACCACGGTCTAACCGCAGGTTTCCACCCGATGTTGATCTCTGACAGTTCCGGCTTGCGGTGCTCTAGCGATTGCTATGTGACAGTTATGGTGCAATTACAACTTACCTCTCGCGATTTATACTTGCGGTCTAAACTGGTGCGGTAACAGTTTCATATAACCTCCCAACTGCACACATGAACAATGGAAACTCCTACGGCTCCAATGGTTAGTCCAACTGCTAATTGTTATGGTTATCTCCGCCCGATGAACATGTTCACATGCTCTTGCCTCCATTGTAGTCTCCATACCTGCAATTAGGACTGTTTTATGATTTTTGTAATTTGTATTCTTGTTTACAAAAGGTTTGAGGGTTATTAGACTTAGGGTTATGCATTGTAATGTTTATACAAAGGGTTAAGAACTTAGGTTTTACATTAGGTTTATTTTAAAATAACCCATTTACAACCAAATGTCATAAAGCAACATTAGATGATATCACATGACGACAAACCCGTCGATAACCAAATCCTGCAAGGTAGATGACAACCCATGTCGACGACCAAATCCTGGTGGAACTGACGACAATCACATGTTGACAACTAGGTATCAAACCATATCACCATGGAAACCATATACATTACTGGACAACGTGAACCATAAACATCACTGTCGAAGCTGACAACACTAGACACTAAATGATGACGGCGAAACTGAACCTGTGCAATTGATCTGAAGAGATCCTCCTGGATCAATCCTCTCCACTTGAATTCTTTTGGACCATAAAAGTTTGACTAGACAGATAGTAAATGAGGGTAGAGTTCCCTCACTCTCCACCTTGCCCTGATGATGTACCAATACATTCGATCAACCACCTGAAAGTGATGACCCTGATGATGCTGACCATGGCACATTTTGAATTGGTGACCTGTTCCATCCATCTGCAGTATGAAAAACTTGCGAAGATGGTTAAACAACATGTTATGAACATGGAAATTTATTTATTTCCATGAAATACCATGAATTAGGGATTCATACATATCTTTGAAAACAATCTCTACAGGATATTGTTCAATACTTTTTACATGTATTAACAATCTATATTTCAGAATGACAGAGACAATCAAAGACATTTTTGACATCATACCAGCTACTGGATTTGATATACTTTCTTGATTCCTGATTACTAAGTGAAATTGTTGCAATAAACCCATCAAACTGTTATATGAAAACTGTTGCAACTTAGTTTGATTTTGAAAGTATTGAAATGGCTATTGATTTGTTTGAATCATTGTTTATTTATTCATTAAATGATGTTTCGATTGATTAGCACTTTCCCCTAATGCATAAGTTTCCCTTAGATGTATTTGATACTTTAACACTGCTTTAGAAAAGGCTTTGATATGAAAACAAATAGGCTTCCTCTCCACTTGAAAAGAGGCTTCCAAGCTGTTTGAAACATGAAATGGTGACACAATACAAGAGAAATTGAACATTGACTTTCCCCAATACTTGTTGGAAATAATACTGAGAGGGGGGTGAATCAGTATTATCTAGCAATTTAATAAATCTTCCTTATTTGATCTTTGAATTATTTTAGCATGTCAGTACCATAAAATAATGAGCATGAAAACAGATAGTCACACCAAAGAACACAAGATGTAAGGTGGAAACCCAATGTGGGTGAAAACCACCTGCTGCAATATGTCTCTATCTTCTTTCAATTTAGAAACTTCTTTTACAATGATTTTGTACTGGTGCAGTCCTTTACCAGTACGCAGGCTGCAACCTGCAGAGAGCTGCAACTCTCTCTCTCTCTTGTTTTCCAGTCTACTCCTGGAAGGGAGCTACAACCCCCTACTTCTTTTCATAAAGCATCAGATGATCAACAAGTACATAACAGATATAGATCACTACAGATATCAGATCAGCAACAACAGAACTAACCCAGAACACCTTATCAATAGAGAAATTCAATCAACAGAACATCTTAAAACAGAGACGCAATTTTCTTTTATGTGGCCTGCGACCAGACGCTGTTAACCTTCTTCTACTCTGCGTCCACCCGCAGATATCCTTCTGCTTCGCTGCGTGCCCACGCACTGTTCCTTTGACTGCTCTGCGTTCTGTTGCTTCAGGGACGCACCCAAGGATACTATCGCGCCGCGTCTTTCGCTACAGAGACGCACCTGAAAACACTATCGCGCCGCGTCCTTCTGCTTCAGAGACGCACCTGAACCTTGATCGCCCTGCGTCCCCACGCAGGTCTCTCTCTACTGTACTGCGTCTCGTCGCACTTGCCCTTTACAGTACCTGCGTCCCGGCGCACTTTCCCTTCACTGAACCTGCGACCCTTCAGATATAAATGATATGAAGACTTCAGAACACACCCAAACAGTCAGATCTATCGATCTGTTCATGCGCCATAGAGATCACAGTCCATTAGAAGATTCGCCTTTTAGATCTGGACTAGATCTCACCAAATAAGATATTCAACCCAAGACAATTGCTCAATCCAAATGAACTCCTTTGCTTTATATAGGCAAGCTTCTCCCCAAAACATGGAACAATACCACGAGCCGACACCATAGAAACACAAAACCGTCGGCTAGATACCACACAAGAAACCCCCACGTGCTTTTCTCTGCCTTGAAATGTGTGCACTGGGTGGACGCACCCCCTGAACGGCTGGCCGGCGTCCCTGGACGCGGTTTCTGCATGGTATACCTGCGGGGGCGCACTTTCTGAACCGATTGCCTGCGTCCTTCTTAATTTTCATCAAACTGAGAGCCTTACCACTGGAGTTGCCATCAAGTACAACATCTGTAACATACAGTCATACCAGAAAACATAATGCCAACAATACTGACCTGCATCCCTGTAACTTATAACTTCCAAACTTGGATTGAATTGATTCATTTTGACATTAGGAAGAGGAGCTTTAGGCATCAACTGTAATTCATGTTGTATTCCCTGCTTATGAGGAAGATGTTTGGTTTTAAATAGAACTAGAGAAGTTTCTACTTCTTTGATCAAACTATCTTTAAGTTGAGACCCGTAACTTGAACAAACGTCATGTTGATTCTTATGTTGTTCCTTTACACACATGATTACAAATCTCTTATTTGAACCTATTAATCACTTCATCTGATTAGCAACAACTAAATTCAAGTGATTTTTGTTTTGAAGTTCCCTGACAATAAATTAAACCCCCTCTTTCTTAATGTGATATTTATGCTTTCTCCTATAAAATACTCCATCATGATCATAAAGATAAGGACTTCCTAAGACAACTCCACACATGTTTATTGGAACCACATCTAATTCCACTTCATCAATGTAATTAGCTGTAATGACACATCTTAATCGACATTGTTTTGTGACTTTTATCTGAGTTTATTTATTAATCCATCCTAATGGGTAAGGTATTGGATGATTCTGTGTCTCCAAACCCAAGTTCTTAACTAAATATTCAGATATTAAATTTTCTTGTGTTCCACTATCAAACATTGTATCTATCTTTGTGTGATTAGAATCTATCCTTATGTTAAATAATTCAACTTGTTTATCCTCATTTGAAGGATTTATGTTTGATGAAAATGCAATATTATTCGAACTTGAACGAGTGTCAAAAGTTTTACCTGTCTAAACTATGGCAGCTATCCTCCTTTCATCACCTGAATCAAAACCTAGATCTTGCTGGACTGTTGCAATTGCCTTCTTTTCATCCTTCTCTTTAAGGAAATTTTTGGGTTTAAGTTCTGGATGAAGTTTCCAACACTTAGATTCATCATGGCCGAATCTCTGGCAATGAGAAGAAGTAGGTATTTCCTTCTGAGCTGTCGTCAATTTCTTTCTCTTCGAATTGTTCTTCCCTTTACAGTCATTAGAATCTTTGATTTCCAACTCTTTGGATGCTTGCAGTGAAAACTTGAATGGTCTTCCACCTGATTCAATATGTATGGCTTGAACACACACTTCATCAAAATCATCAGGATTAAACATCAATAATGTATGATACAAATATGAATGTAAATTGCCAATGTATTTTAACAAAGTTTCATGTGTATCCATTGAAATACTGAGTGCCAATGCTTTCTTTTTGAACTCTTGAGTAAACTCTTAAACACTCTGCCCTTTACCTTGCCTCAAGTGTTTCCCATCAATAACAGCTTGCTTCATGTATCCTAAAGGATAGAATTGTTTCCTAAGAGCTTTTAAAAACTTAGACCATGAAGAGATGAATTTACCTTTCTACTTTACATCTATTTGAGTTTTACTTTCCCACCAGATTAAATTTGTTCCCCCCATTCTAAGTGTAGCTAATTGAATTCTTGTTTTATCATTAGAAATGTTCTGAATATGACAATACACTTCTAACTGTTTAATCCAATTATCTAGTTTTTCAGGATTCATTTCACCATCATAAATAGGCAACTCAAATTTTACATCAAGTTTCAAAAGAGATGTTTTCTTAGGTTTCTTTTCTGTTTTAGATTTTTCACTGGAAGAAGAAGAAGAAGAAGAAGATGACAGAGATGATGGGGGTGAAGGTGGTGTATCAGCCTTGCCTTTACCTTTGTCCTTCTTTTATGTCTTTGAAGAAGAAATGACATATCTCGCCTTCTTATCTTCATAGAGTTCTCTCAAAATCTGCTACATATTCAAGAATGCTTGTTGAAACTGATCATCACTCATCTTACTTTCTGGCATTTCACCTACATCAGATCCTATCATGGTTGACTTATGAACGACTCTTCGCTTTCCAATTTCTGGGTTAATCTCCTCAAGGATTCCTTCTCCAGTTGCCACTTTGACCTAGTTAACATTCACTGACAAATTCTACAAATGCAACTTGCTCTGATACCAAATTATATGATCTGAAATGATCATATGTTAAAACTGAAGTAGAATTGATTATGCCAACAGTGAAATGTATGTTAGCTTAAAGTTTTGAAACCGTAAAAACTGCTTGAGAAGAAAGACTTTACGGCAGATGATAAACATAAGCAAGATGCAAAACAAAAGTGAAAAATCAAATAAACAGCGATACCGGACAACAAGATTGATTATGGAGTTTGTCCCTGATGGACTACCTCTTTGGGTCCACTTTCAAGATAGGCAACCGCTTTATTAGGATTGAATCTAAGGAGGTCGATTACACACCAAATTGACCAAAGTGAATGTGCACATAGGCACTTCTGGTCATTGTCATAGGAAATCTCTTTGAACCAGGTTTCCAACGCCTGTCACGGTTCCCAATTCCGACTCCCGATTCTCTTCTTACACTGAAAACAAAACAACCTATATCCTCTAGAATCTCCACTCTAAAACTCAAAACCACTTATTCTCTCTTCAATGACCAAAACATATTTTTAAAACCCTGCAAATACATTGAACTTTTTCATCCAAGTTTAGGGATGAATTGGCTGACTTTAGGGGTTAAATTTAGGGTTTATGGTTAAGGAGTTAATGTTATTGGGTCTTACGATTAATCAAATAACAATATTCGACTAAAAAACCCACTCTCCAACCTTATAATAAACCAAAACCATTAGTTTTCTACTAACCGAGTAGAGGACGAAGGTCGTTAACATGTGACCAATGGCGGTCTAACTACAGGCTGCCACTCAACATTGATCTCCGATGGTTTCAGCTTGTGGTGCTCCAGCAGTTGCTATGTGATAGCTATGGTGTAGTTACGGCTTACCTCTAATAGTTCTGACTTGCGGTCTAAACTGGTGCGGTAACGGTTTCATATAACCTCCAAACCGCTCACATGAATAATGGAAACTCTTACAGCTCCGATGGTTAGTCCAACTGCTGATTGTGATGGTTATCTCCACCCGATGAACGTGTTCACATGCTCCTGTCTCCGTTGTAGTCTCCATACTCGCGGTTAGGACTGTTTTATGATTTTTGTAATGTTTATTATTGTTTACAAAAGGTCTAAGGGTTATTAAACTTAGGGTTATGCATTGTAATGTTTATACAAAGAGTTAATAACTTAGGTTTTAGGTATTTAATGTATGGTTTAGGTTAGGGTTTTAGTGTTAGGGTTTGTCATTAGGATTGAAGCTTAGGTTTTACATTAGGTTTATTTTAAAATAACCCATTTACAACCAAATGTCACAAAGCGACATTAGACAACATCACATGATGACAAACCCATCAACAACCAAATCCTGCAAGGCAGATGACAACCCATGTCAATGACCAAATCATGGTGGAACTGATGACAATCACATGTCCACAACCAGGTATCAAACCATAGCACCATGAAAACCATATAAATTACGAGACAACCTGAACCATAAACATCACTGTCGAAGCTGACGACACTGGACACTGAATGTTGACGACAAAACTGAACCTGTGTAACTGATCTAACGAGATCCTCCTGGATCAAGAAAAAAGTTCAATTTCCTCTTTAAGTGATAACTTCCAATAGAGAAAATCTCTAACTACAAGTAACTTCACAAGCCTTGTTTTACATTTCTTCCCCATCTTTAGAGAGAGAAATTTCTAATTTAAATTGGTAAGAATTTCTATAAATATTAAATTTAAATTGTTTGAAACTCTCATAACTTTATTGATAAATTAAATTTTATTAAAATAGAACTTTTTAAGTTATATTAGATGTAAATTAATTATAACAAATTCTGACTTAAGTTTTTTTAAATCTAACAATAAATTGAATTTTATAAACCAGTAAGATCCATCTTAACAAAAAATCTACCAAGAGCCAAGAAGGATCGAATCTCATTATATGAAAATATTTTTTTGAAATGCAAAACTTGAAAAAATATGTACATGTCAGAAGATTTAATCTCTTTTAATGCTTCAAAAATATATGATTAAGATGGATCTATAGTGGTTTTTTATCTCTATATATAGACCATGTGTAATTTTTCATTGTTTAAATTATATTTTTGAATAATTTATTATTATTAATATTTTGTATTAAAAATTGAATGAGTTACACATTTTCATCTTATTATACCTATTGCTAGCAGGATATATAACGTATTCAGTTTTTCATTGACTTGCTACTAGTTTTTCTTTGACTAAAACAAATTAAAATCTATCCAAAGTTTAACATTATGAGATTAAATTTATTATTTCTAAATAAAATTTATTTCTATTTATCTCAAATATGATTGGTTGAAATGTCTCCCCTCTTATTGTGTAATGATGGAAAGAATTGATTTTTGCTTACTCTAGTATTAATTATTATGTACTATATCACTAGTGACTATGTACAGTAAATATAAATAATTTGAAAAATAACATTATATATCAATTACTATGTACCATAAACACAAATGGTTTGTAATTATAAAAAAATCCATTTTCTCATTGGTGTAAAGTATTGAATAGGCAATTTTTATGAGTTTTATTTTTTAATTTACAAAAAAATAATTTAAAAAATATAAATTTGAAAAAAATATGTAAAAATAACATGTGTACAATTTGTAAAACTCTCATTATATCAATCTATACTCTAATGACATGACATGTGTACTATAATACGAACATTATATAAAAAATTACCATCATTCAATATAAAATAAATAATTATTAACTTGTTTTTTTTTTCTCGGCAAAGACTAATATCTATTAACTTAAAATAAAAATATTTTTACAAGTAATCGAGGCCTCAGAAGAATCATGAGGCCTCTGTACACAGCAAGTTCACCTCAGAATGGAAGGATTCTGAGCATAGGTGATACAAAAAACTACATAACAGAAAAACATGTCAGAGAAGGAGCAGTAGATAAGAAGATTGTGCATGAGAGCATAGAAGCGAGTAGCCATTGCGATTCTGATTGTAAAAACATTGCCCCTACCCTGGAATTGAGCAAAAACTTCAAGCTGACGGAATTGAGCCATGTGTGTTATCATTGAAACCTGGAAATAGTCGTCTGCTTGACAGATAAAAGGCAAAATGAACCAGAACAGTGCCGCGTGGCTTTAGTCTTCCTTGCCTTCGCCAGAAGTCTTCTCTTCTGCTTGACGGTCACTAGCCAAACACAGAACTTCATTGTCAGCCTCATTGTCCTCAAGGATTGAAATTGGGCGATTAGAGTCATTCACAGCTTCATCCCCCTCAGCAGGGAAATTTCCGACATGAGGCAAAGTAATTCTCGGGCTATCAATATGGCCTGGTTGATCCACCAAAACTTTCTCCGGGCTACCCATGGTCAACTGCTGCTCGCTGCTCTGGGAGGGTTCCGGAGCGATACAGGCCAGAGGATGAATCTGGTTTTCTTCTTCGGAGAAAATTAAGGTGACATGGGTAGAGATCAAAGTTTTATTGAGGTTGCTCTAAAATTTAAAATGGGTGGTCTGAAAAGCACTGTTTGGGATAGGCCTACGAACAGGGCTAGAGGGTTGCACATTCACCTGAGAAGGAGGGAGATTAGCAGGTGAGTGATTAGGGTTATCAGAGCTACTGGCAGTAGGCCGAGAGCCATCACCGTAATTCCCTCTAGTTCTCTTCCTGCCACCTTGGCAGACCATATTGAAGAGCAAAAGAAGGGCTACGGAGACAACAGAAACAGCAGAGAGAGCAATTGAAAAACAAAATGTGTGAGCCAAAGAAGGATGAGTGAGTTGCTTACCCCTGAGATGTGCCTGAAACCTGCGAGGCACGCCTCTGAGAAAGAGGACCCTCTTACTTCTCGGAGCTTTCGAAAACCAGAACTCAGAGCTAGAATAATTGAAACATACCATGAGAGGGAAGAGCCAGGTGGTAATGAATATAACCATCCTTGCCATGCTTCAAACCACGTAGACCATAAATGCGTAGACACCACCGTCTCCGTCAAACTGTTGATCGTCCATTTTACTTAAGGTGGAGGTCTGGGGAGCCCCACCGCTCTGCAACATGCAGTACGCGGTATTAACAGTTGGCATCAGAGCCATTTATGACAGCAGTATTACCCGCATCCGGGGAAATAATTATTAACTTGTTATCATTCTCTTCAATGTCAATTATATATATATATATATATATATATATATATAGATATATATATATATATAACCTTTATTTACAAAAAAAATGTTTAATTATATTTTAAAAATTAATATAAAAATGTTGAACAAATATTCATATAACTCATTTTACAATTTTATTATTTTTTGGAGTACATACAACACATCATGACATTAAAATATTTTATTAAACTAAGCGGAAGGGAATGCTAGCTATATGGCCTTGTTAAGGACTAACTAAATTATTTTACCTTTAATTAGCTTTTCCATGCGAGTATTGAAATATTTTACTAATTAGGTTATAATGAATATGTATGAACTATCTAAGCAATAGAAAAACATTTACAATAATTTTACAATAATAGTTTCAACCATATTAAACTTTGTAATTTATAAAAATATTTGTGCGTTTTTTTTAAAGTAAGTTGTTTTGAATGTATTTTCATATATAAAATTTTAATATAATTTCACCAATACATAATCTATAATAACTGTCATTTCATAAAAATAATCATGATGATGATAACCAACTAAGGAAATTTTAAAGGGAGACAACTCTCGGGGAAATTTTGAGAGGGTTAGGGTTTCCATGGTTTCTCTGCAAATCCAAGTTTGAATTCCATGGCAACGACTCTGCATATGGATGGCTTGATTATGGGGTTTCACGTGAAACCCGATGTTGATCTGCAAGGTGGAGTAGAAGTCTCGATCACGATCGCGCCCTCTGCCATATTTGGGGACAGAGTATCACCTTCTCTGAAGAAGGGATTTCTTGAAGATAAAATGGTTAGGGTTCATGGCAGCAGGAGATTGGATACAAGAAAAAGAAGTGGAGAAGCGTTCTCTGTGCTCACAGATGTTCCCAAGGAATTCCTAGAGACGAAGATGGGCGTGGGAGATGAAGAAAGCCCTCTTTCAACCAAGGAAGAAACCGCTCAGGGAGTAGCAGTTCCTGAATAGAGAGAAGCTGAGGGATGGACTGTGGATGGCCTCCTGGTCGTCCATGGGAATGCCATGGGGTCACTTGTGGCATGATCTCAGTGGATTTCGACCATTCTCGCTTGCCTTGGCAGGAATGATGAATTTTGTACTAGTGACCTTGAAGTCTGCGACATGGCATTGGTGGATCCAGAATTGTTATAGCTGTAGGATGTATCTACACTGTCATTGAAGCCTAACCCCTACAAGACGCATATTGACGATTTCTTATCCCGATGGCTTTCGCTTCTAGAGACAACAAAAATGCAACGGAGGAGAGACCACGTTTCCAGGGTTATAAGAGCAGCAGGGTTTGAGGCAAAGATAGCTGTGGCATGGCTTCTATGAGAGATCTACTCTAGAATCATGTTAGGGAACACAAAGCCCACATTGCGATGAAGGGAAAATGGTGATGCTTAGACAAGCCCCCCTCAGATGCCAACAAAACCTAGATCTCTGGTAAGTACCCTCCGTCTCCAAGCTTTTGTCAAAACCCCTGTCGGAAAAACACATTTGATTTGGGTACATGGAACCGATTGTGTGAAGTATTTGAAGAACTTAATCTCCCAACAAGTGGGATATCCCACCTATTTACAAAATTTGATACATTGGGGCAGAGTACTCTAGGACTCCAAACTTCTTATGGACTACAAAATCGCACCTATGTCAACCATAATTATCAATCTAAGACTAAGAGGTGGCATGGCAGATAATAACAAAAATCCTGATAGGGGAGAAGGAATTGGGAGTTTCTCAGCAAAAAACTCATAAATACATCAGGGAGAAAATGGAGGAATATCTTTCAAAAACATTCTCCAAGGGAAAAATACAACCACAGCAACACCAAAACAAGCAGGAACGGAACCAAGGCCATATATTGTGGAGCAGTTGAATTATACCTCATAATTAAAAATATATATACCAGAAACAAATGAACATTGTACTATATTTGAAAAACAAGCTATAATATGTAGATTCAACTATTTTTGGCCCAAGCCTATTGAGATATTTCATTGGATTTTCACAAACTGGACTACACAATTTGAAATACATCTCTACTCCAAGGGTTTCTTCATAGTGAACTTCCCTTCAACAGAGTCTAGAGATATTATAATACAGGAAGGACCTTGGTTCTGGGGGTCCACGGGTCTCTTCATCACACCATGGTTTCTAGAATTTGATGCAAACACAATGGTTGTTTCAAGGATGCCAGTTTGGGTACGCCTGCACAACCTCCCAATACATCTTTGGAATCAACAAGTCCTTGTAGGAATTAGTAATACCATTGGGCGTTATATCAAAATGGACACCCAAAGACTGGAGGAAAGAATCTACACATTCACACGAATTTGTGTGGAAGTAGATCTCAGCAGAGGTTTGCCAGATTGAATTCGACTGAAGCATAGACAGGGGTGTTGGACACAGGTTTCAGATTATGAAAATACAACATTCAGATGCAGAACTTGCTGACAAACAGGACATCTACAAAACACGTGTCCAAAAGCCAAAAAAGACAATCGTAGGAAGAAGAAGTAAGGGAAACAAGCCAAGGGATGGCAATTTCCTCTACCACTCTTTGATGAGGAGGAGGAAGAGGATGTCGAACATGTCATATCCCATGAGAACAACCAGATGAATAAAGAACCAAAAGAAGAGGATTTCAATCCACAAGATCTGATGGACTCACAGCAAGTAAAGATACTAGAAACAAAGGATACCAGCGGATCCAAATGACAACAAATATCAGACACCTCAGAATCTGATAAAGAAAACCCCCAACATGTGGCCGACACTTCACTATCACTTGTATTACCGACTCAAGGGGAGTGGTGAAAGTTTGAGAAGAAGAAAGGGCGAAAAGCATGACTTTCCCCACTTGTACATTATTTCTTATTTTCATGAACTTTGATCAGCAGTCAACAACTATTGATGGAATGCGCCACAACATTTGCAACATGTAACTTTGTTTTAATTAATAAAATTATGATTTTTCCTTGGGAAAAAAAAAACCATCTAACAAACATAATCATCATTTAAAATACACATTCAAATTCGCTATCATCTAATTATATACACCTCTAGCACATATAAACATCATTCGCTAGCACACAAATATAATAATCTAACAGGGCATCATGGTCATGGTCACACCTAATAAAACACAATATTGTAATCTAATATCATCACCACACATCCTTAAATATACATCTCAAGTCAAATAATTGTTATCACATACACATATATCTGCAAGAACATTAAATGAACATATCTAACAAGAACTAACAATATACACGTCAACACCAACATATAAATTAAGTACATTAACATGAACAAAAAAATGGACCATATATACACACACACAAACAAGTCAAATAACTACATGATCAAGTAAAATATCTAATACAACTATAATAGTGGCAGTCTGGTCTGTAGTAGAATACGATGGATGGTCAACTGCCTCAATAATTGAACTATGAGGTGGAGGATAAAGTGACTTGTTTGCTCTCTCAGGATAAAAAATGTGAGGCACTAGTGGGTGATTATGAGGTGAATGATGAGGAGGTGGAATACTACCACAAGGATCATTGGTGCCCTGATCATGATCCGATGGGGTAGTACGTCTAGGTGAAGATTGTGTATCTGAAGGACCATAAGTAGGATCACCACCCTCATCACCAGAAAGATCATCACCCTAACCATCATGATCTATTAGGGTAGGACTAGGTGAAGACTCATTTGTATATGTTTCATGCCCATGATACCTCCTCGCTGCTAGTAGCCTGGTAGCTCTGATGATATGACGCATCGGACTCATCATATTGTGTGGACAATCCCTCAAGAGCTCCACGAGCCTAGGATCTTCCCTAATGTCTTGAGTTGTCACAGGGTTGACTCGCTCCTCAACCAACAGTCTAGAGAGTTAGTTGCAATAGTCCATCCTGAATTTGATACATCCCTACGCACCTACATGCCCGCATCCATCTACATCTGAGGATATTGATTCACCCTCTGCAGCCTCATCCATCTTCCTTTGGTGGGGGAGGAGGCATGTCCCCAATGAAACTGTTGATGTCTACAAAATATACAGTACACAATAATAAGTAGACAATTTATTTAAACAATTTAATAAAACAAGTTAAAGAACGTCTTAGAATAACTTTTTTTCTAATTAATTAAGACAATAAAGTGAAACTATATTAATTTAAAGAAAACACTAATATTACCTCTATAATTTACAGGCTCATCCAGTGTGAAGAGGATGTTGGGAAACTGTCACCAATCCATCCCCACATAAGGACATGGTACCAAGAAAAACATGGGGTCATCACCACTGCCCAATAGTCGCATTGTCTTAGCGAAAATCTTGGCTATATACTCCAGTAGGCCCCTCTTGGGCATCATCTCACCTCACATGTGCATCTGCACCTCAGTCATCGGCCTATGAGGGTGACAGTCAAAAGTAGGCCTTGTCTACAAAAACCTCTCAAAAAATAAACAAAAAAGTGTTGATGCAAAAGGGAAGTTTTCCCTCCCATGTATCATAGCATGACATCTATCTAAAGACATGCAAAAATATCGCAAAAATATGGCAGACCATCTAATACATCATGGCCTCTACACCAAAGAATCGACATAAAAAGGAAAGAAAAAAAGAGCAACTAATGCATTGTCGATCACTACTATAGTGTGCAATGGTACTCATTAATAGTGAGAGGCACCTAACCTCCTCTGCACCAAAAGAAGTGATTTGTAGTTGTCCACTAGACATCTGAAAATATAGTGCATGAACTACAGGATCCCCAACATATCTCTGAGAGTAGACAAGTTGACTCTCTATTGCAACACCATGAGGGACATCAAGGAACTGGGGAAAATCCTACCCTCCCCTCAATAGGTAGTAATGAATTATATGTCCTCCTCAGTGGGCCCATACCACATGTTAGGATCGACATGAAAAGCATGTTGGTGGGCATCCCACCAACGAATCAGCTGCACCAACAACCTAGAGTGCCCCTTTAGGGATGTAGCCTCCTCATAGTACTTAAGGAGGCCTACATGGACTTGGGTCGATGTGGTAATAGGGTGAGGGTATAAATCTCACTCCCTCTCTTATGCCTCCCATGGTCATACCACATTGCAATTGTCTCTCTATATCACCCCAAAAAATACACATTGTCTCTAATATATCTATCTATCCCTCCCTCCTTCTCTCTCTCTCTCTCTCTCTCTCTCTCTCTCTCTTCTCACCCTCTCCCCCGCTTCTATCTCTCTTCCCTCCTGCTATCATGTCTCCCTCTCTCTTTATCTTCCTTATCACTCCCTCTCCCTATCTCCACCTTTCCCTCTCTATTTATTTCTTCTTACCTCCTATTGATGCCTCAAAAATCACTGCAACAACATAGGGGAAACCACCCGGTCCAGACCTTAGTACAGCTCCTTTTCCGTTTGGAATAGTGGCTCCGACTGGGGATAATGGGACCAGTTTCCCAGAAATAGATAAAATGGGATGGATGAGCGACTTATAGATTATGCTAGTGATAAGCAAATAACTACAACTATCGGCAGGAATATAATAACTATAATCTACCCCGGGGTTTTATCGATCTCTAAAGTGTAGCGTTTGATGATCTGAGCTTTTAGACAGGCATATAGATGACTCTGTCTTCAAACATAGATATTAAATTGTTCAAGATTGCTGTGCATAAATAGTTACACAAAGCGATAACAGCGAAATTACTACACTTTATCATTTATATCATTGTTACATACATGATTAAAGGAAAATGCAAATCGCAAAACATCCAATAGTGGGCTGAGATAGAGATTTGTTGTTACAGCGCATGCATGTATTCAATAATAGCAAGAATATATAGCATAACAATTCATATAAAAGGAATGACTTCAGACGTAGATAAAAGTACCATATGAGCTGCGGCACATTCCCAAATATCAATCGCTATTAGCAGTTCTTCCTTCAACACAGAAATCGTCCTCAACAAAGGCAATAGTGCACAATTGCATTAAAAATTTGATGTCAAATTCAGAACAACTGGTCCAATTTCATAAAAGAATAGTGACTGAAGCACAGTAGTGAAAACTTCAGCCTATTAAGTCTATTACAAAATTTTATGACCCTTTCCAAAACAATGAAAGGGTCTATAAATACTAATATAATTTAAATATCTACTAAACAGAAATCCTACTAAACTGGTATCAATAACTCTTGATCCTGTTTTGGCTGGCGATCTGGCAAGCGGGAGGGTGACTCATTAAGTCGGCTGCTTTCCTTTGAATCTGAGCTGATTAATTGCAAGCATTGGCTCAACTTCCGGAGGTTTGTTGAGGCGCGAAATGAGCTGTGCAGCGTAGGTGGCATCTTGGATATCAGGAATTATACACCCGATTGCATCTGTAAGGCACTTTAGGGCAGATCTCTGTGTATGTGGCTTGATTAAAAAGAGCCAATATGCATCTAAGGATAATCTTTTAACTCCAGCGATTAATCTTCCTTTTTCTTCTAATTCAGGGTAGCATGTTTGCTCTAATGTATTAGGAGTTGTTATCTTTCCCGGTGTACATTGAGAAATCATATTGGCCAGGTAAAGAGTGTTATTGACTAGATCCACTAGATTGTTGGCGGTTGATTTACATCTTCAAGCCGTCCTTTCTGCTTTCATCACTTGAGTGTGCCATTCTGTGAAAAGTATATCTTTCTGTGTTTCATTAATCCTGGGCAATTTTGCTGCTTTTCCCAAATCAGTATCTTGCCAGTCAAGATATGCAGTAATGGCCTCGTCCGCTTGATCTAGTTCATTTCTGGCCTTTTCTACCTGCTGATTTACTGTTGTAGTTAGCTCACATAGGGACTCAGCTTGAGCGATTTGTTGACATAAGAGTCTGACCTGAGATATCAATGCACTGTTTATCAATAATGCCTCTAATTTAAACTCTTTTACCTGCGATGCACTCTTCATATTTTCCAGCTGCGATGACATTTGAGCAATTTTCTCATCTTTGGTCTTTATCATTTTCTCATTCGCCACTCTCAAATTTTCCAACGCCTCCGACAATTCTTTTTGTTTCTGGATCGCACCCTGATCGATCCTTTGCCTTTCTGCTTGCAATTGCTGAGTCAACTGATTGTTCTCTTGCTGTTGCGCCAGCAACTGTTCTTCTGCTTGTGCTGCCCTTTGCTTTGTTTCAACCAATTCTGCTTGTAACACAAATATTTCTTGGTCCTTATTTTTCAATAGAAGGCTCACCTCCGATGCTTTGTCAATTGTTGCTGCTGAATAAGCGCTCGCATACTGTGATAGCTTTGTTAAGTCATCGTAGGGATCCAATTCCTCCTTCCATACTACATTACCCGTGACTGTTTGCTCGGGGAAGATAGAAGGTTGATCAATCCTTCATCTCTTCCTCAACCGCTTTACAACTGCCCTGTGTCTTGGGCTGTAGAAAACATCCAATGGTGGGATATCTTCTATCTGTAGAATAATCTGGTCAGAGGGGTCTTTTGGAATAACTTCAACTTCCTTAGAACTTGGTGGGCCGCTGGTTCCACTTGGAACCTGAGGAGAGGTAACATCCTGAGTATCATTTGTCTTAGAAGTATCCCCATCTTTTGAACATTCCAATCCATTGATGATGGAATGAAATTGCTGCCATTCTTGTAATAATTTGGGGTCTATGGTAGTGTCTATATTGACATCAGTGGTTTGCTTTTGTTGCTCTTTCTCCTGCTCTTTTCTCTATTGTTCTTCTTGTTCTCTTTTCTGTTGTTGTTCTTCTTTTTCTCTCCTTTGTTGTTCTTCTTTTTCTCTCCTCTATTGTTCTTCTTGCACCCTTTTCTGTTGTTCTTCTTGCTCCATTTTCTGCCTATCTGCCAGTTCTTTCTTCTTTCTTTCTTCTTGTTCCATTTGTGTTCTCTGCTGTTTCTCGGCTTGTTCTTTCTTTAGCCTCTCCGCCTGTTCTTTTCTCTGTTTTTCTGCCAGTTGCTTCAGTTGTTCCTGAACAAGTCCGCTTGATGATGTCGCTGGGGTTTTTTCCAGTAAATCCAGAGGCAGAGTTTGCAACCTCTGTTCTCTGAGTTTATTGAACTCAGTTAATCCCTCATCATTATATCGCATCCTAGCGAGTTCTTTAGCATGACCTATTGATTCGGAGGCAACGAACAGGTCATCAAACATATCTTTCTGATGTTCAAACCTTGTTAATTTGGCCTGTTCTAATGCATTGTAAGCAGTCTTTTTTGGGTCGTATGGTCTGTTTGGGATCGTGGCCAGCTTTAAAGACTGAAGCTTCGTGGCTTCCTTTTCTACATGTTTAAGATCATGCAGAGTATAAACGCCACATCTGAAGGGAAAAGATGGCCATCCTTTCTTCTTTTCTATTTTGAGAGTCTGTGTAGTACTTTCAGCCATGATTTGATATGCAATCTCCCTTGCTAGCAGCTTATCTAGAACATATAGAGGAAGAACATGTGGGTCGGCTTTACTGCCGAAAACTCTGATATAGGTGAAATTTTCTTCTCCAAACCAACTTGCTACTGCTGGTAAATCAAAGGAAGCTTGATAGGAAATTTTTGAAATGGGTTTATCAAAAATGGAATAGTAAATGGGCACCATAAAACCATTACAGATTTGGTACAGGTGGTCTTTATAAGAAGACTTCCACAATTTTTGATGATATATATGAATGGGTGAAGGGTCCTGTGTAGTCCACCTCCACCCGAGAACAGGAAATTCGGAATTGAAACAAAGAGTGTCTAAGATATATGCACTATAGTAGAACGGGGGCATTTTTCTTTCTGAAACAACAGTCTGAGATCTAAAATCACGAACAGCTACTGCTAATTTATCCGAAAGAATAGTAGCCCAATCCATAATCCAACTGTTTACTGCTGCCTCCATTAAAGGAACCATTTCAATGGTAAAATTGGCAGAATCATGCAATCCCCACAGCCTACACATCATAATCCCCGCATAACAATAAGGAGAAGCTAAAGAATCGACCGAGTACTTACCGGAGGATTCATGCTTGTGCTTGTTGGGATTTTGCCTCCAATCCTTGATAGGTTCAGATTCGATCTCATTCTCGCTTGCAAACTTCTCCAGGAAGGCCTTGTTATATATTTTCTCCGGCTCGGGCAAATGATACATTTGCCTTAGGTCATCTGGCTTGAATGATCCGAAAATCCTCCCATCTCTGGTATTAAAAGTTCTGTCCAAAATGGGGATTTCTTCAATCGCCCATCGCACAACGTCTGTATAGGGAAGAATCTGTTCTCTGGCCGCTATCCTGTGAAGGAAAGAGTCGGCCAAATCTTTGAGAGTTGCATCAGACTTCTTGAGTAAGTCCACACTAGCTTCTGACACTATCTTTTCTGGTTGCTCAGCTTCAATTAGGTTATAAGTGCCCTGCCAAGTAACTCTGGTGAGCCCCGTGCATGTGGTATCGGATATTAGTCCCTTCTTCTTATTTGCGGCCGCTTGTCCTGCAGTTGGTGTTGCGGAAGCACCTGCAGTCTTCTTGGACTTCTTTCCCATCTTCTCAGGCCTAGCTTCTGTGAATGAATTCTGCACAAAGAGGCAATTGGGCGTAATACACAGAGATAGCGATGAAAAACTCTTAAGTGATACAGCACATATGGATAGATGCATAACTGAAGGATTTAGCTTTTAAAATGGGCGCGGATACAATCCGTAAAAAGGTTTAGGAAATGATCTTATTAATTAGCCGTTTTTAATCTGTCATTCCTTAAATGCCCATTATATCGTTATTTGGGTGAACGATTCACTTAAGCATGAAATGGACGTTTTGGCAGTTGAGCATAGATGAAGGATTGCGTGAGCGATCCAGCTTTTATTACAAATGAATTGCGCCATCCCATCACTTAACGGCTCTTTGTCGAAAACCGCGCTTTATCGGATCGCAATCGGGGGTGTGATTAGTGCGCTTTAATGGTGTGTATTGGATATCACCGATCGCTGAATGCGATATCGCATCGGTGAAAAGCTTTGAGCATAATAAGACTTGAGTGAGATTGTCGTCGATATCCGATTCCCGATTGCGCATCGCATCGGGACAAGTCTTTGGGAACATCACAACTGTCGTAGTGTATCGCCGATCGCCGAATGCGCCGAATGCATATCGCGTCGGGACTATTGGCATGGGGCATTATAACATATACATGGAATATCGCCGATCGCCGAATGCGCCGAATGCTCATCGGCGGAAAACTTTGGGGTGCTTAAATATAATTCATGTACCATTGCGATATGTGATCTTGCGATCGCTTTATCGCAATGACAAATCATTACATGATTTCTTTTAAGGGTTTGCCCAGAAAGTTTTATAAAGTGCATTTATTCATTTATTGGATTTTTTTTTTTTGGATCATAATAGTATTGATACCAAATTAAATTTTAAAGGGACCCATTTCATACGTTAATATTTATAAGTAAAGATGATATGAAATGGGGGGTTGTTGTAGAGCACAACAATTGGCGATTCGCTGGAAGAACCAGTTATCTCTTTCAAAAAATAGAAACACTTAAGCTTTTTCAGAAAATAGAGTTTCAATCAATGGGGAAATTTCTAATATAACTAGATTTCAATATATTCTGAGAAAAATGAAACTATTTTGTTGACTTCCTCTTTGAAAATAAAAACATTCTAAGCTTTGAAATAGGTCTTTATTGGTTTGTAATGATAAAATAGAATACCTTTCCAAATCAGCCTTTTATAGTAAACTCATCTGTCATAGGTAGAGCCACTACTGACAGCAAACATCTATAGTCTCGACAGGGATACCTTTTAACCATGTGATTGTCCATTGTCCCATCCAATTAAGAGTGTGATTAACATAATGAATTCAAAATATTTTTTCATATTTTGTATTTCATTTCCTTTTTCATCTTTGTCATTGATAAGATAAAAATCCATTGTCCTGGTTTGGTGGCCAGCTGTTGGCAATGCCACTCACTGATAGTAGTTTAACTGAACAAGCTGGCTCGTGATGAGACCCCTTGTATTGTAATTTCAAGCCATTACCCTATTTTGGTTTGCAGTATTGGTAATGTCAGATAAACTGTTTCTCTATGAACGTGGTAAGCAGGCTTGTAATAAGACCTCTTATCTTAAATATCTTATATTTTAGAATTACACTCTGAATAATCATAAACTTAGTGAATGGGGTGAACAATCTTCTTCTTAAGAGTAATGGATGACAGAGTAAGAGTTGAAGATGCTGAAATTGGATTGATTCCTACCTTAGTATGGATAACCTTTAGAGACCAATTTAAAAACAGAAAATGGTTTACAATTTTCCTATGCTTTGAGAGAAGTTGACAAAAATTTGAATTGTGATTTCAGAATACAAAGACATCTAATTTCCTAGAAATTATCCTTTTTGGTTAAAAGTTCTATCATTTTAAAAGCAAATGTTCATTCTCGTTCTATGGGGACAACTTTTTAAACACAGCAAAAGGTCAATGGGAGACATCTCACAACCTTATTTCTTAAAATCCTACAAACTATAAAATCCTATTGAAATAAAAGGAGAAGGGGTTACCTCCTCAGTGAAAGAATTTCTTCAAGACAAGGCCATTAACAGGGAGAGAATCTCTCAAACCTGATAAATCTTGCAATATAAAGGTTGAATGGCCTATCTTCTCACATATCTGAAATGGTCCAAGCCACAACTTCTGGAACTTGGAGTGTTTACCCTTGTCCTCATGGGCTTTGTCCCATTTCAGAACTAAATCACCGACTTGGAACTGTTTTGAACCGGATGAGGTTGAATCAAAAGCTCCTTTGATGGCTTGCTGATGTTTGGCATGGGTAACCTTGGCTTTTTCTCTTTCCTCGTCTAATTTTAGGATCTGGTCATGTCTAAACTGAATAGAAGAGGAAGGAGTTTCCTCAATGAACTACACTAGGGCTAAAGAAGGAAGAATAAGATTTGTGGGTAAGATTGCTTCTTTTCCATAGACAAGATTAAATGGAGAAGTTCCAATAGAAGCTTTATGTGTTATCCTATCAGCCCATAATGCGAATACCAAGGATTTGTGCCAATTCCTCTGATTTTGTTCGATAGTTCGCTTAATGATTTTAATCAGATTCTTATTAGTAGATTCTGCTAAACCATTTCCTTGGGGATAATAATTAGCAAAATATTTTAACTTAAATCCTCTTTTAATAGCGAAATCAAACATACCATTGCCTGAAAAGTAAGATGCATTATCGAAAACAAGAGCATTTGGGACACCAAACCTGGTAATGATGAAGTGGTCTATGAATTCAATGATTGCTTCAAAATTTGTTGTCTTTAAAGGGATTGCTTCAACCCACTTTGTAAAGTAATCGGTAGCAGTAAGGATATACTTATGCTGTTTGGAAGATGCTGGAGTAATCTCCCCAATGATATCCAATCCCCATTGCTCAAATGGCTGCTCAATGTTGATTGGTTGCAGGGGAAAGTTGATTTACGTTGTCTTCCGCTAGCAGTTTGACAATTTAGACATTTCCTTATGTACTCGTGAGCATCTTTAAACAAAGTAGGCCAATAGTAACCAGCATGAATAATTTTGTGAGTTGTTGTGTCAGCTCCGAAATGTCCCCCTGCTGGTCCGTCGTGTAGCTCCTGCAAAACCTTTTGGGCTTCAGGTTTTTCAAGGCATCTTAACAAGATAGAATCGTAATTCTGTCTAAAAAGCACGTCATTAATGATGGTGAAATTCTTCGCTTTTAATCTAATGGCCCTTTTGTTTTTGTAAGACAAATTTGGAGGTGCATAACCATTCTTTAGATAAAAGATTAAATCTGCATATTGAGATCTAGAATCAGTAACACTTATCTGATTAATTTCTTGAGTTTGATCTGCATCGCTTGATTCTGGAATGTTGGATGCTCCTGCAAAAACCTTGGCCCCTAACAATCTTTGCTGGCTTAATTTCTAGGTCATACTCTTGAAGCGTTGTGACCCAATTTGCCCTTTTTTCACCCAGCTCTTTTTGGATTAATAGTTGCCTAACTGCCGGGAAAGGAACTATTATTTTTGTATGGGTTTTTAAAAGAAAGGGTCTATAATGTTTGACCGCTTTAAATATAGCAAAGGCTTGTTTTTCTACATCGGAGTAATTTAATTCGGCACCCTGAAGATTTGAACTGAAGAATGATATGGGTGCCTCTAAATTGTGACCATTTGGCTGCGTGAGGACTGCAGCATAAGACACATCGGATGCAATGGTATACAATGTAAAATGATTAGAAAAATTTGGAGTATTCAAGGCTGGGGCATTGATTATTGATTGCTTGATAACATCAAAAGCTTGCTTTTCTTCTAATCCCCACTTGAAAACTGAATTCTTCTTGATCATTGTCTGAAGTGGTAATACAATTTGAGAAAAATCTGGAACAAATCGTTTAACAAAATTAATCTGGCCT
The DNA here is from genome assembly GCA_031772625.1 of Pinus tabuliformis. Classification (NCBI taxonomy): domain Eukaryota; kingdom Viridiplantae; phylum Streptophyta; class Pinopsida; order Pinales; family Pinaceae; genus Pinus; species Pinus tabuliformis. The sequence goes on along the minus strand of CM062820.1, from coordinate 443,618,968 downwards.
AAAAATGATTGCATCGACTTTTTATTGTGTGGGAGAGGGATTTCAGAAATTTCCTTGATCCGATCAGGATCAATATAAATGCCATCTTTGGATACAATAAAGCCTAAGAGTTTTCCTTGATCAAGAGAAAAGAAAGACTTCTTTGGGTTCAGAGAAATACCATATCTCTTGCATCACTGAAAGATTTGATTTAAGTCATGCAAATGATTATATCTCTTCTTAGAATATACAGTAATATCGTCTAGATAGACGACTACTGTTCGATTAATCAACCCTCTAAAGGCTATATCCATAGCTCTCTGAAATGTCGCTCCTGCATTTATAAGTCCAAAAGGCATTTTCTGATATGCATATGTTCCCCATTTTGTTCTGAATGTGGTTTTAAGTTGGTCATCAGGATGAACCAGAACTTGGTTATATCCTGAGAATCCATCAAGAAAGGACATCAATTCAGAGCCTGCTACTGATTGGAGGATTTTCTCCATAGTAGGTAATGGGAAGTTATCTTTCAAGCTCGCCTTGTTCAGGTTCCTGAAATCGATACAGATTCGAATGTCGCCATTTTTCTTCCTGACTGGCACCATATTAGAGACCCAGTTTGAGTGTCGGACCAGAAAAATAATCTTGGCTTTTAAGAGCTTATTAAGCTCCGACTTTATCTGGCTCTCCAAATTTGGATGTATTTTTCTTAACTTTTGCTGGATCGGTTTCTGATCAGGAAGCATGGGAATGGTATGCTGGATAATAGATGTATCATAAGTCTTTAAATCATCATACTTCCAAGCAAAGACCTGTTTGTTTTTTCTTAACAATTTAATAAATGCTTCCTTTTCTTCCAAGGAAAGTCCTAATCCTAAATTGATGTATTAAGGAGCATGATCAGTACCTAGATTTATCAATTCAAACCTAAGGGTAGAACTTTGAAGTTTTGCATTAATTACAGGTTTAAACCTGTCTTTAATATCATAAAGATCTTCGAGCTTTACCACTGGTTTAGGAATTGAATTTTCTTGAAGTGTTTCTTTCATCTGTAGATCATGGTCATTTTCCTCAATAACTTGATTGTCATAGGACTTTTCGGAAGTTAGAAACTGTAAGATATCTTCATCATGGTTAAATACTCTCCAATTAGTGACATTGTCCGGAATTGAAGGCCTAAAAAGTAATTCTACAGAAAATCTATCAAGGCTGTAGTCTTCAGAAGGTAGAAGCTTAGAAGCTACATTGGCTAGTAGGTCGGCTGCCGAGTTTTGTGACCTAGGAATGGAAGAAATGTTAAATGCTGAAAAGTGTGAGGTAAGATCCTGTACTAGCGATTGATAATGCTTGAGGTGACTTGAAAGACAATGAATTGCATTCCTCACCTGTTTGACAATGATTTCCGAATCGCCGAATACTTTTAGATATTGCACTTCGAGGCCGATTGCTTTATATAATCCCTGGACTAAAGCTTCATATTCGGCTGTGTTGTTAGTGCATTCAAATTCTAACCTACAAGACAGCATTGTCTTTTCTCCTTGTGGACTAACCAAAATGCAACCTGCTCTTGAGCCCTCGCTGGACTTAGAGCCATCAAAATATAAAGACCAAAATAAAGGAGTATTAACAAAGATATTTACATTTTCCTCAGCATCATTAAAACATCTGGACTTATCAGTTTGTGAAAAAATTTCAATCTGAGATGTAAAATGATTGACTGAAAAAGGAGATGGTTGGGCAACAAAGTTGCCAAAGAATGACTCTGACAAATAGTTCCCCAAAATGTTGTTGTTGAATGCAACAGGTTGGTTTTCTTGCTCAAATTCGGTAACTGTGTGGGTCATATGTTTCTCTCGATTGATCCTTATTTGATTTGGCTTTCCCTTGTAGGGAAGCCACATATGTGACCAATCTGTGGAAATATACCCATGCAGTTTTTCGGACCAATCTCTGCTCAAAATTAAACCGTAGAATTCAGGTATGTCAGCAATTAAGATATCAATCCTCTGTACAATCCTGGGGTCGGCAGACAATCTGATGGTTACGGAATTAATTTCTCCCACAACCTGCACTTTAGTCCTGTCTAACTGTACAATATGAATAGCAGACTTCTGGGGTTCAATGTTCAGTTTAGAGCAAACTGAAGCTGGCATTATATTAGATGATGCCCCTGAATCAATTAAACAATTGTGTAGGTTTCTGTTATAAATCTCATAGGTCAGCAGGAAGGGTGGAGTATGAGAATTCGATCTATCTCCAATTAGAACTGAATCGGTAGCTTCAACCATACCTGAAGGAGGTTGGCCTGAATTGTTGGCAGCTCTTGCATTGGGAAGGGGAGTAGAGGGAACATCATTCAATTCTTTAAGAAGTAATTTTTGTTGATGCTTTAATTTACTAAGCTCAAACATAGTTATATTTGCCTTAGTTTTCTTCATGTCATCAACAATGTTATATTCCATTGAATCAGATACCACTAATGTCTTGGATGTTGAAGGAGAATTAGAAGTTGAAGGCTGGTTTTGGGGAACTACTACAGGCGACTTCTTTGGGGGAACTTTTTCCTTTGTTGTGGCAGCACCTGCGCTCCTTTTCTTTGAAGTTGCCTGAGCAGGTTCAGAAGTACTTTTACTTCTTGTAGTAACAGGAAAGGATTCTTCTTCATTCTCGGTATCAGAGTTTGGGAGTATAAAATCCCACATTCCGTGGCATTCAGCTACTTCTTCCTCATCATCGGTTTGTGAGGTTGTTTCCTCTTCCTCTTCTTCTTGCTCTGAATCTGCGTTAGATATAACATTGGGTGGCTTAGTTTCAGTTTTCTTGTAAGTCCTAAATGGTCTTTTGTTTGAGGTTTCGGCCACCTGCTTTTTAATTTCAACCATTTCGTTAGACAACGTTTTAAGGACCTTTTGTAAACCTTCCATGTCGTACGGGTCCTTTGGGGTTTTCTTCTTGGAATCCTCTTTAAATGAGACTTTTTTAGCTTTTCTATCTTCCAAAGCAGCTTTCTTCTCTAGAGCGTTGATGCGCTTTTCAACAGCAAGTGCTTCTCTCATGTTTTCAGCTAAGGTAGGTTTCCCAGCCCTGTCTACAAAAATAGCTATGTTGGCAGGTAGGGCGGTAATATACCATTCGCTTCGAATTTGTTCACTTGGTTTAGAAGCGGTAGGGATTTTATTCAGGAGTTTATTAAATCTGGCATTAAACTCCTTTCTTGGTTCCCTATGCTCTATTCTCAGATTGGAGAGGTCATTTATTAAAGTAGCTAAGGACCTATCATCTCCATATTTGGTAAGAAACTGCTCTTGGCATGTATTCCAACTGGTAATTGAACCAGAGGGTAAGGAAAAATACCAGGATCCTGCTGATCCTTGTAAGGTGTAAGGGAAGAGTCTTACAACAACATATTGTTCAGTCACTCCTTTTAAGTTAAATGCTAACATAAAATTATTAATGTGTTCTTCAGCCTGGGTCCTGTCATCTGGGTTAAATTTAGGCAGCCATTTTTCAGGAGCATCTGGTAGATCATGCAATGGTGACGGCATGTTGACTGCGCCTGGCCTAGTCCATGGGTCTGCCATTATAATAGCGACAGTGGTTGACATTACTGTTGGGATTCCAGATGTATGGGCAGGGATCAAAGATGAGGAGTGAAGACATTGGGATATTGAGGCTTCTAATCCTTGATGAACGACAATTTGTAATGGGGGAGTGGATGGTTGATCTCGCAGAGGGGAAGATGCAATGGAGAACGTGGATGAAAGCTCTTCACTATCAGATCCTTCAGTAATTTTCTTCACCTTTTTCCTTTTGGGTAAAGGGAACTCAGTGGGTTCAATACCGAGTTTTTCGCTCTGAAGTCTGGTGAGAGGACGAGTCAGATTGAATTGTGAAGTCGCACTGCTTTGTGATACCTCAGATTTCTGTGGTGAAATCGAGAAGCTCTGAAGTTTATGGATTAGAGACTGGACTTCAGGTGATTCAAGACTTAATTGTTCTGGGGTATGATGGGTTTGAGCAGTGGTAGTTGATTCCCCTTCCCCTTGTTTGGATACCGGCGAACCAGTGTGCAAATGGGAAGGTCGAGGGGATTCGGAGGGAGAATTTCTCTTAGAATGGCTTATAGGTTTGGACTTATGTGCCATTCACAGTTGATGCCCTCCTTCTAGCGCCAATTATGTTGATGCCTCGAAAATCGCTGCAACAACATAGGGGAAACCACCCTGTCCGGACCTTAGTACAGCTCCTTTTCCGTTTGGAATAGTGGCTCCGACTGGGGATAATGGGACCAGTTTCCCAGAAATAGATAAAATGGGATGGATGAGCGACTTATAAATTATGCTAGTGATAAGCAAACAACTACAACTATCGGCAGGAATATAATAACTATAATCTACCCCGGGGTTTTATTGATCTCTAAAGTGTAGCGTTTGATGATCTGAGCTTTTAGACATGCATATAGATGACTCTGTCTTCAAACATAGATATTAAATTGTTCAAGATTGCTGTGCATAAATAGTTACACAAAGCGATAACAGTGAAATTACTACACTTTATCATTTATATCATTGTTACATACATGATTAAAGGAAAATGCAAATCGCAAAACATCCAATAGTGGGTTGAGATAGAGATTTGTTGTTACAGCGCATGCATGTATTCAACAATAGCAAGAATATATAGCATAACAATTCATATAAAAGGAATGACTTCAGACGTAGATAAAAGTACCATATGAGCTGCGGCACATTCCCAAATATCAATCGCTATTAGCAGTTCTTCCTTCAACACAGAAATCGTCCTCAACAAAGGCAATAGTGCACAATTGCATTAAAAATTTGATGTCAAATTCAGAACAACTGGTCCAATTTCATAAAAGAATAGTGACTGAAGCACAGTAGTGCAAACTTCAGCCTATTAAGTCTGTTACAAAATTTTACGACCCTTTCCAAAACAATGAAAGGGTCTATAAATACTAATCTAATTTAAATATCTACTAAACAGAAATCCTACTAAACTGGTATCAATAACTCTTGATCCTGTTTTGGCTGGCGATCTGGCAAGCGGGAGGGTGACTCATTAAGTCGGCTGCTTTCCTTTGAATCTGAGCTGATTAATTGCAAGAATTGGCTCAACTTCCGGAGGTTTGTTGAGGCGCGAACTGAGTTGTGCAGCGTAGGTGGCATCTTGGATATCGGGAATTATACAACCGATTGCGTCTGTAAGGCACTTTAGGGCAGATCTCTGTGTATGTGGCTTGATTAAAAAGAGCCAATATGCATCTAAGGATAAGCTTTTAACTCCAGCGATTAATCTTCATTTTTCTTCTAATTCAGGGTAGCATGTTTGCTCTAATGTATTAGGAGTTGTTATCTTTCCCGGTGTACATTGAGAAATCATATTGGCCAGGTAAAGAGTGTTATTGACTAGATCCACTAGATTGTTGGCGGTTGATTTACATCTTGAAGCCGCCCTTTCTGCTTTCATCACTTGAGTGTGCCATTCTGTGAAAAGTATATCTTTCTGTGTTTCATTAATCCTGGGCAATTTTGCTGCTTTTCCCAAATCAGTATCTTGCCAGTCAAGATATGCAGTAATGGCCTCGTCCGCTTGATCTAGTTCAGTTCTGGCCTTTTCTACCTGCTGATTTACTGTTGTAGTTAGCTCACATAGGGACTCAGCTTGAGCGATTTGTTGACATAAGAGTCTGACCTGAGATATCAATGCACTGTTTATCAATAATGCCTCTGATTTAAACTCTTTTACCTGCGATGCACCCTTCATCTTTTCCAGCTGCGATGACATTTGAGCAATTTGCTCATCTTTGGTCTTTATCATTTGCTCATTCGCCACTCTCAAATTTTCCAACGCCTCCGACAATTCTTTTTGTTTCTGGATCGCACCCTGATCGATCCTTTGCCTTTCTGCTTGCAATTGCTGAGTCAACTGATTGTTCTCTTGCTGTTGCGCCAGCAACTGTTCTTCTGCTTGTGCTGCCCTTTGCTTTGTTTCAACCAATTCTGCTTGTAACACAAAGATTTCTTGGTCCTTATTTTTCAATAGAAGGCTCACCTCCGATGCTTTGTCAATTGTTGCCGCCGAATAAGCGCCCGCATACTGTGATAGCTTTGTTAAGTCATCGGAGGGATCCAATTCCTCCTTCCATACTACATTACCCGTGACCGTTTGTTCGGGGAAGATAGAAGGTTGATCAATCCTTCGTCTCTTCCTCGACCGCTTTACAACTGCCCTGTGTCTTGGGCTGTAGAAAACATCCAATGGTGGGATATCTTCTATCTGTAGAATAATCTGGTCAGAGGGGTCTTTTGGAATAACTTCAACTTCCTTAGAACTTGGTGGGCCGCTGGTTCCACTTGGAACCTGAGGAGAGGTAACATCCTGAGTATCATTTGTCTTAGAAGTATCCCCATCTTTTGAACATTCCAATCCACTGATGATGGAATGAAATTGCTGCCATTCTTGTAATAATTTGGGGTCTATGGTAGTGTCTATATTGACATCAGTGGTTTGCTTTTGCTGCTCTTTCTCCTGCTCTTTTCTTTGTTGTTCTTCTTGTTCTCTTTTCTGCTGTTGTTCTTCTTTTTCTCTCCTTTGTTGTTCTTCTTTTTCTCTCCTCTGTTGTTCTTCTTGCACCCTTTTCTGTTGTTCTTCTTGCTCCCTTTTCTGCCTATCTGCCAGTTCTTTCTTCTTTCTTTCTTCTTGTTCCATTTGTGTTCTCTGCTGTTTCTCGGCTTGTTCTTTCTTTAGCCTCTCCGCCTGTTCTTTTCTCTGTTTTTCTGCCTGTTGCTTCAACTGTTCCTGAACAAGTCCGCTTGATGATGTCGCTGGGGTTGTTGCCAGTAAATCCAGAGGCAGAGTTTGCAACCTCTGTTCTCTGAGTTTATTGAACTCAGTTAATCCCTCATCATTATATCGCATCCTAGCGAGTTCTTTAGCATGACCTATTGATTCGGAGGCAACGAACAGGTCATCAAACATATCTTTTTGATGTTCAAACCTTGTTAATTTGGCCAGTTCGAATGCATTGTAAGCAGTCTTTTTTGGGTCGTATGGTCTCTTTGGGATCGTGGCCAGCGTTAAAGACTGAAGCTTTCTGGCTTCCTTTTCTGCATGTTTAAGATCATGCAGAGTATAAACGCCACATCTGAAGGGAAAAGATGGCCATCCTTTCTTCTTTTCTATTTTGAGAGTCTGTGTAGTACTTTCAGCCATGATTTGATATGCAATCTCCCTTGCTAGCAGCTTATCTGGAACATATAGAGGAAGAACATGTGGGTCGGCTTTACTGCCGAAAACTCCGATATAGGTGAAATTTTCTTCTCCAAACCAACTTGCTACTGCTGGTAAATCAAAGGAAGCTTGATAGGAAATTTTTGAAATGGGTTTATCAAAAATGGAATAGTAAATGGGCACCATAAAACCATTACAGATTTGGTACAGGTGGTCTTTATAAGAAGACTTCCACAATTTTTGATGATATATATGAATGGGTGAAGGGTCCTGTGCAGTCCACCTCCACCCGAGAACAAGAAATTCGGAATTGAAACAAAGAGTGTCTAAGATATATGCACTATAGTAGAACGGGGGCATTTTTCTTTCTGAAACAATAGTCTGAGATCTAAAATCACGAACAGCTACTGCTAATTTATCCGAAAGAATAGTAGCCCAATCCATAATCCAACTGTTTACTGCTGCCTCCATTAAAGGAACCATTTCAATTGTAAAATTGGCAGAATCATGCAATCCCCACAGCCTACACATCATAACCCCCGCATAACAATAAGGAGAAGCTAAAGAATCGACCGAGTACTTACCGGAGGATTCATGTTTGTGCTTGTTGGGATTTTGCCTCCAATCCTTGATAGGTTCAGATTCGATCTCATTCTCGCTTGCAAACTTCTCGAGGAAGGCCTTGTTATATATTTTCTCCGGCTCGGGCAAATGATACATTTGCCTTAGGTCATCTGGCTTGAATGATCCGAAAATCCTCCCATCTCTGGTATTAAAAGTTCTGTCCAAAATGTGGATTTCTTCAATCACCCATCGCACAACGTCTGTATAGGGAAGAATCTGTTCTCTGGTCGCTATCGTGTGAAGGAAAAAGTCGGCCAAATCTTTGAGAGTTGCAACAGACTTCTTGAGTAAGTCCACACTAGCTTCTGACACTATCTTTTCTGGTTGCTCAGCTTCAATTAGGTTATAAGTGCCCTGCCAAGTAACTCTGGTGAGCCCCGTGCATGTGGTATCGGATATTAGTCCCTTCTTCTTATTTGCGGCCGCTTGTCCTGCAGTTGGTGTTGCGGAAGCACCTGCAGTCTTCTTGGACTTCTTTCCCATCTTCTCAGGCGTAGCTTCTGTGAATGAATTCTGCACAAAGAGGCAATTGGGCGTAATACACAGAGATAGCGATGAAAAACTCTTAAGTGATACAGCACATATGGATAGATGCGTAACTGAAGGATTTAGCTTTTAAAATCGGCGCGGATACAATCCGTAAAAAGATTTTAGGAAATGATCTTATTAATTATCCGTTTTTAATCTGTCATTCCTTAAATTCCCATTATATCGTTATTTGGGTGAACGATTCACTGAAGCATGAAATGGACGTTTTGGCGGTTGAGCATAGATGAAGGATTGCGTGAGCGATCCAGCGTTTATTACAAATGAATTGCGCCATCCCATCACTTAATGGCTCTTTGTCGAAAACCGCGCTTTATCGGATCGCAATCAGGGGTGTGATTAGTGCGCTTTAATGGTGTGTATTGGATATCACCGATCGCCGAATGCGATATCGCATCGGTGAAAAGCTTTGAGTGCAATAAGACTTGAGTGAGATTGCCGCCGATATCCGATTCCCGATTGCGCATCGCATCGGGACAAGTCTTTGGGAACATCACAACTGTCGTAGCGTGTCGCCGATCGCCGAATGCGCCGAATGCATATCGCGTCGGGACTATTGGCATGGGGCATTATAACATATACATGGAATATCGCCGATCGCCGAATGCGCCGAATGCGCATCGGCGGAAAACTTTGGGGTGCTTAATTATAATTCATGTATCATTGCGATATGCGATCTTGCGATCACTTTATCGCAATGACAAATCATTACATGATTTCTTTTAAGGGTTTGCCCAGAAAGTTTTATAAAGTGCATTTATTCATTTATTGGATTTTTTTGGATCATAATAGTATTGATACCAAATTAAATTTTAAAGGGACCCATTTCATACGTTAATATTTATAAGTAAAGATGATATGAAATGGGTGGTTGTTGTAGAGCACAACACCTCCCTCTCTCCCCCCCTCCAAATCCATCTCTCTTTCCCTCCCTCTCTACATTCTCTCACATCCCCTCTCTCTTCCTTCCTCTCTTTATCTCTCTCTATCTCTCTCTCTCCAACATCCAACTCTGTTACTATATCCCTCCCTCTCTCCTTCTCTCCCCCATTCTCTCCATTTCTCCTTCTTTTTCCCTTTGTCTCACCGCCAAACATACACACTCTCTCCATCTCTCCCTTGTCACTCCCTCTCTCTCTCCACTTGCCACTCTCTATGTCTCATCTTCCCTCCCTCTTTTCCCCTCCAATCCATATCTCTATACCTCCCTCTCTCCTCTCCCTCCCTCTCAGCTCCTCTCTCTCAAGTCCTCTCTCTTGTCCTTCCTCTCTCCCCCTCTCTCTCTCTCTCTCTCTCTCTCTCTCTCTCTCTCTACCTCCAATCCTCTTTCTTCCCACATCACTCTCCTCCTCTCTCTCAAGTCTTGTCTCTCATCCCTCATTTTCCTCCCTTTCTCTCCTACTTACCTCTCTCTTCTGCCATCTCTCTCTCTCTCTCTCTCTCTCTCTCTCTCTCTCTCTCTCTCTCTCTCTCTCTGACCTCCAATCCTCTCTCTTCCCCCACCACCCTCTCTCTCTCTCTCCAGCTATGTTACTATATCCCTCCATCTCTCCTTCTTTCTCCTTCTCTTCCCCCTTCTCTCCATCTCTCATTCTTTGTCTCTTTATCTAACCCCTAAACATACACTCTCTCTCTCCATTTCTCACTCTCTATTTCATTCTTCTTCCCTCCCTCTCTCCCCATGCAAATACATCTATCTATCCCTCCATCTCTACTCCCCTCTCAAGTCCTCTCTATCCCTTTCTCTCCTACCTCCCTCGCTCTTCCCCAATCTCTCTCTCTCTATCTACCCTCCAATCCTCTCACTATCTCCCTCCCTCTATCCTTCTCTTTCTCTCCCATCCATCTGTGTCTCCCTCTCTTACCATTCTCTACCTCTCTCACTCCTCTCTCTCTCTCTCTTCATTCCTCCTCTCCTTCAGTTTATCTCCATCTCTCCCTTGTCACTCCCCCTATCTCTCCACCTCTATCACTCTATGTCTTTGTTCTTCCCTCCCATATATATCTAGAGTTAACATATATCATGATATATTAATATATATCATAATATAGAAAATTTAATATTGTATTAATATAAAGTTATTAAATTTAATAATATTAACATTATTAATATAAATATTAGATTTAATAATAATAATAATACTTTAATATTAATATAAAGGTTAATAATGTTTATTTTTGCATGGTATTAATAATAATTGACCCATGGTATTTGGCCCATAGGCTTCACCTAAATAAAACTTTGTTTTTAGTGTTCATAAGTATAAAGAGGTTTATGGAGTAAATATAAAAAGAGGTTTATTTATTTACCATACTTTTAGTTTATTTATATTTTTATTTATTTGTCATATCTCTATTATTTACTATGGTATTTGGCCCATAGGCTTGGTATATAATTAGATGTTGATTTCTAATCCTATTTGACATATTTTTATTTATTTACCATACCTATTTATACCTCTTTTATATTTATTTATTTACGATACCTCTTATAAATATGGTATTTAGCCCATAATATATGGCCCATGGTATTAATAATGATTTATCCCATGGTATTTGACCCATCGACTTCACCTAAATAAAAATCTCTTTTTTGAATTTTCTTAAATATAAAGTGGTTTATGGAGTAGTCTTTGTACCACTGTATTTTATTTTATAAGCAACAAAAATCTGGTTTCTGGATCACAAGTCCACTAATTGTACCTCACAAGATAAATATAAACTAACACTAATCAAGAAAATATATATGCACGAAGAAAACATATATGCATAAGGAATTGGTTGTATACAATACTCTTAAAATAATAAACCTTTTCATAGTCAAACTCGTCTATCCATCCCAAGCCAGCCAGATTGTACATTTCCTTTGGTCATGAATCCTTAGGGCCAATTGGAAAGAGGAAACTCCTGCACCTTCATCGCAGTTGAATCCACCTCTAATTCCAAGAAGTGCCCTCTGTTGTTCCAGTTTATGTTGATTTTCTTTTTGGAAATAATGTTATTACATACTCCAACTGAAACAGATATACATTTCCTTTTTTGAATTAACTATTCTTGGTTATGTCCTTAAAGCATAAAAGAATGAACTTGGAACAATGCACACATTTTTTTGAGTACGGTGGTTTTTCTTCCTTTGGAAGCAAGTCACTTTCTTGTTTGTTTGTACTATTTTCTGTGTAGTATTTATATATAAATGAATTAACCCAAAAAAAATAACACGACTATGCAAAGTGGCACGTAGTATATTAGTTCATAAATGACTAAACTATAATGCTAAAGTTCAAGAAAGTGGGTAAATGTTGTAAAGCACAACCAAATGATCTCATAAAATAAATTAGTGCATCACAATATTTATGCCTTTCAAGACTTCCAAATCTCTTCTACACAAATAAGTAAGATCCACTATGGGTAGGGCACAAATAAGTAAGACCTAAGACCTACTATGGGGGGTGTCTCGGTCCTTTCCAGTTCATCAATATATCCAACCGAGGAGGAACATGAAAAATATGTGTAGCTCATAGAGAATACAGGATATACTATGAACGGGTACAAGAAGCCCTGTGAAAGTCATAAGAAAAGCATAAGGACAAGCATGATAAGCACCAAAATACAGAACTTCCAAAATTGCAAGTCAAAGAAACAATTTAGGTGGTTGAACAGGAATATGAAATCCATCTGTCATGGGAATTTTAAGATTCTAGAGAAGAACAACGAGAGGGACTTTTGCATAAATTTACCTCCATAAATGAGCATATAATATGGGCTACTTGAACATATTTGAAGCATTTTTTTGGGAAGAACCTAGTGAAAGAGCCTTGATCCTTATTGTAAAAGAACCCATACTAAAATCAACAGGTAGTATTGCAAAAATATCAAGTGTTGTACATGAAGACCAAATCTACCAAATAAGGTGAGATGGAGTTGTTTGTGAACTATGGAAAAGAGAAAAATTCCCCAATTTAAAAGTTGATGGGTATTGATGATCATATTTGTGAGCTAGATCAAATAAAAACACTTGTAAAATACTTGAAACATGTGCACCAGAGGGAGTCTGGGACGAGAACAAGAAGGAATTGGTTGGAAAGTATTAAGTATCGTGATCATTATCCTGTTGATTTGAATTGGTGTTGCTTTTGTCATCAGTCTAGTTGTGTTTTGGAAGATTTCATTCCATAGATGACTTTTCGAACATTGTTTGAAGTTCAATTTTGTAGTGGAATTATTTGATGTAAAGAAAACAAAAAATATATGTTAAGACTCAATGTTCTTTCTGCGGTTGCAATATTGGTTAAATTGATTATTTTAAACACTAATGTTTCTTTTATGTACAAAATTGTATATCTCTGGTCTTAAAATGTCCTACTATGTTGTTCTTCTTTAAATCCAATGTGTGCAATTTAGATGTGTTTTTTTCATTTATGTTGCTTTTCTCCAATGGAAGTGTTACTATTTTATATATTTCTCTTGCATTTCTGATTGTTGTGGTCTTTTGTGCGGATCCCTTCACTTTGTTCACGTCTTTCATAAATGAAAATATTGTTTACATTTATAATATTATTGTTGGGATTTCATGTTCTAGGTGTTTATATCAATATTCTTGAGATTTATACTATTAGTACATTCATGTATTGATATCAATGTATTTATGGCTTAAATTTTATTTATTGTTTATAATGTAGTGATATAAATGTGTTATTATTAACACAATGATGATTTATCATGTTTTAATGCTTTATGGTTTGCAATGTGGTTCTTATATTGGTTTTGGTTTATGTTTTCATTGTTTTGTGTTATAGGATTATTTATGTTTATAATATTGATGCCATGGATTTAGGGCTTAGGTTCAGTTTACTATTTCCTTGGGTTTATAATATTAAATGAATAGGCTTATTTATTCTTTAAGTTTGTAATATTAATAATTCCTTTAGTTTATTAATCCCCAATATTAAGGTTTAAATAGTCCTAAGGTTTAATATTAATCCCTTACATTTACAATGTTTATCCCTTCAATTTATTAACATGTTGCTTTCATAATATTAACAATCCCTAGGGTTTATTGATCCATTAGGTTTATAATATTCATAGTCACGTGGGTTGATCAATCCACTGGGTTTAAAAAATTAATTCCTATTAGTCCCTTCCGTTTTTAATATTGATCCCTTGCCATTTTTGATCCCTTTAGTTTATAATATTTTTCCCTTGGGTTTTTTAATTTCCAATGGTTTATAATATCAAATTCTTGGGTTTCTTCATTCTTCAAATTTTTAATATTAATAATTCCTTGGGTTCATAATCCCTTGAGGTTTTAGTGTTAATCCCTTGGGTTTATTATTCCTTTGGGTTTATTATATCAATCCCTTGGGTTTATTATTCCCTTGGGTTTATATTATTAGTCCCTTTTGTTTAATAGTATTCCCTTAGGTTCATAATCACTTGGGGTTTTAGTACTAATCCCTTGGATTTATAATGTCAATCACTTGGCTTTATTATTCCCAAGTCAAACATGGTTTATTATAATGTCGACCATGGTCCAACATGGAATTGTGATAAGGATTGTATAAATATGAAAATCAATGATGGTTGATCATGTTTATTTTAATGTTTATAATATTTTTCTTAGGGTTTATATATGTTGGGTTTATAATATTAGTCCCTTGGATTTAATATTATTCCCTTGGGGTTTTAGTATTAATTCATTCATTTTATTATTCCTTTGAGTTTCTCATATTCATCCCTTGGGTTTATTATTCCCTTAGGTTTATAATATCAATCATGGTAAACCATTGTCAATAATAGCCAACCATGGTCAACCATGCTTGAATGTCACATTCTGATAAGGATTGTCTCACCATGAAAATAAATAATAACAATCCCTTGGGTTTATTATTCCTTTGGGTTTATTATATCAATCCCTTGGGTTTATTATATCAATCTCTTGGGTTTATTATTTCCTTGGGTTTATATTATTAGTCCCTTTTGTTTAATAGTATTCCCTTTGGTTCATAATCCCTTGGGGTTTTAGTACTAATCCCTTGGGTTTATAATATCAATTGCTTGGGTTTATTATTCCCAAGTCAAACATGCTTTTTTATGATGTTGACCATGGTCCAACATGGAATTGTGATAAGGATTGTCTCAATATGAAAATCAATGATGGTCCATCATGTTTATTTTAATGTTTATAATATTTGTCTTAGGGTTTATCTACGTTGGGTTTATAATATTAGTCCCTTGGGTTTAATATTATTCCCTTGGGTTCATAATCCCTTGGGGTTTTGGTATCAATCCCTTCGTTTTATTATTTCTTTGGGTTTCTCATATTAATCCCTTGAGTTTATTATTCTCTTAGCTTTATAATATCGATCACGATAAACCATTGTCAATCATAGCCAACCATGGTCAACCATGCTTGAATGTCATATTGTGACAAGGATTGTCTCACCATGAAAATAAATGTTGTTTATTTTAGTGTTTGTAATATTTATATTTGGGTTTAAGAATGTTGGGTTTATAATATTAGTCCCTCGGGTTTAATATTATTCCCTTGGGTTCATAATCCCTTGGGGTTTTAGTATTAATCCCTTGGGTTTATTATTCATTTGGGTTTATAATACCAATCCCTTGGGTTTATTATTACCCCATGTTTATAATATCAATCATTGTCAACCATTGTTGAATGTCACATTGTCACAAGGATTGTCTCACCATGAATAAATTATGTTTACTTTAGTCTTTGTAATATTTATGTTTGGGTTTACAAATTTTGGGTTTATAATATTAATTCCTTGGGTTTAATATTATTCCCTTGGGTTCATAATCCCTTGGGGTTTTAATATTAGTCCCTTGGGTTTATTATTCATTTGGGTTTATAATGTAAATAAGTTGGGTTTACTATTCCCTTAGGTTTATAATATCAATCATGGTCAACCATTGTCAATCATAGCCAACCATGCTCAACCATGTTTGAATGTTGCATTGTAACAAGGATTGTCTCACCATCAAAACAAACCATATTCATTTTAGTGTTTGTAGTATTTATTTTTGGGTTTATCAATAGTTGGTTTATAATATTAGTCCCGTGTGTTTGATATTATTCCCTTCGGTTCATAATCCCTTGGGGTTTTAGTATTAATCCCTTAGTTTTATTATTCATTTGGGTTTATAATATCAATCCCTTGGGTTTATTATTCCCTTAGGTTTATAATATCAATCATGGTCAACCATGGCTGAATCTCGCATTGTGACAAGGATTGTCTCACCATCAAAATAAATCATGTTTATTTTAGTGTTTGTAGTATTTATATTTGGGTTTACCAAATTTGGGTTTATAATATTAGTCCCATGGTTGAATGTCGCATTTTGACAAAGATTGTCTCACCATGAAAATAAACCATGTTTATTTTAGTGTTTGTAATATTTATATTTGGGTTTACCATATTAGTCCCATGGTTGAATGTCCCATTTTGACAAATATTGTCTCACCATGAAAATAAATCATGTTTATTTTGGTCTTCTTAATATTTACATTTGGGTTTACAAATCTTGGGTCTATAATATTAGTCCCTTCATTTTAATATTATTCCCTTGGGTTCATAATCCCTTGGGGTTTTATTATTAATCCCTTGGGTTTATTATTCATTTGGGTTTTAATATCAATCCCTTGGGTTTATTATTCCAACAAGGTTTATAATATCAATCATGGTCAACCATGGTTGAATGTCACATTGTGACAAGGATTGTCTCACCATGAAAATAAATCATGTTTATTTTAGACTTTGTAATATTTATATTTGGTTTTACGAATGTTGGGTTTATAATATTAGTCCCTTGGGTTTAATATTATTCCCTTGGGTTCATAATCCCTTGGGTTTTAGTATTAATCCCTTGGGTTTATTATTCATTTGGGTTTATAATATCAATCCCTTGGGTTTATTATTCGCTTTGGTTTATATTATCAATCATTGAAAACCATTGTCAATTTTAGTCAACCATGGTTGAATGTCGCATTGTGACAAGAATTGTGTCACCATCAAAATAAACCATGTTTATTTAGTGTTTGTAGTATTTATATTTGGGTTTACCAATGTTGGTTTTATAATATTAGTCCCATGGTTGAATGTCACATTTTGACAAAGATTGTCTCACCATGAAAAGAAACCATGTTTATTTTAGTGTTTGTAGTATTTATATTTGGGTTTATGAATATTGGGTTTATAATATTAGTCCCTTGGGCTTAATATTATTCCCTTGGGGTTTTAGTATTAATCCCTTGGGTTTATTATTCATTTGGGTTTATAATATAAAAACTTTTGGTTTTTTATTCGCTTAGGTTTATAATATAAATCGTAGTGAAACATGGTCAGCCATGTTTGAATGTCGCTATTGTGACAAGGATTGTCTCACCATCAAAATAAACTATGTTTAGTTTAGTGTTTGTAGTATTGATATTTGGGTTTACCAATGTTGGGTTTATAATATTAGTCCCATGGGTTTAATATTATTCCCCTGGGTTCATAATCCCTTGGGTTTTAGTGTTAATTGTTAGAAAATTATATATTACGGAGCAATGGAACACATAAAATATTGCAGAAATATAAACACAGAATACGCATAAGACAAGAGAGACACAGATATACGTGGTTCACCCAATTTGGGCTACATCCATGGAGAAACAACCAGTCCTTCCTTTTATATTATCCAGCAAACTAAAGAGATACAACCTACAGCAGATCCATTGTAACAACCTCTTTACTCTCAATCTCCTCTCTCTTCCTCACTTACAATACATATATACATAGACACAATACAATTCCCTCATATATAGTGAGGGGTTGCCTTCTAGGGCAAAAAAAACCCTAAATTAAACATAACTTCTACCGTCAGATCATCTGCCTAATGAATGGCCCAGATTGACTAAAAATTACTAGACTTTTACAAGGCAATTTTACATCTATTTTTAGGTTCGGGGGCATTGCCCCTGAACCCCCGCCGGGGCACTGCTAGCCCCCGAACCCCCTAGCTGGGGGGGATTTACCCCCCCACACCCCCTTGCATGGAGAGGTGTATATTCTTCCTGGGGTGTACATCCAGCTAAAACCTTTGAATACAGAAGATAATTAGGCTCCACACCCAACAATCTCCCACTTGGAGACTGATTATAACAACTCCACCGCTGCTTCATTTGATAGACAATGACTCCACTTTGGACCTGGTTGTTTCTCATCTTCTTCATCATACTTGAAGACCATTTTAAACTGAGAAGATTCTCAGTTTCTCCCTGGTTACAACTTTTGTTAACATATCTATAGGATTTTGGCTAGTGTGTATCTTTTCCAGCTTCAAATCTCCATCTTCCAATGTTGACCGTATGAAATGGTACTTCAGTTGTATATGTTTAGTCTTGGAATGAAATGCAGAGTTATTTGCAAGATGTATGGCACTCTGGCTATCACTGTACAACCTTCCCAACTCATGCTTCTTATCCAATTCATCCAGAAACCTTTGCAACAAAATCATTTCTTTACTAGCCTCTGTAGCAGCAACATACTCTGCTTCTGTTGTTGAAAGTGCAACAACACTTTGGATTTTTGAAACCCAACTGACAATTGTTCCACCTATAGTAAACACATACCCTGTTGTGCTCCTCCTGTTATCTCTATCACCTACCATATCTGCATCAACATATCCCTGTAGAGCAATGTTTGAACCACCAAAGCATAATGCTTGATTTGTGGTACCTCTCAAATACCTGAGAATCCACTTCACTGCCATCCAATGTTCTTTTCCTAGATTGTTCATGTACCTACTTATAACTCCCACTGCATGTGCAATATCAGGCCTTGTGCAGACCATTGCATACATTAAGCTTCCAACTACTGATGCATATGGAGCTTTAGACATATAATCCATTTCTTCTTGAGTCTTGGGACACGCCTCCTTACTTAATTTTAAATGTCTAGCCAAAGGTATACTAACTGGTTTTGCATTCTGCATATTAAACCTTTTCAACACCTTTTCTATGTACTCACTTTGAGATAATGTTAATTTGCAATTCTTCCTGTCTCTAGTTATTCTCATACCAAGGATTTGTTTTGCAACAGCCAAATCCTTCATTGAAAATGAGTTTTTCAATTTCCTTTTGAGCACATTTATTTCCTTCATGTTAGAACATGCAACAAGCATGTCATCTACATACAATAACAATATAATATAGCTGCCATCATTTTTCCTTTTGAGATAAACACAATGATCAGAATGACATCTAGTATAACCTTGTTCAGACATAAACCTGTCAAATTTTAGATACCACTGCCTTGGAGCCTGTTTTAAGCCATACAAGCTCTTCTTCAACCTGTGCACTAGTTTCTCCTTCCCTTTTACCTCATATTCTTGTGGCCATTGCATATATATCTCTTCATCCAAATCCCCATGGGGAAAGGTTGTCTTTACATCTAACTGCTCAAGATGCAAATCTTCAACTGCTACTAGACTTAAAATAGTTCTGATTGAAGTCATTTTAACAACAGGAGAAAATATTTCATCAAAATCAATACCTTTCTTTTGTACGAACCCCTTCACCACAAGTCTAGCTTTGTACCTCTGTTTTCCTCCATCTTCTTCCTTCAGCCTGACTAAGTCCCAAGTCTGGTTATGTGCTAAGGAGTCCATCTCTTCTTTCATGGCTTGCTCCCACTTCTTCCTGGTTTCTACCTGCGCTGCTTCTTCATAACATTCTGGTTCACTTGAATTAGTCAACAATACATAATATAATGAAGGAGAGTATCGTTCAGGGGGTCTACTTATCCTGGTAGATCTTCTAACACCACTTTCAGGTGTTTGAAGTGCTTGTTGTTGTTGTGCTTGTTGTTCTGGCTGTTGATCATTATGATTTTCAGGCACCATCACTTTTCATGTGATATCGTCAAGCACTGTGTATTCTCTGTTTTCTTTTTCTTATTTCTTTTCCTACAACTAATTCTTATACAAGACCTTTTCATTGAATATTACATCTCTTCTCTAATGATTTTGTGATTTTCATAATCATATAAGCGATAACCAAAATCATTAACACCATATCCAATAAAGGTACATTTCTTTGATTTTGACACAAGCTTTGTTCTATTTTATTTGTTAATGTGGACAAAGGCTTCACAACCAAAAGTCTTTAAAAATGAGTAGTTTACCTTTTTACCTATCCATGCCTCCTCTGGAATACCACCATCCAAGGAACTTTAAGGCCCTCTATTTATTAGATAAACAACAGTATCTACAGCATCTGCCCAAAATTGTAAAGGCAATCTTGCATGCAATCTCATGCACCTTGCATGCTCCATGATTGTCCTGTTCATCCTTTCTGACACACCATTTTCTTGTGGTGTTCCTGGAACTGTCTTCTCTCTGCAAATTCCATTCTCTGAACAGTACCTATCAAACTCTTTGCTGCAATATTCACCTCCATTATCTGATCTGAGACACTTCAACCTTTTCCCTGTCTCATTTTCAACCAAAGCTTTCCATTTCTTGAAAGTATCAAATACATCAGATTTATTTCGAATACAATAAATCCAGGTTTTTCTGGTTGCATCATCAATAAAAGTAACATAATAATGAGAGACACCAAGAGATGATACCTGAGCAGGTCCCCATACATTTGTATGCACAAGCTCTAATTTTGTGCTTTTCTTTTCTTTCCCAACTCTAAGGAATCTGACTCTCTTCTATTTTCCATAAACACAATTCTCACATAATTTTAAATCAACATGCTTCAAACCTAGTAACAAATTTCTTGAGTGAATAATCAGCATCCCCTTCTCACTCATGTGCCCGAGCGTCTGATGCCACAATGTCGTATCTTCTCTTGTAGAGGTTAAAGCATTAATAGAATTAGAAATACCATTTCATAAATACAATGTACCAACCTTTTCTCCTTTCGCTATTACCAGGGATCCTTTAGTGACTTTCCAGGTTTTATCTGTGAAAGTAGTTACGCAACCTTCACCTCCCAACTGCCCTGTCGAAATCAGATTTTTCTTCAGATCTAGAACATGCCTTACCTCCTTCAATAGCCATTGATTTCCATTCCACTGTTTTATGAAAACTGTACCCATTCCAACAATTTTACAGGGTTTATCATCACCCAATCGGACCTGTCCAAAATCTCCTTGAACATAATCATGAAAATATTTCTTATCAGGTGTGGCATGGAATGAGGCCCTTGAATCTACTACCCAGGCATCAATAATATTTTCTAGTGAAAGAATCAAAGCATCTTGCAACACATCACCTGTTACATTCGCTTCATGATTGTTTTCTTGTTGTGCGTCTCCTTATTTTCCCTTCCGAGACTTGCAGTATTTCTTTAGGTGTCCTTTCTTCCCGCATTTCCAGCACACTATCCCCGATCTGGACTTAGATTTGCCTTTTCTTGGCTTACTGCGATATCCAGAGCTCTTTCATATTACCATTTTTCTTCCCCTAGTCTCTGCAATAAAAGCATTACCCGATGTCTCATCGGAGCTTTTCCGTCGCATTTCCTCACTAAGGATTGCACCAACAACATCATTAAACTTTAGAGTACTCAATTCAGAGACAGAGTTACTAACGGCCATAACTAATCCATTCCAACTTTCTGGCAATGAGCACAGAAATAACAGATCCCTAACTTCATCATCAAAATTTACCCCTACAGAACTTAACTGACTTGTAACTATATTAAAATCATTTAAATGATCTGCAATAGATCCACCTTCTAACATCTTCATATTAAATAAACGCTTCATAAGAAATACCTTATTTAAGGCCAAGGCTTTTTCATATAGTTTGGCCAATGCCGATATTAAACCCTATGTTGTTGTTTCCTTTGAAATATTAAACACTACTGATGCCGCTAGGCACAACCATATTGTTCCAAGTGCCTTTCTATTGAGAATATCCCATTCCGTGTCTGTCATACTCATTGGCTTCTTTGTCTTTCCGCTCAATGGTAGGTACAGATCTCTTTGATACAGATAATCTTCCATAGCTGGTAGTTTTGGCTGTTGAATTTTTCGACCCTAAACCTACCATCTTCTGCCATTGCTCTCACTCGAACCAGGAACCCTTCTCTCTTGCGAGTTTGTCAGCCAAATAGACCTTCGCCTCTGATATTAGTTGTTAGAAAATTATATATTATGGAGCAATGGAACACATAAAATATTGCAGAAATATAAACACAGAAAATGCATAAAACAAGAGAGACACAGATATATGTGGTTCACCCAGTTTGGGCTACGTCCACGGAGAAACATCCAGTCCATCCTTTTATATTACCTAGCAAACTGAGGAGATACAACCTACAGCAAATCCACTGTAACACCCTCTTTGCTCTCAATCTCCTCTCTCTTCCTCACTCAGAATACAAATATACATAGACGCAATACAATTCCCTCATATATAGTGAGGGGTTGCCTTCTAGGGAAAAAACCCTAAATTAAACATAACTTCTACCGTCAGATCATCCGCCTAATGAACGACACAGATTGACAAGAAATTACTAGATTTTTACAAGGCAATTTTACATCTATTTTTAGCTTGGGGGGTGATGCCCCCGAACCCCCCCGTGTGGAGGGGTGTACATTCTTCCTGGGATATGCATTCAGCTGAAACCATTGAATACAGAAGATAATCAAGCTCCACACCCAACATTAATCCCTTGGGTTTATTATTCATTTGCATTTATAATATCAATCCCTTGGGTTTATTATTCCCTTTGGTTTATAATATCAATCATGGTAAACCATTGTCAATCATAGCCAAACATCGTAAACCATGGTTGAATGTCGCATTGTGACAAGAATTGTCTCACTGTCAAAATAAACCATGTTTGTTTTAGTATTTGTAGCATCTATATTTGTGTTTACCAAAGTTGGGTTTATAATATTAGTCCCTTGGTTGAATGTCGCATTTTGACAAATATTGTCATGAAAATAAACCATGTTTATTTTAGTATTTGTAATATTTATATTTGGGTTTACGAATGTTGGGTTTATAATATTAGTCCCTTGGGCTTAATATTATTCCCTTGGGTTCATAGTCCCTTGGGGTTTTAGTATTAATCCCTTGGGTTTATTATTCTCTTAGCTTTATGATATAAATTTTAGCCAAACATGGTCAACCATCTTTGAATGTCGCATTGTGACAAGGATTGTCTCACCTTCAAAATAAACTATGTTTATTTTAGTGTTTGTAGTATTGATATTTGGGCTTACCAATGTTGTATTTATAATATTAGTCCCACCCTTTAGTTCATAATCCCTTGGGCTTTTAGTATTAATCCCTTCGTTTTATTATTCCTTTGGGTTTAGAATATCAATCATGGTCAACCATTGTCAATCATAGCAAACTATGGTCAACCATGTTTGAGTGTCGCATTGTGACAATGATTGTCTCACCATCAAAATAAACCATGTTTATTTTAGTGTTTGCAGTGTTTAAATTTGGGTTTAACAATGTTGGGTTTATAATATCAGTCCCATGGGTTTAATATTACTCCCTTGGATTCATAATCCCTTGGGGTTTTGGTATTAATCCCTTAGTTTTATTATTCCTTGGGGTTTATAATATCAATCCCTTGGGTTTATTATTCCCTTAGGTTTATAATATCGGTCATGGTCAACCATTTTCAATCATAGACAACCATGGTCAATGATGGTTGAATGTCATATTGTGACAAGGATTGTCTCACCATGAAAATAAACCATGTTTATTTTAGTCTTTCTAATATTTATATTAGGGTTTACCAATGTTGGGTTTATAATATTAGTCCCTTGGGTTTATAATATCAATCATGGTCATCTTTATTAATCTCTTGTGTTTGTAATATCAATTCCTTGTGCTTCTTGATCCATTAGGTTTTTAATATTTATCCGTTGGGTTCACTAATTCCTTATGTTTATAATATTAAATAGTTGGGTTTATTAATTCTTTGGGTTTATAATATTAGTCTCTTTTGTTTAATGGTATTCCCATTGGTTCATAATCTCTTGGGAATTTAGTATTAATCCCTTGGGTAATAATAAACAAAAGGGACTAATATTATAAACCCAATGTATACAAACCCTAAGATAAATATTAAAAATACTAAAGCCTAATAATAATGATGATGATGATGATGATGATGATTATTATTATTATTATTAGTTTATATTATTATAATAATATTAATATAATAATCATAAATATATAAACATAGTTGTTATTATTTATATAGTTCTTAATTATCATAAATAGTTGGTCTTTAATATTATTATTAATAATATATTATAATAATATTAATTATATTATTATTATAATAATATAATGATAATATTATAATCAATTATTATTATTATTATTATTATTATATTAATATAATAATATATATAAATAATCTAGTTGTTAATATTTATATAGTTATTAATAATCCTAAATAGTCGGTGTTCAAAAAAATACCAATAATAATTATTAATGAATGTGGTTGATATAAGCCTATCAACCTATATCAACTACATTGGAGAATGTGGTTGTATATATGTTTCATATACACCTATCTATGTTTATCAATCACATTGGTAAATGTGGTTGTGCTAGTTCATAAATGATTAAACTATAACTATAATGCTAGAGTTCAAGAAAGTGGATAAATGTTGTAAAGCACAACCAAATGATCTCATAACATAAATTAGTGCATCACAATATTTATGCCTTCAAGGCTTCCAAATCTGTTCTACACAAAGAAGTAAGACCTATGGGTAGGGCACAAATAAGTAAGACCTAAGACCTCCTATGGGGGGTGTCTTGGTCCTTTCCAGTTCATCAATATATCCAGGTGAGGAGGAAAGAGAAGACAGGATATAGCTATGAATGGGTACAAGAAGCCCTGTAAAAGCCATAAGCAAAGCAGAAGGACAAGCATGATAAGCACCAAAATACATAACTTCCAAAATTGCAAGTCAAAGAAACAATTCAGGTGGTTGAATTTGAAGATGAAATCCATCTATCATGGGCATTTTAAGATTCTGGAGAAGAACAACGAGAGAAACTTTTGCATAAATTTACCTCCATAAATGGGAATATAATTTGGACTACTTGAACATATTTGAGGCATTTTTTGGGGAAGAACCTAGTGAGAGAGGCTTGATCCTTACTGTAGAAAAACCTATACCAAAATCAACACGTAGTATTGCAACAATATCAAGTGTTGTACATGAAGACCAAATCTACCCAATAAGGTGAGATGGATTTGTTTGTGAACTATAGAAAAGAGAGAATTTCCCCAATTTAAAAGTTGATGGGTATTGTTAGCCCTCTAGCAGCGGGGTACATAGACTTTTTTCACCAATGGTCTTTCTCTCGCAATCTATTTAAGGCTATCCTCCATCCCTACATCGTATTGCAATAATTTTGTTTGATCTTCTTTACCTTTTGGTAACTTTTTGATGATTATAAATGTATGACAAAGGCTTGCTCTTCAATGAATTTTATGGTTGCCTATGATCCAATGATTAGAGAAAGCATGCCTAGAATCCAACAGAAATTTATCAATGCATTACACAATCTAGATATCTCCAGAAATAACAGTGTAGGACTTTGTATAAGAAAGCGAGCCCCTCTTGAAATTCAGATTGGAATAGAAGTATATAATGTGGGAAATATATTAATAAAGGGTGCTCATGTGACGCAAAAGTACCAGGGCATCAAAACGATTCATTCAAGTTTTTCACTTACAACAAAGATATGTAAAGCTAACATCATAATTTTTTTAGATTTTTCATTTTTCAATCGATAATTGATAACCACCTGCCTTTTCAAGTTAAAGATCGACTTAGAAATGGGAAACACATAAAATTAAAACAACCATATATGAAATACCTAGAAGATAAATAACATACGATTGCAGACGACTATCAAAATATGGCCTCTGTTTAATATCTATGGCGTCTATGGATAGACAATTAATATCATACGATTGCCAACAACTATCCAAGTGTGTGGCCTCTGTCTAATATCTATGTCAGAACTAGGATTCCATATTATTTATTTTCCTTAAAATCCATGAGAATGGTACTGAAACATGCTTTAACACACCTTAACTATTAGACAATTAATGGTATGTGATTGCCAATGACTATCCATGTGTGGCCTCTACCTAATATCTATGTCAGAACCAGTATACCATGCTTTTTATTTTCCTTAAAATCCATGAGAATGGTAATCAAACATGTTTTTAACGCTCCTTAATTGTTAGTTTGATGTACTTTTTGATATCTTCATTGACCCTAGTATATAATAAACAGATCACGTTCCAAACTGAACACCCCTGCATAATAAACATATCATGTTCCAGATTCAGCGTGGACTTTATAAAAATGACATTGATAATCACAGTAAAAAAATAGTAGCAGATTTAATGTAAAGCATTGGGTCACAATTGGCATAAATTCTACCTCAATGGCCAAGTAGCAGATTGAATGTAAAGCATTGGGTCACAATTGGCATAAAATCTACCTCAATGGCCTCGATTAAGTGTTCAGTTGCATCTTCTTGCTGAGAATATATATGTACAAGATTACCCATAAATGAGGAACTCAGTGAGAATTTAAGCATCTCAAGGACATTATATGAAATATAGAGACTTTGGAGATATCAAATTTGCAAGTCTACATTTTCAAAAAGTGAAGCAACCAATCTATACTGTAACTTGTAAGTAAAGATGTAATATAGAGACTCAAGAGATATCAGATTTGCCAGTCTGCATTTGCAAAAAAGTGAAGCTACCAATCTACACTGTAACTTGCAAGTAAATAAACACTCATCCCTTTTCAAACTCTTCCTTTTTCAAATTAGGGGGCATTCCATAAAAAACATAGGTGACGTGCAAAAAAAACCACAAATATTGCTACCATTTAATATCAAGAGCATCAAATTTCAAAGCAAATAGTAAAGATATTGATTACAAATGAAACAATTTTTAGTTTGTCTTTCCCAGATAGATGGCCAATGTACATCCCTACAGGCTACGAAAATGGATTTCTGACTTACACGGGCTTAATCCCAGATTCTAATAATGTAATTGTCATAGTGAACATAACCTGCAAATGGCTACACAAACAATACAATTTCAAAGGTGTTATTTAATTGGTTCCCATTTTATGATGATACTAATTTTTAATCCTCGTAGCCAGTCACATTTCAAAGCCTTGTTTCTAGCATTTGTTTAATATTACATGAAAGCCAAAAATAAGTAATAGCTACCTTGTAACTTTTCCATCTTCATTTGTGAGCATTTCATTACCAAATCTACCCACAACAATCTGCAAACATTAGATTCCACAATGTGACTAATAAAATCAATATACCAAATCATGCATGACACCTAGCTACAACACGATGCAACAAGTCAATATGCTTGCTATTAAAACATTGAATTGCACCCATTTTATAAGCGCTAATGGAAGATGGTTGGGAGGGTCCAAAGGTGTTCTTATTATTATGTCAAGTCCCACTCGATACTTTCAAATGCGCGCCTGTCATGCAAATAAGTACAAACACCATTCTTTTTCTCTATATACAAGTTCATTCCAAAAAACGAATTGCATGCATCTGCCGTTAAAATCTTGCCCATAAAATGAGTTTTTCTCAAAAATTAAACCCTCAAGGTTTTCTTTAAAAGAAAAACATTTTAGGATGGATATACATTTAATCAAATCCAAGCAATTTTAAAAAAATATTTGTTATTACAATGCTATCACAATGTCTCTCTGCAAATAACATAATAAAATCTCTAGAAAGCAACAACAAAAAATTAAAACATCAAAAGTGGTTTTGCCTTTCGAATTACTTACAATCTGCCAGAGATTCATCCTTAGTTCCTTTGCTTCCTTCACTAATAAAACCAACTAAAACATGGAAATGAAACGACCAAAAAATGTTACAGGGAGAACTAATAACAATATCAGCTTACAGGGAGAAATTATAACAATGACTCTCATGGGAGATAGCAGTAGTATGGATTACTAGGAAGAAACCAGGAGAAACCAAGCTAAGATTAAGTAGAGCTTGCCAAGGTTCATAAGTGATCTGAAAATGAGATCTTAAAACAATATTAAGGTATTATAGACTCGTGCAGGAATGACTATATTACTTAGTGCAACGGATCGAAAAGATTGCGAATAATATAGACAATGAGCAATTAGAAAAACATAACAGGCACACACATCAACACAACAAATAATCAAGGAGTTCACCAAACTTCCTAGCTATGTCTCCTGGTCCAACTTTTAGTGGTGACCTCTCTATTATGTCTTCAAGAGCAGATTATTACAAGTGTGAGCTCAAATCGAGTCTCAACACAACAGTGACAAAACAATAGGGATTTACTTGAAATACCCAAGTGTACAAGAGTACATAGACTCTCCCTCTTGCTCTTTGTCTTCTGTTATCTCTCTGTCTCAGCAACTGCCCGCTCTGTCTCTGACATTGAGTGGCTTTTAAGCCTATTGGTGCTTGTCTGTTCATCTCCCTTTTTAGGCTCTCTGGCTCTCGGCCTCTATCAGTTCAAATCCCCTCTGAGCATTAAACAATCATTGTAAAATGCCTTCAGGTATGGTGGTCATCTATTTCTAAACAGAAAGGACCACTGGCGTGGTTGAAATCCCCAAAAATTGGATCCTCTGTTTACACGGAGAAATACACTAAAAACACTGAAAAACCCACAAAAACTCTTTCTATTGGACTTCAAAATTCATTGAATCTGCCCTATAACCCTTTCAGATCCGCCTTTGGTCATTATTGCAAGCCCACCGTTGATCTGTGTGATCTCCGATCCAACGGTTAATATTCATTTCGAGTGGCTTATTGGCACAGAGATTACCCGCCCGAAAAGGCACTTTTCTCTCTCTGGCGCTAAACCATGTGTCAGCCAGTGTATGGGATCGAGCGGAGCCCATCCAATACCACTTACCGCCTGAGGCCCGCCCGAAATCCCACTCATTACGGAACTCAAATAATATAAAGCGGCATGTTCCATTTTATCGCTCCGGGCGCATTTCCTATGTATTTCGGGTTTTTAACGAAAATGCAAAAATACATAGAAAAAAGCATTTTTACCAGAATTTAAAATATATTAATTTGCATCCATAAAACCTGCCGGGTCCGGCTATCGCAAGTCACATATTGTATCAGCCTTGCTCCTTTGTATCGCTTTGATGCAATATATCACAATCGAATATCGCATAGTCCTCGGGCCATGGTTAGTCCTCCTTGTGCTTTTAGTGATGCGATATTGCGAGTAAATCTGGACTGTTGATCTGCGCGCTTGATCGACGGTCCTTGATGACTCGCACTGATCGCTATCATGATTTTCATATGGCTGCCTTCGATATCTCCTATTGGCCTCTGCCAATTGCGATATGCCGATTAGATCTAGACCGTTGATCGGTCTGATCTGACGGCTCCTATGCAGCGTCACTTCCACCTTTGCTTAGCTCTGTTTTCCCCCTTTCTTTCACTATTTTCCATTGCAATAGTGTTTCCGATAGTTAAGTATATGAAAACTTAGAGGTTTTTAGGATCCATTTTGGAATAAGGCCATGCTGCTAACACCTCAACATCCTCTTAGAGCCTTCTGCAAAAGGTAGGTAGAATACATGCAAAGATGTAACATAGAAAAATTTGTAATAATCACATATAAATCACCACTTGCATGACTGTTAACTTGTCTGACCGTGTGTTTTTGGCATATTAAATACACAATCTAAGAGAACCTCACATATAAATCACCACTTGTCTAACTATCCTATTTGACTGGGTGTTTTTGGCATATTAAATACACAATCCAAGAGAATCAGAGGAAAAAAAAAGGAGTAGATGATTCATGTGATTCCTGGAAGAGAGCATTCACATACTTGTGATTCTTGAAATTAATTCCAAGACAAGCTGCAAGACTTGTGAGATCATGTTCATGTATATGAATACAATGTACAAACTGAAAGCCATTCTTTAGATTACAAGTCCTTCCAACTTCAAGGTACAAACTGCAATACATTAGCAAATCATGAATGACTCACTTGGACTACAAGCAGATGGTTTCCATGCACTGTGGCAGATGGCCAACATGCCAAAAACCACACCCACAATTAGAAATAGTTTATAATGTAAAATCAATCCAAAATTTAGACATAGTTTATAATGTAAAATCAATCCAAAATTTAGACATAGTTTACACTGTAAAATCAATCCAAAATTCCTTTTCATGAAAAATGCAATAAATGCTAATGAAAAATAGACTAATGTTAATCTAAAATAGAAATAGAAATGTGCATATGAACTTTGGTTTAAACAAATAATTCTTTGGTTAATGCTAATATGAACTTTGGTTAAAAGAGATCCTTCAAGCAACTATGCAATAAAGCCTCAAATTTTTACAACGAATATTCTTTCAAAGAATGGTATTTAAAATATAATTTGTATTTATGGAAACTTTGGTTAAGGAAAATATATTCGATGGGCAACCATCAACTAATAGTAAGTCAAACCCTAAGCGAACGCTACAACTAATAGTAAGTCAAACGCCAACCGAACACTATATACCTGATGTTAAAAAAAGAAGTATCAAGTGATACTTTTAGTAGGCAGGTATAATAAGATTGAAATGTTAAAAAAACAAGTATAGTTAGGTATAATAAGATTGAAATGTTAAAAAAATAAGTATGAAGTGATATTTTTTTTAGTGGGTATAGTTTGGGTAGTAGGGAGTACTCTTATTATTTTCTCTATTTAGGTGTTATTATCTTTTCCACTTCGATTTTAGTCTTATTTAGATTGACGTTTTCACTCTTTTGCAATAATTTCTATAAGAAAGACATAGGTGAGTTTTCTTGGATGTAGCTAGTAAAATGAAAAGAGTTTTCTTGGATGTAGCTAGTAAAATGAAAAAAAGAAAACAAGAAAAAAAAAATGATGAAGTACAATGAACCACACTTAAAAAAAAATATAAATAATGAATTGATAGGGTAATAAAAATAAAAATAAAAAATGAATTGGGATACATGAACCACATAAATTTAAAAAAAAAAAGGAATTGATAGCCATAATAAATTATAGTTATAATATTTCATGTATAATAAGTAGTTTAAAGGCTAAAATCATATCTGACTATTTTAATGTTACGATTATTTATTTCTACCAAAAGTCTAGAGGGATCAAATATTTTAAGATTATATATATATATATATATATTATTGACAAAATCATGTGTTATGAAAGCTTAGAGCCCAAAAATCACCAATAGTAAATTGAGTATTTTATATGAATTATTAATTTTATTATTTTATTTTAATTTTTATGTAATTTGACCAAGCCAAAATGTTTACATAATATGACAAGACAAGACATTACAACATCTCTTCCATACTGGACTAGGTTGGAGAGGTCCTTTCGATTCAAGAAATATTTTCATTCTTTTTTCTACCATCACCTTTTCAAATTCATTAATTGTGCCAAGAAGCAATAAAATAAAATAAATAATAATAATAAAATTATTATTATTAATGTTGGCTTGATAATCAAAATGAAAAAGTGAAAAATAAAATTGGAGTGGTAAAATTAAAATTAAGATTAAAATTAAAATTAAAAAATTATAACAAATTAATGCTTATAGATATTGTTACAATACTTCATGTAAAATTGAGGTCATAGAGTCAATTTACAATTATTTGTTTTTGTGCTCTAGGTTTTGACAGCTCATGGTTTTGTCAATAGTATTTTTATGAAATATAACCTATTTAAAAGTGTGAAAACTCTTTTGTAAACTATCTTTGGGATATATATATATATATATCTTAGCTCTTGGTTTATAAGTGTTGAGAGGGATCAAATCTCTCAAGATGTTTGCACCTTGAGAGATTTGATCCCTTTAGACATTTGATAGATCAAGAGTTAAGATGGATCTAGGTTGGTTATATTTTAATACATGGTGTACTTCAGGACATAGTTCCTGGCACTGGGGGAACCACGTTTTAAAATTGGATAAAAAGATTGAAATTAATGGCCAAAAGTACAAGCCCTGAAAACTTGTAACCCAAAGCTCTAGTTTTGAAACCCTATCCTTATAAAGGAGAATGACCACATAATATAAGAGTTGCAGGTGGAGATGTAAAGCAAAAAATGAAGGAGACTATGAGAGTTGTAGGGTGGAGATGTAAAGAAGAAAATGAAGGAGATATAATTTTGGCATTGGCAATTAAGAATATGTGCTTCAACTTTGTAGAATGAATGATGAATGAAGAAAAAGAATATGAATGAGATTGCCTCATGTGGAGAGCTTCATTAAGGGCTTCAAGACTATTTTTTAATGATTACAACAAAATTTTAATGAGTACAATAAAGTAAATTCATTAAAAACATAGACTAAAGCACCATGTGCATCTTACACTATCTAAAAAAATAAAAACATACACGAATGTTGAAACACATAAGAAAAAATTCAATGCAACACCAATATTAGAATCAAACTGATATATATTATTCAGGTTTCAAAAAAAGTTTACTTTACTTTACTCACTGGATTCCTACCCCTCTCCCATCTAATTTATGCTCTTTTATTCTGTTGCCTGACCACACTAACTAACTGTTATGACCCGTTTCAAAACTAATTTTTTGAAGGAGTTTTAGAAAATATTAAAATAATTTAAATTACACAATGGTAGTTTTATTATTATTATTATTATTATTATATAAAACAAAACCTTGCGAGTGGGCATGGAGAGAAGATGAAAATCGGACACCCTACAAACGACCCGAGGCCATTCTTGAGGCAAACCCGAAAAACCAACCCACCTTTCACACGAAAAGCAAAACCCTCCACACCAAATAGGGAGGAGGTGAACAATATAACGAGGAGCCAATTTCAATGGAGCCACAAATGGCTGCCCAGCCCAATCAAAATTCTCTATTCGCAACAACCGACGGGCACGATAGCGACATAGGCAACGACGGAGTTTTGGGGCTTCCATCTCGGACCCGCAACAACGAAGGCTCAAAGGAGCCCCGAGAAAACTTTCAACATTCATATCGTTGGGATGGGAAAGAGGGATGCGGATGAGCATGGCCCACATTACCGCTCATGTGCTACCGAGCGGGGATGGAGTGAAGACGAAAACCGGCCGCCCTTCAAATGACCCAAGGCCATCGTTCAGGCAAACCCGAAAACACAACTCGATCACCAACCCACCTTTCACACGGAAAGGAAACCTACCACTGGTATCATCTGGAGGGGCACGAGGGGACCAGGACGAGCCAGGGAGCCACACCACAAAAGCCCATACAGCACCAAGAACTTGGAGAGCGGAAGGGGAATTGTTCACATATGCCTCCCAGGCCGAGCCTGGCCAACATTACCGCTCATGCGCTACCGAGTGGGGATGGAGAGAAGATGAAAGGGGCGCGCTTCTTTCACTTTTAATGTCATGTCTGTTCGTATTGATTTGATTTTATTGATTTGATTTTAATGAGAGAAAAAATGGGGATAATGTGCAATGGGCAAAGGGGAAAGGGCAAAGAAATCGACTCTAGTGGAGCAAAAGGATGAAGAATCAGGGGATTTCTTATGGCGAGGAGCTAAAAAGAAATCGGGGGAGTATAGTGACGTTAACACTGTACATATTGACTGGGTTAAGAAGAAAATTTGTCGCAATAAACTATTTGTTCCAATTTGATTCGGTTGATCTCTTTAGATCTTTCTCAAAACAAGCTCACAGGTAGTATCCCTATGACCCTTTCCGATTTGACTCGATTGAGTTCCCTAGATCTTTCTCAAAACAAGCTCACAGGGAGTATCCCTATGACCCTTTCCAATTTGACTCAGTTGACCTCCCTAGATATTTCTCAAAACAAGCTCACTGGTAACATCCTTGTGACCCTTTCCAATTTGAAGCGGTTGACCTCCCTAGATCTTTCTCAAAACAAACTCACTGGTAGCATCCTTGTGACCCTTTCTAATTTGAAGTGGTTGACCATCCTAGATCTTTCTCAAAACAAGCTCACTGGTAGCACCCCTGTGACCCTTTCCAATTTGACTCGGCTGAAAGCCCTAGATCTTTCTGAAAACAAGTTCACCGGTAACATCCCATTGACCCTTTCCAATTTGGCTCAGTTGATACCCCTAGATCTTTCTCAAAACCAGCCCACCGGTAGCATCCCTATAACCCTTGCCCTCTTGACTCAGTTGAAATTCCTAGTTGTTTCTAAAAATCACTTCATTGGTAGTATCCTGGGCGCTCGAACGACCGAAACGAACCGACAAGGGAGAGCCGGGCAAACGACTCGCCCGGACGAGTGTTTACACGGCAAACGAGCCCGCTCGAACGAGTTCACATGGGCTCCGACACACGACCAAAACGAAGTCACAAGGGAGATTCGGGCAAACGGGCGGCACGATCTTTGCACGAGGCCCACCCCCCTTCACAACTTAGCATTTTTTATACGACCACGTGTGCCCTGGGTGCTGTCACACGACACGACATGGCACGACCCGACCCGTTTGCACGGGCACCCACACACGACACGTCCCGACCCGCCCGAACGAAATTTGGGGTTTCCATGGGCGCACGACCCGAACGAAATTTCGGGGTTTCCGTGGGCACACGACCCGAACGAAATTTCGGGGTTTCCGTGGGCACACGACCCGAACAAAGCCACGAGGGAGCATCAGGCAAACGAACACCGTGAACACTGCATAAACACGTGGGCCTGCCGAAAATGCCAAGTCATGACCACCCATGTGCCTTCTTTGTTCGGGGCGTACACCCATGGAAACCCCAAATTTTGTTCGGGCGATTCAGGTCGGCTCGCCCAGGGCGGGTCGGGTCGTGCCGTGCCGTGTGTGGGTGCCCCGGCACACGTGGCTGTGCCAAAAATTCTAAGTCGTCACCGCCCGTGTGCCTTCTGCACATTCGTGCGGCCCGTTTGCCCGACGCTCCCTCGGGCCTTCGTTCGGGTCGTGCACCCATGGAAACCCCAAATTTCGTTCGCGGCGTGCACACATGGAAACCCCAAATTCCGTTCGGGTGGGTCAGGTCATGTCGTGTGTGGGTGCCCGTGCAAACGCATTCGGGCGAGTCGAGTGGGGTCGGGTCGTGCCGTGCCGCGCGTGGGTGCTCGGGAACATGTGGCCGCGCAAAAAATGTTAGGGCGTGACCACCCGTGTGCCTCCTGCACGTTCGCGCGACCTGTTTTCCTGACGCTCCGTCGTGCCTTTGTTCGGGCGAGTCGGGTCGTGCCGTGCGTGGGTGCTCGGGCACACGTGGCAGTGCCAAAAGTGCTAAGTCATGACCCCCCGTGTGCCTTCTACACGTTCGTGTGGCCCGTTTGCCCGACGCTGCCTTGTGCCTTCGTTCGGGTCGCACACCCATGGAAACCCCAAATTTCGTTCGGGTTGTGCATATAAGGAAACCCCAAATTTTGTTCGGGTCGGGTCGTGTCGTGTCGTGTGTGGGTGCCCGTGCAAACGCGTTCGGGCGGGTCGGGTCGGCTCGCACAAGGCCGGTCGGGTCGTGTCGTGCCGTGTGTGGGGCCCGAGCTTTCCAGATAACTCCAGACTTGGTTGTTGGCCTTGTGAGTATCGACTCCCTTCTATGGCATGTCTGTTCGACCCTTTGCAACCACTTCCCTTGAGGATAAGCTCATCCTTCCACCCTTTTAGGAGGCTCCTTCTCCTATATAAACTTCCACCATTACCATGAGCAGCTAGTTTGGAATAGTTTGGATTGTGTGGAGCTTATAGTGCTCAGATTGCTGCTACTATAGGTATTTGGTGTGATAAGTGTGGAAGTGAATGATAGCTTAGGGAAGGTTGTGTTGTGTTGCTTGTGTGAGAGAGAGAGTTTCTTGTCT
This sequence comes from Pinus tabuliformis, assembly GCA_031772625.1. Classification (NCBI taxonomy): domain Eukaryota; kingdom Viridiplantae; phylum Streptophyta; class Pinopsida; order Pinales; family Pinaceae; genus Pinus; species Pinus tabuliformis. The sequence continues at coordinate 443,583,661 of CM062820.1, read as the reverse complement.
TGGGAGAATCATTTCCAAAGGTGAATGCTTGAGACACTTGCTGACTGGCCCCTCCTGAGAAGGTTACCAACGTCAGAACATTTGGTTGTACTCTTCTCTGCTTGATTAATAATAGATGACTACTATTATTGTTCCATTCTCATTTGTCTATGCAATGGTTAATGTGAATTACATCCTTTCTGACTGATGTATAGTTGCTCTTATTAGATTTCACGCTTGTGTTTGTTTCCTCTTCGTGTGTGCAGGTATCTATTCGCGGAGATCGCGGAGGATCGTGACCAGCCAAAGCGAGGGAGCGAAGGTGGTATCTCTTCATCAAACAACAGCGCTGGAATCCAAGTAGATGCTCTTTACCTCTTGTTTAATTGCAATTAGGAACTTGCATAGTAGCATTGACTGATTGTTGCTAGACCCTTGCTGGGCTAGTAGGGATCGCCTCTATCCGTAGAGGGGATTTACCTCTCCAACAATTTGGCGACTCCACTGGGGATCAGCCTTTTGTCTCTTGTGTCCATTCTTTGTGTTTGGATTTGATTGTTCTCTCTTTCCAAGATTTGGGGATTGATTCTCTGCTTGTTAGCTTCCTGGGTCCATCTGGGAAGTGTCTTAATTGTTTAAAGGGTTTCTACCTTTGGTTTGGGAGTTTTTGCTTTGATTCTACTCGTTTTTTACCCTCAGCGCGGTTTAATTCAAAACAGACGCGCTGACGTCGCACACCTGCTTCTTTGTTTTCCCTGTCATCGCTCCTGTACGATTAACAGTCGCGCTGACCTCGTATTTGTCCTGCTGACAAATGATGCATGTGTGTACATACTCCTCTACTTCCTCCCTCATCTTCTCCCAGAAGAACCCCCTCTCCAATAATGATAGGGTTCGCCGCTGACCCGGGTGTCCCGCCCATGGAGAGTCATGACACTCTTTCAAAAGGTGTTTCCTGAGTCCTGATGATTTTGGAACATAGAGCCGATTTCCAAAGAACAAGAATCCCTCCCATAGGAAGAATCTCCGGGTTTTTCCTTCCTTCACCTGCTCCACTATATTTTGTGCCAAAGTATCGGTCCCAATGCTATCTTTGATTCTTTTCTGCATTTCTTCTGTCATCTGAATCCGACTCCTACCCCTAGTAGTCCGGTCTTCTCCTCCCTCCAATGCTGCTAACTGTCCCTTCCTGCTAAGGGCATCTGCCACCGCATTGTGTCTCCCCGGTCTATATTCGATAGTCATGTCGAATTCCACCAAGAAATCCTGCCACCGAGCTTGTTTTGTTGAAAGCTTCGGTTGTGACGCAAAGTAGCTTGCTGCAATGTTGTCTGTCTTGACAATGAACGGCTTTCTGACCAGGTAATGCCTCCATACATGAAGACAGTGGATGATAGCGGTCATCTCCTTCTCGTGAATTGGATACCTTTGTTCCATCTCTTGCAACTTTCGACTCTCGTATGCCACTGGATGCCCGTCCTGCATGAGGACTCCCCCTATAGCAAAATCTGAAGCATCAGTGTGTACTTCAAATGGTCTCTCGAAGTCAGGTAGCTTCAGTACTGGAGCGGTGACCATCCTCTTCTTTAAATCATCAAATGCCTCCTGACATTTGTTCGTCCAATTCCATCTCTTGTCTTTCTTCAGTAGATCTGTTAGTGCTGATGTTACCTTGGAGTACCCCTCCACGAACCTCCGTTGGTAGTTAGTCATACCCAAGAACACCCTCATCTCATGAACACTCTTTGGTTCAACCCAGTCTTCAATTGCCTTTACTCTGCTCGGCTCCATCCGTATGCATCCCTGACCAACAATATGACCAAGGAACGGAATCTCGGTCTGGGCGAACACGCACTTGGACTTTTTCAAGAACAACTGATTTGTTCTTAGTGCCTCGAACACCATTGCCAAGTGCTTCTTGTGATCTTCCATGTTATCACTGAATACTACTATATCGTCCAGGTACACCACCACGAACGAATCCAAGTATGGTCGAAGGACATCATTCATCAAGGTGCAAAATGTAGCGGGAGCATTACATAACCCAAATGGCATAACAAGGAACTCAAAACTGCCATACCTTGTTACTATTGCGGTTTTCTTCTCATCTCCTTCCGCTATTCGCACCTGATAGTATCCTTGTCTGAGATCCAGCTTGGAAAACACCCTAGCTTTCGCAAGCTTGTCGAAACAATCAGCTGCCAGTGGTAAGGGATACCTGTTCCTTACTGAATGGTAGTTTTATTATTATTATTATTATTATTATTATTATATAAAACAAAACCTTGCTAATTTATGACCCTTTTCAAAACTAATTTTTTGAAAGAGTTTTAGAAAATATTAAAATAATTTAAATTACACAATGGTAATTTTATTATTATTATTATTATTATTATATAAAACAAAACCTTGCTAGGGAAAAAAACTAATGCATTTCGGGTGGTCCCACTATTGTACTTATGTACACATTGGCAAAACTGCATATGGTTTTTGAAACCAATTACTGCCTAAGGGACCACTCATAGCAGTTTATGAAGGTGAAGGAGGGTGCTCCCGTAATTAATATCATCCGTTGATTTGTAAATAAGCGAAATCAACTAAGCTTCTTGCGGGAGCACTCCTTGGGATAAAATTCGTGTAGTTTGCGCCTCTGGGTTTTCATTAGATGTTGGTGATAGCATCCTGCAAAGTGGGCAACACTCCAAATTGCATTGGAGATACTCCTTCCCAATTTCTATTATACCCTTAGCAGCTCCTGGTTTGATGACTGCAACCAAAGCCAACATTAAAAGTTTGTTTGCCCGTCAGCAATAGCTGCAGGACTGTCATACTGGTCAAGATTGAAATCCAGCAATGCAACAGTCAGATATTCTTCAGCCGGTGAGCTTTTCACTATTTCAGAATCCGATTTTATGAGAGACACAGTTTGTGTCGCTGCACTAACTCTAGAGTTTAACTGGTTTGGAAAATTTGTGTTTCCACCATTGCTCATGACTGAACAATATGATTAGCAGCTTTCCATCCCTCCTGATGCTACTCTCGAAACCTTTGCTAAGTTTCCTAATACACTTCGGTCTGTAAGTCGTTCAAAAAAATTATCATTTGTCGAGGATGCCTCGATAATCCTTCACATTGCAAATACGAGAAAAGGTTTCACCATTGTCAAAGCACTCCAAAGCTCAGTCTTTGAGTTTGTTCAAAAGGGATTTAGGTTTCACCATTGTAAAATCACTCCAAAGCTCAGTGGTTTTCACATGATATCATAGATCTTAAAGTCATATTGAATCTTTTAGGAGTCTTTCCAACACCTTCGTGAAAGTAGAGTGATTTTGAAAATGACGAGGAACAACACGTTTTTGTGGTGGTGCATAATGCTGTCAGGTATTCTAGATGAATATAACCAGAGCGTTACCCAATATGAGAGGGACCTACCTAGCTCGAGGTCTTCTTGCTCTAATGTTTTAGAGGGACCTTCCCAGCTCCCTGCATGTTTGAATTTTTCAAAGGGAAGCATTATAAAATGATCAAGAGCTTTGAACAACACCCAAAAATTCTAGATCTATGCTTCCTGGGGCTAAATGGCTATGGGTCTGGTAGATAGTGCATAGGAGCCAAAAGTGGGTCATCACTGGAGAATTTTAAATGTTTGATGAGAATTCTAGACAAGCCCAAGTGGAGAGTTCTGAGACACATATGCTACACATGGAAAGACATCCTTGTGGGTATGTGTAGTGCTTTTATATTGTGAAACCCAAATGCATTTTAACATATCTTGGAATCGAATTAAGAAGAACACAATGTTATTTCTTCTGTTAATGTTTGTTTCCAGACCATACCTTAGGAAACAATCAAGTGTTTAGCTCTACATAATGGATTCCTTCCTAATGAAAATTTTGTAGAAAACAGAGTCTTGACATTGAGGAAAATAAGTAGTAGAAAGATAATGCAAAGAAAACAATGTAAAGGATTGCTTTGTTGATCCATGTCACCATCTTTTAGCTCTCCCAAGATCTTCAAACAGTTACATTACAATTCTAAAATAGACCCGCAAGTTTGCAATGTGACTATATTTGGCTTGTCTTTCCCCATTGTCTTTTCTTATGCTTCGTGTACATCGACATCAAGGAAACACCTGTAGGGTTTAGGATTCATAATGAGGAAAGGAAACACAATATTTTAGAAGAAAATTCTTCTGTTGTGGAAGAGGCCTTTAGTATTATGCATGTCTTGGATCTTCCTAAGCTTGAGTATTCACAAAGTTTTAATCAATGTTAATTGCATGCTGGATCATGGGTTTGGGAAGAATCATATCTACTTTACTAGGTCCCCTATTTCCCTTTTATTGATCCCACCTTTCGTTGCTAGGAGAATTGGATACTTAATAAATTTTACATGAAGTGGCGGTGGCAACCTTTGGGTTGCAATATTCCCATGTCAATAGATATTTTCCCTAATGTTAATATTAGTTTGGAGAAATAGATGGCCTGAGTTTGAAATAGAATTTCAACTAGTTTGGAGCTACATTTCAAGATATAGTAAGAACATGGTTGCGTAATAAGAAAGTAGTTGCATTTGAGCCCTGAGCTTTGTCAATTAAAAATCAAAATTGATATTCATACCAAGAATAATCCAAAAGAGTTGCATGACAATCTTATATCCAATGTTTAAATTTATGTGATTAGAGTTATTTGTTGATTTAGGAAGACTTACAGATATGGGTTTTATTGTCGATGTTTCAGATCCCATATCGGGGGTACATTAACAAGACATCTAAAAATTAAAATTGATATTCATACCAAGAATAATCCAAAAGAGTTGCATGACAATCTTATATCCAATGTTTAAATTTATGTGATTAGAGTTATTTGTTGATTTAGGAAGACTTACAGATATGGGTTTTATTGTCGATGTTTCAGATCCCATATCGGGGTACATTAACAAGACATCTAAAAATTATGAAGAGTGGGTGAGAATAAATAGTGGATAGGTATATTTTAAGATCCCATATCGGGGTACATTAACAAGACATCTAAAAATTATGAAGAGTGGGTGAGAATAAATAGTGGATAGGTATATTTTAAGAAAATTTAGGTTATATATATATATATATATATATATAGGTTTTTTTAAATTACTGATAGATTAAAATGAATTGAAAAGTAAAAATGAAATGTGAAAAGTGAATTAGTAAATATGAACTATACAATTAATAAAATAATTTATTAATAATATATTAAAATGACTTAATTTGAAGAGTATATATTAAAGAAGTTTAGAGGACCTAATTGGTTTAAAGATGAGATGAATGTTAATGAATTATATATATATATATATATATATATAAAAGATTTTAAAGAAAATTAGAATATATGATATTTATATTTAAGGAAACCTAAGAGAATAAAAACTATGAAAAAAATAAATAAAACTAAAATGTAGGGAGGAATGAGAGAGGGAGAATGGTAGGGGAAGGAGCAAAAAATGGTCATTATTTATGGTTCATATTGAGCAAAGGAAGCCAACAACTTCTAATATCAAGACCACTGTCTCTATTAATGTTATTAGGGTTCTTCTTAATTTCAAGGGCTTCTCTAATTCTACGTTTATAATAATGATTTTCTTTGGTGATAATCTTAGTATCCTCCAAATATATATGATGCTTAGTGGTTTTGGAATGTTCTGCTAATGCAAAAATTTTGTTGTTTCATGCTTGATATCAACACCATGTTCCTTAATCCTAACTTTTAGAGAGCACCTAGTTTCACCAATATATAACTTTCCACAAGCGCAATTTATTTTATAAACGACCTCAAATTGAAAATTATCTAAACTTTCCTTGATAGATTTCATGTTATGCCTAATAGTGTTAATAGGTTTGAAAGAAGTTATGATTTATTTTTGTTTCAAAATCTTAGAAATCTTGTGAGTGGTTCCTTTAAGGTAAGGGATGAGTGCTTTCTTTCGAGAGTCATGTGTCTTAGGGTTATTGTTGTCTAGATTATTGGTGGCTTTATTGAGTACAGTGAATATATTTTTTTGCAATAGCCAAGATTCTTACATACTTCAATCAAGTGGCTTCTTTCATCATCCTTATGATCCTCTCTAGATATTTTGAAGGCTCTGGTGGCTAGGGTCTTAATGACACCAATCTTTTGTGCTGGGAAGTGATGTGAATCAAGATGAAGGTACTTTTTTGTGTGAGTCTTTTTTCGGTAGACCTTATATGACCATTAGGTTTCCTTATTATTAGAATGTCAAGGAAGGGTATGCAACCATTTTCTTCTATCTCCATGGTAAATTGAATATCGGTAGATATACTATTAAGGTGTTGTAAGAATTTATAGAGTTCTCCTTTTCCATGTTTCTATATGACATTGGTATCATCAACAAATATTTTCCAAATTTTAGGTTTAAGATGGTATGTGTTAAGGGACAAACTTTCAAATTCTTCCATATAAAGGTTTGCCACTACTGGTGAGAGGGGAGAACCCATAGCTACTCCACTAGTCTATTCATAATATACTCCTCTAAAACTAAAGAAAGTGGATATGAGACATACTTTAACAAGTTTTGTTGTAACTGGTGTTAGAGTCCTATAAATTTTATAGGATGAGTTATTCATTTACCTGATTATTTGGGTTTGAGAGATGTAAATAATATTTCAACCTGCAAATTATTTCTAAGAACAAAATAGAAAAATAAAAATAAAACCTTTGAAAAAATCATAAAGTATGCTTGCAAGTCAAAATACATCATTAAAGTTTAATTAAAGTATGTGTAGGTTAATTAATCGCATCATTTAATTGTGATTAGCATAAGTTGTAATAAATTTATGGTTGGATGCGACACTTTTGTCATTTGTAATAACTGGTGTGCAAGAAGAAATGACCATGATTCAACCCACCTGGATCAACGACAAGTGATCAAATTCGGACCCCCCCCAATCCCCTCTGGCAATTAACCATAGGGGGGTCCAGAAAGTTGTTTCCCCTTTTCCATCTCATGCGACGTGGATAGCCCTCATATATTTCACAACCCCCCACCTAAAACCATTTACCACTCCTACCCCCCTCCGAAACCATCCATCTCCCACGAACATCTATTTACCCCCATCACGTCATTTCCCCGCCACATCTCTACTCCCGCACCACTCACTGCCTGCCACTTGGACTATTGTCCCCACTCACCTCCATGTCATTTATCCATATCACCCTTGCGGACCCCACTTCCTTTCCACCAACCATGTTTCTCCACATCATCCCCCACCTCCATGTCACCTCCTACCTCCACGTCATATGTATGTTTCATGGTCAGTTAAAACTATGTTTTTTCTTATACAACACAGTAATTTAAAACATGGTTTAAAAACAACTGAGAACGAATTTTAACAAAATGAAAGATGTTTTTGTTGATAACATCCTCATGTACAAAAAAAATTGTCATTTTTCTAACAACTGTTATGGTTTGGGAGATTCCGATGAAGCTTGGCATGCATATTTTCCCAAATTTTCATGTTTTAGCCAGTGTTTTCAAATGTGGTTTTCCAGTAGGTGGAAATGAATTTTCAAAAACTGAAAGAGTTTTTGTTTCTAGCATCATAATTTACAAAAACCTCTCTCTGTTTTCCAACATATATTATGGTTTGGGATATACAAAGGGATCACTGAACCCTATGTTTCAGAATTTCGGGAGGAAAAATCTCATGGTTAGTTAGTGACTTGGATGCCACCTAATCAAATAAGAGTTGCAATAAAATTTGGATTTCTCTCATTTATCACCAGAAATCCTCAAATATAGTGCCAAAACTATTCAAATAGTTTTAGTTGCCTTTATTTGTGTTCTATTTTTACAATCAATTTTCAGATATTTGTAATGAATCTTGATATTTTCTATCAAGAAATTTTGTAATAATTTTTATAAATACTTCATCATTTGAAGTAAGAGATGTTGGGACTTGTAAAAAGAAATAATACCATTATTGTAAAGCTGATCATTGAGATTTAGTGGCAATTTTCATTAATACAAGCAAGTTGTTTCAGGATTCCTGTGTCATATCTATGTGGTGAAGTGCTTCTTACCATAATCAGTTTTCTTTGTTTTTCATATGTGTTTTCTAATCTAAATTATTTAATAGAAAGTTGAAGGACAAAATTTGTTTAGATGTACACTCTAATTCTGGCTTTGAATATTTTCAATGTTTTCTACTAAAGTTAAGTAACAAAATTCTTAATTTCTCTTTGCTTAATGGAAACTTAATCATTTCTTCCTTCTCCATCTCATAAAATACAAGGATCCAGCAGTATGCCTACCTTGTCCTATTTCACTTAAACTTGATATTTTTGCAAATTGATCACCCTAAGCCTCTTTGACTCCATTGCCCATGGCCTTCCCTTGTTGTTCCAACCAAACTAATTCGAAAACCAAACTCTGAACTTTCATAACTAGCCTAATATCTCAATATAAACAAATCTACATCTCAAAGAGAGATCCCTCTCTGAAGCTGGCAGGGTTAGATCCCAGCTTCCAAAGTGGTTTTGTGGTTACCTCTGTAATTATTTCCCATCCTTATTAAATTATAGGGTGCTAACATTTTGGCAACTCCATTGGGGACGTTCATTTCATGTTCCTCAAAAAAGTGTATCGAGTTCCAGATCTAATTACTGATGGTGGACAGTGTTTAGACACAAAAAGGCTAAATCTTTCACCCAATGACTCCATGTTCAAGAATCCAGAGCTCAAAGCTTTCATGGTGACTCCATTGTCAAAAAATCCGGATTGTAGAACACTCATGGTGACTCCAATATGTGAAGGTGTGTAATTTCATCAATTATTGTTGATTGTTTTCAATATGACTTCAAGAATAAAACGCACGTATGCTCCTATGGACAAATCTAGTGTCCCTGGATTTCTGCATTGCATGCCTTGCATAGATTGGAAATCATATTTGCCAGAGTTCAAAGATGAGAAAGGTAATAATGCTACCTTACATCTTATCAAATTCCATATGCATTTATGGAGGCTACAGGTTGAATGGCATGAAGATTGTCTTATGAAGATGTTCATGCTTACTTTGGAAGGAAATGCCAGGTCTTGGTATGAAAATTTACCAGCTTCTAGTATATGTTCTTTAAAGCATTTTCATACTATATTTTTTGAGAAATAAAAAGAAGATTATGCATATTTTTTGTTGGTTCAAAAATGTTGTGATTATTTTGAAAGTCTTAGACAATACTTGGTAGGTTACTATGAAGATGATCAGTTTATGGATGATGAGATTATAGAGGCTATTCATGAAAGACCTTTCAACCATGAAGAAGTTGAAGAAGTTGGTAAGGCTAGATCCCAACTTCCAAAGTGGTTTTGTGGTTACCTCTGCAATTATTTCCCAGCCTTATTAAATTACATAATGCTAACAACTGGGTCAACTATTTTATTAATAACCTAGATAACATCATTAAGGGGAATTTTTGTGAAGAGGGATACTACATCAAAGCTTACTATGCTTTCTTCTAGGTTAAATTTTACATTCTTGATTAATTTAACAAAATCAGAAGAATATTTAATGTAAGGTTTAGTATGGCCAACTAAGGGGTTTAAGGGCTTAGCCACATATTTAGCTAAAATATAGGTTGGAGAGGAAATGGTGTTTACTATAAGACTTAAATGAATTTCCTTCTTGTGGATTTTTTGAGCTCCATAAATCCTAAGTATAATCTCACCATAAGACATCAATCTCTTTTTTATGTGGTCATCTAAGTTAGAAGATAGAATAACCTTTTTGACATCTTTGACTACTTTTGTGATGGGGTTATTTTTGAGCTTCTTGTAGCTACCACTATCAGATATATGCTCTCTCATTTTCTTATTGTAATCTTCAAGGTTCATTACCACAATTTCTCCACATTTATCTTCTTTCAAGACAACAACGTTAAATTTTTCCTTAATCCTTATTAGAGCTAGGTGATCTTCATTGTTGATATTACTCTTGGGTGGTTTGGCTTTTCTTAAGATAACAACATAATCTTTTCTAATACAATTTTTTTCTGAGTCAGTCAACATTTGAATACCATCTTCAAATACTACAAATAATTTCATTAATTTGAATGATTTTACGTGTAATCGTAAAGTTTAATCTTTTTTTGAGAACCTTAATTTTGGTAGAATCAAGCTGGTAGTTTGAGAGGTTTACCACATTCTTTTCATTCCCATGTTGTTTATCTATCAGGGTGATATTAGGTTCATTATTATTATTATGAGTGCCAAACATTCTTGTTGTTTGTAATATAGGGCATATTAATGGACCAACATTTAATTGTCAATCCAGGAGTTCATGAACTTCGAGGCACAACACTAGAAATGCCAGCGAATTACTCCAACAACCTGCAAAACAAAACCATAATTTGTCCTGAAAACAATAATTATTTCCCACTCCAATCCTGCATTCAAAGGAATTCATTAAAATTGAAACCATAAACACTAATCCTGCGAAACCATTAACAACCTTCTAAGTTCCAGTAAACAATGCATAAATCCTCAATTCGATTCCTACGCTAAATTTGACAATTTCATTAAAAGAAAAATAACTTGATCAATTTGGACACTAGTTACTTCACTCATTAACCTATGAAGAAAACTGAGATTTCAAACTAGATAAATAATGAAAAGCATCAAAAGAACACATGTCTCAATCTAATCAATCCCACAAGAGTGCTTAAAGGAGTCGCACAAGATATTAAAACATTTCGCACAATCTTAATTCTTATTCTCTAGTTATTCCAATTCCTGCACTCAGTTCTTGTACTAGGGAAGACAAAACAAATCTTGCACTCTATTCTTGTACTAGGAAAAATAAAACAACTTTGTTCCTTGTCAAAAAAATAAAATACTCTGTTCCTGTACTGAAAAATAAAACACTCTATTCCTGTACCAAAAAGAATATTGTGCAACAAGCCCAAACTCAACTAATGTGGAAAGAAACCTTGCTTGAGTTAAGAGAAAACCCCAAAACTTATCACACTCTCTTTGACTACTCAATGCATAAATCTCAAGATGAGATGAAGACTTTAATAACAAAGAAAATATTAAACTCATGTGCACAAATAAAAAGATTGCCTCATAAATGTATTTTGTTCATAACTTGTTCTGGTTTGATTAATAGTATGTTCGAGATAAACTTATACATTTATTAGAGATGTAACGAGTATGACTTGACAAACAGGATCTTCAAATTAATTAATGACAACAATATTATATTCCTGTACCCAAAATACCCAAGTAGCTAGATGAAAAACTAAATTGAATAGGACCAAAAGAATACGATGTAATATTTAAATCACGAAGTTCTCAAGCAAAAATAAGTTCACTTGCAAAGTGACACTGTCAAATAATTACATTCATCGTAACAGATGTTTTCACCCACCTTTTGCATATAAACAATCTAAAAGATAATTTATCAATCACCAAGCAAGATCTAATAAATAATCACCTGCAAATATTCACTCAAGAGAAGTGTGCACACCATAGAGTAGATCTAAACTTTTAACTGAAGAGACGACTTTGAAAACAAAAACAAACTTTCCATATCCAAATCCTTACTGCAACTTCCAATAAACGTAAATATTTCTTCAAATTATATGAAACCTTAAAAAGAAAACCCAAACATAAACGCAAGAGTTCAGATCTGAACCTCTATCACTTGTTTCAAAAGAAATCACACAAGGGTTTATCCAATCATACACAACTCTTACAAGAAACCTTCACACGTAGATAATAACCTCCTTGTGTATCTCTTAGAACAAATACCTCTCTTGTAATTTTCTGATTAAGCTCTATTGCCTCGGAAATCAGGCCCGAAGTTGACTGTTTGGCTACTTTTGCGAATTTGGGTTTTACCTAATTTTCTGCAAATCTGCCTCAAGTACCCCTTCGGATCTCCCAAATGGTGGTGAATTTTGGAAAACCTCACGCAATTTACTCAATTTCATACACTGGGAGAAAACCCATGCTCCATAATTTTCATATTTGACTTCATCTACATGAAAATCGAGGAGGAAGTTGAAAATTTGAAAACTGCTGCGATTTTGGGGTTGTAACATTAATTAATTTCTAAAAATCCATTTTTACGACCTGGGTGCATTTTGATTGATGTGGAAGTGTTTAAACAATATTTTGAACAAAAACCTTTGTCAGATTTTCCCAAAAATGTGTCGATGTATGAAAGTCCCAAATTGGTTGCTCTTAAGTGCATGAATGTTGCTTCTTAGTATGGGAACAATTCAATGAGAGATAAGTGCACCTATAATTGTAAAAAAGGATCCAAAATAGTTTTGAACATATTTCATCTATCATTCTCCTCCATGGAAATTTCATGAGTGGTCCCCATATACTTCCATTTTGGTGCAGGACCTTCATTAACAACATTAATGAACATCAATCCTAATAAATGCATGTAACAAAGGTATAAAATGAAAACCAAATGTAAATCTTTTCTATTACATCAAAAGAATGTATGTGCAAGATAAAGGTTCACAAATTGGTAAAATAATGGAATAAGTGAGGCATCAAATGGAGAAAAGATGCATTAGATACAACAATTATGGGGCCTGACACCCCCCCATGCCAATAATCTTGCATGTCCTCATGCAAGCGAATAAACTTCTATATTGATGCTCACTTGCAAAAAACCATAATTGAAACATAAATGTTATGGACTCATAATATTGTTCCTTGCTAGATTTGGCTATCTTGACAGAAAAATGCTTGTTGGTCCAACTTTATTCATTAAGACATATCAAAAGAAAATATAATGCTAGGGCTCCCATGGGAATGCTAACAATGTTGTCACTGCATGGATAATGTCATCATGAAATATCCAACTTTCAAAATTTCCACAAAGCATCTCAAGAGAGGTATATATCAGTAGGTCTCCACCTCAATATCTAATCCAGGTGGATATTGGTGGCCACCCGCCAAGTCCACTTGGACCCCCACCATTGTTTCTTTCAGCTTTTCGGTTTCCTTAATTCTAGCACAGTTTACTATTTTTAGCAGTTTTACGGGTTCTAAACTTTCGGAGCTGTTTTGAGGCCCTAAACGACATTTTTTGGGAAAACTGGGAGCAACATGAGTCCATGGACCGATTCTACTCTTCCCAAAGTTGTATTTCTCCGATAGATCTTTCTAACAATATATTGTGTGTGTCAAACCAAGATTATATGCCAAAGTTATGACCCCGGGAAGTTGATGTACCAATTTACCCAAGCAGGGCCCACAGTTTGGCTTTTCATCTTCTAGGGTTAGATTTTTGGATGTTTATGATTTTCCATTGTTTCTCAACAATAAATAGGCCTTCGAGCCCCATTGTAACATAGTTCATAGGCATGTAGATGCCACATATCTTATCAGAGATAGGCTACCATCGCCCTAGCTAGTTTATTTCCATTTCTATTTGTAAGCATATTTCAGTGTTTTACATTAATGAAATGAAGTATTATTTCCGCTGCATATATGTATTTATGGTTATTTCTGTAATTTTTTGTGTTCCTATTTAAATCTGGATCAATGGTATCAGAGTGGTCTGCTTCTTATCTGTTTTTCTTTGCATGTCCCCAACGAGGTCAGGATATAAGGAGTTATGGCCTGAACTAGTCGAACCTTTGCAAGACCAGCCTCACAAATCCCAACAAGGGGAATAGTAAAGGGAACTAGATCATTGACGCGAAGCCTAGCACCACTGTTGCCATCGCCAAGATCTAGAAAAATGAGCCTGAAGATCCAGAGGAGGGGGAGCGTCTTTTCCACTCACAGATGTGAGTCAAGGGTTCATCATTGCAATTCATTGTCGACAGTGACAAGCAAAAGAACCTCATTTCAGCAGGGGTTGTGAAGTGGTTGGGCCTACTAACTACACCACACCCATAGCCATACAGTATCAGGTGACTTATCCAAGGATGAGATCTTCAAGTTTGCCAGTAGTGTCGCTTTCCCTACAACATCAAACCCTTCACAGACGAGGTATTGTGTGATGTTACACGTCTGGATGTTTGTGATGTATTATTAGGCCAGCCATACTTGTGGAGGTGACATGCTGTGTATGAGTCAAGGCCTCGCATTGTTATTATTTCTTTGGGTAATTCATTATACAGGATACCAGAGATAGCCCCACCTACCGCCACTTCTTTTATCGCTACTAAGAAAGGCAGCAAGCTCATCTCACAGACTAGGAAATTTATTTTCTGTCTGGTTCGCTCCCAAAGTAAGGGGAAGATCGTTGCCACATCCATGACCCCCGTGAAGGGTTCCTCCATGCAGCAACAACAAAAAATAGATATGGTCATGATAGAACACGGGAACAACTTCTCCTCACCCACAGGGGTACCACACAAGTTTTAGGTGGGCAACAAAGTCTAGTCGCCTCAGCAGAAAGAACGCCTTACCAAAACCCATCAAAAGTTCAGACCACTCTGACATGGTCATTACACCATTACCAAGGCTGTGAGAAATAATGCTTTGGAGCACAACATTGCCTCATTTCTTCACCTACACCAAGTGTTCAATGTGTACCACCCTCGACCATGCTTCCCACCATTACTAGACACATCCGACATTGCAGAACAACTCACACCCATAGAGTTAAATCCAGATTGCATGGAACAAGCTACAACTGATCGGATCATGGACACATAGATCAACCACACTCGCCAGGAGCATATCCAACTGTATCGAGTTGTCAAAGTAGGCCAACTCCTTCACCAGGGCAAGTGGCTCACCAGTGACCAAGTTCAGCAGGAGTTTCCTCATCTCATGGAGGAACTCAATGCAATGGAGACCATTTCTTCCTAATGGGGGAGGAATGATCTAGGTGGATATTGGTGGCCACCCGCCAAGTCCACTTGGACCCTCACCATTGTTTCTTTTAGCTTTCCAGTTTCCTTAATTGTAGCAGAGTTTACTATTTTTAGTATTTTTTTGGGACCTGAACTTACAAAGTCGTTGTGAGGCCCTAAACGACTTTTTTTTGGGAAAAATGGGAGCAACATGGGTTGATGGACTAATGATTCTCTTCCCAAAGTTGTAGTTCTCGGATAGATCTTTCTAACGAGATATTGTGTGCATCAAACGGAGATCGTATGCCAAAGTTACAACCCCAGGAAGTTGATGTACCAATTTACCCAAACAAGGCCCACAGTTTGGCGTTTCATCTTCTACGGTTAGGTTTTTGGATGTTTAGGGTTTTCCATTGTTTCTCAACAATAAATAGGCCTTCAGGCCTCATTGTAACACAGTTCAAACGCATGTAGCTGCCACATCTCTTCTCAGAGATAAGCTACCATCGTCCTAGCTGGTTTATTTCCATTTCTGTTTGTAAGCGTATTTAGTATTTTACATTAATGAAATGAAGCATTATTTTCACTGCATATCTGTATTTATGGTTATTTCTGTAATTTGTTGCGGTCCTATTTAAATCTAGATCAGTGGTATCAGAGCAGTCTGCTTTTTCTCTGTTTTTCTTTGCATGTCCCCAACGAGGTCAGGATATAAGGAGTTAGGGCTTGAACTGGTCGAACCTTTGCAAGACCAGCCTCGCAAATCCTGACGACCTCCCATGGCGGATGAAAAGAAAGACGAGGGTCAGGAGATCCTATCAAAATCTTGCTCGAAGAAGCCTTCAAGCGGCAAAGGAACGCGATGATGGACAACTTTGCCCATATCCTTCAGCGGCTACCCAGAGGCGATGCATCGACTTCCAACAACTACTATGGAAATGCCACACTCTTTAAGGTAAAAGTTAATTTTGAAATCCCCATCTTTGAGGGTCAAATAGACGTAGATGCCATAGATAAATGGTTAAATCTGGTAGAAGGGTATTTTTCTGTCATGATTTTTCCAATTGGGAAAATATTATTTTCGCTCTTCTCAAAGCAGCCCCCACGTCAAGGATTGGTGGGAAACCTACTGTGAGCAGAAGGATGAAAGTACGGGCTCACTATTTTTAGTCTCTCCCACTTGGAATTCATTCTGGGATTCCATCAAGGAGTAGTACTACCCTGTCAAAATCTATGAGGACAAATACATAAAGTAGACCATGCTGCGACAGGGAAGGGACCAAGATGTGCCAGAGTTCACAAACATTTTTCATACCCTTCACACACAGTTGGGTATCAAGTACTCTTAGCTACATTTGGTACTCAAATACCGTGGCTACCTACATAGATACATCCAGGAAGATATGGAGTTCCTGAACATCTCCTTGCTCGACATGGCGTACCGATACGTTGTCAAAATTGAGCAGAAGTTTAAATAGAAGAAGCAAGACTTTGGATCTGCAAATCTGAAGATCAAAGGACAAAGCCAAGGCGAGGTGACCCAAGACAACCTGTCGAAGCCACAAGAAAATAACAACACCACAAAGTCGAAGAAGGACACAGGAAAGTGATGTTAGTTCCATAAGAGCCCCACTCACAACACAAGTGAGTGTCGAACCAAGCAGTCGCTCATGGCTGAGTTGAAGGCTTCAGAATTAGATATATGTTCTGACCCTGAGTCAAAACCCGACAAGGGGAATGGCAAAGGGAAGCAGATCATTGACGCGAAGCTCAACACCACTGTTTCCACCACCAAGATCCAAAAGAATAAGCCTGAATATCTAGACGAGGGGGAGCATCTTTTCCACTCATAGATGTGGGTGAAGGGTTCGTCGTTGCAATTCATTGTCGACAGTGGCAGCCAAAAGAACCTCATTTCCGTAGAGGTCGTGAAGCAGTTGGGCCTACCAACTACACCACACTCACAGTCGTACAGTATCTGGTGGCTTCACCAAGGACGACATCTTTGAGTTCGCCAGCAGTGGAGCCTTCCCTACAACATCAAACTCTTCACAGATGAGGTATTGTGTGATGTTACACCTCTGGATGTTTGTGATGTATTACTAGGCCAACCATACTTGTGGAAGCAACATGCTATGTATGAGTCAAGGCCTCGCGCTATTATTATTTCTTTGGGTAATTCATTATACAGGATACCGAAGGTAGCCCCACTTACCACCACTTCTTTGATCACTGCTAAGAAAGGCAGCAAGCTCATCTCACAGACTAGGAAATCTATTTTCTATCCGGTTCGCTCCCAAAGTGAGGGGAAGATCGCCACCACATCCATGACCCCTGCGAAGGGTTCCTCCACACAGCAGCAGCAACACCAAAGAGATACGGTCATGACAGAACACGAGAACAACTTCTCCTCACCCACAGGGGTACCACACAAGTTTCAGGTGGGCAACAAAGTCTGGTCGCCTCAACAGAAAGAACACCTTACCAAAACCCATCAGAAGCTTAGACCACTCCAACATGGTCCTTACACCATTACCAAGGATGTGAGAAATAATGCTTTGGAGCACAACATTCCCTCATTCCTTCACCTGCACCAAGTTTTCAATGTGTACCACCCTCGACCATGCTTCCCACCATTACTAGACACATCTGACAATGTAGAACAGCTCACACCCACAGAGTTAAAGCCAGATTGCATGAAACAAGCTGCAACAGATCAGATCATGGACACACAGATCAAGCACACTCGCTAGCATCATATCTGACTGTATCAAGTTGTCAAAGCAGGCCAACTCCTTCACCAGGGACCAAGTTCAACAGAAGATTCCTCATCTCATGGAGGAACTCAACACAATGGGGACCATTTCTTGCTGGGGGGGGGGGGGAATGATCCAGGTGGATATTGGTGGCCACCCACCAAGTCCACTTGGACCCCCACCATTTTTTTCTTTTAGCATTTTAGTTTCCTTAATTGTAGTACAATTTTACTATTTTTTGCAGTGTTTTGGGTCTTGAACTTCCGGAGCCGTTTTGAGGCCCTAAACAACTTTTTTTGGGAAAACTAGGAGCAACATGGGTCCATGGATTGATGTTGCTCTCCCCAAAGTTGTATTTCTCAGATAGATCTTTCTAACGAGATATTGTGCGCATCAAATGGAGATTGTGTGCCAAAGTTACAACCCCGGGAAGTTGATGTATCAATTTACCAAAACGGGGCCCACGGTTTGGCGTTTCATCTTCTAGTATTAGGTTTTTGGATGTTTAGGGTTTTCCATTGTTTCTCAACAATAAATAGGCCTTCGAGTCTGATTGTAACACAGTTCAGATGCATGTAGCTACCACATCTCTTCTCAAATATAAGCTACCATCGCCCTAGTTGGTTTATTTCCATTTTTGTTTCTAAGCATATTTTAGTATTTTACATTAATGAAATGAATTATTATTTCCACTGCATATCTGTATTTATGGTTATTTCTGTAATTTTTTGTGTTCCTATCTAAATCTGGATCAATATCCTCATTACAAATAAAAGTGACATGATTTGAAAGATATGATGTTAAATATGGATGGAAATAGGGAAAAAGAAAGATAACAAAACAATACCTTCCCAGGATGACCATCTTACCATTACCCAAGCATATATTTGAAGCTCCTCTTGTTCAAGCAAAGTGAATCACCTGCACTAAGGGTCCCACATCCATGAAAACCTTCATATTTATGAAAGATAGAACTCCAAAGCACATTACCGAAAGGATCTTAAAGCCATTCTCAGAGAGATATGATAATGATTTCAAGGAAAGACAAAAACAACCAAGTAAATCATAATGTAAAATTAACTTTAATACCATAGGCATGGCCCTGCTGCTAACAAGCATCTATAGCCTTGACATGGATGCCTTTTAACCCCACGAAATTCTTGTGTCCCATCTATTAGATATAGATTCAGAGTCATTTAAAAGCATTTAATTTGGTTTAGGAATTAAATGAAGGCCACTATCTTGGCTTGGTAACCAGCGAATGTTAGTGCCATTCACAATAATTAACAAGAATGAAAAAGTTGTTCATGATGAGATCTCTTGTCTTCCATCTTTTCAATTCAAAGTCATTACCCTGACTTGGTGACTAGTAGCAGTAATGTCATTCTCGTTAGGACCCATGATCATGGTATATCAACTCTTAATAAGAACTCTTATCCCTCAATTAATTTGTTTATGATAAAAAACCCTGATTATCATTAACCTCAAATAGGTTACTTAATAGGTGGGGAGGAAAATATGCTACTTAAGAGCACGGGATGTCGTGAAATTTTTTAATTACTAATATTTACTAGTTGGTCCTTCTACCCTAAAGGCCCATTTTAAATAAAATATCTCAAATAATGACTAAAATATTCCTCGATTTGATCATGCTAGGGTTCTCATGAAATCTCGTTGGGATTTTATAGGACTGGTCTTCCATAGGAGGCTTTCCATCAATAGCTTCGAAGAGAAACTTGAAAAGGTTCCTTGGATGACAGTCTGTTAGAACGAATAGGCTAGTAGTAGATTTTTAAGCTTATAAATGGAAAGTATAACAATAAAAATCCCCCTAATTGACCCAATGAATAATCTCGGCCAATAATCAAAGTCACTTTATAAAATATGAGGCATTAAGAGTGAATTGCTTCTGATAAGTCTTACCACAAGAGTGCATAATGACAAAAATTTCAATAGTTGTGCCTTAGGAATTGCAGTTTCAAGAGTGTTGTTGTAACAATTTTATTTCAAATGACATTTTTATTCATTTCTCTTATACTACCCTACCCTAATTTAGAGAGAGGAAGATCTCCTTCAAGTGTAGGAGTACTTCCAATGTAGCCATGTGCATAACAAAATGTTAAATATACTCACACTCAATTTTAAAGAATAAACTTGAAGACATACTGAGTATGAGCAACCAGTTTCTTTAATTGATATGGTACCAAGAGTTGTTGAATGATGAGGGAATAAGGTGTGCTGATGATTGCTTGAAACCAAGATTCAATGGGATCCACATATTTATGATTCTCCAACTTGTACAAATCTTCCACAACTTGAGGATAACTCTCTTGGAGGCATGAAGGATATGGTGAAAGACAAAAGAAAAATCCCTCAAGTTCAGGCTCAAATATCTTCTTTTCATATTGAAAAGAATAGTTAAGGGAAATTCTAGGGTTTTGAGCTTCAACAACAATTTCAGAACATGTTCCAATTATAGATTTCTCCTCTAATGGTCTTAGATACTCCTAAGGTGAATTTTCTATAGTGATAGGAGATGTATCCAAACTCACCCCTTCCCCCAACCTCGAAGATATATCATTACACTCAGTAGGGGAGTCAATGGGAAGAATAGATGTTTCAAATTGTTGTGCAACCTACTGGTTTATATTAGGGTTTGGTCTATGGTTTAGGATAGGGTTTGGGTTAAGGCTTGGACTAGGATTAGGATTTAGGTTAGGATTTGGACTAGGGTTAGGTCTAGGGTTTGGATTAGGGTATGAACTAGGTTTAGGTCTGGGGTTTGGATTAGGGTTAGGGTATGGATGAGGATAAGGGTATGGATTAGGATAAGGGATAGGGTATGGATCAGGTTAAGGTTGCACAGGTAACTGGGACCATAGAGGAGGATGACTTGGTAATGCATTGAGTGGAAATTGTGGTTGTTGTTGTTGATTTTCAATGAAAGACTGCCCTAGGGAAGGGGCTCCAAACCATTCCTGGGGCCATGGGGATATTTGATTCGAGGATGAGGTCCTGGGAGAGGGCCACCATGGCCACAAAGTAAGGTATTCAATTGGAGGAGGATCAAAATTTTGCAATGGAATTGTAGGATTATAAATTTGTTGAGGAACCTACTCAGGATAATAAGCTTTAGTCCAAGTGAATAATGGGTTTTTGAGTTATACTTGGTGGTTGATTCGATTCCTTACTTGATTTACTAAGTACCTTTAGTAATCCTAGTAGTGATGGGCAATGCTCTGTTGCATGAGCCTCTTCACAAATTCTGTAATTTTTCAGGCTACTAAGTGGACACTTTCCAAGAAAGTGTTTTTTTCTAGAGTTGGCACAAATGATCAGCAATGGTTCGTCATCCTTGTTTTATTCTTCCTAAAAATCTTCCAATTTTGAAATCAAAGATTTAATAATATTATCTTTATGTTCAATAAAAATAATATTTTTTTCACTTATGAGGTCATTATTGGATGATTTGCATCTCTCTTCAGCAACATCAAAACTCCTCATTGGAATATTCCTCAAAATACCATTTTCCCGTTCTCAACAAGCCAACTGGTATATTTCGTCAGCACAAGGGTAATGTATATATATGGGGGGGAGGCGGTTCTTATAAAACCTGATAAATGAAAACCTTAAAAATATAAGCAACATATGCATGAAAGAAACAAAATAAAAAAACTTTCCAAATAAACTAGGTAAAGAGCAATAAAAATTGTAGTAGGTCACCAAGGTCAACCCCCTAAGCGCTTCCCTGGAAACAATGCTAAAATGTTGGTTGTAATATAGGGCATATTAATGGACCAACATTTAATTTTCAATTTGGGAGTTCGTGAAATTCAAGGCGCAACACTGGAAATGCTAGAGAATGACTCCAACAACCTACAAAAAAAAACCCCTAATTTGTCCTGCAAACAATAATTATTACCCACTCCAATCCTGCAGTCAAAGGTATTCATTAAAAGTGAAACCATAAACAGTAATCCTGCAAAACCGTTAACAAACTTCTAAGTTCTAGAAAACAATCCATAAATTCTCAATTCTATTCCGACATTAGATTTGATAATTTTTTTAAAAGAAAAAGAACTTGATCAATCTGGACACTAGCTACTTCACTCATTAACGTATCAAGCAAATTGATATTTCAAACTATATAAATAATCAAAAGCATCAAAAGGAAACATGTCTCAATTCAATCAATCCCACAAGAGTTCTTAAAGGAGTCACACAAGACATGAAAACATTCTTGCACAATCTTAATTCTCATTCTCTAGTTATTCCAATTCTTGCACTCAGTTCTTGTACTAGGGAAGACAAAACAATTCATGTGCTCTATTCCTATACTAGGAAAAATAAAACAACTACATTTCTATACTGGAAAAAACAAAACACTATGTTCCTGTACTAAAAAATAAAACACTCTTTTCTTGTGCCAAAAAGAATATTGTGCAACAAACCCAAACTCAACTAATGTGGAAAGAAGCCTTGCTTGAGTTAAGATAAAACCCAAACACTTATCACACTCTCTTTGAATACTCAATGCATAAATATCAAGATAAGATGAAGACTTTATCGAATAACAAAGAAAATCTTAAACTCATGTGCACAAATAAAGAGATCACCTCTTAAATGTATTTTTGTTCATAACATGTTCTGGTTTGATTAACACTATGTTCGAGATAAAATTCCACATTTATTAGAGATGAAACAAATATGACTTCACAAAGAGGATCTTCAGATTAATTAATGACAACAATATTATGTTCCTGTACCCGAAATATCGAAGTAAACAGATGAAAATCTGAATACAACAGGACCAAAATAATACGATGTAATATTTAAATCATGAAGTTCTCATGTAAAAACAAGTTCACTTGCACAATAACACTGCCAAATAATTAAATTTACTAGAAAAAGGTTTTCACCCGCTTGTTGCATTTAAACAATCTAAAAGATAAATTTATGAATCGCCAAGCAAGATCTAATAAATAATCCCCCTACAAATCTTCACTCAAAAGAAGTGTGCACACCACAGAGTAGATCTAAACTTTTAACTAAAGAGATGACTTTGAAAATGAAAGAAACTTTCCAGATCCGAATCCTTACTTCAACTTCCAATAAATGTAAATGTTTCTTCAATATGAAGATTTAAAAAGCGAACACATACATTAATGTAAGAGTTCAGATCTGAACCTTTATTACTTGTTTCAAAAGAAATCACACAAGGGTTTATCCAATCATACACACCTCTTACAAGCAACCTTCACACACAGATAATAATCACACCATTTACTTATCACAAAATAAAATAGACATAGTGAGAATGAGTTTTGTTGGTTGGGCCCTAGCCAACCAACTTGTTTCCCTTTTTAAGGAAATATATTAGTCTATGAGAACAATTTTATCATCACAGGAAATAGATAAAACAAATGCATGAACCTGGCATTGATGCTTTATCAATGAAACCTCAATCTTTAATACATCACAACCTTCAGTAGTCCTAGTCCAACTCCAGTTGATCAGAGGAAGGGGGTAGAACCCCCAAAACTCAGCTCGACAAAATGAGAATACGAAGAATGGTTTTTTGTTGTCATAACTCATCTTATATAAATTTTGCAATGCAATTTTAGCTTTAGACAAGTTAATCCATTGCAAACAAGATAGGAAATTAAATCCCAACAATGTGTCGCGAATGGGAGATCTAGTTCAACCATGATCTAATTGAGGAAATACAAATATGATACGAATTTCGCAAATCTGTGCATATTTTCGAATTATGGAAAAAAAAATCATTTTTTATAAAACTGTCTCAAAGACCCTTGTGTATCTCTTAGAAAAATCTGATTTTTTGGAAACCGTTTGACGGGAGCATAATTTCCCATGTTTTCAACAAATACCTCTCTTGTAATTTTCTGACTCAACTCCATTGCCTCGAAAATCATGCCTGAAGTTGAATGTTTGGCTACTCTTGCAAATCTGGGTTGTACCTAATTTTCTACAAATCTACCTCAAATACCTCTTCGAATCTCCCAAACGGTGGAACATTTTGGAAAATCGCTTGAAATTTGCTCAATTTCCTATACTGGGAGAAAAACCCATGTTCCATAATTTTCATATTCGACTTCATCTGCACTAAAATCAAGGAGGAAGTTGACAGTTTGAAAACTACTCTGAATTTGGGGTTGTAGCATTAATTAATATTTTAAAATCCATTTGTATGACCTTGATGCATTTCGACTAATGTGGAAGTGTTCAAACAATATTTTGAACAATAACCTTTCTCGTATTTTCCCAAAAATGTGTCAATGTATGAAAGTCCCAAATTGGTTGCTCTCAAGAGCAGGAATGCTGCTTTTTAGTGTAGGAACAAGTCAATGAGAGATAAGTGCACCTCTAAATGTAGAAAAGGATTCAAAATAGTTCTGAATATATTTCATTTATCATTTTCCTCCATGTCAAGTTCATATGATCGAGTGGTCCCCATATACTTCCATTTTGGTGCAGGATCTCTATGGATTGCAAGACCTACATTAACAACATTAATGAACATAAATCTTAAGAAATTCATATAACGAAGGTATAAAATGCAAACCAAATGTAAATCTTTTCTATTACATCAAAATAATGTATAAGTTCAAGATGAAGGTTCATAAACTGGTAAAACAAGGAAATAAGTGAGGCGTCAAATGGGAAAAAAGATGCATTAGATACAACAATTCTGGGGCTTGACACTTCTTACAGAAGTGTGTTCACTGCTAACATTTGGAATTTTTATTATTATGACTATCTATACCTAAATATTCGCAATTTCCAATTGGTGTACCAAGCGGAAAAGATGTCTTTTTAGTGTTCAAAACGATAGGTATATCATAATTCATAACTTCACTCTCGATATCGTCTTAAATGGTCAAATCAAAAATAGATTTATCAATACATATTGTTTTGAGAGGAAATATTATTATTAATAATACAACCCAAAGAATTTGTATTATACAACGCAACACTAATATCAAAATTTTGTTTGTGGAAGCTAAGTTGTTTTTAACGAATTGATTATTGTTAGAATCGATGTGTTGGGAATTAGAGGATGTAGGTCTCAAGCTAAAAATGATGCCAGGAACCTTACCAGCGAAATTTACAATCACATTTTTATTTGAAATATCAACATTGTGAAGTTGTGAGGATTCAATGACAACCTCAGTGATGTCATTCTCCAAATTATGATTTTTATTGGATATTTCATCAATGTTATCAAACAACCAGCTTGATTCTACCAAAATTAAGGTTCTAAAAAAAGGATTAAACTTTTCCCTTACACCTAAAAGCATTTTGGTTAATGAAATTATTTGTAGTATTGAATATAGTATTCAAACATTGACTAACTTAGAAAAATATTCTGTTAGACAAGATTGTGTTGTTATCTTAAGAAAAACCAGACCACCCAAGAGTAATATCAAAGATGAAGAGCACCTAGGTCTAAGAATGATTAAGGAAAACCCTAATATTGTTGTCTTGAAAGTAGATAAAGGTGGAGCAACTGTGATAATGAACCTTTAAGATTACAATAAGAAAATGAGGGAGCATCTATCTAATAGTGGTAGCTATAAGAAGCTCACAAATAACACCATGAAAAAAGTAGTCAGAGATGACAAAAAGGTTATTCTATCTTATAACTTGGATGACCATATCAAAAAGAGAGTGATGCCTCATGGTGATATTATACCAAGGATTTATGGAGCTCCAAAAATCCACAAGAAGGGAATTCCTTTAAGACCTATAGTAAACACCATTGGCTCTCCAACCTATCTTTTAGCTAAATTTGTGGCTAAGGTCTTAAACCTCTTTATTGGCCATACTGGCTCTTACATTAAAGATTCTTCAGATTTTGTTAAATTAATCAAGAATGTAAAAGTCAACCCGAAAGACATCATAGTAAGCTTTGATGTAGTATCCCTCTTCACTAAAATTCCCCTTAATGAAGCTATCCAGGTTATTAATAAAATAACTGACCCAATTGCAACAAAACTTGCTGAAGTATGTCTCAGATCCACTTTCTTCAATTTTAGTGTAGAATATTATGAACAAACTAGTGGAGTAGCAATGGGTTCTCCCCTCTCACCAGTAATGGAAAACCTTATATGGAATATTATGAAAGCTTGACCCTTAACACATGCCATCTTACACCTAAAGTTTGGAAAATATTTGTTGATGATACCAATGTCATATGGAATCATGGAAAAGTAGATCTCTCTAAATTCTTACAAAACCAAAATAGATATTCAATTTACCATGGAGATAAAAGAAAATGGTTGCTTACCCTTCCTTGAAATTCTAATAATAAGGAACCTAGTGGGAATTTAGACCATAAGGTCTAATGAAAAAAGACTCACACATAAAATTACCTTCATGTTGATTCCCATCACTTCCCGACACAAACGATTAGTGTCATTAAGACCCTAACCGCCAGAGCCTTTAGAATATATGGAGAGGATCATAAGGATGATGAAATAAGTCACTCGATTGAAGTCTTCAAGAATCTTGGCTATTGCATAAAAGATATATTCACTACCCTCAATAAAGCCACCAATAATCTAGACAACAATAACCCTAAGACAAATTACTCAGGAAAGAAATAACTCCTCCCTTACCTTAAAGGAACCACTCACAAGATTTCTAATATTTTGAAACAAAAAGAAAGCATAACTTCTTTCAAACCTATTAATACTATTACTCCTAACATGAAATCTGCGAGGATAGTTTAGATAATTTTCAATTTGAGGGTGTTTATAAAATAAATTGCTCTTTTGGCAAGTGCTATATTGGTGAAACTGGGAACTCTATAGAAGTTGGGATTAAGGAACATGGTGTTGATATCAAGCATGAAAGAATAAAAAAATATGCATCAACAGAACATGCCAAAACCACTAAGCATCATATATATTTGGAGGATACTAAGATTATCGCCAAAGAGAACCATTATTATAAATATAGAAATAGAGAAGCCCTTGAAATTAAGAAGCACTCTAATAACATTAATAGAGACAATGGCCTTGATATTGGCAACAGTTGGTTTACTTTTCTCAATATGAACCATAAATAATGACCATTTTTGGTCCCTTCTCCTACCTTTCTCCCTCTCTCATTCCTCCCCACCTTTTATTTTTATTTTATTTTTGTGATTATTTTTATTTTTTGTTTTTCATAGTTTTTATTCTCTTAGGTTTCCTTAAGTATAAATATCATATATTCTAATTTTCTTTAAGATCTTACATTATCCACGCATGCATGCACACACACACAATTCATTTATTCATTCATTAACATTCATCTCATATTTAAATCAATTAGATCCTCTTAACTTTAACATATATTCTTCAAAGTAATTCAATTTAATATATTATTAATAAGTTATGTTATTAATTATATAGTTCATCTTTACTAATTCACTTTTCACATTTCATTTTTACTTTTTACTTCATCTTAATCTATATATATATATATATATATATATATATATATATATATATATATATATATATATATTCCTTGAGTCAGCTGAATTTTCTTAAAACATACCTATCCACCATTTATTCTCACCCTCTCTTCATAACTTTTACATGTCTTGACAACTGATCTGTATATGGGATCTGAAACAACGACAATAAAACCCACATCTGTGAATATTCATGAATCAACAAATAAATATTATATCCCCTGTGTTGTTCTATTCAAGAAGGATCGAAAATAGACAAATCGAAGTATTATCTTATGCTGATGTTATGTGATTCAAGAAATTTCAGAGTGAGACCAATGGCTTTCTTATATTGTCATTATTTGTTTAATTTAATTGGTAGTCTTTTATTGATGTTTTTCTCTTTGATGTCAAAAATTTAACAAATTTTTAGATTGAACACCATTAGAATTTTAAAGAGAACTGAGCACAATCTGGTAACCTTTGTGGGATGATATATATTCTATGTGTAAACCAATTTCTGTTGCAGGAAACATGCTAAATAGGATATGAAACCATCGAGCAATCTTTGATGGTGATTCAATTAGAAGAAATAATGGGAATCACTCATTTGCATGCTAGTAGAGGAAATTCCAAACAAACTCCAAATATATGAGTTGAATGGAAGCCCCATTTCAAAGCACCGAGGATCTTTGTCCTTCACATTTGAGTTCAATTGCATTGTGGAATATTACAAAGCACCATTTTAGGTTTTACAAGGTCGTCTTCCTAAACTCTCCCCCTCTTGAAGTCAGAATTACACTAAAATTGTATTTACTTGACTTGACATCTTAGTATTCAAAGGATGCATATATTCTAGTCTTCAACACAGAGCATTGGTGGAACTTTGGGAAGACCTTGAGAGGGTATGCTTTTATTTTGCAGTCTGAAAACAATGCAATTGTTGCATTTGAATTTTGTATTATTCAGATGAAGGCCTTAATCATGGGAGACTACATATTTTATGTTGGTTGTATGTTCATACACACAAATAAGCATCCCTTAAGGGTGATCCTTTCTTTGATACAAAGCGCCATAAAAAAAATCTTGGCTTACTTCTTGGTATTTTTTTTCCAAGAAGTTAGATTGGAAAATACAAAATCCTAGTTTAAAACATCAAAATTATTTATGTATATTCCATATTTTATTAAACTTGAAAAACTTCTTACTTGTTAGAATTCGTATCTAATATTTTCCATATGGACTGACAAAGAGAATTTCATAGGTGCTGCTATTTTCAAAAAGGAGAAATAGTAAACATGACATTGGATGTGCTGATTTCTTTTGAGAGATATATGAAGACTGTGATGGAATGGATTTGTCAAGAAGTAAATACAAATAAGACACATGTATTCTTCCATACCTATGCTCCTGTGCATTTCAGGTTTGTTAGGATATTCCGACACATAGGAAATAGTTAAGTATAACTTGGTCTAGTGTAGATTTAGGTAAAGTGTGTTTCTTTACTATGTACTTTCGTAACTTACAATCCGACGATCATGATATGTTCTAGACATGAAGTGATATGATGGTTCATTCTCTCCTCGATATTACCAGCACTTGATCCATGGCTTAACACTTGATTGGTCCATGATCTCTATTTAACGATAATGGAGGGCCATTTGTAGGGTGACCGTTCATGAGAGAAGCTTATGAAAATTTTCATTCTTTTATTAATAAATTTCCTGACCTGGCCACATTTTTGTAACCCATTTATTCCCATAAGTTAAAGTAAATATATATGGTAGCTTATAAGATTCTCACAAAACTGTCATCTTGTTACCACCCGAATAGGCCAAGCTAACTATCCCAATTAAAATCTAAATCCAAATTAGAAACAACACAAGAAGTGTTTAGAAACCTTGAATGAGATTTTATTTCACCACCTCGTTGAGTTGAAATGTAAAGAATGAAATAATGGGCATCAATGAGGAGAATGTTTTCTGTCCAGTTATGTGAAGCTTTCATAAACAATAATTTTGAGTACCTCTATATTGGGGGGATTTATTTGAGCACTTTTTGGGGATGAGAGCTTGGGAAGTTTTTTCAAGCTTGATTTGGATACCCTTTCTTGGGAAATCTTGTAAAAGCTCACTATCTATTTTCTTGCTAAACTAATAAATAACACTATATTTAAATTTTCTGCCCCACCAAAGAGGGTATTCTATCTATCAAATCCAAATTGTAAATTTCAAACCCTGCCATGCCTACTTATTCGAAAGTCATATCACTAAGCTACATTTTATCCAAACCAACCCAAGTTTTTCAAAACAAAAATTAACCATAATTTTCGCACAACGATGTGACATATCTCAATAGATGATTCTAAGTGAAAATCATGGTTAAGTTAGGTTGAGTAGATCCCACCTGTAGCATATAACAGATGTAAGGCAGAGTCCATTCTATTAACAAGGGTACTCGTCAACTAAAACAACTTTATTTTCTGATTGCCTCTTTTTTTTCCAGTGGTTTGGAGTGGGAAATAAAGAAGTACTAGAGTATTTCAAAGGATATAAAGCCATGAAAGCGAGACATGCATATGGTCCAAAGGGTCATCATGGAATGATTGTTATTATATTTGAGGAATCATCAATGGGATACCTGGAGGTAGAGAAATTACAAAAGCAATTTTTAAAGGAAGGGAGAGTAAAAGACGACTGAGAACGACGTCAAATATTATTTTCTCCAGTTGGAAAACATGTACTATATGATTACTTTGAAACAAAATAAGAAACGAATATTTGCAATAGATGCTCTAAGTGTTTGTATTACTTATTTCGTTGAAGTTTATATGACATGTATCACAAAGGGGGTGGATTGTTAAACTTTTATTTCTAATGTAAATTTTGCAACAAATTTCTGGGTGTCTCCTAACATGGTTACAACTCAACCATAGGAATATTATTTATTAGGAAAGTATGATTATGCGCAACAAGATTATTTGATTTATCATGTAATCCCTAAGACACATTACATGAGAGATGTCTTTTTGTTCATGTTGTCTGATGCAAGTGAATAATATTTTTAATTTATATTGAAGGAACTATTATAGCAATGCAAAAGTATCTTGCAGGCAAAGCAAGATTGAGGTATGAGACGAGATCATATCATAAAATGGTTGTGGAACCCATGAAACAAATGGATGAGGACAATCAAAATTTTTCTTGGTTTAAAATTAATGTTGCTAAACAACAAGAGCGTAGTAAATGTTTAGAATAAACAATTAGCATAATGTCATCAAAATTGCGTATGAAAGATGAAGAAATTAAAATTATTAGACAAAGGGATACAAAGAAGCATGAGGAATGCAATAAAGAGGTATGATTATTTGATAGTTGAGACTAGAGCATATGGAAGTTGAGACACAATAACCTATACTAGTTAACCTAGTGTCTTGGATTTGCACCTTTTGTATAATTTTATGTGAGGCGTAAATTATTGTTTTCCTTTGGACATGTAATTTTAATGTAAAAATCCAATATGTTTAACCATGTATGTTTTATTCATAATTGATATTATTTTGTTTTATTGATGTTTTCATGATAGCTATGCTATTTGAAAACTGTGGGAAAATGGATTATGTGGAGCAAAGTTATAGAGAACAAATTGATGAGTTGAATGCAGATATTACAAAAATATAATAAGAGATGGAAGAGTTTGAAGAGGAGTTCAAGAAAGCACACTTAGATCGTTGTCACCAACTTGAAGTTAACTCTGCAAAGCTCCCAAAAGATGCACAAGTTGTGAATGATGAAGAACACGAACAACAGATCAAGTAAATTTCCTTTCCATTCTGGACCTTTCTTTGATTTTCATCTATTTACTCTTTCTAGGAAATAACTTATTATTTGTCATCTGTGCATGAAATTTTTTTTTTCCCTTCAGTTCCTAAAGTTTAGAGCAACCAACATGTTTGTTTTGGCCTGTATCTTATTGTAATAATACCTTGCTTTGTTCAGGGTGCTAGCAGGGTAGAATACACTTATTCTTAGTGGTCAGTGTTGTAACAGGCTTGCAAAATGTTTTGTCGAACTACTTAGATCTTGAAGAGTGAACTAGTCAAGCGTTAAAAAAAACATTGCAATTAAACAATTCTTGAAAAATGTTTTGTTGAACTACTTAGATCTTGAAGAGTGAACTAGTCAAGCGTTAGAATTAAAAATGCTATGCGATTAAACAATTCTTTTTGGCTTTGGTATGAATCATTTACTCTTGGGGAAAGAATTGCTTGGACTTCCTTGTCCTCTGTATATGCCTGCGAAATAGAAGCCATTTTTCCTTCAGTACTCTTGCCTTGAGATTTCACCAATAATCAACCACATAGTACCATACTAGCTGCATACTCAGCTCCAACCAGCTACATACTTGGTCCAAACCACTTTCATACACAACCAAACAAGGCTAAGCATAATCAACATCCTTGCTGGAAATATATGTCACGAGTTTGGTTCAACAAAGTGAATATATGAAACATTCATGTTGGAAAAAATGAATTTAAACTTGGTCCAACAAATGAAACATAATTGGTTCTTATATACAAATCTACCAATTAATTGATGTAGGACTCTCATCTGAAACTGACATGTAAACATGATAATGCAAGTCAAATGGAGGAAATGGAAACAATGAACATCAATATTTAGATGAAATTGATGGGTTTGTTACTCCATTAATAATGAAATTTTCCTTGGAAATAAATTTTCATCCTTTTGTATCTACACACATGCCTATTAGTGTAGTTTCGATACTCTACCTATGAGATAGAATGCTTAGAAAATCTTTGCACTTTTCTACATTGTATAAGACTGGGCAAAGTCCAAATAATGTAATTATATTTACTTACAAGTTTTTAGACAATGCATGATAATGGTCTATGGTAAAATATATATTTGAAGGGTAAAAATAACCCCGAAAAACTATCGGGGTGCCCTTATCCATGACTTGGTAGCCTCTTACGGCACACACACAAATCTATAATTCACCATTTCAACTTTATAAAGGGACAACTTTATAAAGGTAGAGTTCAAATTCACTCGATTAGTGTTTTCCCCTATGGACTCCTAAGGTTTTTCAACTTATTTTTGAACAATCTTGGTTCCCAAAGAAGAAATTGAAACAAATTCCATTTTTCATTAGATTATCATTGAAGGACTTCTTGAATCTGTAGGAAACAAACTCATATGTTGTGTAACTTCAGGAAATGAAATTCCATACTTTCTTGACATGAGTATGTTACAGATATAGTTACTCCAATAAGAAATGATTAAGTTGGTTTCAATAATTAAGGAATCAATCAAAAGGGTGAGAGAATGAAGATGGGTTACACTTTTGGGACAAATGTGGCAATGAAATTTCAAGTTTTTCCTTTTCTATCGAATTGCACCCCTCAAAATTCATGTAAGAATTACGAATTTTGATTCGGAGTAAAAAAAAAAATATGTAGAGAATTATGTTGTTGTCCTAACGATATTTTTTGCAAAAAAAATTGCTGCCATATAATCTCTCAATTTTCTATTAAATGAAATATATGTCATTGCAAATTTTTTCACAAAACTTAAGAGATATGCATGTGTTCATGTTGCATACATTAGTCCAAAAAGAGTAATTTAATCTCTCTCTCTCTCTCTCTCTCTCTCTCTCTCTCTCTATATATATATATATATATATATATATATATATATATATATATATATATATATATATATATATATATATATATAAGCATGATCTACACGTAGAGAAATAAGTGTTTTATATTAAAAAATAAATAAAAAAATTATTCAACTTGTTTATTTATTTTTTCGAAGTTGGCAAAGTAATATTTCAATTGAATTTTGGAGAAACGTGTTCACATAAGATTTTTTTTCAACTCTTTAAATAAATTGAAAACCAAGAGTACCCTTTTGAAGAGGAGTCATAAACAAAGATAGTGGTATTTTTTGAAATTTTTTCGTTGTGTATATTTTACGTTATTGATTTTTTATTCAGCCCCTTTGAAATTGTCCAAAAAAATCTCAAGTGTTATGTTTAAAAGAAATTAAATGAAAAATATCATATGAAATCGAAAGTGTCAAATTCATATGCCATTGTATAGAGGATTCTTTCACGAATCAAATGTGATCAACTCCGCCACTTAAGGACAATTTCTACCCTAAATCCGATAGGGTACAAAATGGGGTTGCAGAGAAATCTGTAGAAGAGGTGCCAAAATTGCAATTTTTAGGACTTCAAGAGCTTGATCAACGCTTTAAACGCTCAATCGAGCGCTTAAATTCAAAATTCACTTTGCTTGATCAAGTGTTAAAGAAACCCTTGATCGAGTGACATATGTGGTTAACCAGCAGCTTGATCGAGCCTTAAAAGCTAGCCCACTAGTGACCTTACCAACTTTTTATTAATGGAAATAATAGTGGATCATACATATCAAGGGATCGATCGAGCCTATAGCTCAATCAAGCCTTTGCTAATAACAAATAGTTTTTTTTCTAAATTCGACTGTGAAAAAAAACAACAAACATTCTTTCATAGAGCAATAACATAGCTTGGAAATTACACAAAGATTCACAGCAAACATGGGAAAATGGGGATTTGGATCTCGAAAAGGAAATAAATTTCCATCCACATAGGAAGTATGAGATAAAGCTAGAGAAAGGATGAGAAAAATATGCTAGACATTGAGAGAACAAGAAGTTCATGCAAATACAGGTAATTCTAATTTTCTCACTTCTCATATTACTTGCTCCATATTGTATGCATTAAGAAATATGATTAAAAACCATAAACATATGGATAATGAAATAATAAAATTAAGATAAAATAAGCATTGAAAGTAATACCATGTAGTTAAAAAATGAGATGTAACAACAACTAAAGAAAACCACTTGAAACCATAGATTCAAAACCACTTGAAACCATGCAAATTATTGAAAAATACTTGAAACCACTTGAATTCATGCAAATTATGAATCGCCTTTGAATTGTAATGGTTTAAGATAACCCACAAAAACTAAGGATGTGATTTAACTAAAGAAAACCATTGGAACATAATTTTCATATATTATTTACATGAATTACAATTCATGACAATTTATTTACAATAGGGATTAGCAAAAATGGTTGTCAAATAGGTGCTCCAAAACCTATAAACATTAGTTTGATTAATGTTTTATATCCAAAGTAGGATTTAAAAGAGAGAAAATTTGGCAAGATATACAAGGAGCAAGAATATCCCTACTTCCAATGTGCATGAATTGAGAAGACATTCTTTGTTAAACATATATTTAACAACATTAAACTTTCATAACATTCATCATTATATATAAAATTTAATGGTTATTTGAATCCTAAATGATGATCCCTACCTTTGAAAACCTCACAAGTTTCTTCTTTCAATTCTCACATGAAGGTTATGAGAATTTTTTTAAAAGAACAATTTTTTTTAAAGACATACAAAGTGTAGTGTAGATTCATGCTTGCATAAAAAGGAGTGTATTATTTCATATAACTATAATGCTCCATGGAAGACTCATGTGATTAATCAATATTAAATTCATAAATAATAAATGCAAAAGAAATAAATTTGCATGCATGTGTTGATGATATACTAGAAATGTCTACAATGTTAATCTTCTTAGACTGTGAAAATCTAATGTCGATTAAATTCATCTAGTTGTTTCTCAACAAACATAATCTTGAAACATATTAAAAAATATGGTTCAAAAGTAAAAAATAGTTCTTTAGTTTAAAATTTGTCGAGATTTGATGAAAATAATTGAAAGCATAAAAGACATCGGATATCCATCTTTGCACGTGTATAAAAAAGGTTCTTTGTAGAAAAATATAGTTTTTTAAATTCTCTTACCCCTCCTTGTGCCCTACTTGATTTTTATGCTAAATTTTCCATGTACATTCTCCCAAAAAAACACTCAAATCATTTGTGACCCTCTTCACCACAAATGATAACAATGTACATTCATTATTGATAAGACCTTGAAGCATCTTCCTTGTTCTCTAAATCCACTAAAACCTCTATCTCTTGATTTTTTTTTTCTTATCAACAATTTCATTGTCCTTTTCATCCCACATTTCTTCCACTTTTTATTTGTAATTGTGAAATTCGTTATAATTATGATAAGTTCTTCCTTGAAGGAATATATTCTTACTATTGTTTTATGATAATTTTAGGTACATGTTTTAAAATGTTAAATGATATGGTGCTTGTAATGAAGAAATTTGTTTCCAACTAGTTTGATCTTGTATAGTAGGATTTCAAATATTAACATACTTAAAAATTAGTTGAATATGTTCCTTATTGTATCAATGGAGTGTGCATTTATGTATTATATCTTATAGTTGATTAAATTTGTATGCATTTATAGATATATATTTTGTTTTATCTCATGAAATAAATTTGGCCCTTCAATTTGGTAATCACTCATTTTGTGATCCGTGAAACTAAAACCTAATTGAAGATCAACACTAAAATTGATTCAATTAACCTAAGGAGCATTTGAAACATTAACGACACACATAAAGGTCTAGGCTAAAGACGTGTTCCGACGTCTTTAAACATAGGAGTTGTAGTTACTTTTTTACGTTACATTCCAGGGGTAGTTGGTATTCCACGTACGTAAGTATATCATATCATTCTCCACATACCTTCGGGTATATTATACGACACTCAATGTATGAAATGTAGATCATAATACTTCCTATCATACATGACACAATATATAACACCAACACGGAATGCACTTCCACATACCTCTGGGTATATTTTGGAAGTCCCGATTAGGATGAAAGCAAACCCTAGGTAACTGAGTCAGTTGCCTTGTTATCTATGATACACTGGACAAAACATTTGGGGAGATTGCCTTCACGTACTGGAAACATTATTCCACAGTTCATAGTGACCTGGTAATCCTTATCTACCTAATTATCCCTTTGTTTTGATTTGTGTCTTTAATATTTTAAAATTAATCAGTAAACCATGGAACAAAAACACCCTCGTCACTCATGTAAGATGAAAATATTGCCTCCTTTACCTCTTGAGGAAACACCTGTTGAAAGAATAATAAAACAAAAACTACCAAGGGTACATTAAAATTTACTCCCTCTGAAACCACATTTGAAGTTTATCAACTAGAGTTGTCACTTCCTATGAGTACCTATCCAATGTGAAGACCCGACATTATAACATCAAGTTAAATCCACACAAATGTGTCTTTTCTTTTTATTCCAACAGACATATTGGATTCGTACATGTCAAAACAATGAATCTGCATTAATCATGTCAAAGTGCAAGCGATCCTTGACTTGCCTACACCATCTTCACTTGTTCAGTTATAATGCCTCTAAGGGAAGGGTAACTTTCTATGGAGATTCATTCCCAGTTATGCAGAACTTATGAAAGGATTTACTCGGGTACTGAAAAAAGGGGTTCCCTTCCATTGGGATGATATGGCCCAAAATATTTTGATGCTTTGAATATGTCCTAGTTCAAGCATCATTGTTGTATCCCCCTAACTATCAACGATATTATTTTTTGTATCTTGCTACATCTATTACTACCATTGTTATGGTACTGGCTCAATAGGATGACCAAGGGGATGAACACCCTATATACTACTTGAGTTAAACTTTGAATGATACTGAGATCAAGCACACTTATGTTGAAAAGTTAGCTTCCAAATTGATTTGTATTGATTGATTATGAATTCTTTTTTCTTTCATCATATTCTGCATCACCCTTTTTGTTTACACAGGGACCGATACCGTTACTAGTGCGCTCTTCTTCGAACCATCTTTCCCTGATCCAAAATGCATTTTGGATAGACTCCTATGTCTAAGTGTTCCTCATAGAGGAAAATGAAAGTGCAATAAAGTTCCTGGAAATAGCCCTGTGACAGAGATCTTTTCATTCTGAATCTACTACAACTTGAATGGGCAAAAATGGACTTAGGATGCAGAAGTTATCGCAGAAAGAAAATGCCCTTTGTTCTTTGGAAAAAGAGGCAAAATCCCCTAAAAATGGAAAAAAACCCTTATAAAGGGAAATCGCATCGGAGAAGGGTCCAAGAGATGGACTTAAGCGGAAAGGGAAGAGACCCCTGATCTCCGATCTCTGATATATCAGGTCGGAGATAGGCCTGTGTTTGATGGCTGGACCCTGGGCAATGTGATATTGTGATCGCTGATATCGGCGGATCGGCGTCAGCGATGCCACGAGGAAAAGGACAAACCCCCTAGGCCAACGTGACTTGCGATTGCAATATATTGCATCACAACGTCGCCTCGCAATGATGTAAAATGGGTGATAATGCCAGACCTG
This sequence comes from Pinus tabuliformis, assembly GCA_031772625.1. Lineage (NCBI taxonomy): Eukaryota > Viridiplantae > Streptophyta > Pinopsida > Pinales > Pinaceae > Pinus > Pinus tabuliformis. The sequence continues at coordinate 443,546,266 of CM062820.1, read as the reverse complement.
ATGGACTCTATATGCGCGGTTCGATAAGTTTTGAGTTCCAATAAGGTGGGATTTTCGGGGGCCTTAGGCGGAAATCAGTATTGGGTTGGATCCACCCGAGCTCACACATTGGTCGACATGTGACCGACGGAGGAGAGAGGAAAACCACCTTTTCGTGCGGGTAACCTCCCTACTCCTAAGCTGCCCGAAATTGGATATCGACCATTGGATTGGAGATCCCACAAATCAATCGTGGAGCTTATGAAAGTAACCCAAGGCAGACTCGATACGATATTAGGGTGATTTCGATATAATTTCAAGTCCGATAAAAAGTATTTTGTCGGGTTTTTCACATATTTCCCGTGTATTTGGGATTTTACCCAAAATTCTTATGCGATGGAATATAACACCAAATGGCAGAACCGATAGGGATTTTAGGGGCGATTGAATGGAATTTCACATCCAGATTTCACGTCTGGTAGTGTATTTTCCAGAAATCTCTGTGTAATGAAATTTTTTCTGTTTTTGGGTTTCTGCCTAAGAGAAGGCCCCAAAACCTCTGTAACCACTCCAGATCCTCATGCCACACTGCAAGCGAGCAATTTTATAAGTAATGATGCATTTTGAAGCCACAGAGCCATAGAGCCAGATGGCCAGTCAAACTGAAAAGGAGCAGGAAAGCCGCAAAGGCACAGAGAGATGATGATACGTAGAGAAATGACTGGGGTAGCCGAAAAGCCGGAAAAGTACCTCAAAGGAGGCAGAGAACTCAATAGAGAGAAAGGTAGAAGCAAGAAAGCAGAGAGAGTGAAAATCTAATGCGTAGAGTAGTTGAGGGAGTCTTTGGAGTCACTTGGAGCCAGAGCCAGAGCTGAGAGCCAAAGCCAAAGCCGAGCGCCAGAGCTAGAGCCAGAGCGAAAGCCTAGAGATAGAAAGCCGAGAGCTTCAGATCCAGGGGATAAGATGTTGTTCTGAACCCATTGTGTTTTGTATAAACCAGTGGAGTTGAGCATGGATCTTGTAAAAGAACTTAGACCATAATCCTAGAGATCCTAGTTGAGTTGACTAGAGCTCAAGGAGATGTAGCCCAAGAGTTTTGGGTGAACTCCATATTAAACTTGTTATCTTATGTGTGATGCTCATTTTCTGCATTGTTTCACTATTATATATTTTATATCAGTTTAAGCAAATCAATTTACAGCACATAAACAATTTTAAAATAAACACTAGCATACACCTATTGTCAAGCACATTATTAATTCCGCATTGGTTAATCACTAAAACTTGGGAATATTTAAGCTTTGGAAGTGGGAGAGGTGCTTGTAAGTTAGAAAAGAAGCCTAAGTGCCCCATTTTCAGATCACGTGGTATCAGAGCTTGAGATTGATTAACCCCACCTTTAAAGAAGGTTATATCAGAATGCTTGATTGACAGAGTAGAGATTGCTTTTCTGAAAGGTGTTTGGGCGGTCAAGTATTGATTGTCTAATTAATTGTATGCTTGTTGCAGACTGACTATTTTCTGAGTTGCAGAGGTGAAGGGAAAGATATTGATAGCTCAGTCTAGGAAGGACAAGAAGGAAGAAGGGTTGAAGGCATTCTTCTTATCCCAAAGGACCTTAAGGCAATCCTTGAAGCACAAGAGGTTTGTTGCAAAAGGTTGTTGAATAAGCTCTTTGTTAATCTTGATTGAAGTTATTTTGTTCATTTGCATAATGATAACTTCTACAAGTGAGTCCTCAAACTCCTCTTGCATGACAAGACTCTTTGATGAAGGCATGAAGCAAGACTTGTTCATTATGATGCACAAGGTGAGAGAAATGTGTGAGGAGGGAAGGAAGAGCAACATACTTAGAGAGCAGTTGAATTCCATGAAGGAAGAGAAGCAATCGGTTTTTGACAAATTGAAGGAAATGGAGAGGCAGCTTCATATTGCAAATATGAACCTGAAAAGGATGCATGAGTTGGAGTCACAACTCTTTGTTGCCAAAGAAGCCTTGGTCAAGTATCAGCTTGAAGAAGAGGTAAACCATTCTAGTTTGTCTTCAAATTCCTCTAAGAATGCTTATATTGGCTCTTTTGAAAAACATACTAGAAGCATAGGTTCCAAGTTAATGTCCAAGATGGGCTATGAAGGAAAAGGCTTGGGTAAGCATGCACAAGGTATTTTTGAGCCAATAATAGTTAAGGAAAGGCCTAAGTATTTGGGTCTTGGCTATGGACAAGCTTATGGAGAAAGTTACAAAGCTGCCATGAAGACCATTCAAATAGATCCAAGAAGGAGTTGCATTACAGGTCTTCCACCTCAAGAGTGTGAAGATTGTATTCAAGAGGAATGCAATAGCTTGAAGCATCATTTGCAGGATGCAGGTGTTTAGAAGCACACACTTGAACCAGTGAGTTGTGGAGACTCCAACAGCCTTGAAGAGCTTGATGGTACTCCAAAGGGAGCCACTTCTTCATTTGCTTCACCTCCTCATGAAGGCAATAAAAGTGAAAGGGAAAGGTATAAATCTGGTTCTTATCATATTCCCTTTGATTATGTTTAGCATGATAAATTTCCACATAGATATGGGAAAAGAATTGCATGTTCCTTTTGTGGTTTGGATAACCATAATGTTTCTAGACGTTGGAAGAGAATGGCCACATACAGGACACTTTTGAAGGAAATGAAGCAAGAAGCCAAAGGTCCATTGGACAAGGCAAATCATGCTGTCAAGAGGATGCACATGTGTTGCACTTACTGGCATAAGCAAGGGCATCTTGCTGAAAGATATTGGACTCTGAATCTAGAAATGCTTCCACAAAAGTTGAAGAAAGTGGAAAGAGAAGATTGCAGAAATGGAAAGGAAGATTCCATGGATTTTGTGGTTCAGGATGATTCACACGTTGATGCTGATGTGTAGACAAAGATAGTACCTTTGAAAGGGATTGGTGAGAAATGGTTAGAGTTCTTATCCAATTAAGGTTGCATGTCTATTGATGCATCTATTTTCATTTCTTTGTTAATGAGATGCAAGTTGCAGGTTCTTACCAAGGAGGTGAATGGAAAAGCTGAGTAGGGGGCTCAATTTGTTGCTACAACATTATATTTCATTTCAACTTCAAAAGTACAGTGTGCTTAAGTGAAAGTTGAAGGATGAAATGCATGCATGAGCATGAGATGCATGAACACAGGGATGTTAATGTTTTCCTTGTATTTGAACATGCTTGACTTGAAGGGTCATTTGTTTTAAAGGCATGTTTTGTGGGCTTGTTATCTAGTCCATCATTTGTATGCAGATGTAAGACATGGAGGTATTCACAAGATGTGAAATCTATTTCTTTTGTTGAAGCAGGAGTTTAGGCCATCCAGTTGTTGTCTGTATTTCTGTTGTTGTTAACAATTGTTGTTGACAGCTTTTCAAACAGGTACAAATGAAAGTTTTGTGGAGCAGATGTACTTCACATTTTTTTGAGCCACCTTGGATCAATGATCAAGGCAGAAAAGTTCAAACTACCTTCTATGACCATCTCAGCAGGAGTTCTGCAGGAAGGCAAGGAGGAAGGCAGTTCTTCCTAGGAGGACCAACACATCTAGGAAGGAGAGTGGTCAAAGGCTTTGGTTCAGAGGCACTATTGAAAGGAAATGTATATGGAGGCTAAAAGAATATGGTGTTGTTACTATCATTTACTATTCAAATCAGTATATCAGTCTTTTCGAGACCAAAAGTTCTTTTAGTGGGAAGGCATGATCCAAAATTGATTTTGGATAGACTCCTAAGTCTAAGTGTTCCTCATAGAGGAAAATGAAAGTCCAAGGAAGTTCCTGGAAATAGCCCCATGGTAGAGATCTTTTCATTTTGAATCTATTACAACTTGAATGGGCAAAAATGGACATAGGATGTAGAAGTTATCGCAGAAATAAAATGCCCTTTTTCTTTGGAAAAGGAGGCAAAATCCCCTAAAAATGGCCAAAAACCCTTATAAAGGGAAATCACATCGGAGAAGGGTCCAAGAAATGGACTTAAGCGGAAAGGGAAGAGACCCCCGATCTTCGATCTCCGATGTATTGGGTCGGAGATAGGCCTGTGCTTGATGGTGAGACCCCGGCCAATGCAATATTGCGATCACTGATATCAGTGGATCAGTGTCGGCGATGCCACGAAGCAAAGGACGGACCCCCCAGGCCAACGCGACTTGCGATTGCAATATATCGCATCGCAACGTCACCTTGCAGCGGTGTAAAAGGGGTGATAACGTCGGACCCGATGGACTCTATAGGCACGGTTCGATAAGTTTTGAGTTCCGATAAGGTAGGATATCGAGCAAGCCTTAGGTGGAAAGCGGTATTGGGCTGCCTCCGCCCAATCCCACCCACTGGTCAACATGTGGCTGGCGGAGGCGAGAGGAAAACCGCCTTTTCGGGCGAGTAACCTCCCTACTCCTAAGCCGCCTGAAATTGGATATCGACCGTTGGATCAGAGATCCCACAGATTAATGGTGGAGCTTGTGAAAGCAACCCAAGGTGGACCCGATACGATATTAGGGCGATTTTGATATAATTTCAAGTCCGATAAAAAGGATTTTGTTGGGTTTTTCACGTATTTCCCATGTATTTGGGATTTTACCCAAAACGCTTATGCGATGCAATATAACGCCTAATGGTGGACCCGATAGGGATTTTAAGGGCGATTGAATGGAATTTCACGTCCGGATTTCACGTCCGGTAATGTATTTTCTAGAAATATCTGTGTAATGAAATTTTCTCCATTTTCGGGTTCTGCCTAAGAGAAGGCCCCGAAACCTCTGTAACTGCTCCAGATCCTCATGTCGCGCTGCAAGTGAGCGCTTTTATAGGAAATGATTCATTTTGAAGCCACAAAGTCGTAGAGCTAGATGGCCAGTCGAACTGACAAGGAGCAGGAAAGCCGCAGAGGCACAGAGAGATGATGGTATGCAGAGAAATGGCTAGGGTAGCCGAAAAGCTGGAAAAGTACCTCAAAGGAGGCAGAGAACTCAATAGAGAAAAAGGTAGAATCAAGAGAGTAGAGAGAGAGAAAAGCTAATGTGCAGAGCAGTTGAGGGAGTCTTTGGAGTCACTTGGAGGTCAAGTGAAAAGCCAGAGAGCTGAAAGTTGCAGAAAGCCAAAGCCAGAGGCAAAGAAGCCAGAGCTGAGATCCAGAGCTAGAGCCGAGAGCCAGAGCTAGAGCCGAGCACCAGAGATAGATCTAGAGCGAGACCCTAGAGCCAGAAAGTCGAGAGCTTCATAGCCAGGGGATAAAATGGTGTTCTGAACCCATTGTGTTCTGTGTAAACCAGTGGAGTTGAGCGTGGAGCTTGTAAAAGAACTTAGACCATAATCCCAGAGAGCCTAGTTGAGTTGACTAGAGCTCAAGGAGATGTAGCCCAAGAGTTTTGGGTGAACTCCATATTAAACTTGTTGTCTTATGTGTGATGCTCATTTGCTACATTGTTTTACTATTATGTGTTTTATATCAGTTTAAGCAAATCAATTTTCAGCACATAAACAGTTTTAAAATAAACACCAGCATACACCTATTGTCAAGCACATTATTAATTCCGCATTGTTTAATCACTAGATCTTGGGAATATTTAAGCTTTGGAAGTGGGAGAGGTGCTTGTAAGTTAGACAAGAAGCCTAAGTGCCCCATTTTCGGATCATTCCCTAAGCTCGAAACCCTTTTATTCCCATGTTTCAACTTATAACCCTTGGTCCATGTCAACTTTTGCTACCTAGTTTCCTAATATCATATCATATTATGACCTTCCACCTTTGGTGATTTCTTAAATAAACTTGTGTAGATTTATTATTCACTTCTATTATGATGATGATTCACTTAACTTAAAATTATATTTTTTATTCCACTATGTAGCGATGGAAATTTAAAAATCACTTGAGGAAGAAGATGTGTCCCATCAAGCTAATCAACTAAATGATAACCAAGATGTTCCCTATGGACCTGATCAATCACTAGAGGAACATGTACCCTATTAAGATGATCAATTATCACTAGGGGAACAACATGTGCCATTGTTGAATTTAGGCTTCTGTGATCCATGTCGAGTTTAAAGAGAAGAGTTTTCGGTGAAAATGACATCGTAATTCATTTGTCGACGCGTTTTGAACCAACAAGTGTGGTTCATTGTCAAGACAAGTTAAAGAACCAAATCATGGCTATAGGTTAAATAGAGAGAGCAAATCATTCAATGGTTATATTTGACCTAACTAATTATCTGACTAATTAGGTTATCCATTTAATAAACATTTATTATTTTTTCTTATTATTTCATATAATAATAATATAAGGTTTGTATATAGTTTATATAGTTTTAAATAATAAAAAGGTCTATTAATTAGTTATTCATTTATACTCAAAAATAACTTATTAATTAATTAACTAATTATTTTTTCCCTGTCCTTATCTCTTTGTCCAATTTAGTTACCTGGTCCAATATAGTCGTTTCATGGTCAAATATAGCTGTCGAATGATTTTCTCTCTCTATTTAACATGTAGCCATGATCTGGTTCTTCAACTTGTCTTGATGATGAACCACACTTGTTGGTTCGAAATGCGTCGACAAATGAATTATGATGTGATTTTCACTTAAAACTCTTCTCTTTGAACATGTGCCATGTCAAGCTAATGTACCAATGGAGGAAAAATATTTTCCCTATCAAGCTAATCAACCACTAGAAGAACAATTTGTTTCCTCTCAAGTTGATAGGATAATAGGGAGTTGCAGTGTTTTGTGAAGGGGTGGGCTGTTTGCAAAAAATTTAGATGCAAGCATAATAGAGAACCTTGGAGGGCCTATCCCTGCTTGCACTATTAGAGACCATGTCAATAACATCATTCGACAACATTTTGAGAAACATTCAGTTGTTGCATAATCCCAAATACTACATGGGTTGATCAAACATAAGAAACTAAAACATGCCATAAAGCTTTTGGGTGTCCAAGGTTCCAAAAGCAAGAATAGAAGTATGAATGCCACTGAAAATATATCAAAGGAATCCACTATGTTTGGAAAATCAATAAAAGTCGATGTTCGAGATACGTACAGGGCAATAACAACTGTTATTGTTGCACCAAGTACATAAAGACAACAAAAGTTTGCAATAATGTCAAAATTGCTCCATGTCTAGAGAAAGCCCTTGCACAAACATACAGGGTTTGAGTGAATTAAAATGATGAATCTTCTTGTTAGGTTATTTTCACCAGGAAACCCTACCAAGATAGGCTTACAACATGAATCAAAGAATTTGTGGTAGAATTTTGGGAGAGCCATTCTCGTGCTATTCTAGATAGAAAGCATGTCGTACAACATATCATAGCTAAAGATGAGTATCAGGAACATGCTAAGCACATTGTAGAAATGGCAGAAGTTGCACTATTCAAGGAATTTAAAGAAAGCAATTAGCATGTGAAGATACACATAAGAATGTTTCAAAATTTGAAGACATGGTTTATTAGGCCTAATACAATCTGTGACACATGTTGCTGCCGATATCATATTGAATTTAAGCTTCATTATGACACTTTCTTGGAATTTTACAAGAAGAATTGTCATGATGACCCTCCTCCTACAATGCGTGATTTTGTTTCATCAATATTTTGCAGAAGGGAGCCAGAAGAGTTCTATTACAAGAAAATATGTATAGGTGGGAGAAGATGCATTGAATGTGGTGATTTGACATTGCTCCATAGGAACTTTCTTATTGATTACCAACTAGTCTAGGATTTCATATGCCACCATCACATGGAATCATTACGAGTATGTCATGGGAAATCAACCATCTTCTTCAACTCCGCCACCTAAGAGGATCAACTATGTTTAGGAGGCGATTCCTATTTCACAATTAACGGGGGTGTTTCAAAATCAAATATATAAATATATCAAACACTCACACATGTCTAGGTGGAAAGCGTTTGAATATAAGCATTCTCCCGAAGTATTTTAGACAGGCACAATCTTATCAGTGGTGGAATTTTCTGAGAATTACACATTCTCTTCTCAAACAAGGATACAAAGTGGGTATTATCACTTAGACCAAGTGTCAATATTAGAACATGTTTTGTACAGACATGCACAATTGAACATTGATGGTATGGATAACACTGATGAGTCACGTGATGTGATTAAGGAGTATCACTTTTACATAAATGATGATCATGATCATGACACATTTTTCATGCATCATTGTTTTGAACTGATTTATGAATCATTAAAAAAAAAAGCATATCATTCAGGAAGCATTGGATATGGTCAGATGATCATGCAGGGCATTTCAATTCAACACAAACTTTTTATTGGTTGAGTCGACTACACAAGAAGACACAAATTTAGCATACTTGGAGCTACTTTGAAACATGACATGGAAAGGGTGAGCATGATGGTGCAAGTGCTTATGTGAAGCGAGCACTTAGGGCTACCAAATGAGTCATGATGTAGATCGACTCAAATCATCAAGAGAGATGGTGAACTAGTGTAGATCCCATTTAGGACATGAAGGTCATGATTCTACAAGGCCTGTGCATAGGTTCTTCTAGAATATTGAACTTGGCGATGTGAATAAATATATTCCTTGGTATTGTAATACTATAGAAGGAACACGAGAATTACACTTAATGCAGAGCAAAGACATGGGGGGAATATTTTCCATCGAGACAAGAAAACTCACATATTTTTGTGAGTTTTGCATTAGTGTTGATGGATGTAGACTTGATCATCGTGAAAAGCATGGGTACATGAAAGGATGGAAATATGTCCCTCTTAATCCAAAGGTACCTCATCCAATTATGACATGGCATGATATGCACAATGAAGAGGACATTATTTCACTTGATCATGATCAAGTATCCGATCTTGTAAGGGAAGGTATGTGGCTCATTTATCATTAACAATTTCATCTACTAATTGAAATCTTGAACATATTTAACTAATACATATTTTGCATTTTGGTTGTAGGCAATGTTTTTGCTGTCACTAACCCCACAGGGAATGAAGAGAATGTGGCCTACTATTTGATGTGATGCACACAGGTTAAAAGTAGGTTGGTGAGACCATATGAAGATGAATAATTCACATACCAAATTGGACACATGGTTGTGATAGGCCATTTTTTTGAAAAGGTTAAAAAATAGATTGATCAGATCAATTATAGAGATTTTATGCGTGAATATATATCTGGTCAATACAATCATCTAGTCATAGCATCTCAGATCAATCTCATAGAAATAAAAACAAAGAAAGGCAAGCCAAGGAGATGGAAGATGACAGAATCAAATGATGAATGTATTATGGAGACTTGAATTCCTATGATTCATTGGCCAGATGAGTAGATGATGCAAATGGAAAGCCCTTATGTTGAGTCTATAGCATTCAAGTGCAATCTAATCTAGTATAAGAGATCTCAAATGTATGATTTTTGTAATCTATAAATGTGATAGTTGAATACTCCTGTAGTTTTATAATTTTGAATAAGAAATGTTTCCCTCTTATCTAGGATGGATTCATAATGGTGTACATATATGTTATATAAGCTTTAGTTTCCTTTAGGTGCTTAAGTTTCTAAAGTACACCAAATTTCAAGGAGGTGATTTAGAATCAATAGGGGTTTAGATTTAGATTTAATTAAAATTTGTCAGCTTAAATTTTTTAAATGTCATGTGTATATTATTCATGTGGAGCATGCAAGAAATTTCATAGATCTATATGCATGTCATACATATTTGGTTTCTAGAAAATCCATTTCAGTATATAACAACCAAGTTGATATGATCCATTTTATGAACGTTCCTAAATTTAGTTGGCTATCAAATGTCTCAATCAATTCCTTAACTTAAGACATTCAATTAAGAACATTCAAGAAGTAAAATTTTACAAAATAACAATTTTGAATTCTAGTTTCATAGAATAAGGAAAGAAGTACAATATTACTATGAAGCAAATCACTTTAATACTTAAAATGAACCAAAATATATGATGTACATCAATTTAATAATGAATTTGTAGAAAGTGTATTTTAGTTTAGCCAATGTATGTTAATTTAAACAATTAGTTATATGTTCCTATAATTTTATGCACTTTCCTAAATTTATTTGTCTATCTAAGTATTTCATCAATTTTTTATCTTAAGACCTTCAATTAAGAACATTCAAGAAGTAAAATTTTACAAAATATAAATTTTAGTTGTCATATTGGCTTGTAGAAAGTGTCTTTTAGTGCCAAATCAATGTATGTTAAAAGTTTCAATGATTTTAATTCAAATGTCAAGATGAAAACTATTAATATTGTAATTATTTCATGAGTCTATAAAACTAGAAATCAAAATTGCTATTTTGTAAAATTTTACTTCTTGAATGTTCTTAATTGAATGTCTTAAGATAAGGAATTGATTGAAACATTTGATAGCGAACTAAATTCAAAAATGTTCATAAAATTATCGAATAACATACCATTAACTATTTTTTTGGTATATTAAATTCCAATACATATGACTCATATAATGTGTTATGACTAAGCTATTGTAGATGACCTTAAATAAATAAAATTTAAAAAACATGTTATTAGTTGAAAATTTCTAGTTGAAGACATCTTTTAAAATTGAATTTAAAATGTATTTCAATCATATTTGTATATTTTGATTGAACAATGAACATATATTTTAGTTCATTTTAAGTATCAAAATGACCTACATCATAGTCTAAGATTGTACTTATTTTCTTAGTTTATTTCTTGAGAAGTCAAAATTGTTATCTTGTTAGCTATGTATGCTAATAAATTATCCATATGAAAATATATACAAATAACATTATACACATGAACATCCACAAACTGAAATAATTAGCATCCATAAACTGACATAATGTTCATGCATCCACAAATTGTCCATGTATGAAAATATACAATGTATGTACATCAGATGTGAATATGCCCTATGAAATGGGCCTAAAAATATACAAACTAGCTATGGTCCACTCTAGAAATGATCACTTCTATAACTCTTACGTGTGTTATGTTGTGTAGAGTGAGATTCAAATTCAAATTAATTAAAACATTATTTGTAAAAATATAAACAATATGGAAATAAATGATTTTGAATTGTGCATTTAAATAGTCCCCAACCTATGACTCAGTCAAGTGCAAATGGAAGTCAGGTGGGATGGGGGTCTGGTCAATCTCATTTTGGTGATGCCCTTCCTGTGGCCTAATGCCTCCATACCCAAAATCCCACTCATGTGTGCACATAACTACAACATCGACACCCCTCTACATTTGGGCCTGTGTACACAATGACAAAGACAAATTATAATTAGTCTACGGATTAATTAGCATGCATACATGTAACTTAAAAAAAAAATTGTTGAAATATTATGAATAAAAAAATTCACCTCAACTGTTATTTCATGAGTGTTATGAGGCAGAGGTGGAGGTGGAGGAGAATGAGCCATTGAAACATGCACTAGAGGAGGTTGTTTTGACTAGTCAACTACCCCCTTATATGACCTCATAAGCTCATATGTATAGTTGGGTTGTGCATGCATGTTATCATGAATTTATTAATACAAATTCAATCTGATACAAACTTATTAATATAAATAATGTAAAATTTGAAGATAAGAGTCAAAAGTCTCATATATATGTACCTGGTCTATGTCACGTGGGTAGTGCACACTCCAAGTGTCACAGCTGGTATCATAACATGTACGTGCATATGACAAAAGTTGGTCATGACCTAGACTCTCGAGATATGAATCATCATGTAATGCAACTAGTGGGACATGAGGCAACGAAGGTGGTTTTCTTATCTCCCCATGCAATGTGACATGTACAATGGCCAATGTCCTCTGCATGCTATCTTCAATGGTATGCTTAGTCTTAGCACCAAGTTTTGATAACTGCTCTAGCTCCATCAGAAATACCACGCTACGAGATGGTCGTGACAACAATATCAAAGGTGGTGCTACATGTGTGGGGTCCCTATAAGCCTTACACGTTCATAACTATGTGTTATAGACATTTTTGTGCCTTACAGCTATAAGCATGAAATGTCCATAATCTAAGGGATCCAAAGTCCCTAAACATGTTGTTCCTACCCCTAGAGGAACAAGGCTAACAAACCACAACAATTCACAGAAGTTCTCCACCAGAAACTGCTCAAAAACAAGTCAATTTAGGATCAATTCAGAGGCTCCACTAGTTGTCTGCGCTGAAATCCAGAGATTACACTGGCTAGGTGCACTGCAACGCAGGTAGAAGCACTACCAGGGTGCACTGAGCGGGAAATGACAAATGGCAAGTTCATTCAACGAGGTGGAAAGACCCTGGAAGCTTCCAGAATCTCCTCCAATGACACTTGCCTCAATGAATTCGACTAGTGATGAGTAAGAGGCTCTTAGTCTCCAAGTGGAAGCAAGAACTGACAGAGGGAGAGGACACTAGTCAGATCTCAAGCTGACTCATCCTCTCTCCAAACATCTATATATGGATCTCTCCTCCATGAGATCCAGGAGGCTGGAATTTTGTTATTGCAAAGAATTACTGTTGGTTTGAGATTGGAATCATTGGGTGCTTAATGCTTTGAAGGAAGGTGAAGATAGGAATTTCATTTGCTGGGAGGTAGATGCTAGATTGGAGCCCTCTTGGTTGTATCTCCTCCTGAACCTTGTTATTCATCAATAAAGCTATCTTGGTTTCTCCTATATACTGATGTATATTTGATGTATGATTGCATCAGTATGTTTAGTTTATTTCTAATCTTGAACTAGTTATGAATATGAATCTATGTCTTTGTGTAGTGTTCTCTTCTTGTGATCTTGCAGAAACCTGTTGAAGTTGGGCGAGCGAGAAGGCAAGTAGCTGGGAACTCTCAAAGAGAAGAGAAACCGGATCGGGGGACAAACGGAAGACACCGGTTAGTCCATCTATCTCTCTTCATTCTTAATTCATAAAGGAAGAATACTAGAATAGCTGTGTCTGTTTGTTGCTAAGGCATTGTCACACCTTAGGTGGATAGGATCGTCCTGCATAGGCATTTTTCCCCACAACACTATGTCCCAAACGAGGTCCATAAAATTTAGATCCAGTGTTGGTGTAATGTGGCTTCATATGTAGCACAAAATCTACATATAAAAATGGTGGGGGAGCTAGCCCCAAGCTGCAATCAATCGATCATAGAAAAAATGGGCCACATCAATATTATTAAAATATTTTAGTGGAATTAGACTAGCATGTCTAACACAACATTTTGGAGGGATGTCAAACGACTCCCCATGAATATCAATGTTCTTGGTGGCGTCTTTCACTGCCTTTCAAGTATGTCGGCCTCTAACCTCTAGCCTCCTAATATTATGTATAGAATATAGGAGGTGGATTTATGGCCCTTCCCTTTGGTATAGATCAATTAACTTGTTGATGTTATCCAACATCAGAGACAAACTACGCCTAGTAGGTGAACTAGAAGAGATTTTATCCAAATCTCATGTGATCCATGTCTGTTGGGCTCTAAAATCCTCAATTGTGACACTAGCTATAGCGTCATTCCATGGAGGGATCAGCATTGCACTTTGATGCTCTCCTGACCCTGTTGAGGATCTGCAAATCATAAACATAATTTAATATATACATAACAAACTAGAACAATAATAATGTATACATTAAATTCAAACACATCAATTGAAGATGATTTAAAAATTAAAGTCTATTTCAAGACATAAACGGATAAAGTTTAAAGAGGATTTAAAATGCAATATGTATAAATGTAACAGGTGAAGAAGGTCCACTATCTGTAGCAAGATCATCAACAAAGATAGAAACACTACCTTTGACACTCCAACTTGTGTTGGAGCGAGGATCTACGAGTGCAACAAACACTCTAGTATGACTACGTGATCTAGTCCAACCATGTATAATATATCCCCTAACACTCTGAAGGGATATAGTTTGGGGGTGTATGGGAGATGGATCTGCAAATTACATATAATACATATAAACTAATCCAAGAAAAAAATGTTAACATAGAAAGAATGTTGACAAGAAAACCATTTATAAACTCAAGTAGAATAATATAGGCTAAATATATTAACTAAATAGAGTGTCTATTTCGATAAATTATCAACCAAAGTATTGAGTTCCATGTAAATACAATCGAAAAATGTGACCTTGAAAATCTAACTTACACTTTTTCTCGTTTATAAATAATGCATTTTATTCATAGAAAAGAAATATGTAAATATATGTAAAAAATGAAATAAACCTATTTGCAAAACTAATAAAACTTCATGCCAACCAAATACTCCATAACAAAAGTTCTTATAATGTTTGATTTTGACACATGATGTGTGCTAGGTGCAAGCACATGAAGACAATGTTTCTGGTATGACACACTATATAATGAAATGATATGGTACAAATTAGAAAAGAGTCAAAATGCTTATATATTTGAACTTTAAATGAACTTTTCATCATGGATTTAATGTATGTATCAAAACTTATATATATATATATATAATTAAATAAAAATATAGGAAGTGTAAATTTTTTTTTAACTAGAAAGAGTAGTATATTTATATATAAATCACGCTTGTTCGCATTCACAATCGGGATTTTACATCAAAATTTTGAGCCTATTGAGGGCTTCTGAAAATTCATTTGTTCCCCATCCCTTCCCTGAGAATTTTTTTCCCAAAATTCCAAAAAAATATCCCATAACTGGTAGCCTATGGCTATACATTCTACAATACTGATATAGTGAATATTTACACGTATAGTTTGCCATAAAAAAATGTTTTTAAACCGAGAGAGAAATCATATTACCCCTCCATCGGTGGTGGACTATTAAGATCGAGTCCATTATATTCTCCATTAGTGCTCAGGCTATTCTCTTCCATTTTGAGCTTTAGATGCTCAATTTGTTGCCTTCGCACGTCCACCTCGTCCTCCAATTGTCGGATGCTCTCCTTCCTTTTGAGTTGCTACTCCTACGTATCCAATGCCTCCTTCTGTTGCTAACTCAGATGCACCTATGCAAAATAGTTAGAGCCTCCTTGAATTCCATATGCTCTTGCACACAGTCCTTGCATGTATGCATATTAATGCCACCTTTCTAAGCTTTTGCCTCCCTTGAACCCCTCGTCCTAGGCCGCCGACAGCCCCAGGAACAAGACGTTGATCCCACCTCCATTGAGTTACTCTCCACACTCATTTTCAGCACTGGAGAGCTACTTGAGTGCCCAATATCTAAGGTGTCGTGAACCCCCCACTCATAATTATTCTAGGCAATCAACACAAAGCCCTGATTTTGCTGCTTAAACTTCCCCACCTGACTCAGCTTACTAGCACTCAGCTTACCAACACTCAACTTACCAACACTCAGCTTACAAATTATCAACTTATCAACACACAACTTCCTTGGCCAACTGCACACACCACCAGTGACCACCCTTATGGCCAACACCTTGACCCAAAACCCACAACTATTACTTAGTGACCTCACCCTCAGTCGTTAGGCCTTTGTAGAGACCACCTCAGAAGAAACTAACCAAAAACCATGACATAAGATCAAACTGTTACCCATTTATAGAATATGCAGATCTAGATTCTAATGCGGGACTGGAAATTGGTACTTATGAAGTCGAGATCCCAATGATCCATAATAATTTCCCATATTTTTGCTTCATCCTTTATCCCTACCCATGCCTTCCTCTCACGTGTGGTCTAAGCAATTCAGATCAGAGGGATTAAATGTTTCTCATGCTCTCCCATTATCTTAAATTCTCCTGTGTTGGATCACTGACCATTACAACAGTTTATATGCCATGAGGGCTAGGTTCTCATGCTGTGAGACCTCCCGGAACCATGTGTAGTACATATGTGATGGGAGCAGCCACATTGTGGCAGCAAGGCGAGCCTACCTATGCCACAAGGCGTGAGGATGGTCCGAGCTAAGTAAAGGCTGATGAGATAGGTTCGGGGGAGTGGGAGATGGATCGTATCAAGTGGAGGCATCAGGAAGTGGAATGGAGAAGGGTGACAAGGGCTAGGGAGGAGAAGTGACATGGGAGAGGAGGGTAGGGGGAGGAAGGGGTGGGGAGGAAATATAGAGAATGAAGGGAGAGAGGGGGGGGCAAGGGATATATAGTTGCGAACCCCAAATTTTCCATGTTGCTTTAATTTTCTAATCTCTTGGTCGTGCCAAGAGTGCCTTCCCTAGTCCAATGATTGAAAAACTTGACCATGATTAGGGAATGAATAGTGTTTCCTCTATTTCATTCACTATACTTCTTTATGCATTCAAATGACAGGCCAAATTTGGTTGCTTATCTGCTTCCTAGTTATTCCCTCTTGTGATGATTCCATCATAGGGTCCTCTAATAGAACTAAATTCTCTAATTTCAAATAAAATAAAATGGGAAATAATTCATTTCTAACTAAACATTTAATCGATGATATTTTTCCATTAAAATTTATTTCCTACAACTAAATAGTGGTCATTTTATTTCAATCACTTACATGAGTAATCTATAAATAGAGGAATACATGTTCTGATAGACTGGATGAGATGCCCCTGAGCTCCTGATCTGGCTGGGATGCTTTTCTTTACTACCGACTAGATTTACCTCCCAGCCAACTAGGAAGTAATTCCTAGCCTAGGAAACCTCCACAGGTTCCCTAACCCTCCAAACCCAAGTCCAACAAGATGTAGTGTGTCAAGGATAAACAATACTCTCCTTCTCTCCCTTCTCTCTTCCCCACCTTAATCTTAAAATAAATCCTCCAAAACCACAACCAAACCAATACCAAAATCAAGCCAAGGATCCCCCCTCCTTCCTTCATCCTTCCCCTTTTATGCTCCCCCTTCTCCTCTCCACCCCAACCACCTCTCATTAATGTCATAACTACTCCATCATCTTTACATTTGACTTCTCTTCTCCCAAGTAAACATGAGAGGACATTTGGGGATGTGATATGAATATAAAACTAGTTCATTAATTGGAGAGGACCATGTCTTCTCCCAAGTAAATATTTTGGGGATGAGAGATGAATATATAAATCGGTAATTAATTGCAGAGGACCATGTCTTCTCCCAAGTAAATCTGAGAGGAAATTTTGGAGATGAGAGATGAATATATAAATTGGTAATTAATTGGATAGGACCATGTCTTCTCCCAAGTAAATTTGTGAGCACATTTTGGGGATGAGAGATGAATATATAAATTGGTAATTAATTGGAGATGACCATGTCTTCTCCCAAGAAAATCTGAGAGGACATTTTGGGGATAAGAGATGAATATATAAATTGGTAATTAATTGTAGAGGACCATGTCTTCTCCCAAGTAAATCTGAGAGGAAATTTTGGGGATGAGAGATGAATATATAAATTGGTAATTAATTGAAGAGGACTATGTCTTCTCAAAATTTAAAAATTTTGGGAGGTAAATTGGGAATAATAACAAAATTTATATCATTGCTAAATTTACAGTTTCACCAATGTAGGTATGTACCAATATTTCTTGATAATAATAAGTCAATATTTTAAGGTGATTTAAACCCTAGTAAAATTTTCATGATAAGATTAAGTAGGCATTACATACACTCCTCCTTCAGAAAACTTCATCTCGAAGTTAGAGTGTAAATGATACAAGGAGTTTGAATCAATTTGGAAATAAGGCATATCAAAATAGAGAGAGAGTTATAGTAGTAAAATTTGATAAGTCAGACAATGACATCATGTCCCGTCAAGAGTCTCCAACTGATCTATATCCTCCTATCCTTCCTAACCTACTTCCGTTCCCACCTTATCCATCCTCTGCTGCTATATACGATGGCATCAGTTATACCAATCTAACCACTGATAAAACCAATATGGCTAAAGTGTCGACTATATCGACCTAACTTCCCCAGTAGGCAACTGGCAATCGTCATCACACATCTAGGGGAGCGTGTCCACCACTGCCTTCCCACGATTCTAGGTTTGGAGGTTACATGGTGGGAAATACCTCCACCCCTCCTCACAACTAGGGTCAACGCACTGGTTGGACTTGTCATCGAATAATCCAGTCAGGTTGTCTTGCCACCTATCATTTACATTTTACTCATGTCATAAGAGTGCATATCAAGTAGATACCAAATGTAATAGAACAATGTACACCATACCTTTCCTCATTGGATGTCTCGACCTTCCCAATGGAAGAGTAGATCTTGGTTATCATATAGTTCTTCCCATTCTGCAGGTTAGTTCTCATCCATGCATATATATAATAAAAAAATAGATATAGATACATGATCTTAAACATCATCTTATTAAGTCTTGTATCCACGTATCAATTTTGTAGTTCATATTGGAAATAAATCTTACATTAGATAAATCATATCCACTTAATCCATACACGAAGCTACAATAACTCTAATAAGTCATGCGCTAGATATCATAACCAAGTAAGTCATACATTAGGTCATACATCGAACATTTCAATCATCAATACCTAATCCATCTAATGATTTATGTAAGTAGTTTCACTTATCCAACTAAATGCATTAATATTACATAGTGTTCATAAATAAATAACGTGGAATTGAAAATAGAGCCTTAGCATAGGTAGCTATCTAAGTCAAGATGGACATCATAAATGGTCAAAAGTGAGGGTTAATTTCGACATATAGTCTTTGCGTCCTCCTAGGTAGCAAATCTTGGGTTATACTTGTCCCATTGTATCTTAACTTGGTCCACCAAGCAATGCCTGAGCTATCAAACCATATGGTATAATATTCATAATGGTTTAACCATTACGATTCCCACATCTGGGACCTATAATTACCTCCAATCAAGTTTGTTGGATTCATCCGAAACATAATGTTATAGGACAGATACATAAAAACATCATGAGTTTTACGTAAGTGGGGTGGTAGTATAAGACAATAGGAAATTGGTCCAATTTTTCTCTTTTATTCTAAAAGGTCTTATAGATCGATGTGGTAAATTCAGACATTTCTCAAATTCAATAGGAATATTATAGATGCTCGCATAGTATTCCAGTGCATAATGGTAGACATTTGTACATATTGCTTTCCCCCCTTTTTTTTCTATAAATCTTTGTTTGTGGGTCACAGAATAAGGAAAGAGATTGCATCATCACTGATGCCCTAGGCTCTGTTCCGGGTATTGGAAAAGATGCCTCCCTCTGCAGGAAGGAATGAAGAATTTGATCATTTTTCTCTACCCTATCTTCAAATAATATTTTGTTCTACTTGTTTGATGTCTTCAGAAAGTTGGGAGGTACACATCCCCTATAACAATGTCAAAAAAATTTAGGGACGATCCAGGGTTTGAAATACTTCACTCAAAATCCACCTAGAAATTTGTCAACAAGTCGAGTCTGATCACATACACTTCTGACCACTCTTATAACCCTTCAGCTCTTCAAAGGCAGCGTTGGATTTGTTTTTCGTATTTTCTAATCTATTATTGGTAAAATGCTAAAATTAACAATCTACTTCAAAAAATAAATGCCACTATCTTCCATCTTCATGCATTTAAGAGCTAAAACATCAATTGAATATTTGTGAAAACTTTGAAGAAAATACTGAAAATAAAGCAAACCCAAGAGGTGGGTTCTTCAATCATGATATGGGCTGGTCCAATTAACGATCAACCCAAATGCATCTACAAAAGACAACTTTATCGACACTCAGATTGTTCTAATCCATAAAAATATGTATCTAGCAGTTTCCTTCCTTTGCTTCTATGGTGAAAGGTAAGGTTAAATGGTATAGAATGTTCAAAAGAAAATAAACAAACTCGTGAAACTATGCAACAGGTGGAAAAAATAGATAAAGCTCTCTTACTTCCAAACCAACTATCCAAGATGATGCACATAATTTAGATTTTTAAATTTTAAACCAGAAACGAAGACATAATTTTCAAATTCCAAAATAAAAATTTGAAATATCTAAATTATACCAAATTTTGTGTTTCACATTAGGAAGCAATATCTACACTATACAAATTTGTGTTTCACAATAAAAGGCAACCCCATTTCATTTTTAAAATTCATTCCTCATTAAGATGTAAGTAGTAGGAGGAGTTACCTGGGGTTATCTCAAGTGGTTAGGTGGAACAATTATTATCCTTCTTACCCAAGTTCAAATCCCTGCTAGTGACATGATGCTTTCATGAGCCATTTGTTGACTACCATGATTATCATGAAATTAATATGGTTTACCCTAGTTACCATTCTCAGAATGAAGGTAAGTGCCTGGTGCATTTCTTTAGGATATATATATATATATATATCTATATATATATATATATATAGATATATATATATATATATATATATATATATATATATATATATATATATATATATATATATCTATATATATATATATATAGATATATATATATATATATATATATATATATATATATATATATATATATATATATATATATATATATATATATATATATATATATATATTTCAAGCGAGGAAAAAAGAAAAAGAGAAAAGAAGAAAATTCAATGTTGCAATGTGTACCCTGGCCCAAAGGGTTGTATAGAAACAGATTCAATGAATCAAAATAGAAAAACTACATAGAAGTACAGGAATAGAATGAGAATACAAATAATTAATGTTCTTAGGCAGAGAGACCATCATACAATAATTGCATGCTCTACTGCCTATATAAAACTAAATGATATAATGTGCAATTTCATCAAGTTGAGAGAGATGAATCAAGGAATTAAAAGGGTGGGATAGATCAGAGAGACAAAAATAAAATGTGGAAAAGTAGATGAAAGTTTCCAGGACATTCTTTCACAACCTCCTACCTAATGGTTCCACCAAATATAGCTGCCATGGGATACAACACTCCACTGAAACCACTTGCAAAATATTCGAATACATTATAGTCAACAACATTAACATCCATCTTAACCAGTGAGCTATCATTTTAAAACCTTTGCCACATCAATGACATATTGGCATCTTCCTAAGATGCAAAATGGAACACCCAAATTTATGAAAAAATTTATCTGGGGTTCAGACAACCAAGCGTACAAGGGGAGGGTAGTCAAACATGGAGAATCATTGAGAAGAAGTTCGCTAGGACCTTCAAGTGCATGAAACTTTAAGAGCTTGGATTTCTTTGCCTGAGCGATTATGCCACCCATCTCATAGCATCCAAAAGTTAGTGGTATCTTCATGGACGTGGAAAGAATATGGTCTTCCAGTCTCCGCCTTTCTTGGCTTCCCATCACTGAATTCATTCATAACTTTAACTTCAGAGAAAACAACAAAATCACCATCCTTGAAATGGAGCCTTTCATCATCAACCACACATGACACAAGAGTAGGATTGTAGTTAGAACAGAAGAAATGATGCCCATCTGTGCTTCCATGGCATTCACATCAAACGCATTAAGCTCTATCCCAAAGTCACAAAACATACTACCAAATAGTCCCTGAACATTGGGTTTGATTAGATCAATTGACAATTTATGATTATGATAGAAATTGTTTGTATTCAACTACTTGCTCGACACCTATGTCTCTGAACACTATCCCCTGCAATTGCATGGAATATGGAGTCCATTACTACTTGGAAGTTCCATCATTTCCTAAGAAATTAGGCATCAACTAAATTGCCTGGCAACAAAATAGGTGTTGCTGTCATATCTTCGATTTAACAGAAACTAAAACTGCAACACCAGCATTTAATTTCTACAACTTATTACAACAAGCAACTACCTCGGTTTTTTCAATATCAGGTTCAGTAAAATAGAAAATTGGCATACAAGTACTACCTTTCAACATTTGATTGGTCATGCAAAGTCATTGATTCCGCTCCCGCTAGTATCACAGCGTTGACCATTTCAACCCCAAGGCCTTGAAGGCCAGAGGTGAGGACATTTGCACTGGCTTGGCATCTGATAGCCCCCCTTCCATAAACTGCCAGATGTCTGTTGTGAAAACCTTCGTCTATGTATTTTCTTTCGTACATGATCAGAAGGAATCGAGTTTGTGCTACCTCCATTAGAAGACATCATGTTAATTATGTTTGTGTTCTTCACTCAAGATAAGATGATCCATTATTACCACCTCAAAGCACTATCTGTTCTTATCTTGATCTAACAAGGACAAGGACAAAGGATGCACTTTCTTAATTGAGGTCCCCTCTACCATAATATATAGTTGTTCAATATATCATCGCATACAACCCCTTCCTCTATAGTCATGACATCATGAACTACTCAATTAATTATACATTATGATGACCGGTCATCGTCATTCCTACTCATTGTGTGTCTGCCTCGCCTTTCAAACGATTTATTTTCCTAAGGCCAACCTTAAACTACCTCACAATTTTTTCATGTTTGCAAATTAATATGATCTTCATGCCCATCTCAACCTTCTTGAAAATATCTTCACACTATAAGGGAAAAGCCAATCAACATGGCATGTAGCAAGTCAGCTCTCTTGCTTCATTATTACAAGTCTCGTCCAATCTCTTGTCTGAATTGTCATACAAAGTCTTTGAATATTTGATCATCATTTATTTTTTATGTTTTTGGGTGAGAACCATGTTATATTAGCTAGTAGCTTATCATCTTGAAACTGAATAGCAACCATCTATGGACATTGAAAGAAGGCCCTCACTGTAGGAAGTCACTTTTCGATATCAAACTGTGTTTCATGGCTTCCAAGGAATGCCATATGCTTTTGACTACAAAGGTCCCTTTCATAATGATCGGCACAGGGTAATCAAAAGTGTATGCTAGCTTATAACCTGATCAGGCTTTAGTTGATAAGGCTCAAGAACTAAGGCACTGTCGTTGAATTATAATGTTGTCAGTGTAGATCCCAATTAGTGTTATAACCACAACAACCAATCAAGCAAAAGCACCAACAAGAAAGAATATTACAGTCATCCAATATGCTGAAAGACAATATGTTTAAGGCTATCTTCCTTTTTTTTTTTTCTTCTTCCTTGACATAATTTCCAAAAATCTTTTCACAGTCTGGATAGGGCCGTAAATATTTATTATAAAATTGTCTGCATGTAAGTTTCATTATAGTTTTTCAATGTAACTTCCACAACAAGAGCACCTTTGGATCTCAAATTGGTAAGCACCTTATAGCGAGGAAGTACTTGCTTATGAAAATTTACACCCAAATAATCAGGGAATTCTACTAGGTTCCTAACAGGGAACCCCATGTCACTAATTAGAAAATTAACCTTCTCTTTTATAGACTGCAATTCATACATAATAATGTGTGGTTCCCTTTCTAACAACTTGAAGGCTTCCCTATGTGATAGTCCTTGTTTAATGAGATATTCAAGGCGTGCTTTCACCCATCTACTTCCTGTTATAATGACCTCTCTCAAAATATTGTCTTGCAAGGGTTTTCTACATTTCAAGCTATTTAGTAATGAAACACACCTTGACAGCTCCCCACCCACCTTCATCGAAAATACATAAGGATTGTGCACAATTGTTTTTACAAGATGATGACCAGTGAAGCCCAATCTCTCCAACTCAGTAACCAATGGTTTCAACTTGTCTTCGATGCTGTGAGCCAATAATGCAGGAAATGTGGAGTAGACGCGATCTATGTCCTCTCCTGTCAGACCAATGCTCTTGAGATACTTGATTTTTTAAGCCAGATATTTTGTTCTATAAGTGACGAAATTCAGGTACTTCCTCAAAACAAGATATATGGTCCCATTCTTCACTCCTGTATCCCTTAAAACCTTAACCTTTGTTTATAAATTATTGTGTTTATTCAAGAAGAATAACAAGGGACACTTCTCCAAGCATCTGCCTATGAAAGAGGATCCAATTCTATGATCCAACAAAAATTTCACATTTTCTTCATAGTTTAGTGGACCAACAGGTTCCAGTCCGAACTTTGCACAATAATTTAAGAGCGTCCCAATAATATCCTCTCTATTTGGGTATTTATGTAGTCTAAAAAAAAGAGGGTTCCATTGATTCAAGTAGTCAACGTTCAAAACAGAGGGGCAGGAATGCAAAAAGAGTGGCAAGGTCTCTCTGCTTAGACCATAAACCTCGAGGGTTTTTAGGGTATTTTCCATTTCAGACTCTGAGCATTTTAGTAAAGTTTTATGGTTGTGAATCAAATCATGAATATCGGACCTCAGAAATCCATACCTTTCAAATAACCTGGTATCTGCAACTAGTCCTCTATCTGCACAAAGCTCAATCCCAGATGGTAGCGTACTATCTTCCTTCTTGCCATTGCTCTCCAGAAGGAGTTCAACTTCATTCACAGTATCAGCTTCCTTCAAAAGGGTTTCTACTACTACAGGAAAGTTGGAAAGCTGCAAAACCCTGAAGGAAAGTTGCAAAACCATGAGTTTACATCTCGTTGGCATAGAGTTTCGAGCATGAGTTGGGAATTGAGCATGATGTTAGAAGGTTTTACCAGCTTCTACAATGTCTCCCCAAAAAATGACGCATTATAGCAGGAGCAAAGTCTGAAGGCGAGGTAAACCATTACAATGTTCTAGCATTTGATTTTGAGAACACACGCCCAACCTTTGTATTCTTTCAAATTGAACCGTCCACTCCTACCACGATCCAAATATATAAACACATCCCCTCATAATTTTTCATAGAAACACGACTGCTTCTCTTTGCATTTCATACATTTTCTATGTCCACTTGCCAAGAATTGGAAAATTCAACAACTCCAAATGTTACCCAAATATGTTCGCACAGACGCAGTTCAAAATGTGTTATTTTTTTCATGTAATGTTGCCAAAATCGTGGAAATTATTATTCAGATAGATGATATAGAAGTGGGTTTCGATGGGCTTGGCCTCAAAACATTGACCAATGATATTGTCTGTGAAGTACTCAGAACCCTTCAAAGAAGTTTCTCAAAGAGATTACGCAGAAGGATTCCAGAAAAGGTTCCCCATTGTAGAGAGATGCCTTTGGAAAGAGGCCCAACAAGATCAATCTATACGAGGATCCTGAGGTCTTAGAAATCCTTTGTCAGTTAAACAGGGTGTGGGTAAAGCATTGAGATTCTATTCATGGGCTAGAAAACAAGATGGGTTTGCTCATGTTTAGCTTACTTTCCAGGAGATGGCATGGACTCTAGCGAGGGTAATCCTACTAAAAATGTTATGGAGGTTCCTCCATGAAATGGCAAGAAAAGAAAGTGGTCTTGTAAGAAAAAAAACTGTGACCTTTGTCATAAAAGTCCTGGGTAAACAAGGTCTAGTGAAGGAGGCATTGGCTTGTTTTTATCGAAAGAAACAATTCCATTGCAAACCAGATTCGATCACCTACAATATCATTAGCATCTTTGTCACCACATTGTAACTACATTCAAGCATGCATCATTAAATTGTGGTCTTGCTTGAATTAATTACCCGGTTTGTTTGAACTGGTCCCTGAACTGAAGTTAAAATTGTATTCTCTAAGGCTTTGGGTTACTCACATTTTGCCTGTTCGATATAGGTTTATGCATTAAATAGCAAACCCCTCGTTCCATGCATTTGAGTGGTCATATTTTGGTTGTTTTGATTGAATTCGCTGCAAATTTGAGGTAAAATCGTTTCCACTTCATTTGAGTATCCACATCTTGACATGTGGATCAAGGTGAAAAAACAAGAAGGAATGAAGAAAGTGAGAGTAAGGTGGGGAATTTCAGCAAAGCGAGATTTCTATTTTATCAGATGAAAATGTCAGGCTCTAGATTCCCTCCGGATGTTTTCACCTAAACTATTCCGATTACCTGTTATTGCAAACATAGTATGCATACAAGTATTCGGAAGGCAGTTAATAAGAGATTACAGGAAGCAAAGCGGTTGTTTAAATAGATGTGTTACGATGGTTTTATGTCGGACATTGTTACTTACAATTGCTTGATTGATAGCCCTTGTAAGAATTGCAAAATCGATAGGGCCCTGGAAATCTTCTAACAGATCCATTAGGATGGTTGTGCTCCTAAAAAGGTTACTTATAATTCATTCATCAGATATTATAGCACTGTGAATGAAGTAGATAAAGCTGTGGAGATGTTGAATAAGATGGAGGAGAATAACATATCTCCCGCTTGCAGTTCTTATACACCAATTGGTCATGCATTATCCGAAGGAGGACTGGTTGGAAGAAGGTAGTAAGGTATTGATAGAAATGGTTGTTAAGGACACTATTCCAAGATCTTATACATATAAGCTTATTACTGATGCTCTTAGGAAAGCATGAAAAGATGGATTACCAACAGAAGCAGAGGTATGTAGGAAGATCGAGCTTGGAATTGAAGCTAGGGATAGACATGTAAAAGAGTGAAGTGCATGGTCTATACATGAATCCCTGGAATATCACCACTTCCCATATAGGTGCACAAATTGAGACAACAATGGCATAAAGAATCATGGAAACTGGATCTCGATCCATTATTGACTTCTCACCGTGGGAGGCTATAATGGGAGATGGAAAGGGCAGCAAATCCAAATTAATTTGTGATAACATGTTCACCAAGGGGAACATCAAGTAGCCCAAGAAAGCATCTATATACCAATTTCCTTTCTAGTTGATATGAAACCAATTATTTGGAAGAGGGTGGAAACGAGTTAGCATTGGTACAATATTTCCATTCCAATAGCTCCCTCCGCAATATCTATCACAACATTGTACATAGCTTGGCCTCTGTATGTCATATTCAATCTATATATATATATATATATATAGATATAGATATTAGGATTACAAGTAATTATGAGGGTTACAAGGTCTTATAGTGGAAATTTGGGTTTAGTGGGTTCTGGGTCCAGGTTTTGAATCTGGGCTCTGATACCACATGTGAGGATTCCATCCTAGGGTCCTCTAACAGAACTAAATTCTCTAATTTCAAATACAATAAAATGAGAAATAATTCATTTCTAACTAAACATTTAAGTGATGATATTTTCCCATTAAAATTTATTTCCTACAATTAAATAGTGGGCATTTCATTTCAATCACTTACATGAGTAATATGTAAATAGAAAAATACCTGTTCTGATAGTCTGAATGAGATGCCCCCAAGCTCTTGATCTAGCTGGGATGCTCTTCTTGACTACCAACTGGATTTACCTCCCAGCCAACTAGGAAGTAATTCCTAGCCCAGGAAACCTCCACAGGTTCCCTAGCCCTATGAGCCCAAGTCCAACAAGATGCAGTGTGTCCAAGATAAACAATACTCTCCTTCTCTCCCTTCTCTCTTTGCCACCTTACTCTTAAAACAAATCCTCCAAAACCACAACCAAACCAATACCAAAATCAAGCCAAGGATCCCCCCTCCTTCTCTTATCCTTCTCCTTTTATGCTCCCCCTTCTCCCGTCCACCCCAACCACCTCTCATTAATGTCATAACTACTCCCTCATCCTTACATTTGACTTTTCTTCTCCCAAGTAAACATGAGAGGACATTTGAGGATGTGATATGAATATAAAATTGGGTAATTAATTGGAGAGAACCATGTCTTCTCCCAAGTAAATTTGAGAGCACATTTTGGGGATGAGAGATGAATATATAAATTGGTAATTAATTAGAGAGGACCATGTCTTCTCCCAAATAAATCTGAGAGGACATTTTGGGGATGAGAGATGAATATATAAATTGGTAATTAATTGGAGAGGACCATGTCTTCTCCCAAGTAAATCTGAGAGGAAATTTTGGGGATGAGAGATGAATATATAAATTGGTAATTAATTGGAGAGGACTATGTCTTCTCAAAGTTTAAAAATTTGGGGAGGTAAATTGGGAATAATAACAAAATTTATATCAGCACTAAATTTACAGTTTCACCAATGTAGGTATGTACCAATATTTCTTGATAATTATAAGTCAATATTTTAAGGTGATTTAAACCCTAGTAAAATTTTCATGATAAGATTAAGTAGGCATTACACCTCTTAAGATGTGAAAGAATGACACCATATCAAAGAGAGGAATCATACCTTGGGATCTCTAAATGATTTGATTTAGATTCATGTTGTTTGCTGATGAATTGTATTTCATATGTTTTATTATCAACATTGAGTCTCCTAAGACTTGGATCTTCCTGATGCTCTTTTTTTGAGCCAGAGAAAGTCCTAGGAATAAACCATAAGCTTCAGCTTGATTGTTTGTCTTCCTACCTAGGCACCAAGCATATTTGTCTTTGATGTTTCCTTCGGGATTAATGAGAATCCCTCCACCTCCTCACACCCCAATATAGGAAGTGTAAGTCACAAAATCATTACTAAACTAATAATTTAATAAGGGTGGGAACTAAGAGATATATAATTGTCATATACATCATTATACTAAATAATTCTACAAATATGAGTAATGAAAATTTTAAAGAAAATTATAGTTTATAGATCAACTCGAGTCTTAAAAAAGTTGTTGAGCATCACTCATCTTATGTTAAATTATGAAAAGCATATTATGTTAAATATGTATGAGAGATAAATGTTATAGCTATAATTATGTTATATATCTAGTCATATAGTTGTGTTACACACTATGTTATATTATATAATTATATATCTAATTATGTTATATATATATATATATATAATATGTTATATATCTAGTTATATAGTTATGTTACATGCTATATATATAGTAATAATATATATATATATATATATTAAGTGTTAGATATTATATATATTTATATTATAATAATTATAGTTATACTTTAATATATATTTTATATATATATATTGGTTAAAAAAATTTAATTAAATTGAAAAAGTGTTTTGGACTTTTAACTTAGTTAAAATATTTTATTCATGTAAACTTAATTTTATAAAACAAATTTTACTATATTGGTTATTAAAAAATAATTTATCTAAATATAATATATGGTTTTATATATATATATGAAGTTAATAAAATGTATAGATCTAACTAAATAAATATATATATATAAATATATATATATAATATAGATATAGTTATAATATATATATATATAGTCTATAACTATTATATGTATAGTTATTGTAATAATATAACTCTATATGTTAGATGTTATATATATTTATATTATAATAGTTATAGTTATACTTAACATACATATATATAACTTTATGTTTTGTTATATATACATGTTAATAAAATAAAATTAAATAAAAAAAGTTGTTTTAGACTTTTAATTTAGTTAAAATAGTTTATTCGAGTATACTTAATTTTATAAAACAAATTTTACTATATTTATTATTAAAAATAATTTTTCAAATATAAATTTATTTAAATATAATATTAATTAAATAAAAAATATTATTTAAAATAATTTTTTTAAATACAATTGATTTTATAAAACAAATTCTTATATTTGTTATTAAAAAATATTTATTTAAATATAATTTATTTAAATTAAAAAAAAATGAAATAAAATTTTTTATTTGATTTAATAGAGGTTCACCATGAACCACCATATTCATTATGTCAAATCAAAGTTTCTGATTTATTTATTGGAGTTCTATAGTTTAATTGTTTTCTATTTTGAAATTTTTTGGGCCATATTATTCATCAAATTTGTTTGAAATTTAAAATGCATTTTTAATAATAATAAATTTACTTTTTTTGAAAGTTTATTTCACTAAAGAAAAAAAGCTTTAAAACGTAAAATAATTAAAAATAAAATTTACCATAGAAAATATTTATAATAAACATGTTAATATTGCAGATAACATATACAATGAAATTAAAAAAAAAAAAAAACCTAAATTATGGTATTTTTTTTGTGCTTTTCAAAGGTTTTCTTGGTGGTTTTCTATGTTGTTTTTGGTCTTCAAAGGTTTTCTTGGTGGTTTTTTAAGTTGTTTTTTGTGGTTTTCAAGGGTTTTCCTGGTGGTTTTTTGTGGTTTTCATGGTGACTTTCAAGATTTTTTGTATTTTTTGTATCTTAGGTTTTTTTATCAAATTAATTTATTTCATTTTGCAAAAATAAATAAATAAAAGAGACGAACATGACAAGAAACATACCTCAGCTTGTTCTTTGGCTCATTCGTGGGGTTGATGGATAGCTGGATTGAGTTCCTCCATCTCAGTCGACCTTAGAAATGTTTCGTTGAATCATTTTTCCTTTTGTAGTTTGAGCAAAATGACTTGTGCAAGTCTCGGCTGGGGTATTTTAAGTAGAAATAATCCTCGATTGAGTTATAATTTTCAATCAAGCCAAAGGTTAGATTAAAATATACAACTCAATCGAGCCATAACTCTCAATTGAGCCCGATCGAGCCATCAACTCGGGTTAGAAAACAACTCGATTGAGCTATTTTAAGCACCTCAATAGCTCGATTGAGCTCTTAAAAATTTCTCAATTGAGCGCTTAAAATTTCTTGATTGAGCATTCATTTTTTAGCAAAACGCGCACTCATTTCGGCAAAAAGTGTAACCCAACTCCATGCTTTGACCCAAAAATCTTGTACTTAATAGTACTGATGGAGTCTACCATGTATATGTTGTTGGCAATTTGGATGTGGAAAAAACACATCATTGTGGGTCTAATGACAAACTGTTGTGGTGCTTGCAATGCCATGCCATGGATACACCTCTTATAGATGAAGAGTTGCTGAAGAGTGGGGACTTGATGAACTCATGGATTGATAAAAGGATAATAATAGAAAATCCATGTGATAGGGTGCATGCCAACATTTCTATATATGTCTTCTTCCACTTTCGTCTCGTTATTTCAACAAATTTAATTTCTAAGTCTTTACTTACTTGCTTGATTCACTGTCTTCTTGTTGACGATGATGGACCCACAAACATTCAAGGGATCTCCTCAATATGAAGTCCCAACTAGACCTCACACTGTTTGGAGTAGGAGTCCCAACAGTGGGTGGTAATGTTATGCCTTGACTACGAAAACAAGGAGAATGAACTATGGTAACTTTGGTGAGAGAAAGTGTGTGACCCTGCGGAAAGTCAAGTGCGATGCATGAAGGTTACAACACACGAAGGGATAAGGAAGTGCATCCCTTGGAATATTGTAATAGTATGCAACTTAAAAGGAACACACGAGCATAATGACATCATGAGCTAACATGCAGAATAGTCCACAAGTTAAGGTGATGAACTAACACAATAACACACATTCAACAAGATTCATACAAATGCAAATGAAATAGTTCATAACCATAAGTGTAATTTAAATAACATACATTGCAAATACAACAAGAATAGTCCTACTATATTCACAACATATGCATGAAAGTGTGTTGGCTCTGATTTTTATTATAAGTGAAATTTCCATTCATACATACACCATTAACATACCACTGGCCCCAATAATGGAACATTAATGTCAAGAATGCTTTCTCCTCCAAAGAATTATACTCGCTCTACACTACGGAGAAGCCAAGGCTCTCAAAAAACTCCTAAGATCTTTCTAAGCCTAGGCCTAGCCAAAATATGGGCTCCCAAAATCCCCTTACATGAGTTATGAGGTTCTATTTATAACAAGGGGGTAGGTGACCCTTAAACTCCCCTTTGTGACCTTTGGACTACCCTAATGAATATTCAACTTCTTTAAAATGACTCATAACATTACATCATGACCCTTCACATTCCAATATTGAGACTTGGAATTTCACTTTACAAAATAATTACAAATAATATTACATTTTACAATCATACCCATATAAGACAAAATAGGGTAGAGACAACTTGACATCCTGAAATGAAAAAATACTATGATGCTTGAGTTTGGGAAAACTCTAGCTCAATAACTTCCACTTGATGCTTCTCGGTCATATATTGCTGCCAATATTGGTACTATGTGATGAAATCCCCAAATTGCATGATGGTTTCTAGCTGGAAGAAGATTCTAGCCTCCATGGCATCCAGGTACAATGACTTGGAACTAGTTTCA
Source organism: Pinus tabuliformis (assembly GCA_031772625.1). Classification (NCBI taxonomy): domain Eukaryota; kingdom Viridiplantae; phylum Streptophyta; class Pinopsida; order Pinales; family Pinaceae; genus Pinus; species Pinus tabuliformis. The sequence continues at coordinate 443,514,385 of CM062820.1, read as the reverse complement.
ACTTCCCTCTGAAGCGTGAGAAACATTGTTCTAATTTTGACAAGACCACTGATGTGGTCGTGCATGTTTTGTTCGTTCAGCTCCAAATATTCCTTGGTGGTAATCTGTCTTAGTTTCTCCAAGTATTCTTCGATCTCCTTTCAGACCTGGTTCTTGGGTTTGGCTTTGGTGAGCAAGCCAACTGATGGGATCTTGTGTATTTTCATAAAGACAACTAAACTACTAAATAACCTTACATATGAGGCCTGAATGCTACCAATAAATGAGTCGATTTGCTTGTTGTTCTAAATTAACATCCTAACTCTCACTCTCTCCAGCTCTACCTGCAGCTTCATTTTCTTCCCTAGGTTAAGTCGTGCCCCCTTGTATCACAATGTCCATTCTTGCACATAGGTAATGCCAGCTTGTACGTTCTTGAGATTTTTAACAAAATATTTTATCTACTATTGTAGGTCATGGAAATGGATAACTATATGTACGGTCACAAAATCCTCATAGATGTTCTGCATGGTTTCTCCAAGTGTTGATACTTCAGCAAGTATCGTTTCTCTCATCTCCTCCAAGTAGTCCTGTGCGGAAACTGCATTCTATGATGTTGCATGGAGTTGTTCTACCTTTTTCTTGGAAACCTGTAAGTTTTATGCCAATTACTCATTCTCAGCCATCAAATACTGAATGTTTAATCTTATTGCACCTGCAAAGGCCGAGTTGGCTTCGGAAGTGGCATTTGGATTCTTCCTGATGTCCGACATTATCACCCTTTCTCTAACGAATGCAGATGATGTGTGATCATCCAGAAAATGATTTCTATATGCTTGTACAATCTTCTTTTGGAACTCATCAAATGAAATATTGTACACATCCATTACTGGATCATCATTAAGAGGAACACCATCCCCTTCCTCGCTCAGGGATGGCTCTGCTACTAGAGGTGGTGGAGACTAAACGGTGACCTGTGGTGCACTCAGCATCATATCGACATCTTCATTTTGCCGCTCCTATTCCATATCCATGTCTGTAACTTCAATCAAGTGCTCAATATGTTGAATAAGCTCCCGATATTGTATATGTTCACTTTCCTCCTCAGCTATTGGCTAGTTTTGTTCCTATTCTTCTATCTGTATTGCCATTGTTTCTCCTACCACTACGACTTGCCCTTATTCTTCTTCCTTCTTTTGCTTCTCTTCTTGTTCTTTCCTCCTCTGGTTCCATTCTTCTTTCAACTTATGTTATGCTTCCTGCAACTTCAGTTTTGCTTCCTGCAACCTCTACTTTTCTCTCTTCCTCTTCTCTACTCTTTGTATCATCTACTTCCTCTTCGCTTCAGCTGCTAAAGATGCTTTCATAAGAAAAGGATCCACTTTCATCTTGCAACTTTTTTCTCCACTTGTATTGTCGACAATATTTCTCTTTCCCTTTCCCTACATGGGATTGCTACCTTCTACTAGTGTTTCTTCTGGAGTTGCTATCATATGCGGAGTAGTCGATGAAGTCCCTGCTAAACTTGCTAGCTCACAGAGTTTTGAGGCATTGTAGCAATTCCTCCATGGATCCTCCTCTGGCCAATGAAAAGCCCTATTGATCCACTGAAAGTGAATTATTGCACAATGGTCTTTGCAAATACTACGGGGATCATACAGATTAAAGTCTCGAGTACTGAATGAAAACTTCACTATCTCCTTTCCCTTGATATCCATGAATTTCAATTTATTTATCTTGTATAATCTAATTTGCAAATGAAGAGTGGGCCATGGTGCTTTGTTCTTCCTGTGCAAAGCTGCTGACAACCCTGTGGCAAGATGATATAAAACTTCTTACATGACAATATTGTCGGTGGCATACATTGTCAAAACATGTCGTGACCTCTCTCCGCTGAACACTCTAAGGAAGGTGCCACCTAGTGAGGCATACCAATTTGTGATGTCTATTATTGCCTCCATTTCTCCTCATGACATGCAAGGTGGTTCTTCTTCAAATATGAGCTTGTAAAGTGGGATGATGAAATGGTCAGTTAGATGTTCCATTACTCCTTGATGACTGTAATCTGATAACAACTTGCAATAGATATGCACGACAGTTTCTCATGGTGTCCATGTCCATTTCATGCCAGGAAACTGATGTTGTGCACAGATTACATCTAGTAAATATGAAAACATATAAAACCTTGCTTTCTCACCCTTGGGAGGACTCCGGGCCTACGCTACATGGGCTCTCAACTATTGAGCCAATAGATTTAACCAGTTGAATGACTTCCCCTCGTTCACAATCTCATTCAATAAGACTGCCCACCCTTCAGGAAAGGTATCCATTCTATGCTAACCATGGATCCTTCAAGCTAATATAACCAAGATCCAGTAGGTCTTCTTGACGTACTTTGTCTTATATGAATGGGTGGGTGGCCGTCGAAACATCGATGGCTCTTCCACCCAATCTTTAACAATATCTGTTGTATTCACATATATGTTGGTGGCATCGAAAAATGAGTCCATGAGCTTTACTGGCTCAGGAAAGTGATACATGCACTGATAATCTTATGCCAGAAAGGTAGCAAGCTTATGTCTGTTGGCATTTCTCAATGTCATGGTATTCTCATCAATGTGTGAAACAATCTAGTTGATGACATCTGCACATGGGAAGGATGGATATCTGCATGCAACCCTGTGTAGTCCTGACTATCGAATACTAAGATAAACTTATCAGTCCTCTAGATATACCTCAAGGCTCTTTGCTGAAAGAGCTTCATTAACTTGCTTCCATGTTAGTGTTGACCCCTTTTCTATAAACAATTGAGTGTTTGCATACACTGGAAAGTCTACTGGTGTTTTCTCAACTACTTCCCTAGTACTTCTTTCAGTGGTCTCTTTTGAAGAAGCTCTCTTTGGTGCCATGGTAACAATGACTGTTGGAGAGAAGTGCTTCACAAGTGTGGTACCTGTGGGACAAAAGGACACTCATGGCAATCAAATGTTAGACTTTTGAAAATCTAACTTCAAAGCATGATCAAGCAGTAAAACAGGCAACTACTATGAGGTATTGTGCATTTTTCATCAACAAGGAAGACTGGCTGTGGGAAATATGTACTACAGAGTCCCAACAACCAAGGGTGTAACTTGAGGCTTGAGACTGCGTAATGCGCAGTTCAGCCTGGGCAGAGACTAGGAGAGACTACAAATTGCGAAGTCTTAGTGGACAAGGTGGAAGACTGGGCCCTGGAATTGCACAATGTGTAGTTGGGATAGCCTGTACTATGCACTACACAGTGCTAGAGGCCAAGATCTTAGCTTGAGCCTTAGGATTGTGCAGTATCCAACTAGGCAAGGTAAAATCGGGTCAAGGAAAGTGCAGATCTGCCTGGTGGAAGTGTGAAAAATTAGCAGAACTAAGTGATGATGTGAGCTTGGGTGTAAATCTTAGTAAGTATGAATGAGTCAATGTAGATCAAGTCCAGAAACTGAACAAATAGAAGGAAAATCAATTATGTCAGGAGATTCACCTCAATGACGACCATCAAAATCAAGAAAATTGATCCGACACTTGTGAAAGGCAAACAAAAACTTAGAACAAAACTTCTAAAAGCTAAAATAAGTTGAAATGTTAGCAACCATGAGCGAAATAGAAAAAAGCAACAGAAAAAGAGGCAAAAGAAAATAAAAGCAAAACTCACCTAGAAAAGCGACAATGACCACACCTGTTTTTTCCCTTTATCACTTATGTAGAGAGGGTTGAGAGGTCAAATTTAAGGCTCCTAGCTAAAAAATCAATTAAATGAGTGATGGGGGAAATTATCAAGCCCTAGCGCCATGATAAAAGATCTAAGGTTAAAACCCGCACTCATGGAACCCATAATAGGAAAGAGTAACTAGCTAAAGGAGGAGTTATGGACAAGTGCACCCTTTTGATTAAAATCCAATCAATATAAAGGTGTATTACCATCCATCTCCACCCAACCAGCTCCTGAAAGGATTTTGGGGTGGGGTAACCTACACGGTCAATTAGCCGATGCTACTCCCTGGAGTTAACAAGTAAAATTGGTAGGCTCGTTGATCCAATGACCCAGATTGATTCTAGGGGGTAACCGATGGATCTAGCCTCCCTCTCTCCTACCCGCCAAAGGATGGTGGGGAACACCTTCCATGATGGTCAATTTGTCGACGCGAATTCAAACAATCGATGGATTCAAAAGTTAAAAATTAACCTCTCTGCCCCTCGTCCTGTCCAACTCTCATCTATCACCACACAATCCCCTTCTTCCACGTGTCCTCTGATGACATCATCCTACGTCATATGACTAATGTCCCCTCTCTACCTATAAAAACCCTTCCCGCCTCAAATTTTTAAAATTTTTGTATTGCTTAGTGGTGCAAACACCTCATGCCATTCATCTGTTCTATAACGTTGTCCAATCACTCAGCTGGTCTGGAACCTCCCTCCAACTTCGTTTCCAGCCATCTCTAGGACAATGAGGTAACCAGTCGATCCATTTCACCTACAAATTATTTGAGTATTCATTGAAACATGAAGAAAGTGGCCCCTAAGACCTCTAAATCCTGTGAGGTTAAACCCTGCTCTAGTGTCGAGCATCTAGTTCCTACCATCTAGTGCCTACCCCTCTAGTCCCTACTAGCTCGCAGACCTTTGATTCAACTTATATGGTAACCATGTTAGAGAATAAGACCCATTTCAAGTGGTCAACTCAGGCCTGTACTACCAAATTGCATCCTCACTACACTATTTCCCCGATTTTATCTCCTGGTTAGCAATTGCTTACATAGATGAGAAGAACTATTTTGTCTCCTCAAACAGGGTCAAAATACTTAAGGTGATCCTAGAGCTAATTCAAAAATCCCTAATTTACCTAGGCTCCCCTAAATCATAGCAGTTTACATAAAATACATTGGTTTACCATTACACTACCTTCCCAACTGATGAGAAACAATCCTTTCTACAAATGGTCCTAGCCCCTATCCTACAGTCTCTGCCTATTGCTGAAAATTTCCCCATAACCCTCCTTGCATAGCCTATCCAACCCATCATGTCTTTAATTTCTCATATGTTTGGGGATGCCAATGCCAATATAGATACTAAATCATCTCTAGGATCTCTAAGGCAAGTGAAACAACTTGGCCATTTGTTTGACATCCTTACTTATCTGACTGACGCCATAAGATTCCAGCTGCAGCATTTCCCCACCACCTCCTATTTTAGATATTATTCCTTGTTGTTATTCTTGTTTGTGTACACTCATGCGGATGAGTTCGAGTGTCTAGTTCTCAGGTTGGTGGCTTCCAACAAACAAACGAATTTTGTTTTCGACTGGGATATTGCTATTAGGAAGAGACGAGATGTTGATGCCTATTTGTAGTTTATATCCTCCTATATGGCAATTTCCTATAAATTTATTTATTGTGTTTCTCCTCACACATTTATCCCTCAACAAAAATCAATCCTCCAACTTAGCAAGGATACCAAGGTGGGTGACTAGTACCTATTTAAGGATTTCACATAAATTAAGGTCTATGGGTGTGAGCTTCCTCCTTAGCGCTTGCCTGTGTTTATGCCCATGAGAATTTTTGCTCTGTAATTCATCAGAAAATGCATTAATGTAGACCAAGTTCACTTTGTCCCTGCTAAGAAGGGATATATGTTTAAGTTTGGCAAGGATGTCGGACCTTTTATTGTCAATTCAAGGAAGATCCACAGGGCAGCTGAGGAATTACACAAAAAAATGAAGTTTGATCTAGGGGATGTATGGGACTATGATCCTCATGGTGTCATTTACAAGAGAAGAGAGAGCATAAAGGCTTAAACCTATGAGCATGAGGATAGGCCTCAGATTGAATGGAAGGCTAACTTTGATTCACAGTCTATTAAAATGAAGATGGAGATCGAGACTCTGATAACGAAGGACAAGGCACATAAAAGGACAGTTGACAAAATTGAAGACATCGAGATGGAGGATGTACACCCCAGTAGAAAGGAAAAGATCCAAGAGATAGAGGAAGAAGAAATTGAGACTAAGTTAGTAGAGACAAGACTAGATCAACCAATATTCCAGGTGACTTTGGAAGACCCATTATAGATTGTTGCCTCATCTTGTTTAGAGGTAGCTATTTTAAGTTCAAAAGGAAGTGAAACTACTAGTGAGCAAAGATGGCCTATTGGAAATGTCATTGAAGAAAGAAACAATAAGGTAAGGGAATAGATGCAATAACAAATGACATCTCATTCAGTCCCATATCAGACTAGACTTCTGGCTGTTATGGACTTAGAGAGAAGTCAAATGAATTTCTCGTTGCAACACCCACTAGCACAGTCATTACCTTCAGGATCTCAATTCAAGGCCATAGACATTTCATTATACTTGAAAATTGTCCCTCTGATAGATAAGATCGACTTCCACAGACAAGTGGGAGAAATGTTGTACAATGAGCTCAATAGAAATTCAATGACCATCAGCAAGGCTTGGAAGTTGTTAGAGAAGGTTGCAACAAGGTTAAGACAAGAGAGAGCTAACTCCAGATCTACACATGTAGAATGAGAGCTTCAAAGAGTTGATTGTGAAGTTAGGATTAAACCCAGGAGACAAAACTACATTCGAAGCCCTTCTCCAAAGTTCACAACCAGAAATATAGGAGTTAAGACAGGAACTGAAGATGCTAGCTAGTGAGCATGTGCAATCTAAGGAGATCACATAGGTGGAAGAAAAGAAAGAAATTTTGGCCAAATAATTGATAGAAAGAAACAATGAGATAATATCCCTCAGGAAACAGGAAGCATAACTTCAGATGAGGATAGAAACACACTTTTGTGCAGTGTTTGTGCTTGAAAACCCATAAAATCCCACAAAACAACTCACCAAGACCCTCACCGAAATCCAGCTTTCGGAACGGCAGCTTAAGATGATGCAAAAGGATTTAGACACTTCCCAGAGAAACCTAGCACAAAAATAAAAATAGCTTGAGACAACGAGGACCATTGCTAACTTGATCAGTAAGGCCCTACAGGCAACAAACCAGGGAATTTCTTAGCTAAAAGGAAAGATGAACGGAAACATGTCTCTCCCATAGGCCAATCAACTTGTCTGTGATGAGATCATAGTAGAAATGAAAATAAACTAGGAGTACATAACTCCGATGGATGAACAGAAGATTGTAATCAAGAATTGTGAGTTTTTCATCCTAAATGCCAAAGCATATGGCAAAAATAACTCCCAGATTGAAAATAAGTTCATTTAGTTTGTAAATGAAAGGCCACTCAATGAGTTGAGGTCATTAGATGTATTGGATAGAGTTTCTGCTATCATGGAGATCTCTAAAGTTGTCCAGAAGGAGGAGGCCAAAGTTAAAGCTGATGAATTCCTAGGGGTGGTACTGAAAGATGTGGCTGCTTTTAATGATAATTTTGATGAGAGAGTCAGGGCATGGTTTCCTAGCTGTTGGGATCTTGTGGGAATGTTAACCCCATGGATACAATAGAATTATATCATAGTGGAGGCCAAGAGCAAGGAAAATTCCTCTCATGAGAAAACTTCCACCCTTAAAGGTAAAACAATGGTTAGCTATCTCAGAAAGGAATTTCATTTGTTAGGGTTGGTAAATACCTTATTCCACCCTAGGTTGAATTATATAGGGGTCACAAATCTCAAGATTGAATATCAATGATTATTTCATGCTTCTCTACCAATTCCATAATTATGGCAAAGGTGTGAACAATTTTTCAATCATCTTGTGCTCTAGATCATCAACTCAGTGATGCTTCCTCTAGAACCTGTTTATCATGACTAAGGATGCTTCTTATCGTGTCGATCGTGATACTTTCATTTTTTTTTTATGTAAATATTTTATTTTAGAAGAAACAATGTGAGTTAGTTAGAATCCAGTTAGTACAACTATGCCACTGAGCACGCTGCTATTTTGTTATGATGATTCACTACAAAATCAAGAAAAAGTATTTTGTAACAGGCTCTCCCTTTGAGGCCCTATAAAAATAGCTCATGATACAGAACTAGAGGTTCAAAATTTTGGTTTTCCAATAGAGAAGCTTTGCAAGTTTCCAATGAAATGTATGCTCTATGGAAGATTAATGAAATTTCTTGGCAATTCTAGCTCATATAAATGTGTAGTATGTATTTCTTGTGTTTGTTCCATATGTTCTCACTCTTCTTCTCAGATTACATGTAATAGTAACTGTTGGATATGTTTTCATGGATTTTTGGATTCATCTAGGTATAATTTTGATTAAATATGCCTATAACTAATATGAATTGTTATCCTTAAAATGTAAACCATGTATATTAGCACTTCATTTAAACATCCTCTCATACATTTCATGCTGAACTTCAATGAACAAGAATCTTAAGTTTAAGCCCCGTGTGTTGGTTTTCTTTATTCCTTTATTCTTCTATCTGATATACTACAAATGACCTATAAAATTTCATGTGCATATGATGTTGGCCACAAGAGCCAGATATTAATGGTTTTCTGAGTTGTATTTGGCATTCAACTTTGTATTTCTCCTCTAAAGGAAGGTTCTAAATCAATTTCATCTCAAATATGTTAAATATTGAAGTGTAATATAAAATCTCAGTAAATCCTTGAAGAAATCATCAAGATGTCCAAGGCACTGGTCTCCTTTCAACGTAGAGGTTGTATCTAGTAGCTACAATATCTTCTGACGTCATTGTCGAGGACGAATCAAAATATTTTCGCTGGGTATGCAATTCATACACCCTTTAGTAAGGTGAGCAATAAGAGGTGTGGGTTATAGATCTCTCACCTTAGCGACTCCACTATTTAAGTCTCATTTTGAGCACCGTGGCTTTCAAAAAACCACAGACTCTCTCTGATACCTCACAACAAAGAACTCCTCTTGTGTTTGACCCTGAAAAGATAATATTTAGGAGAGTCACGAAAGAAAGAAATCTTGTCACTCCAGCTCTTATGACCTCTTTTCCAGAAGTGTCATCCTCTAGCTCTCAAAAAGTTGTGATAAATTACCCTGAGTCTTCCTCGAAAGTCTTGAAATATCCCGACGAACATTGTCCATTGTTTGGCCCATTTTCCTCGAGATTCAAAAATAAAGAAGCTTCTGCCAACTCTCCTCCTTTCACATTTCATACCTTCCCAGAACCTGAGGAGGTTAAATACATTCTCATAAACAGTCCAACACAAAGTGTAAATAGCCTTCCAACTCTGCTCCTGTCAGCTACAATTCAGACAACTCCTTAGCAGGGCCCTGTGATAAACCTCCTACCACCTCCTTTGCATAACATGGTTGTCCCTAGTTTTCTCCTAGATATATATGCTCCACTGGACTTGCCACAACCCCTAAATGCTATGCCACAAGGCTATCTTAAGCTCTTGCCAAGTTTCACTGGAGAAGATGATATCTCAACACAAAAACATATAGAAATATTCTGTACATTTGCAGAAAATGTGAATGTAGAACAATTGGATGTGGTTTTGAGACTTTTTTTTCAATATTTTTATGGGGAGGCAATGAAATGGTTCAAATCCCTCCAAACACCTCAATCACTACCTGGAGGAGATGGAAAATTCTTTTGTGTAGAAATGGGGAGAGAAAAGGGACCATGGGTACATCTTCACTGAATTCAATGCAATGAAGAAAAAACATAATGAATATGTTTCAAAATTCATAAAAGGTTTAACAAATTATACAACATTCTTCCAGTCAAAATCAACCATCCACAAGCTGCTGCTAAAGTGGTGTTTGATGGGGCTTTCGAACCTAAATTCAGATTCACTCTTAGAGAAATAAAGTCACGTACCATGGACAAGATTCAAATAGATTCTTTAGAAGTTGAAGAAAATTTTACCTCCATCGGGAAATGCAGAGGGACAACTGAGTATGGCGACAAGAGAATAGGAAAGGAGGAAGCCAGCTCTTCGAGCCATGGGAAGGAAACCCAAGAATAAAAGCTTGAGGAGATGAATACGTTGACAATAAATTTGTCTAAAAAGCTTGTAAAACTAGAATTAGAGAAAAAAAACCTCCTCGATAGAGTCAACCAACTCCTAACCGAAATTTCAACCCCCAGAATAGGAGACCACCCTTGCAGTGCTTACAAAGGGAGAGAAAATATCAAAAATATCACATTCAATGTCCTTTGTATTTGGAAGATGATCCAGAGGATCATGTTGAAGAAACCATGGAAGTTCAAGAAACCCAGTTCACTTCTCTCTCTGAAGAGGAATATGAAGTTGAAGCATATGAGGAAGGAGGGGATTAGTTGGATTCCCGACTGGATGATGGTGAGATCAAAAACTATTGTAGGCATTTTTTTGACTTCATGTAGGCTCAATTACACAAAAATTATGACCTCAGATCCTCTAGGAAAAGGTATAGAATGCAGGACCAAAATGAGGAGCCCCCTCCCTCAAATTATCCCAAATCAATAGAGAAAGGAAAGAAGCCTCTGGACCAAGTCTCACCAAAAAAGAAAGAGTCCTCATATTCCATTCTTCACAAGCCTGAAGTTTCTAAAATAGAGCAGTCGCCCTTACCATCCAAGCTCATTTGTGATAGGGAGAAAGAGCCTGTTGATGTTGCCACAACTAATAGGAGCCCCTCTACCTTTAATCTTCAAAAAGAGTTGGAGAAGGTCAAAACATTTGTTCCCCTAACTAAATTATTAATCAATCCTAATTGCCAATCCCAAGTATCTCAGTTCATGTTCCCATCCACCACAGCTCCTTTGAAGGATAGCCTGAACCTCCAAGAAGAAATACCCATGGTTTTGTTTGGACCTCATGTCGAGGAGCAAGACTCTTCCATTGCCCCTTTCTATGTTACCTTGGTAATTCATGAGCTCTTACTACACAACTGCATGCTTGACTCAAGAGATTATCACAATCTGATGCCATTATCTACGATGGAGCAATTGGGGCTAAAAATAACAAAACCTTATAAGGGTTTGTACTCCTTTGGTTCCAAGAGAGTAAATTTTTTGGGGATGATTAAATATTTGGTGGTCAATTTGGCTCAGATTCCTATAAAAAGTGTAGTAATGGACATTGTGGTTGCTGATATCCATGCAAGGTTAGGTATGCTCTTTTCTAGGTCATGGGGGTCTAAGATTAGAGGATCTATCAAACTAGATATAACATATGCTACCATCTCTGTGTTTGGTGGAGAAGAAAGATGATTGTATAGAGAATTGAGATTTGTAAAGAAAATTACAAGGGCTGAATGTTCAAATAATGGTCTTGTGTATGGTAAAGAGAAACATTTATCCTCTTTGTTGTTAGAGGAAAATGATCTAATCCTGAATGAAGCATAGGTGGTGTTATGTCCAGCTAAACAAACAATCATTTGAGTGTGATAAAGTATGGAAGTTATACTTTGATGGTGTTTATTCCAAGGAAAGAAATGGGGAAGTTGTGTTGTTGGTGTCTCCAGAAGGAAACCTAATTCTTCTTTCATTCAAGCTATAGTTTGAAGCCACTAATAATGTTGCTAAGTATGAAGCTTTGCTGTTAGGACTGCAAGCTGTTAGGAATCTCAACATTGGGTGCTTGACAATGTTTGGAGATTCAGAGTTAGTGGTAAAACAATCAGAAATCAAGGCCAAACCAAACATCCAAGAATGAAGGCTTACCAAAATGAGGTATGGGATCTAATTGATAATTTTTTCTTAGATTTTAATATCCAATTTATGCCTAGAGAGAGAAATCAGATGTCTAACTCCTAGGCTATAACTACTAGTAATTTTTAAAACTCCTCAAAACCCTTTGCTCATAGATGAAGTTGAGGTCAAGTACAGACCTTCAGTGCCAAAAAATATCAAACATTGGTAGGTGTTTGAATATGAGTAACAAATTAAACGATTCATGGAGGTTATTGAAGAGTTTTCAAACTCAGTGATTGACCAGGAGGATGAGGAAGTAACAGATGAACAACACGTTAGTTGGGGAGAAACTATTGTTCGACACAAGATTTTGCAAATAAAGAGTAACACCATCCCCAAGGGATTGATCCCATTAGAAATGTTGTTTAACCCAAATTATGTGGTTGCCAAACCTATTGAGCAAGAGCTGGAAGAAAAAATTGAATATTGCAACATTGGTACAGAACGAGACCCCAGGGTAATAAAATTGGCAAAATGAGTTCTTGATGAGTACAAGTAGAAGTATCTAGACCTTTTTAAACATTATATGGATGTGTTTTCTTGGTATTATGATGACCTAAAAAAATTTGATACTAATATCATTCAACATAAGATACCCCCCTCTCTCTTACTTCCTCTCCTACCTCTCTTTCTCCCTTTCTTCACCCTCCAACTTTGTTATGATATCCCTCCCTCTCTCCTTCTCTCCCCCTTCTCTCCATATCTCCTTCTTTGTCTCTTTATCTCAACCCCAGACATACACACAATCTCTTCATCTCTCCCTTGTCACTCCCTCTCTCTCTCCACTTCTTACTCTCTATGTATTTCTTCTTCCCTCCCTCTCTCCCCCTCCAACTCCATCTCTATCCTCCTCTCTCTCGTCCTTCCTCTCTCTCCCTTTCTCTCCTACCTCCCTCTATCTTCCCCCATCACACACACACTCTCTGTCTCTCTCTTTGCCCTCAAATCCTCTCTCTTCCCCCATCCCTCTCCTCCTCTCCCTCCCTTTCTCTCCTACCTCCTTCTCTCTTCCCCCCCCTCTCTCTCTCTCTCTCTCTCTCTCTCTCTCTCTCTCTCTCCAACTATGTTACTATATCCCTCCCTTTCCTTCTCTCTCCTTCTCTCCCCCCTTCTCTCCATATCTCCTTATTTGTCTCTTTATCTCACCCCTAAACATACATGTTCTCTCTCCATCTCATTACATGTTAAGTGTTTACGCTTACATTTACATTTACATGTTTACGTGAGATCTACCCCATATTGGGTTGTAGAGTGCCTCTCCGCAATAAAAATAAAATAAGATTCATCTATATGTTAAAAAATGTTATAGAACCTTTATATTTAAAAAAATGCAGGTAACTCTCTCATTAAAAAAATGTAAGTTTGGTATTAAATAATTACAAAGAAGGATAAGTTTTATATTTAAAAACTTGCAAAAACTTTAAAATATAATTTTCTCATGATAGTCATTAGTAGGTTGGACATAGCCATTATGGGTATTGTTGTCCACTACAAAACTAGGATGGTTGTTTTTGAATTCAATGAAAGAGATTCATTTTATGTAGTTCAACTTAAAAATTAATTTGCATATATTTATTGTTGAATAAATTTGAATCCAAAAATAAATAGTGATTAAAATATAAATTTGTTAGTATGTAGAGATTAGTTAAACTTACTTTTAATATCCAATATTTCATTATTTTAAATTGAACTTCAACTTTAAGTTTTTGTAATTTATTTTATTAAATTTTATTTATATGTTTTTTCATTTTGCAAGTTATTTTATTTACATATATTTTCAATTTATATATTAATAAATTTGATGCATTTTATGTGTAAATACAGTTTGTTTTTTATTATTTTAATGTTGAACATAAATAAACTAACCTATCTCAAAAAAAAATCATTTAAATTTTTAAAATTTAAAAATATAATAATAATATACTAATTTTTATAAAAGGTACATTCTGGAATTTTTTCATGTATTAAATTTTACACATTTAATTTTTCATAACAGAAATCAAATTGGGTAACTCTGACTGAAACTGCGACTGACAAAATTCTTTTAATCGGGGACGAAGCGATTGTAGTCACTGCACCAGTCACCAATTTTGGAGGTAGCATAGTTTTCTATGGTACATAGGGTCACGGGTGGCATAAAAGATGCCGTAGTATCTGAATTAATAATTGATTACGTGCTCGCTACGCATATATTTTGAAATAAAATACAAAGTCATACCTATCGATTACGTTTAGGATTAATGGAATGGACTGGGTCATCCCCACTACGAATATATATATATATATATCCCACATGCTTGGAATGGACTTGTGGGCCATCCCACTACGGATATATATATATATTCAAATCCCACATGCTCGGCATCTCTTCTGCTGCAGTTGAACAGTTCTCGCCTCCGACATTATTTAAAAGATCGCTTCTCTTATGTGAACCGCCCATCAATCCATTTTGCATACCTTAGCAGCTGTTTCAGAGAGCATCATATTATTTCATGGCGACGATCAAGGTACACGGCCATCACTTATCCACAGCCACCAGCTTGGTTCTTTGCTGTTTGGAGGAGAAGCAAGTTGATTACGAGCTCCTCGTCGTCGACCTCGCTGCTGGTGCTCACAAGAAACCCCAATATCTCGCTCTCAATGTAAGAAAAATGTATTCATTTTTATTTAGACTTTAGTGATTTCAAATAAGACTTTAAGAAACCCCAATATCTCGCTCTCAATGTAAGAAAAATCTATTCATTTTTATTTAGACTTTAGTGATTTCAATAAGACTTTAGTGATTTCAAATAACATATAATCCTACATATAATCCTTTTGATGTTGTAATGGTTGATGGTTGAGTGGGGAGGTTTAGTTCGATCTAATTTTGAGTAAAATTATAGTTAAATATAAAAATTGGGTCATGATCTAATCTTGAGTAAGACTATGGTTGAATGGACTATGGTTGAACTTAGAAGTTTAGTCCTTTCATATATCACGATCAGATCTAATTTTGAATAAAAAATTAAATTATATATATTTGAGAACTACTTTAAAAGTTAGATTGAAAAAAAATAAATTATTTTATTCAAAATTGGTACTGATAATAAACCACACTTGTTGATTCGAAAAACATCAGCCAAAAAATTTTATCATATAATTTTTACAGAAAAAAAATTTGTTTAATATTTTGTTCTTAATCAACCTTTTCCCTCCACCTTTTTCTTGTTGTGCTGCAGCCGTTTGGTGTTGTGCCCACTATCCAAGATGGGGATCTCACCTTATTCGGTAAATTTCTACCCATCCCCCATAATCTAAGCATAGGTTTCTTTCACGTTTATATTTCGTTTCCAGAGGGAGATCTGATAAACAGATGAATTTCGTTGGTGATGAGTAACAGAATCGAGAGCCATCGTCAAATATTTGGCCAAAAAGTACAAGGGCCAGGGCACTGAGCTGTTTGGAAACAGTCTGTCGGAAGAAGCCCTGGTTGAGCAGTGGTGTGAGGTAGAAGGACAGTCTTACAATTCCCCTGCTTCGGCCATATTGTTTCAAATCCTGTTCGTCCCAATGAGGGGAGGCACCACAGACGAAGCGGTAGTGGAAATGAATGTGGAGAAGCTGGTAAAAGTTTTGGATATTTACGAGGAGAGGTTGTCAAAGAGCAAGTACTTGGCGGGTGATTTCTTCAGCTTGGCCGACCTGCAACATCTGCCGACTACCCACTACCTGGTCACAGCTTGCGGAAAGGGAGATCTGATATCGTCGAGAAAACATGTGAAGGCCTGGTGGGAAGACATCTCCTGTCGCCCTGCCTGGAAGAAAGTCTCTGAAAAATCTTCATAATGAAGAGAATCGACTGTTGACAGTATGGAGCAGGCAGAAAACCAGGGCTAGCTAAATAAATAAATATATTAGATGGGTAAGGCAAATCCTATATTATTATGACTTTCATATTTTCATTTCATAGTGAATGAAAGTCATGCATGTGATATGTTTTGCTATATCGCATTGATCATGACTTTTAGTGGATTCTCTTTTCATGTGATACGTTTTGCCATATTGTAATGATCGGCCAGAGGTCGATTGCAGGTTTTTGGAATATTCGGAAATTTTAAGAATATGGATGCGCAGGTTTTTGGAATATTCGGAAATTTTAAGAATATGGATGCGGTTATTTTTTTTGACCAGGTCTATGTCCATCAAATTTTTGAATATTCCAAAATTTATAATCAACTTAAGTTCACCGGATCGGGATAGTCTCAGGGGACTCTCCTTTCATTTCGATTCAAGATGTAAAACTCAGGGTTTGCTATATAAAAATGATCAGGATAGGCTTTCATGACTTTTAGTGGACTATCTCTTCATTTCGATTTCCAAGGTAAAACTTTTCACTTTTACATTTGCTTACTGGTTTGGATGATGCTAAATTATTGTTATTTTATTTTGTTTTTAATATTTTTTTAATATATAATTTTTAAATTTATTTTTAGTTTATTAAAATAATATTAAATTATATATTTATATAAAATATGGTTTAAAAGAGTTTCAATAGCTTTCGAGATGTAAATAATTTTTGTTTTGCTTTGATTAATAAAAAAATTAAAATTAAAATATATTTTTATGAGTTTTATATTGAAAATGGGTATGAGTATCGTTTAGTTCTCAAAATATATTAAAAAAAAGTTTTATTAATTTAAGATGAAAATTTTATGTTGAACATTTATTTCGTTTAAATTGTCTATTTTATATTTAAATTAAATTTTAATTTTAAAATATTTCATATTATTAGCCTTCTTATATTCATATTAAATTTAATATTTAAAATAGTTTTCATTTTTTTCACTAGTTTGGAATGATTCTTTTAATGTTTTCTAAAAACATAAATAAAATGTTAAAAGATTCAGAGTAAACTCTTATATTCTTAATGTCTTATAAGTCATTTCCATTAAACTATTTCTGTTTTTAATGGACATTCTTCATCATCATCTTTCATCTATAACATAAATAATAAACATGTATATATCCATCTTAAGCATAAATCCAACATAGAGGAATCACACCTCTTCTACAAACATCTTTTAGTGGACATTTAATTGTATTTAGTTATTTTTATTTCTCTCTATATATTTTTCAATGTATCTTTGACATATCTAATGTGTGATACATTATATCTAACAGCTACACATCTCTTCCATATTGAGTTGCAGAACACCTCTTGACACAAAAATTAACTTATAATTAACTTTTGAATAATAAATTGTTTTATTATAGTTTTTTTTAATTATTACATTTTATGAATATAAAAATATAGATAGAAAGATATATTTGATGATATAATATCATAAAAATTTCAACAATGTATTTGTTTAAAATATAAGAAATGTTATTATTCTTACTTTAATTATTGTGTTAAGAAGAGTGGATTAAGGAGACAAAAAGGATGCTACCATCTAGTGCATAGATTTATAAAAAGTGTGTATATAGATTTATTAAATGTGTATCTCCCATCATCGTCGATATCAATAGGTGTTTAGACAATAATAGTGATTGTAATTTTAATTCAAATCATGATAACTAGCACCACATCTTCAAGGAAGGTTTTTTTCATGATTAAGGGATGAGAAGTAAAGGATAAGGTTCATATTTATAATCTCAAGCAAACTTGGTAAATGGAAAGAACTAAATAAATGTGTGAAGGATGTAAGTCAATTATAAAAAGTAAATACGTAATGGGGTATACTAAAAAGGAAATATGCAATGGGGCATATTAAGATATATTATATAGTGGTGAATAACTAGACTCTCCAAATAAGAAAATAGGCAAAGTAATTTCTAGTTGGTTGAATTAATGATTTTCAATGCTTCTAAATCTCAAAATCCAAGTCTTTTGTTTTGACACGACCATCCTTATACTCCTTTCTCTTGACAACTATCTGTTGGTCCCAAATCTAATTCTTTTCTTAAATTTTCCAATAAATAGGATTACTCTGACTTTTTATGGTTGCAAAGCTTTAAAATAAATTTATGCCATGACTTGTCTCATAACAGAGGAAGAGAAAATTGTTTCGATATTGCTCTTCTCTTCTCCTGAAAATCCCCATCAATAATAGATTTATTCCTAGTGTTTATTTGCATTCTTATGGCATGACAAAACAAATCCATGATTTTCTTTAAAGCATGAAGGTGTGAGTAGATACCATCTGAAAAAATGAGGACATCATCCAGAAAAACAAGGTGTGTGAAAGAGAAGTGGAGGTAATAATGATCCCCTTAAACCTACCCCTTTGAACTACTTCTAAAATGAGCCTAATTAAGCCTTCTACCACCAATAAAAAAAGGAGAGGGGAGAGTGGACGACCATGTCATGGTCCTCTCTCACCATTAAAGAAGGGGGAGGTCACCTAATTGATGGGGAGGGTGAAGCAAGATGTGATAATATAGTTCATGACTCAAGAGACAAAAGAATGACAAAACCCTAGATGGATTAACAAAAGCGTGAGGTATAACCAACTCACCCTATCAAAGGCATTTGAGAGGTCAACTTTGAATAGTAAGGAATTTTGTCACTTTATATGAATGGAATGGAGGCCTTCGTGGATAAGTCCAATAACATCATGGATTTTTCCATCTAATAGAAAACCAAATTGTTCAAGGGAAATGTTTGCAAAAAGGACCTCGTTTAGGCTGAGTGAAATGAGCTTAGACATGCTTTTGTAGATGGAATTGCAGAGTGAAATGGGTCTGAATAAGTCAAAGGAATTAACAGAGTCAACTTTAGGGATGAGGACAATAAAATTTGAGTTGAAAGGGGAAATATTTTTCTAGTGGTCCTTGAGTATTCAATGATTGAGAGCAGATTATCACCAATAAAATCAAGGCAGTTAAGGTAAAAATCAATTGAAAACCCATTTAAACCATGGCTTTTTCCTTTATGAAAATTGTGTAGGACTCTTTCAAGTTCGTGTCTTCTGATCTTAGCCATTAGGGCATCGTTTCCTTGGTCAATAAAATTGGGGAACATCCTTGCTACAACCAATATTTGTTCAATGGTGGTTGTGTTTTGATGGTGGAATATAGTTTTGAATTATGAGCAACCTTCTGCAACAATTTCCAGTAAGGAGGTATCTAGGGAACCCTCAAAGTTTTTAATGCCCAAGATTTTGTTGATAACTTTTATATGATTAATCGCCCAATGAAATAATTTGGTATTATCATCACTTGCTTGTGGTCAAAGGGAACAATTTTCATTTTCCGTTCCTTCTCCCTATCTAAAAGGATGTTCCTTCTAGAATTTTCAAGTTCAAAAATTCTATCCTTCAAGTTTTTAGGCACCTCTGAGGAAGTTTACAAATAAAAAATGGATTAAATATTCAATTTGATGCCAGAGAGGGCTTTAGAGTCTACCTCCCTATTTTGCTTTTCCCATTCAATAATGATACCCTTGATCTCTTGAGATTATGTTAGGACATTATGGTTGGGGATTCTTAGAGATCTGAGGAGAAGTGTGACCAATTTTATCTTAGTAGATCTAGAAGGGAGGGTTTTTCGAGCAAGAAAGGGATCCAATTCTAGAAAAACGGGGGAATGATTTGAGTCATCACCCATCGAAGTCCATTATTTGATCTTGAGGTCGGTGTCAAGAAGGGAATCTAGTATAATGAAATGGTCCAAATGTTTGGAGATTCCAACTGAACCATATATGTTATTTTTCTAATATGGAAGAAGTTTGGGAGGAAATATGAGAGAGGATCTAGTTTGGTAGAGGTACCCAAAAATCTAGAGTTTCACAACTTGAAATTTAAATCCCCTCTTATAAGAACCTTTCCAAAGTTGAAAATAGGAAGAGAAGTAAAGGAGGTCCAAATTTCCTTGCTCTCAATATAAGGACCATATAGATTAATACAAAAAAAGACAAGTCAAAATCAAAAGCATGGAGGTCCTAAAATAAACCCGAACTGATAGCCCAAATATAGAACACTCACATATGATGGGCATTCCAACTAGATATTATACCTCTCGATCTTCCAACTGCATATGTTGCTAAAAATCCCAATCCAAAAGGAGATATTTAATGATGCTTATGGCTTTATCCCCTTCCCACATCATCTCTTAAAGAAGAAAATTGTAAGGAGAGTGTAGGTCTATGAGTCTTTTGATTTCTAGTCTTCTTAAGGGGTTGGTAATACCCTTGCAATTTAGTGAAAGGAGCTTAATTTGACAACAAAGAGAGGGCATGATTCTCTAAGCACCATTTGAATTGAAGATTGCTTGCCAAGTTGAATTTTGAGAGAGGCTTGGCTCTGATCCTTGGAGACAAAATATTTGCATCCTCTTGAACAATTTGGATGGGAGGTTTCTACCAGAACCCCAAGCCCCCACCAAGATCTAAAATTGATAGGTCAAAGGAATCTGCAAGGGATGAAGTAGAATGCCTAAAACAACGAAAATTATAATGCAATAGAGAGGGAGGGATACGGTGATGGAAGTTGGGGTACAAGGGAGCAGAGGGAGAGGGAAGATGGGACAAAGGAAGAGGGAAGGTATGAGGAGTATGGAACAAGGGAGAAGATGGGAAGGGGAAGAGATGAAGAGATGCCAGCTAGATGTTTAAGCATATTAGTAAAGACTATCCCAAAATTGATACAAGGAACTAAACTAGTAGGTTTGGAACCATCTAAATGATAATAAGAAATGGGGAGAAAATATGGTAAAAATCAAATCACCTAAGAAGGGGCCCTCCGAAGGGTTTTTTGTTATGTATTTCTTCAATGGAGTCTATCTGAGAGAGGAATATGAAGGTGTAGTTGGATCCAAAAGAGGAGAAGAAATAGGAATCTAAGACTCCACATAAGCTCGCTTCCAGCTGAGTTGTAACTAGAGAAGCATCCTAGTTCAAGAGACCAAGATCTGCTTAGGTGGGTTCTGGAGAGTCTGAAAGAGGGGAAGAATGAGGCAGATAAATAAAGCAAAGTGAGTCTTTTCACACCTATTTTGGTTCAATTTTCTACAATAATGCACTATAAAAATTGATATAGACATATCCTAATTATTTTCCAATGATTTCCAATCAAGTTATCTTATGTCACATATATCATTAAGCAATTACACATAGAAAATATTAACAATAATGCAATGAAAATAATAGGATCCTAAAGAGATAGGAAATCACAATAGAAACAACAAATTTACCTTGGGAAAAAAACCAACAAATTTTCTTCTAGGAGAAATTTGTTCTTTAACAATATTTATAATTCCAAAAACTTTCTAGAAATATGTGCCAAAATCAAAGTCAATTCACTCGTCAAACTTGGTCAAATTCTAGCTTAGTGAATACTATTTAAGCTTTCAGATAGTCAATTTTGGTCAACTTTTTTTCTTGGTCAATTTGTTCCCTGTAGTCAAATTCAGACCTATGGTTGATGCTTGTGGTCAACTTGGACCTACAGTTGACTTCCTGCGATCAAACATGTGGTTAAATAGTCTATCCCTATGGTGAATTCATCCTTTTTACTATGGTAAAAATTTGTCAAATTCTCAATTAAACGTAGCCAGAATCTCAATCAAATGAAGCAGATCATACTCAATCAAATGAGGCTAGTCAACCTTGGTCAAATGGAAGCTTCTATACTCGACCAAACTTCATATTTCCTTCTCTTTTTCTCGCATGTGTCTAAAACAAAAGAGAGAATGTGATTTCCAAATTGGTCAAATGGAGGAGTCTCCTGTGTATTTATACTAGTCAAACAAGGTAGAATTTGACTAAGGGTCACATCTCTCTCTTAGCGAGGGAGGTATTCTTTGCAACATATTTCCCTTTGCTAAAATTTCTCCTTAAGAAAATTTCATGAGCTTGTCATGTCGATGCATTTCTATAAGATAAATCCATCATAGAGTGGGCAATGTAACTCTTGATTTATACATGAGTATCCAAGGCTATTGGCCAAAATCATGTATGGCTCATTTGGAAAAGATATCAATCTCCTTTGGTCATGACCCAGCCAAGTCCTTATGGCATCCAAGTTCTTCTAGCTTCTTAGGAGAGAATTTTCCTTTGAACCATTCACCTTTCTAGTCAAAGTTATTTATGGCATAGACAAGTCCTTCTAGATTCAAATGTGAACTACATCTATCTCTTTTGGTTGACCTTGCAAAGTCATTCTAGCTTCTAAGGAGAAGATCTATCTAATCCTATAATTTTCCTGGGTCATTCACCTCTAGTCAACCTAGCCAAGTTCTTCTGGTAGGCAAGTCCTTCTAGATTCAAAGGTGAATGTATCTTATAATTTTCCCTATAATTCTCTTGGGCCATTCACCTTTCTGGTCAAAGTCCTTTATGACCTAGCCAAGTCCTTCTAGCTTCAAAGGTGAATGTATTCATCTCCTCTTGGTCAAAGTTTTTTATGACCAAGCTAAAGTCCTTTATGAATTTAAGAGATGGTCAACCTAATCCTATAAAGACCTCATCATTCCCTTCCAATGAGGGAGACATTCAACATCACATTAATCTTGTATTTGTCCACAATCTACTCATTTTGTGGATATGTATTAGATCTCTATTACTCCTCATCTCTTAGATGAGGTAACCTGACCATGTCCTTTTGGATTTTGAAGCCTCATTGCTTCATGATTTATAATATTCCTATAAAGACTCACTTCACCTCAAACCACATCCAATTTTACAACATAGGTACCACATGCTTTGTTTTTATCCACTATATATGCCTCAGGTCAACCATAAATTGGTTAGGGGGTTCACTATAAGGAAAATATATGGTATGGTGTTAACTAGGTTGTTATATGGGATTTTTGATTGTGGAAAAAAGTATCTCCCCTAAGTATGTGGCTAACCTATAACAACAGAGAGACAAGGAAC
This sequence comes from Pinus tabuliformis, assembly GCA_031772625.1. Classification (NCBI taxonomy): domain Eukaryota; kingdom Viridiplantae; phylum Streptophyta; class Pinopsida; order Pinales; family Pinaceae; genus Pinus; species Pinus tabuliformis. The sequence continues at coordinate 443,491,880 of CM062820.1, read as the reverse complement.
ACAATGCTTTTCCTTAAAGTAAATAGATGATAGAGTGAGGCCTACCTGGAATCCTTTGCACACTTCACTCCTTCTTTAGCTTTGAAGCTCCAATTCCAGCTCTGAATGCCGAAATTATAACTTGTACAGTCAGATAACACAAGGCAAGAAACTACGAGATCTATGTAGTATCATCTAAGTACTTCATTCAATATATCATCATGGTATTGATATAAGTGAAATAACAACATCACATATAGGAAAGCAATGAATTCTTTGCATTAATATAAATTTAAGGAGATTACAACCATAGCTAGCAATTTTTCTTGTAGAAGAGCTCCTCCAAGTTGTTGACTTGTCATTTCCTTGTCACAATATGCACCTCCAATCACCCTAAATGCATGATATGATGACCACTCACTATAGCAGCATAAGGGCATAATCACTCTCCAAAATCCAACCCCCAACCACATAGAAGGCTGGGAATATATAGAGAAGTAAGGTAAGTTGGGAGTTCTTATCCAATTACCAATCTAGGGTAAGAGATCCACCTTTTATGGAGGGATAGGATCAAAGGATAAGCAGTGAAAGATCCAATATAGGGAAGGATAGGATCTAAATGTAAAATCCAAGGTAAGTAGTTGTAACAACTTTTGGAAACTCCTAGAAGGGTAACCTTCCAGAATCCCGATCATTCTCCCATATTTCTAGAACCAACACAAGTGAAAAGGGGAGCAAGTTGATGGTGACCAATGCAAGCCATAGTGGAGCAACCTGCTGGTGAACACACCCGAGTAGGCTTACATGGGGTGTTGGTCCTCAAACTAACTTAGATGATGTAGTTTAGGGCTGGAATTTTAGGAAATGAAAGGTACATGCTTAGGGATTTATGCAAGATAGTGAAAGGGGGGGATAGGATGTTGATTGACACCATTAGGAGGCTCAATGATCGTATGTGACGAAATGGCCTATAACAAAATGCCCCCTAAAGGGCAAAGTAAGAGATGATAACTAATGACTGAAGTGATTTACCTTGTGACAAGTAGGGATCAAGGATAACCGATGAGCTTCATCTGTTACAATATATTTACAACATGAAATTTTTGCTTATTGAGGGAGTCATACCCATACTCAGCTCATAAGCTAACATAGCATGTACAATGATTAAAAGACACGTTAATAGACGCAACTAGTGGACCTATGACCATAATACATTTTGATCTTTGTATAATCCTGAAATTGCAGCTCGGATGGCAGAAACTAGATTTGGGATCTCTATCTCATTCACATGACCAACCAATGTACGAGTCTAACCATGTGAACCAATGAGTTGGATTCAAACATGGTAGAAGCCATCTAATTACCGTCCAATGATGTAAGCCATTAAAAAACATGATAGAAACCACCGATGATGTTAATGGCTTTCAAGGTGTGATAGTACAATCCGTAGGGTGTGAATGAATGAGTTGATGTCGAACACCACAGAGAATCTTTCAGTCGAAGGCCATTGATGTAAACCTATCACCGAGAGCAAGGAAACTTTTCATTGATGTATGCAAGCACCAAGGTATCAAAGGTGTGTTTCTACGTCAACTTCTCGAATGATGTGTCGATGTCGACAAGAAGTGACCCATTGTCGGAAGGCCTTGATGTATCCCCCATCAACGACAAAGAATGGGTATCATGATTGAGATAGAATGATCAGAATGATGCTGACATGGAACTGGATCAAGAAAGCAAACATGAAATGAAAGCTTAAGAGTATTGTAGCCAAGAATGAATTCTCTTTAACACACCAGTGACACTAAATGGAGTTGGCAACATTGACCCAAAACCGAAATGGAGGCTCTAAAAAATGGTATGATAACCAAAAGATAAGAAGATTATCCAACGCAACAACCACAAAGATGAAGTGGAATATTTTCATGTTCAAGAGTGACTCACTGCCATTAGCAAAATGGAATCCCTTGTTTTCCCAATTTCCCTAACCATATTGTTCAGTACCTCTTTATTTTTTAACAAGCTTGAGGAGGATAACATATGCTTGATCTGTAAGTTCATCCTTTGGATTCATCCCTTCGAGTATCTTTAAAAAACCCTGAGAAGGAGTGGTTTGGCTTTGTCATGTTCGACAATTCCATCACTATTTGATTTTTTAACGAGTCCAACGAAGGTAAAAATCGACATCTTTTTCATGTTTACAGAGTTTGAAAAGAGGCGAAAAAGAAAACTCCAAATGTCCCTTTTCGTAGGTAGTCCCTTAGGTTGAAAAGGTAGAAAACAATACCCAAGAGACCCTCTTAGCCATGTTCAACTAAGGTATGCCTTTTTTTTGTTAGTCTATCTTAGTCCAGAAAAGGGTTAAACTTATACTGAGTAGACGTTTTTTCATTTACTTTTACGAGTTCGTAAAGAAAAGTAATCAACAATATTTTCATGTTTTGGGAGTATGAAAAGAGCTGAAAGAGGATTCCAGGGGGGTTCCTTTTTCGTAGGTTTAAATGGTCTGAAAAAAGAGATAAAAGTATGCTATGTGGTTAAATTAACCTATTTAAACATAATGAAAACTTGCTAACAGTTGTCGGACTACTCAAAACACAACAAGAAGGATTAAACATACTTGTTTCATAGAAAAAATGAAGCATATCTAGGTCAAAATACTAAAAATGAATAAAATAATGAGAAAATGACCATAAATATTCAAAATGACTTCTCATTTTTACCATTTCACATTTTACCTTCAACAGTGAGTATTTGGAGCCCTTTTTCCCTCGATCTTCTGCAGCTAATTGTGACCGATCCGGGGAGCCATTTTAAGTGTCGTCACTTCCAGGTAGGAATTGAAACCTTTCTTTATCTTTCTAAGGTCCAATTTTGTGTTTTCATGGAAAAAATTTAAGGTTTTTAGGATGCCAGAGTTCATAAAAAATTCCCTAGAACCAACGCACCCCCGATGTGTCGAAAACTGCATTACAGCTAGGTAGAGAAACACTACAGGCAGAGGTGCAATGCTCTGGCAAACACTATTGGGGTGCATTGGGCACATTTTTCTAAGTTATCTTTCATTTTTTTCTCAAATTTTGTCAAGTTTTTTGCATGGGAAAGATCCTAATGGATTCCCTGTTGATGTTTCAGGTAGCCACTACCACAAAATGACATTCATCTGGGGAGAAAGAGAACATGAGGAACAACATTTGAATTTGAAAAATGGCCCTGCTACCATCCAAACAATCAAAAATTGTGGGTTATCAAAATTCTTCTAGCCTCCTGGTATGAGGAAGAAAATGGATTTATTGAAGTACCTTGTTTGCTCATGGGACATACAGGCACATGCGTTCATGTTTGGGGAGAATCTTCTTGAGATACAGGTAGAGGATATTTACATTCTGACAAGATTTTCAAAGCGAGGTGCCTCCATCTCTCTTCTAGGTGGAAGAAATGGTGGTCAAATGGTGAAAGACTATATTTCTACCTATTGTAGACCGCGAGCGCTTCCTACTAGGGATGGAAAGATCAACATAAACTATGTAACCCAATTAACTCTAAGAACAATCCTATTCATATCGCAAGATTGGCTGGCATCTCAACACTACATGTAGCAAGTAAATCATACATGCAGTATGGGATAGAGTGTCTAGAGCCGATAATATTCAGATGGAGTGAGGATGTCTTGGTCAATTTGAAGGAACAACTTACTAAAGAAAAGGAGGGGAAGCTAAAGAACTTTAGTTATGGCGCGATATTAGTCTCTTTTTCTCTAAAGTGAGTACCACTATTTCAACCTCAACATATTGTACTTGAGACCATCAATCCGAGGACCCCACAGATGAGGAGGTGGATAGATAATATGAGCCGACATGTAGGTCCATCAATGATCAAATTTTCACCAGACTTCTCTAGGTGGCTACATAGGCAGTTCATCATCATTAATGATTATACTTACGTAGGGATGGATTTATGTGATGTCCCCAGATATACTGTAAATATTTTATTTTACCACAAGAAGACAGAGATACTGTAAATATTATATTCTACCACAGTAAGAAAAAAATTGGATAATTATGGTTGTTATTGTTTAAGTTAAACAATGTTGTTAATTTTGAAATAGAAAATGGTTTGAATATAGCAGATTTTGTAACTTCTGAGGAGGGGAAGTTGGAAAAAGGCAGTTGCCTGAAAAACCCTAACTACCTCCCGTAATTGTGTTATGCTCCAAAAAGAAAAGGAGTGGAGGGGAGGAAAAAACTGTGTTGAGAGGTCAGATGGAAAAATGGGAATATATGCTAAGTCTGGTGATGCCCAGATAACATAAGTACTTTGTGCGAAAAGACTTGCAGAGGATAGAGGTCTAGCAAGTAAGCTTGGGGAGAGATTTAGTCTAGAGGACAAATCTCATGGACGGGTGGATGAAGAGCAGCAGATGATAAGGTGACTTTTACCATTGAGTTCTCTTCCTCTTAAAAAGAACCAGGTATGCAGCACCTTCTTAAACCATTCTGCTGCTCAGTTGAATTTATGAATCTTTACGTGTGAATGGAGAGAAGGGAGCCTTAACTCCAGAATATGATGTTTGAAAATATTAGGTAGATTATACAGTATTTAGTTAGAAAGAAAAACAGGAAACTATAAGATAGAAAACAGTTCTGTCTATTTACTGTTCAACCCTCGGTATCAGAAGAAATTAAAGACAGAAATAATTCTAATTATTACTGATCAACCCTAGGTCTCTGAAGAACTATAGATAGAAACAGTTCTGTTTATTTAATTGTCAACACCTGGTAATTCCTCTACAGTAATAATTGTCCTCAGAAATTAAAGATTGAATATTTCTATTTATTTAATTTTCTGGAAAATGTTAATTGAATAGAACTGTTTACCTTATTTCTAGAAAAATTACGATAGAGAAATTTAAATGTTCACACTGAGCTAGTTATCGCAAAACCCACCAAATAGCACAACTGTGATAATGTAAGCAGGGAGAGCAAATTTAACTAACTCCCTGGCCCATAAGCAAAAAGCGAAAAGAACTCGGGTAGCTAAATAGTCAAATATGTAATCAGGGTTGGTATAACTAAGGTGGAACTGTTATTTACCGAGTAAGGAAAAAAAAAGAAAACACTGAAAAATTCATTCAAAAGCTCTGTACGATTTCGAAAACATACTGTAGATTCATTAATGACAAAGCTGCAAACCCCGCAGTAGTTAACATTGTTAGAGTTACATACATGAACAAGTAATTGAAATTTCCAGATACATAATCAATGGTGAGACTCTGCTATTCTAAACTACAGACTAAACTTTACACATTAATTAAATCAGAGTCGAGCACATAGGAAGCTCAGAGTCTTTCATGAAAATGACATAGTGAATGCATATGACTCATCTCGCCACCTAAATCCGCACAGCGCGTGATGCGCACAAAGCAAAGCAGAGTAATCATATTTCGCATAGATAATCCCAAACAGTCCAGTAACAAACATAAATACTCCACAGAAAAGAAAGAAAATGCGTTGTATCAACAGAAAGGAAACTTAAATGTATCAACAGATAGTCTGTTAAAAGTTTCAGCAGAGAGTGTAATGCTTCAGGTAGAACCAGGAAAAATATTGATAACCCATAGCTAACCCTTGATCCTGGTGGATCCATTCAGACCCCAAAATGACTGGATCAAGAGTAAAGTAAGTGCACCAGCAGGGTAAATTCAGATTTAAATGTTTTTTTAATAATAACGTGAATGTATCGCTAGTCTTACCGCCATCGGTTAAGCCACTGGTTCCATCTGCGATCACGTGAGCTTAGAAAGGTTAAATGCCTACTAGCTAAGGGCTGCAAAGGAGAAAGTGTTGCGCGCAAACCCTATATGTGGCCAGGAAAAAGAGTTTTGGCTGTGGGTTTGATACAGTGTAGCCACCACTTAACGAGGCCGATATATAGTCTTGATACAAAAAGATGGTGGGATTTCCCCCACACGAAATTATTGAACGATCAAGCAGGCTAGAGCAGAGACAAGCTTGGCATAGCCGAGCGTTATCGGGGTTTTTCCAGAGAAGCCATAAAGGCTACATCATGAAGGACAGCAAATTTAAATTTTCAGTTAACGGTAATAGTAAAATCCTTCAGTTAGCACATCAGCTGCTGTCAAACCAGTCACCTAAATCTTTTCTCGAGCAAACTATAAGTGACCGATTTGCGTCAACCCTTCATAGGAATTCAACTCTTACATTTCATTCTACTATAATTTTGAAAATTTCACAAGTTACATACTCCCAAACACCACACAAAAGACAAAAATCTTCTTAGGACAAAAAAAATCTCTCCTATTGTATTAACTTTTCAACAATAATGATAAAAAAAATTGTGTTATATTCATCCAATGCTATAGATATATAGTCCAGATTATTCATACAATGCCCTTGTATACTTTCCTCAATATCCTTTTCTTCATTTCACGTTAGACAATTTGAGCAAGTTAAAGTATGATATTACATATTAGGTCCACTATGAATTTCGAGCAGATTTTGCACTTTGAACAACAAACTCTGAGCATTGGGAAAATAACAATTGAAAACTCTTATCAAAGCTGTAAATTCTGAATGTTATATTCAACAAACACATCACACATAAAATATAACAAGAAGTAGATGAATATTAAGTTTCAATCTCACATATGTATTCTATTAACTGAAAGAATTGCAATGCTCATACCTCAAAAATCAATCTCTCTAACCAGTGAAGACCCTACCATATTCTTTAGAATAAGAAGGTTAGGGTTAGCAATGCAAAACCATAAACTTAGCGGGCTATAATATTGTGTCCAATGTGCATGATTGGCGTGCTTATTCCTACATGACCATACTTGTACTAGAAAAAGACAAAACCTCATGTAGTGGGACTCCCTCTAATTTGGGACATGTGTCCTAGTTTCAGAATGAACACTTGATTAACAAAATGAAAATAGAAAATGTACTTCTTCATTATGAATTCACAACTAAACAAAAGCTAGAAACATGTGAAAACATGGCACATGTGCCCTCTACCTCTCTACATAACTACAGATCATGTCTCAAAAAGTGATTGTTGCATCATCATCAACATGACCTTTTGAACAGGTGGGTGCCATGATAGTGTATGACAATTCCTTCAATAGGCATTAGATTCTTTTTTCTTATGAAAATTCCTTTAATGGGCATTATATTATTATTATTTTTTATTTTTTTTTTTTTTTTTTTTCTGGCAACACCTCAAGGTAGACCCACTTTAAGGGGCCTCATACTAGTAGACCCAAGTGTTGGGTCTAACCCTGATGGATCCAAGGAGAATTGAGCCCATACCTCATGACAGAGGACTAGTGACTTAGCAGGGGGATTCAATCAATTGGGATACCTATCAAGGCACTAATTATTCACTTCCATGATAATTGTATTGCCAAGTATGAACAATAGGTCATGAAAATTTCCCATTGATTGCAATAACCATTCTCTCCAAGCAATTTGGTAAACATAAATAATAATTTATGTGTCATTTGTAGTGCCTCTTCATTGTGCTCTTTCTTTTGTTGGTACATCCTTTCATCACCACTACCATCATATGTAACAACCCCCCCTCCTAATTCCCTACAAAACATAGGTTAGGAGGAGGATAGTTACTATGTTGAGCCAAGATCGAAGGTGTTTTCATTGAAATGGGGTCTAAAAATTTCAATCTTTTCAGCGTCCTCAAAACCTTAGTTTGACATCACCATTGCATTCATCTCATCGAGGTGATTCCAATGATATCAATTTTTTCCTCAATCCAACCTTTGGATCAAGAGATGTGTCTATTACAGTTATGGCGAATTAGATAGTGCCACATCACTGTCTCAGCGACATGGAAGCCATGTGGCTATACCCCCTGGCTAACCTCTCAATGCCACTTGGCATTTATTTATTGGTTGTCGACCCATTCATGGGTTTAGGCTCCACAACCCCACACATTGTATTTAAATGCAATGCTTTTACATATACGCACTTGATGGGCCATCAACTACTGCCAACTTTCTCGTTACTCAAGCCCCATTACACGACCCTTCCTCCTATGTGCACTTGTGAATGCTCTGGGATCTTTCTTCTGGGCTGACCTGTGAAGTGGGTCTGCCCTTGCACCAATGAAATAACTATCAAGTTCACGTGTGCACCACCATGGCTTGGCTTATGTCATCCCGCTCCTTTCGATACTTCGCTTCACTTTGTGCTTCCCGGGGGATAATCTTCGGGCTTAAGTGTAGTGTGGGTCCACACCTCTCCATGCAGCCTCGCTCATGGTCGATCCACTTATTTACTCCTATCATGACTCTCATGCCAAGTCATCTCGACTTTACTCTACCTAGATCCTCCTCCATGCACTTCTTACTTAACCTCCAAGATAGAAGTCCTAGGTCACGTCACCCTGGGTCCTCCCACTCAATGCTTTAGAATGTACCTGATAAAATCAAGCATCCCCAACGGCAGTGACATGCCACGTATGTTCGACCCCTTTCATCTTGTCTCTCCTCTTTAATGTGCCAAGGCTTACCTCTAGGTCACAAAGTCCAGGATGGGAATTTTTACCCATTGCATGTTGCACTTATTTCCGTCCATGCAGGCCCGCCTTGAGCATTTTTCAAGTCGTGATATACCTTCTACTTGGGTACCGAGTGTTATCACCAAAAAATTGATCATGGATCGAAGTACACCATGTAAAGCCAATTTTACCATATTAAAATTGCTTTCATTGTGAGAAATTACTTAATAAACCGCCTTTGTTAAGTAATTTATAGTTAAACCCATGAAGAATAATTAAATAAATCACTATTTATTTGACTTTATTCTAGGAATAATTAATTAAACCATTGTTCAATTATTATTCATTTTCATATTTGACCCAGTACGAAGAATCAACAGATAAATTATTAATTATCTTATTTTTCTCTAGAAATAATTAATTAATCACTAATTAATTATTATTCATTGTCAAATTTGACTAAATCCCTTAGGAATAATTAAATAAATCATTATTTGTTTATTATTCCTTAACCAATTCCTTGAGATGATAAATAAATCATTTATTTATTTATTGTTTCTAAATAAAAGTTTAAATACTTTTTCTCTCCTAAACAAATATAATAAAATATTCCAAATGGTTATTCCAATAATGGGGTTAATAATATTTTATTATTACTCATTATTCGAGGATAACTCAATATTTTTTTATAAATAGAAGGGTTTTCCATTCATTATTCACTTTGATTATTTTAATTGTTGCACTCATTGTTGTAACGTTGATTATTTTCACTGTCGCACACCATATTTTTGTTGGGTTTTCACATTATAGAAGAGAGAGACTCTACACAAGTTGAAGACGTTTGAGGATAGCCAAGAACCCATCCCATAGAGGGGGACTCGTAACATTTATTTTTTCACTTCATAGGTGTTATAATAAAACTATTCTTTGTATATCTGGTTTCCAATGGATGATTGGAGTTATTACTGTTTCTTTTTGTTGTTTAGCTATGATTGTGGCATAGATCAGGACTTTGGCAAGTTTTGTTTCTATCAGTTGTTGCAGATCTACAATGTTTAGCATTCATTCATATTGTTGAGATTATTTGTCGTTCACAATCTTAAGTGAATTATTTTCATACATCTTTGAGAAGAAAACACTACAACACCAAGCCCTTCCAATAGCCAATACGAGGACCCCAACTCACCCCAGCCTTCTCCAATCCACTAAATCTACCACATTAAATCGGTCCTTGTTAGCCTACGCATTCCTTTTGCACAATCTTTATGAGATTCTGAGATTATAAACTCTGGGCCAATGTCATCCTTCCACCAGTCCTTATTGCGATTAGCTGTAATCACATCACCCAATCCACCACTTCCATGAAGAGGCTTTAGTCAAGCCAATTGGATAAGGTTTAAACAGATGAGAGCTATAAGGTTAAGCCTTATGCTTGAGTTTGCAAAAATGTCACTCACAATGGACCTTCACCCATGGCCCGATTAAGAAAGTCCTATCCAAGTCATGATAAATATGCTCGATCTTGAATCTGATGGTCTTCATAAGGGAATACTCCCACTCTGCATTGCATTCCCTTTCCAATGGAACGACATCGTGTCCTAGCTATGGTGTTTCTATAAACATCTGGACTTACACTAGAGTTCAACCGCAGCCATTGAGATTTACAAAGTCACCCGATGGTGCTATCCCTCCTAAGCTTACATTAGAGTTACTCTCTCTAGGTTCACAGTGTCTATAGCAAAGAAAACTTATCAAGGACTTGTCCATTCATGCCAAAGAGTCAAGACTTATCAACCTTGTCTCTTAAGGATCTGCAGTCACTTTGATCTTCCACATCTTACTGGGATCAGATAGATCTTGACTTAGAGATTTATAGGTCTCTTTCAAAGACCATATATACACTGCAATCATATAAGAGCAACCAAAAGGTGTATGGTGCCAAAAGGACCGCAAGGAGATCAACACTCCTCAAGGAAACAAGGGTTCCTCTTTTTAAGTCCAATTACAAGAATGAACCCTATGCGTAACCAAATGATGGATAGTATCTCAAACCTATAAATGTCCCCTTTTTAGGGACAAGGAATTCCAGGCATAGTTGCAACAATGGTCATCAATTATCCCTTATATCAAGTTTGATAACTCCTGAAAGCCTCCAATGCTCACATCATACACCACCATGTTATCGAATGCGTACTACAACCACATAGGTGGATATATATACAAAAAAATTTTACATAGAGGACAATGATACAACCATTTATGAGGGGATTCCCAGGAAATTTACTGACAAAAATAAACAATATATTTATACACCCACTATCAAGGTACCAATTAGGCTATGCACCATGGCTACAATTGGCCATTCAAGCAAGGATTTTTCCCACACCATCTTTGCACAGAGACAACACACTCAACCTTGAGACTTCAACCTTAACAAGTTCTTAGCGAGGATGCATCTTTGTATATAATACAAAATTAAAGCCAATTCATTCAGCCTCATGAGGTCGTGCCTCACACAACACTAGATGTAAATTTATTAGATTGATCCCTTAATCAAACGGATGTACAAACCCAAAACCAGGGTATGCATCACTAAAGGCTTGAAGAAGGCTCTTTTATAAACAACAATTCAATGAGGTTAAAAGAGGAAATCCTCCATATTACCACATTGCAACACAAGCTTGAAATCAACATAGTCATCATATTGCAATAAAGAATAATAATTCCTATGCTCAATGGTTCTACACTTAGACATCATTCTTACATGTTATCACAATGCCTTTAAAACATGAACATGACATATTGGTCAATCCCGTAAGTATGAATTACATAGCCATATCTCATGTATTATTGAAATCCTTTCAACCCAAAATACAAGGCCCACACATTAACAATAGAAACAATTATCTTATGAGTGTTTTTGGGAAAGTGAGTCTAGGACTATAAATCTCCACCCAATCGTAGATAGTTACAGCCAATTATCACTTGTAGTTATCACCCCCAAGATAAATTCCAGTGCTTGAGGTGGAGTTCTTTTTGGAAAGGAAACCAAACTATGTTTTTGGTCAAACATGATGTTACAAGTATGCAACACCTTCATCCACCAGCTACACAAATTTCCTCTCAATCTTCCATACTTACAACTAATATTAACATCCTTATTAGGGTACAATACAACAAATAATTATCGGATCACTGTAAAGAGATGAGAATCCACACTACAAGAAGTTTCTTTAGTGGATAAGCTATTGCTAGATAGAAGAATCACTTTTCCAGGTGATTCATCAGTGAGACAAATACTAGAGTTTCAGCTCCAAGGCAACTCTTGGTGGTTCCTTAGACTCACAACACAAAAGTGTTTCTTCCCCAATGCAGTAGGTTCTTCAATCCCCAAGGTTCTGGTGGATTCTTTCAACCTTTAGTCAAGTGTTTCTCTCTGTACTTTCTTCCTAACCCAGCCTCTTCATGAGGGTTCTTCAGTTGGTCTTTATATTTTTCTTCCCAGCAAGCCTTTTCATGAGGGTTCTTTAGCTAGTCACTATGTGTTTTCTTCCCAACAAACCTTTTCAAGAGGGTTCTTCAGCTGGTCTTTGAATTCTTCTTCCTCGCAAGCCACTTAACAAGGGTTCTTCAACTAGTCTCTAAATTATTTTCTTTTATCCAATGCTCTTCACAACGCTTTTCCTCCTGCATTTTTCCTTACGCACCCACAATCTGTAGGTGAATTAGCAACTCTTCCCCTCTCCCTATTCCTCTTTGGGAGTATTCAAATCTCCTTCGTCTATGTCCCCAAACTACATAACCATTCCTCCTTTTCCCAGGCTCGACACAGTCCACTCCTCTTGGAAAGCACAACCATGCTAACTCCATTAAGTTTTTTTCATATTTTCTTGTTGTTAGAGGCTAAGGACATTTGGGCTAGTCCTTATCTATGAAATTAGCGCTAATGCTCAGGAAACTTATTTAATTGTCTCAGCCAACCATGGCTGATATATTTATTTTTTCTCGTTTCCTCAAGCGATCTTCGCCTCAAGAAAACTGGAATTTATGTCCCATCTCTTAGACTTTGTGTAATTACAATTATTTAGAATTGGGGGATGATTGAACCAAGGTTATTACAAACCCCCCCCCCCCCTTGGGGGAACGTTTTCCTTGGTGTTCTAATCCTTAAACAAAAAAGAACATGCTTAACTCAAGCATAATGATAGTGAGTTTTATAATTGTAACTCATTTACATTTAACTCATACACACAATATCTTACATAGCAACTAAAAGGTTATAGGATTCAGTACATCGGACATCTTTCAGTGGATCTCTTGCAATCCTCTGGTGATTTGTTGTGCACTTTGATATCATCTTGTTGACTTTATTCCTCTTGCATCCAAGCTCACTTTCCTAGTCTTGCTACATCACAATATAATAATTCTCATGAGATTCATCGTAGGAAAAATTGTAGCAAATGTAACCATACCTTCATAAAGCAAACTCCCTGTAATGTGGCTTGGGAGCATGATCATCCATCCTTTTGCAAGAATGGCCCCTGATGACAATTTTTGTCATCCTTATGGTTACCATGGTGTTGTCTACTTCCACTCGCAACTTTCCCCAAGACCTAGGACATATAATGCAAAAAGGAAAAAGGGAAATAAAACATTCATCACAGTTTGTAAAATGATACAAAACATAAATAATGTGGCATGACCATGCACCAACCAATAATGAAGTGAAGAAATATAGAGTCAACATGAGTGCAAATCAATCAACAAAATTTATAAATCACACAAATAAAAATATTTTGAAAACACCAAATGCACAGAAATGTTAAATAGTTACAACAGCCCAGAACCCAACAATCTAATTTGACTTTTGCACAAAGCTTTACAATTTATTTACATCGCTTAATGGAAATTGGATAGAAACCCTACCACATTTAACCAACACTCTCACTTGTTGAGGTTGGATGACCATATTTCATATCTTCTACAATTACGTAGACTTTAGGCACATTCAAATCCACGTCTTGAACTATACTAACTTCTTGAACATCATACAACCTTGAGCCATCATTCCTACATTGTGGGAAATCCTTTCTCAGGTGATTCTCTCTGCAAGGCCAACACTTGAAGGGTCCTTTCCCTAACTTTTTGGGATCTTCTCTTGCCACTGAGTAGGTCAATCTTCATTAGCAACATTGAACATCTACTGAGCCTCACATATATTGGTGGTGAAACTTCTTTCGTTCTCCTCTTTTTTTTGCTCCAAATTTTTGTGCTTTCTTCCTTTAGGTTTGAAATTTCCCCTTACTTTCATATCGGCCTTGAGCTTTGGCCTGCATTTTGAGTGCTCATAATAGTGTTTTAGTTTCTTGATGGCATCATCCAATGTCTGAGATTCCAGAATTTCAATTTGATCTTTGAATAATAGAGTCAACCCACTAATAAACCTTTGAACCTTTGCCTTCTCATCCTTGAGATATGGCACATATCTCAGCAATTCCAGGAACTTGGTGATAGTGACTCATCATTTGACATTTGTCCCATTTTCATCTTATAAAATTCTTTGGCTTTGCTGTCATAATATCGATATAATAAATATTTGTTTCTGAAGAGTCCTTCAAATTCTCTCCAAGTCAACTCTTTTTTTCTTATGCCCTTGAAATTCTTCAAATCTTACCACCATATGTTTGCTTTCTCTTTCAAACTATAGGTGGATATCTTTGCCTTCATGTTCTCAAAATGGCTATGGATTCTTAAGAACTTCTTCATTCTGAGAAACCAAGCTTCTACATCTTCAAATCTCTTCATCTCCCCACCAATTGTGGGTTTTTGGCCTTCTTAAACTTTTCTACCATATGGCATCTTTCTCCTCTTCTTTAATGATGAATTTGAGAATAATGAAAATGATGATGATAATGGTGATAGTATCTCCTGGAAGAAAAACTAGAATGTTCACTAGATTGATGTCATTCTCTCTAGGGTATGTAGTGGTGTGTTCCCTCTCATAGTATTTTCACTTCCCATCTATGCCTTTTCTTGGACTTACTACCATCTGCCCCATTTGTTCTCTCTTTTGATGCAAAAGAGATTTGCCTATCTCTATGACTATCCCCCAGGTCATACTACCTCAGTCTTTACAAATATGAGAGGCTTTACAGTATGAGTGCATTTAACTCAACTTGCTTTTCCTATCCCCTACTAGCCTCTCATTATTTTCCTTGCAACTCCTAATCTCATCCCTTAGGCTCCTCAAGGGATCCATTAAGTTAGGAGAGTTTTCCCCTCCCCCTTGGCAATCTGATCTTTCTTATTGCCCATGTTGCATGTGATCAGGACTATATCCTACCATCTTGGCGTTAATTTCTTGGCTGTTAGGATTTTTGGCATACCACCCTTTGTTGTTATGGGTGACCTTCATCTTATGTGTTGACATTCACACATAATTATTAGACACAAATAATATAAGTAAACATCAAGTCATGCCCATGATCTTTCTTTTGCAAAATTGTTATGGCAATCTTGGCTCAAAAAAAAAATCCATATCAGTATACTAATATCAGTCAATCAACAAATTATTACTATACAAGTCTGCATAGTCCTCAAAGTACACATTTGTCAACACAATTGTTAGCTCATCAAATTAATGGAAACATATCATTTGTTAGTCCATTTTAGAGATGCAAATCGCTGAGTAACTAGGTCAACCATGTATGTAGTCAAATAATATTAGAGCGACCTTTAACACCTAAAGGTTTGTTTAATTAATTTTCTAAAAATCAATATGAAACCCCCTTGCAGGAACCCTACCTTTACTTTCCCATGATAGAGCCCATCTAGTCCAAGTGTTGAACCTAGATGCTCTGGTAGCACTCTGTAATGACCCCCCCTCCTAATTCCCTACAATACACAGGTTAGGAGGAGGAAAATTACTATTCTGACCCAAGATCCAAGGTGCTATCATCGAAATGGCATCTAAAATTTCATTCTTTTCAACTTACTAAAAAACTTAGTTTGGCATCTCCATTGTGTTCATCTCATCAAGACATTCCGGTGATATAAATATTCACCTCAGTCCAATTGTTGGATCAAGAGATGTGCCCATTACAGTTCTGGCGAATTAGATAGCACTGCATCATCATCTCAGCTACATGGCAGCCACATGGCTATACCCACTGGATAACCTCCTAGCACCACTTGGCATTTATTTATTGGTTTCCAACCCATTCATGGGTTTAGGTTCCACAACCTCACACCTTGCATTGAAATGAAATGTTTTTACATATATGCACCATTATATATATATATATATATATATATATATATATATATATATATATATATATATATATATATATATATATATATATATATATATATATATATATATATATATATATATATTCAAGCCACTTGATAGGCCACCAACTGCTTCCAACTTTCCCATTACCTAGGCCTCGTTACTTGACCCTTCCTCCTTTATGCACTTGTGAATGCTCCAAGGGTTGTCTTCCAGGCTAAGTTGTGAAGTGGGTCGCCCTTGCACCAATGAAAGAACTGTCGGGCCCAAGTGTGTGCCACCATGGAAAAAATTACGTCATCCCACTCCTTTCAATCATGCGCTTCGCTCTGTGCTCTCGGGGGATAATCCTTGGGCTTAGTTGTAGTGTGGGTCCACACCTCTCCACGCAACATCGCTCATGGTTGGTCCACCACTTTACTCTTTCCATGACTTCCCTGCTAATTCATCCAAACTTTACTCTCCCCGACTCCTCTGTGCACTTCTTATTTAAGCTTTGAGATGGAAGTCCCAGGAAAAATCATCTCGGGTCCTCCCACCTGATGCTTCAGCATGTACCTGATCAAATTGAACTTCCCTCATGGCAGCGACTTACCACGGAATCCTGTCCCCTTTCATCCTGACTCTCCTATTCAATGTGCCAAGGTTTACCTCCAGTGAGATCAGAGTTTGGGATGGGAATTTTTTTTGTTTCCTACTACTCTTATTTTCGTCCATGCGGGCCTGCCTTGAGCCTTTTTCAAGTCATGATATACCTTTTACTTGGGTATCAGGCCCTTCCACCAATGCAAGGACCCCAACTCACCCTATCCTTCTCCACTCCATCAACTCTATTTTGTTAGCTTAGTCCTCATCAGTGTGGGCATTCATTTTGTGCAATCTTTATGAGCTTCCACAATTATAACCTCTGGGACAACGTCATCCTTCCACCAATCATTATTGCGATAAGGTAAAATCAGATCACCCAATCCACCACTTCGATGAAGAGGTTGTAGTCAGACCAATTGGATAAGGTTTAAACAAATGAGAGCTATATGGTTAAGCCTTATGCCCAAGTTAGCAGAAACGTCGTTCACAATAGGAATTTTCCCATGGCCCGATTAAGGAGGTCCCTATGAAGCAAGGGTTTGCAAACCCGGGGGGGGGTGTTCACGAACCTATCCCAAGTTCTCATCCCCACGAATGGGTGCTAGAATGGGGACACCGCAAAATAACCCATAGGAATAAGAACCCAGTACTCCATAATTTTTGGTCGGTTTCGTTCCATGCAGAGGGTGCACCGAACCTTGATTTTGAGTGTGTGACAGGTTCGTCTATTGAGAGAGGAAATAAAAATTTATTTTTTTTATTAAACAAAAACTTGTGTTATAAATTATAACCCACCCCTATTTCATTTGTTCCATTGTTAAATGCTTGTATTTGGAATTTTTTCATAAGGGCAGCGAAACGTTTGGTGAATCAGTGAGGGTCCTGGTGTGACTATTGTTGTAGTGTTTTCTTCTCAAAGATGTATGAAAAGAAACCACTTAATATTGTGGATGACAAACAATCTCAACAATATAAATGGCTGCTAAACATTGTATATCTAAAGCTATTGATAAAAACAAAACCTCTCAAAATTCTGATTTATGCTACAATCATAGTTAAACAGCGAAGGAAAGATTAATAACCCCAATTATCCAATGGAAACCAGATATGTAAAGAATAATTTTATAATAACACATGTGAAGAGAAAAGATAAATGTTACCAGCCCCCCTCTATGGGATGGGTTCTTGGCTATCCTCAAACGTCTTCAGCTTCTGTAGAGTCTCTCTCCTCTATAATGCATAAACCCAGCAAAAATATGGTTTGCGACAATGAAAATAATCAGAGTTACAATAGTGAGTGCAACAATGAAAATAATCGAAAGTGAATAATGAATGGAAAACCCTTCTATTGAGCAATAATAAAATATTATTGATCCCATTCTTGGAATAACCACTTGGAATATTTTATTATATTTGGTTAGGAAGGGAAAAGTATTTAAACTTTTATTAAGAAATAATAAATAAATAAATGATTTATTTATCATCCCAAGGAAATAGTTAAGGAATAATAAACAAATAAGGATTTATTTAATTATTCCTAAGGGATTTAGTCAAATTTAACAAAGAATAATAATTAATTAGTGATTAATTAATTATTCTTAGAGAAAAATAAGATAAATAATGATTTATCTATTTATTTTTCATGATTGGGTCAAATTTGACAAGGAATAATAATAAAACAATGGTTTAATTAATTATTCCTAGAAGAAAATCAAATAAATAGTGATTTATTTAATTATTCTTCATGGGTTTAACTATAAATTACTTAACAAAGGTGGTTTATTAGGTAATTTCTCACAGTGAAAGCAATTTTACTATGGTAAAATTGGTTTTACATGGTGTACTTCGATCCATCTAGTAAATTAGGCTAGATGATCAATTTTTTGGTGATAACAGATTGCCCCCCAACGTACGAGTGTTAGGAGCAAAACGTATGACCGAAGTACGTTGTAAAGACACAATCACTAGACAACACAGGGGAGTCAGAGAGAGAGAGAGAGAGAGAGACCAATGAAGTTGAATTTGAAAGAGGATAGGGACAGAGGGGGTGAGACTAATGCAAGTCTCCTTTTATGTTGTGGTACCGGACCTCACTGAGGTGGGGGAGGCATACCCATACCCGCCAAGATAACTTAGTACAAAAATAATGGTTCGCCTAGAAATATAAAATTGAGCAATGAAGTACATGTTGAATGGTACATGACATGCTAGCATAATAGAGCCAGAAAATAATACAATGTGTCCCATATACATAATGCACCTGGAAAAAACATGAGCCAGGACTGATACAATAATATCTGAGTACATGAGATACAAATCCCTTCCCTCAAAAAATGGTTGGGAGGGAGGGTAGAACAATCGGAGAAGCCCTGCTGAACAAGGAGGGGCTCTGCAAAACTGAATGGATCATCTAGAGGAGACGTGCATGCTATGAACACTATGATCAATAGGAATTGAACCCATCAACTCTATGGAACTGCATCTGAGGCTATAGCATAGTAGGTATGCATTCGGGCATGTGGAGGACTACCGAATGGGCCACCCCCTCATGAGGTCTGAAACATCTCACACACACCTGGGAATCGCTGGTACAATATGCTTTATCAATGGACCATCAAGTGTATGGATCACAAACATGAAACGACCAAGTCAAAGGGAAATAATGAGACCCTCTGCTTAATCCAAGGAATTGAATAAGAATGGAAGCTGGAACCGAGATACACTTCCCTCTAGGTCGTTCTTTTGGAATAAATGAGCTGATGTCGACAGAATAGGGCCTGCTATAGATGAGGCAATGAGGATCATCAACTAAAGCACGAGGGAAATAGTAATGTGACTGATGGAATGACACCGGGGATAATGGAAATATGGGACTGAGGGACAAACGAATGACTTCCCTTGTCAAAGCATAAAGTGCATGGTTGACCTAGCAGCAACTGACTTAACTCCGGAGGGGATGGGGATAGTATGACTGGAGGCCAAAATGGGAAACATAGGATGAACGATATGCAAATATGGATGGAATACTGTGACATGAAATAGACTCCAAGAGTGCAAGGGTGACTCATCGCAGATGCTTTGAACAAGGGTGACTCGATGATGCTGCCACATAGACTAAGCCCGGTGACGACCATGAAAACATGAGTAGATGATGGTTACTCATGACGAAAGTCGACACATGGTACAACAAGCATTAAGAGGAGGTGGACCTCAAAGTACAAGTGTCGCTTTATGACGAAATTTGGTTTTGACTGGCGAAGAAGTGACCTTTCATGGAGAAATGGTTTCCTAGTGAAGTGTCAACTCATCAAAAACTGAGGAAGACCATTATATAACTCAGTGAGATATTTCCAATGGTGCTGATGGTTTATAAAACTGAGCTACGGTCTAGTCGCAATGGGCGATAGAACAATTGGGGATTTTTCTATGGAATGACATTTTCCCTCCAATTTGGAAAGAGGAGAAGGCCCTAAATCTTGTGGGGATCGTAGCAGAAAAACTGACCATCAGAATCAGGAACTACAACTTTTAGGAAAGTGGCCTTGCTTGTCTAAATATGGCTTGAATGCTTCTTGAAATGATGGTTCCTGGTGAAGAATTAAGGGAAGAGGAAAACAAGAATGAACTACTAGAGGAGATCTAGAATCATCCTCTCCCACTAAGTCAAACATGGGGACCAGGTGGTAAAGGAGTAGAACATTTGAAGACATGGTATCAAACGTCTACGATATGTGATGTGCATATGGCTCGCCAGAGAGGCTGGTCGGACAAACTATCCAAGGAATGGGAGGATAATCGACCATACCTAGATCCAATGGGATCTAGGCCAAGACTTAACTGAGAAGATGGCTAGGGGAAAACCATCATGTCCCCACGCATGGGATGTTGATCCAGTATGAAAAGTTGGGAATGATTCCCCCTAGCAGGAGGAGTTTGTGGAGCACCATTTTGTTCCGAGTGCTTGAAAAAAGGATTCAAGCATCTCAACACAACTTGGCGTGAAATCCTCCAAAGGAGATGTAGGGGCCTATGTGCCCCCCAGTATGTTATGGGCATACTGGATGTATTTAGAGTTAAGGGATCCAAACACTTATATGATACATAATATGATTATGCATTTTATATGACGATGATGGTTCTCCATTTGTTTTGTTTATGGTTGTCTTTTGTGGTATACATGTGATAAGTGCCAATCTAGAATGTTGTTTGCAATGGTGTCTACATAGTGATTTTGGGCTCTAGGCACATCACTAAAAGTAATGGTTTCAAATTCACATACCAATAGCTTCACTCGTAGATATTTTTTAAATAGGACTTGGTTATGCACCTGATACACGCCATTCAATTGCATGACAAGTAGTAAGGAATTTAAACGAACATGAAGATGAAGGATGTGATTAGCAAGGGCATCGACTAACAAACCTATCACTACATCATATTCGGCCTGATTATTGGTGGAAGATCCAATGCACACATCGTCTGAAAGGACTAACGTATGCAAGAGGGTAAAAATGGCCTAGGTTTTCGAGGCTAGGTTCCAAGAAAAGCAACTTGCATCATCGGCATGACCGATATACAGTGTGGATGATAGATCCATCTGAAAGGTGAAAAATACAACTGATGAGATAATGCAATCTACCTAAATTCATGGCAGGAATAAAGACACGCAAATCAAAGGGATGTGTTATGAGAGAAATTCCTTGAGGTAGAGCACATTGAGAGGGTTAGGAAGGAAATGGCCTTCAAAATCCTCTAAATAAATTCCCCCTTACTTAAGGGTAGGGGTAATCAGGGGTAGACATAGCTTCCATGGTGTCCTCATTAGGCTGGGAGATGGGTGGACAGGAAGAAGACTAACTACATGATGTGGCGACATTACCTGGTGCATCAACCTGAGAAATAAGGTTCACATACGCATCGTCTGGAATGGTAGACAATGGATTGGTAGATGGAGGATCTACTGATGTTGAGACCTGGGATTCTATCGGAAGAGGTTCGACAGAAGCGTGCGTAGAAACATCAAAAAGATTTGCCAACAAGGAACTCAAGGATGATGACAAGTAAAGAATGGGGCCTATGGTGTCCATCATCTCGACATCAGGGGGAGGGATCACAATAGTAGGGCCAGAGTCTCCCTGTTCTGGTTGACTGGTGGTACCAAAATCCACAGGTAGAGGAGTAGAGGCTCCACTATGAGTGGCCTCATATTCACGAATCACCCCAAGGCAATCATGAAATTCATCAAGACAAGGGCAACAATGGGAATAGTGACCATGAATATCACATAGGGAACAAGGGTGGTTTGTGCAGTTTCTTAGGTGGGACCAGTAAGTTAACATGGACTTCTGGATAATTTGACTCAGGGAATGCTTCATGAACCAAAGGTTTAAGTTGAGGAAGTTCGGTAAAATTGTTGGTGGTGTGTCCAACAACTTGACACAAAGCACACGAGGGTGTCAGCTTTGGGGCATTAGGGGCTAGAGGAGCTTGGGGAGCCTTGTCCTTCGAATCTTTCATTTTGGCTTTCCCCCCTTGGCCAGATGCCTTCGCAACAGGAGTTGGTTTCTATTGAGGTTATAATGGAACTGAACCAGCGGCAGGGGTCATGGGGGCCGATTGAACCGGGGTCAAAGCATGATATGGTCGTGGCTGACCAGGCGAAATGTTTGTAGGGGGATCGATGTACCATACTGGTATCCCTAGAGTCATGTTAGGAAGAACTAGTGAAGCCATTACAAGTACAAAAAAAAATTCCCGAAGGGGGGGATAAGAAAGGTATCTGGACGGCAAGATAATGTCCCAGCGGAATACCTCCTGGATGGTTGAGACCTGGAGGAATGGTTCCTGGTGGGAACATAGGAGAGGCACCCACAAATGGAGGAGGTCCTGGGGGAGTGGGTCCAGACGGTTCAGCTGGAAGAGCAACAGCAGGATGTTGAGGAGCTGGCTATTGATCAGGTGTATTGGACTGTTTAAGAGCAGGTTGTGACGCTTGTAACATGAAAACACTCATGGAAGTAGGTTCAGAAATGGGAGGGGGAGGACCAGGGAAAACACCCAACGATGAGGAATACTTATAGACTTTGGGTGAGATACTGGTGGTAGGAGTTGAAGGCTATTTGTCGGACATTGATGAGATAATGGACTCCGGGGAAGTCATGGATGTCAGCTCATAGTAAGTCAATTGATCGATGGTAACGATATTCCCTTCATGGGGGAAGCACATCTTGTGGAAAACTGCAGATGCGATAGGTGACACGGCATATGTGTAACTACGACCTAAGAGAATATTGTAATCCAAAGGGGCATCGATGACTTCAATGTCGACATGGACAGTCTTGCCTGCAAGGGTCACTGGACAGTTGTGGTACATGCTGAGGGGCTGGGAGGAGTTTCTATCCTAAGCATGCAAAGTGATGGTGGAGGGGGACAACTTAGGTGACTTTAGCTGTTTCCAAACAGCAGCGAACATCACATAGGTGGATGCGCCTTCATCAATAATGCATTGGGAGATGATGGCATTACGGATTCTAACTGGTATCTGGAAAGCAACCGATGAAGGTAATGGGGGGTGCTCTGATGTATCAACCAGGAAGACAATCAAATGATCATCAGAAGGATCCATTGCACCCAAGGCAGTTAGTAGAGCTTTCTTTTGGGAAGGGCATGACTAGAGGACTTCCAATGTCGACATGGCGGCAGGTGATTGTGCCAAGTCGTCTACTATATTGTATGTATGGGCAGCTCTGTTAGAAGCTGCATTATGGCGTAATGGTCCCTTTGGGATCTTGGGAATGGCCTCAACTTTGGGTTGAGGGATTTGTAAAGGACCATTTGGTGTCGTAAGAGGCTCAACGGATACTTTGGTTTTGGACTCGATAGCTGACAAAGTGGAGGGCTTGTCATATTGACGCGATTGAGTTTGTAGGTTGATATTAGAGGGGTTAACCTCATCAGAGTTCATCATAAGGATCTGGTAGTCACCGGGACCAGAAGCTTGGGGGATGTGGGCTGCTTGACCTAGCTGGCGTTGAGCAGCAACAAATCCTTGCTAAGGGAAAGGATTTGTGAGCACTTCCGGTTGGGTTGACGTAGGATTCTGAGGTGATTGTTGACCTCTAGAAGCTACTTGAGGTTCCCACATTTTGCACATCTAGGGTAAGAGGGGACACTCATGCGTATAATGACCATGTACACCACAACATGCACAAGGCTTGTTCGTACTAATAGCCTTGTTCTGCTAGAGTTGGCTGCCCTGTTGCTAGTTGTTGGTGTTAGGCTAGTTCCCCTGGAGTTCACTAGGTTGGTTACCTTGGTTACCCTAGTTACCCTTGTTACCCTTCCCCTTATTCTTTTTCTTCAAATTTTGGGGATTAGTATCACTATGTTGTGAAAACACCTAGACCTGAGGGGGCAGTGGCTGCTGGGGTTGAGGATGCATGGGATGCTGCGGCACTAATGCTTGAGGGGCTGGAGCACCAGGCTGTGCATAAGAAGGAGAAATAGTTTGGTAGACAGGTTGGGGCCCTGGAAACATGTTGCTAGTAGGAGACGCATAAATGTTAGATGAACTGGCGCCCCCCTGCTAGTAGCCATAACTTTGTTGAGTGTATAGCGAAGAGTGTGAAAGGGATCCAACGATATTGTCGGCAGCGTGATTTGCCCCCGGTGCATTGGCACTTCCAGGACGAGGGAGGTCTAGAATGATGGTATAGACATAATCGGATTGTGCATAAATCAGATCATATCTCAAAGCGGTCTGGAGAGCTTCTTCCTCGGTCTGAGGAAAATGGGACGCGACATATTTCCCAATGGGGGATAAAAGGCTCTTAAGAAACCAATCTAGATAGACACGGTCTTCGAAAGGCGGGGCACGACATGTGCTCCTCCTTTGACACCACTCTTGAACATGGTCAAAAAGGTGAGTGGTGAAGGATTGACGAAATGTGGTCAATAGCTTTGTACCAGTGTCGTACCAGAGAGGTAACTAGAAATATGAAAGGAACGCTTTAGCAAGCGTCGTGAAAATAGAATGAGAGGCGGAGGGTTGGTCTACATACCATTTTTCAGCATCTCCAGTGAGCGTGCATTGGAAGAGCCGAAGACGAATGGAGTCATCAATTATGGAGTTGGATGAACACCACATGTGGAAGGATCGAACATGGTTGGTAGGATCCTCTCCAACAATACCCTCGAACTTTGGGATGTCTGAGGGAAGCTTAGTCGGCATAGAGGGCCAACCAGCATCATGGTGTATGGGGTCATTTATCAACTGGTGAAGATCCAGTAGACTTAACCTAGCCATAAAGAGGAGCGTAGGGGCTACCAGAACAATTCCTGGGGCTGTTCCGCTTGATGTGACCACCGGTATAGAACTGGAGCCAACACCAGGTTGGGTTCCTTCACCAATTGTGGGTCCAGACATGGTGACGATATGCAGTGAAGGAGGTTAAGAATCGGATGAGGAATCAGAAGAACCAGAAAAAGAGTCGTTGTGGGGACTCGGAGGGCTATGAACTCGAACCCGACGGGGAGGGGTAATATGCCTAAGTGAAAACTGGGGGTGAAGGCCTAATAGTCTCCACGACAAACGCCTTGGTGGCACAATGGTGGTAAGACACATGCGACACAGAAATGGTGAAGGGAGATTCAAAAATATATCTTTGTCTCGATGCGGGGAGATAAATTTATTATGTTAAGTCTTGGCTTGGCGGTGTAAACCAAGCGCCCTTCGCTTAAGGTGTGCTTGTGTGTGCAAGTGTATTAATTGATTAAGCCCATATCATGTTTGTAAAAAAGAAAAAAGCTTGCTGAAAATAAACTGAAATTAATAACAGAAAATGAACAACAAAACAATTAACTAAACCCCACCCAAACTGGGTTTGCAAACACTGTACTGCTTGGTGGCTAAACCGATGGGAAATACACTGAAACGGTCAAGAGATATGAATTTCGATGTGACTGGGATCAAGTGACACTAAGCTGCTGGAAAGTGGTGCAGCAACAACAAAAAACCAGAGAGGAAGATCGTTGCAAAAAGATAGGGAGATGGGTGAAACACTTAGGGCAACCAATGGGACCCTAAGGGAATGACCAAACAAGTTTAAATTTGAAAATATGGATGGTAGTAACCTATCTTATCATATCTAAAACAAAATATTACAAATCTGGAAAGTGTTGCTGAAAGTGTTGAAGAAACTCAGACTACTTACTCAGCTAAACTCCTCCTAGAAAGGTGGAAGTGTACTAGAAGCCCTAAGGGAGGCTAAATTCGACTTCGACGAGCAAAACAGAGAGGATAAAGGCCTAAACATGATAAGATAGAGCTTAGACCCCCAGCAAACAACTCTCAGCAAAACCCAGAAACAGATCTGAGAAAAACCCAGAAATCGCAGGTACTGACATGTTTCTCTACAGGGATCGTGCTTTTTGGGCTTAAAGGTGTGTTATAAATCCAAAGATCGCACTTTTTGGGCTAACAAATGTGATTTTTGTTCCAAGGATCTCAGTCGGAAAATCTCAGAAAAAAAGTGTCGCCTTTATCGCGGCTGGTTCCTGTGACCTGCGGAAACGACCAGAAAGCTTGCGAAAGTTAGAAATTTATCAAATCTAGGGTTAAAAAACTAGGAAACATTAAGAGAATTGAAAAAAGAAGAAACCCTAAGCTGAAAACCAAAGGTCACCCAGGTTTCTAGATCTAAAGTATAAAACCCAGTGGAGTCACCAATTTTGTTGTAGTGTTTTCTTCTCAAAGATGTACGAAAAGAACCCACTTAAGATTGTGGATGACAAACAATCTCAACAATATAAATGGCTGCTAAACATTGTAGATCTGCAGCTATTGATAGAAACAAAACCTGCCAAAATTCTTATCTATGCTACAATCATAGTTAAACAACGAAAGAAAGAGTAATAACCCCAATTATCCAATGGAAACCAGATATGTAAAGAATAATTTTATAATAACACCTGTGAAGAGAACAGATAAATGTTACTAGTCCCCCTCTATGGGATGGATTCTTGGCTATCCTCAAATGTCTTCAGCTTATGTAGAGTCTCTCTCCTCTATAATGCATAAACCCAGCAAAAATATGGTGTGCGACAATGAAAATAATCAAAGTTACAACAGTGAGTGCAACAATGAAAATAATCAAAAGTGAATAATGAATGGAAAACCCTTCTATTTATAACAAAATATTGAGTTATCCTCGAATAATGAGCAATAATAAAATATTATTGATCCCATTCTTAGAATGACCACTTGGAATATTTTATTATATTTGATTAGGAGGGAAAAAGTATTTAAGCTTTTATTTAGAAATAATAAATAAATAAATGATTTATTTATCATCTCAAGGAAATCGTTAAGGAATAATAAACAAATAAGGATTTATTTAATTATTTCTAAGGGATTTAGTCAAATTAAACAAAGAATAATAATTAATTAGTGTTTAATTAATTATTCTTAGAGAAAAATAAGATAAATAATGATTTATCTATTTATTTTTCATGATTGGGTCAAATTTGACAAGGAATAGTAATAAAACAATGGTTTAATTAATTATTCCTAGAAGAAAATCAAATAAATAGCGATTTATTTAATTATTCTTCATGGGTTTAACTATAAATTACTTAACAAATGTCGTTTATTAGGTAATTTCTCACAGTGAAAGCAATTTTACTATGGTAAAATTGGCTTTACATGGTGTAATTCGATCCATCTAGTAAATTAGGCTACATGATCAATTTTTTGGTGATAACAATTGTTCCACAATTGGCGACACAGAGTATGGTGTTCACTGTTACGGGTTATCGTGTTGGAGTTTTGAGGCAAGAAGCAAGCATGACCCATATCATTATTCGATTCGGCCCTAAATGTTATCCCACGGACCCACTACAAATGATAAAGGTCGTGCATCATGTGAATCTAGAGGTGTTAAAACTCTAGTACCACAAATTGGAGAAAAAATTTGTATCATCAAATATTTCTCCAATTTGTGATAATAGAGCTTCAACACGTCCATATTCACATGAATCATGATGCACGACCTTTACAATAATTAGAAAGCTTAGAGATCTCAATGCTTACTCCATTGATTTTTATGAAACTACCACAAGTATTTTATATATTTAAGGGATATTTCTTGTTATCAATAATGTTTCTTCTAACTTTTCTAAAATGAATGACAAGTTGATCCTTTCTTTTTTCATTGATGAAGCCTGAATAATTTAAAAGCATCATTGGGGTTTCTTTTTTTGCGTAGTTCTGATTTCTATTTTTCCCCACAGTACTTTTCATGTTTGTTTTATCAAGTATAAGTTTCTCTTCAATGGGCTCACACAATCTTTGCCCCATATATTAAAAAAACCTTTTACAATAACTTTAGAAAATTTTTTAAATTTTCATTGTTACCGAATTCAAATATGGATATGCCAATTTTCATTTCAAAAAATGTCTTCATTATTAGAAAGAGACATTGACAGTGGCATTCACATGTACTCATTTTCTAATGATTCAGATGAAAATTGGGAGCATAAATGTCCTTCAAAAGTTCAAAACTTTGTGCCTTTCAAATTTTTAATTTTGAAATTTTCTAATGTCAAATGTCCTTATTTTGAATTTTAAGATTTGGCATTTTGGTTCATTTCCAAAATCAAGAATGTCTTCATGAAATCCACAATATCCACTCTAGAAATATGTTGAAAGGCAGAAACCTCCAAAGGGTGTTGTGGGGACAACAACAATAAAATGATTTTTTTGTCATCTTGAATGGAAAGGGAGCTATGCCAGATTTAAAGCTCATTTTATGAGGATACCAAGGAAGGGTGTTGATCATTGCACTAGAGACCCAAATGATCCCACTTAACTTCGTAGTGCACAAAGAGAGTAACAAAGGGTTAATGGTAAGGTAGGCAAGGTAATCTCCAAGCCATATCATAATTTTGATGAAAATGATGACTCCAATGAGAAAGAATTACCAGTTGATGATGAATTCAATTGGTGATGAGCATGTGTCATCCATGGCATCAAAAAGCACTACCATCCATGCACACAAGAAGCCTAAACTTGGTGTCCTTTATGGCATGTTTGATGTGAAAGGTAGGGAGGGTGTTGATCTTGCAATAGAAATATTTTTTCTTTCATGTGGCATTCCTTTCAATGTATCCCATTCACCTTATTTTGATCAAGTGGTATGTGCTATTAATGATGGACCTCCTGGGTATAAGGTACCTAGCTATGAGAAGCTTCAAACTTTGCTGGTGGACAAGGAGAAATCACATCTTGACAAGATGATGTCAACATTGAAGGCATCTTGGAGTGTAGATGTATGCTCCATTGTTATAGAGGATTGGACTAATTGTTGAAATCGTTCATTAATTAACCTCATTGTCTTTTCCATTTTTGGTCCATATTTTCTAAAGGCCATTAATTGTTCTAGTTAAAAAATAACACTTTGTTCTTGAAGGACCATTTATGTGAAGCCATTGTTGAGGTAGGACCATCGAATGTTGTTCAAGTTATTATTTATGCAACTCTAGTTTGCAAAGCAACAAGAATGATGGTCCAAAGGAGTACAGGTTAGTGGAAAATCTAATCTTTTTATTACAAGTTTTATTTTAAAATATTTTTATTATTCAATATTCATTTAATCATAAATAATTGTAGATGTCATATAGAAATATTCCAATTTATTTATTTATTTATTGATTTCTTGATATATTTTAGGCATATTTTTTTGGATGCCATGTGTAGTGCATTCTTTGAATAGTGCACTAAAAGATATTGATAAAATTGAATGGATCTAGATGTTAATTAATAATGGCCATAAAATTGGCTATATGCAACCACCATTATTCACAAGCCATTTATTGCAAGCATGCCAAAATGAAGCTTCTTAAACCAACAGATACTAGATTGGAAACTTACTACATTTTGCTTAGATGGCTTGTGGTGATAGAGGCTTTAGCTGCCACAGTTATTAGCCACGTGTGGAAACAGTGGAAGCTATCTACCTCAAACATAGATCTAGAGGTGAAGAGGTTGATTTTGGATGAACAATTTTGGGCTGATATCAAATTTGTTATGGAGTTTATAGATCAAACTTGTGATATGCTTTGCTATGCAGACACAGATGGTCCATGTTTAGGTGAAATTTATGAGAACATGGACTCTATGTGCGAGAGGATCCAATCCATCACAGATAGGAAAGTGATCCAGGTGGATATTGGTGGCCACCCACCTATTCCACCCAGACCTCTAGATAGTTTCATTTGTTTCCTTGTTTATTTTCGGCATTTACTATTTTTAGCAATTTTTCAGGTCTTGAACTTTCGAAGCAGTTTTGACCCCCTAAACGGAATTTTTTTAGGTTCGTTGTAGACCCATATGCATGGGCCTATGGAAAATCCTGTAGTACTTAGAGAGACCTTTCCAACAAGGTATCGTATGCACCAAATGGAGATAATATGACCAAGTTATGACCTCGGGAAGTTGGTTGCTCAACTAACCCCAATGGGGCCCACAAACTTTTGGCGTTACATCTCTTGGGGCTAGGGTTTTGGATGTTTAGGATTTTCTCATGTTTTTCAATAATAAATAGGCCCTTGAGCCTCATTGTAACACATTTCAGAGGCATGTAGCCACCACATCTCTTCTCAGAGATAAGCTACCATCGCCTGAGCTAGTCTTATTTCCATTCTGTTTGTAAGCACATTTCAGTATTTGATATTAATGAAATGAAGTGTTATTTCTATTGCATCTCTATATTTATGATTATATCTGTAACTTGTTTCATTCTTGGTTAAGTTCAGATCATTGGTATCAGAGCGGTCTACTATTTCTCTATTTTTCTTTGCATGTCCCCTACGAGGTCAGAATATAAGGAGTTAGGGCTCAAACTGGTCGAACCTTCGAAAGACCAACCTTGAAAATCCTGACAACCTCCCATGGCGGAAGAGAAGAGAGAAAAGGGGGTAGGAGATCCTTTTAAAATCTTGCTCGAAGAAGCCCTCGAGCGATAAAGGAATGTGATGATGGACAACTTTTCCAAATCCTTCAGCGGTTACCCAAAGGTGGTGCATCTACTTCCGAAAGCTACTCCAAAAGTGCCACATCCTTTAAGGTACAAATTAACTTTAACATCCCCATATTTGAAGGTCAAATAGATGCAGATGCCATATATAAATGGTCAAATCTACTAGAAGGATATTTTTTTGTTCATGATTTTTCCAACTAGGAAAATATTACTTTTACACTTCTCAAAGTCACCCCTTACATCAAGGACTGGTGGGAAACCTACTCTGAGAAGAAAGATGAAATTACACCCTTAGTGTTTTCAACCGCACCCACTTGGAATTCATTCTGAGATGGCATAAAGAAGTAGTACTACCCTGTCGAAAGCTATGAGGATAAATACATAAAGTGGACCATGCTGCGGCAAGGGAGAAACCAAGACGTGCTGGAGTTTACCAATGTTTTCCATACCCTTTGCACGAAGTTGGGTATCAAGGATTCTGAGAAACATTTGGTACTCAAGTACCACGGCTGCATACAAAAGTACATCTAGGATGAGATGGAGTTATTGGACATCTCCTCGCTCGGCATGACGTACCGGTACGCTGTCAAGATTGAGCAGAAGTTTAAATAGAAAAAGTGAGACTTTGGATCTGTGAATACGAAGCAAGGGAAAGGCGCCCCCAAATTGCAGGACAAAGGCAAAATCCAAGGCAGGGCGACCCAAGATAACCCATCAAAGCCGCAAGAAAATAACAACACCACAAAGACAAAGAATGACATGGGAAAGTGGTGTGAGTTCCATAAGAGCTCCACTCACAACACAAGTGAGTGTTGGTCCAAGCAGTCACTGGTGGTCGATCTGAAGGCTTTTGAGTCAGACCATGTTCCAACTCTGAGTCAAAACCCGACAAGGGGAATGACAAAGGGAAGCATATCATTGACGTGGAGCCCAGTGCCACTGTGGCCACCACCAAGATCCAGAATATCGAGCCTGAAGATCCAGAAGAGGGGGAATGTCTATTCCACTCACAGATGTGGGTGAAGGGTTCTCCATTGTAGTTCATTGTCGACAGCGGGATCCAAAAGAACCTCATTTTAGTAGGGGTAATGAATTGGTTGGGCCTACCGACAACAGCACCTCCACAACCATAAACCATCAAGTGGCTTCACCAAGGATGATATCTTCGCGTCAGCCAACAGTGTCACCTTCCCTACAACATCAAGCCCTTCACGGATGAGGCATTGTGTGACGTTGCTCCTCCTGAAGTTTGTGTTGTATTATTAGGATCACCATACTTATGGAAGAAGCATGTTGTATATGAGTCTAGACCTCATTTTATTATTATTTCTTTTGGTAGTAAGTTATACAGGATACCAGAGGTAGCCCCACCTACTACCATCTCCTTGATCTTTGCTAAGAAATGCAGTAAGGATATATCCCAGACTGGAAAAAAATTTCTTTCTTATTCGCTCTCAAAGTAAGGGAAAGGTCGTAGCCACATCCATGACCCCCGAGAAGGGTTCCTTCAAGCAGCAGAAGCAGGTGGATATGGTCGTGGAAGAATACAGGGACATCTTCTCCTCACCCACAGGGGTACCCTTTCATTGTCAAGTCAAGCATTCGATCGATCTGACTACTAGGGCATATCTACCAAACAGGCTGATATATCACCACTCCATTATGGAAAATGAAGAGATCAAGTGTAAAATCCAAGAGTTGCTACAAAAAGAGCACATCCAACAAAGTTCATCACCTTGTGGGAGCCTGATTGTACTTGTACAGAAGAAGGATGGGACCTGGAGGATTTGAATTGATTATCGGGCATTAAACAAAATCATTGTCAGGAACAGGTATCCAATCGCATGGATTGATGACCTACTAGACCAACTCAAGGGGGCCAAGTATTTTAGCAAGATTGATTTGAAGTTTGGTTATCACCAGGTTCCAATAGAGCCTACAAATGTATGGAAGACCGCGTTTAAATCCAAGGCATTTTCAAATGGTTGGTTATGCCCTTCGAGTTGAAAAATGCCCCTGCTAATTTTATCAGGCTAATGCATGACATCGAAGGGTGGCGAGTGCTTCCGCCACAATTACCAGCTCTTTGGCTACGCATTCGATGGCGAGTACGTGCCATGGTTGAATGTCTTCTATTGAGTTGGGCCAAAATCGTTGTGTTATGAACAGTGAGTGCAATTGGGGAAGTTGAGGTAAGTCTGGAGATGGTGGAGCTTTTCAGAAGAGAAACAGAGGAATTCTGGGTGGAATTCAGCGTACAGTGAGTTTTTTGAGAGTAATGGAAACCATTCCCCAAATCAACACAGCTGAGAATCCATCATCGCCTCCCGGTAACTGTGCGAGAGCTAAGCTACGCAGCATGAGGGGGCAAGAGCAGTTTAGCAGGGAAGGGGCGAATGAATTATGTCTTGTGGAAGCCATGGCCTTATGCCTGCTGCAAATACCTCGACTAGAGCACCAGAGTAATGGTGCCTACAGACCGTCTGTAGCTTGCCATAAATTGGCATGGAAGGGGACGCAGGTGGCCATGTGGCTTCGCCGCCTATCGTCCTTCTGTCTAATCCGCATTAACTTCATAATAATCACCCACATCCGGGTGAAAATATTTTATTTTACATGAGACTATTTTATCAAAATATCTCGATATCCAGAGTTGATATTTGTTTTTATTTGATTACTAATTTGGCGACTTAACCTCTGGCATTAAATAAGATTCACAAAACTATTTCCGAGTCTGAATTAAGAAAATCGAGTCATAAAGAAGAGTGACAAAAAAAATTGCAATTTTTAAATTTTATTAAATCTTTTTGAAAATGTGATAGAAAAATATTGAATTGAAATAATTAAGTTGTAGATTTCAAAGTATTTAGAAAATTTACTTCACTCAAACAATGTGGCGGACTTTTTCAAAATATTCTGGAATCTGGGCTGCCCAAGAAATTGTAGTCCCTACATCAGAATTTTGAATGAAGCATGGCTTTCTCGAAGAAAATTAATAAGTAGCATATAATATGAATTTTTTATTGTTATATCTGGATTAATAATCGTTGCGTGCTTGTTACGCCGTAAGGCGTTTCCCTCTGGGAAGAACTCCCTTATATGCCACGTGTCCTATTTTCGACCATTGATCTGATGTGTTAGACGATTAAAAGAGATTGTGTCGTTGGATCAGATAGAATTTTAATCAGCGCTGGTTGAACTCCGTGTTTATCTCATGCTGAAGAGATTACTCGCTCGAGAGTCGAAACCCTTCGCAGACGGTAGTGATGGCTTCGCTGGAGTTTCGATTTCCTTGGCATCTTTTTTTAGTGATGTCCTCCGGCCGCGGCATGCCAGCTACATCGCCGAAGGGATGTTGTCACCTATGGTATGTAATTATGATGTACCAGAGATCTGTGATCTAATGCCCAATTCGGTATGGCGCATTCAATCTCTCAATTTATGCAGCGTTTGCCCCGATATTGAGCCAACATCACTAGAATTTCAGGACCTTCTAATTCACTGCGTTGGGTATTTGTTCTAGGTCTGTAACTATTCTTTGTTTTCTCCTGAGGGTTCACATCAGCGGTTTGATGCTGCCATACCTGAAGCAAAGAATGGAAGGGCATACAAACCCCAGGAAGCTGCAAATTAATGTCATCGTGGGACGTCCTTCCATCACAGTTTCAGGTTAGTTTTCTATTTTCGAATATCTTGATCTGTAACCAGTTTTTTTCTAGATCCACTTGTTGGAATTTAGAGCACTAGGTTTCCACTACCCTGGCATTCAAGCTTTCATGAAATATGTTTAAAGGGTTTTGTATCCTTCTGGGAAATGGAGAAACCGGTTTGCGTGTAGGTCCAGCCAACACTGATATTTACTGGGAAAGATTTTGGTATTAGAAGTACGACAGAGAGCTCCACCTCTGGTTCAAACAATAGTCAGTCTACGTCTTCCAATATAAAGCCCAAGGAAGAGGGCTCTCGCACTGGCTCACCACCATGGCAACAACGAAAAGAATGGCAACTACATGTTCGAACTTGGAGAGAATTTGACGCCTCGATGTAAGAACACATCTTTCATCACGGTTTTGCTCGTTTGTGATGGGATTTTCCTTTTGGAGTCTTAGATCTAAAGGAGGGTTATGTTGCTGATATTAAAATGTAGTTTATAAATAGCCTTTTGACCTGATCTACTCTACTAATATGGCAAAAATATCTTGTTGTTTTGTTGACAAAATACTTAGTAAAATGGGTGAAGTTAGGCATTTAGGACTCCAGATTTCTTGTTATTATTATATCTCAACATAGGTAACAGTATATAATTCGTGATCAAAATAAAAGCAACAAAGTCTGGAAATCTTACCCATTTAACTCAGCCACCACTAAAGTTCCTGGGGTGAGTTCGATTCCCAAGCTCATGTGCTGTTCTTGGCTTAATGGCTATCTGTAATTTGTAGGAAGAGATTGTAATAAATTGATACAATTATTAAAAATATTGATTTAAAATTTGACTGTCATTTGGCGTATGCATCTATACTGTATACTGCTACTAGTTTTATTTTTTCCATACGGAAATATTCAGTAGGAGCCAAGTAGCCTTGGCCCATGTAATTTCACTTGATTTCCTTCCCACGAGATATCATGGCTTATGCAAATAGCTTAAGAAATTTCTCTGGCAGGTTGACTAATAATAGTTCTGCAGGTAACTATTTGACTTTACCCCATGAGGTTGCAGGAGCTCCTCAATCTCTTATGCCTTCCCAAAGTACAGATTCAACACAGAATGCATTTTCGGGAGGGATTGGGACTGGTAACTCTGTTCTCACCTTTGTTGTAGTTTCATTTGGATAAGAAGTTTTATTAGTATACGAGGTGTTCTGGCCCTATAAAGTCAACCAACATCTTGCAGTTGGATATATGGATTCTTGGTACAAGAAATCCAGAACCCATCTCCTCATTTTTTCTCATAGGTTTACCTTGAGAAATGCAAAATCTTGTGCCTGTTAAAAACGTTTTCATTTTTCTTCTACCCTATGAATTTCCCGGTGTAAGAAGTTCATAACCCATGGGCATTAGGCCTATTTGAATGATTTTCCATCCCATCTTGATTTAGTTGACAATTTTTACTTCCTTGGCTGCGAGTTACCATCATTTACCCATTACCCATATGCGCCATCTCTAACTACGTTTCGTGGTGTGAGAAGTTCATAACAACCTATTGGCATAAAGACTTCTTGAATGATATATTATCCCATTTGCATTTAGACAACTGTTTCACTTCCTTGCCAGGCGAGTTACCATCATCTATTCATGATCATACTCAATAAACCCAATTTTATAGACATGATGGTTTGGAGGATTTTGAATTTTTGTAATAATCCAAATATTTTACTGCCTCCTTTATGGGATTTGAGTATGGAATCACAAGAAATATGAACTATACTATTTTTTGAGTGCTTTGTTCATGGGTTTTTACCATTGATTTAGACCTAGAAATTGAGCAGACAATTCCACTAAAATTTGCTGCCCTGTTTTTGGGTTTATTACCGGGAATATGAAATCCACTCACGACATTTCCATCTTTCTGTACCATTAAAAATCGAAGAGCCTATTTGTTTGTTTGTTTTTTTTGGCTTCTTTCTTTTTATGTTTTTACTGTGAAACTCCCCTACTAATCTACTCTAGCGAAGGCCTTTTCTCTGATCCACTTAGACACCCCTTGTATTTAAGAGTGCTGAACGTAGTTAAGGTTTAATACATGTGCTTTTTTGTTGCAGATGTCAGTGAATCTCTTCTTTATGAAGAGATATGGCATGCATGTGCTGGTCCACTTGTTACTTTGCCTTGTATTGGGGAGAAACCGGTTTGCGTGTAGGTCCAGCCAACACTGATATTTACTGGGAAAGATTTTGGTATTAGAAGTACGACAGAGAGCTCCACCTCTGGTTCAGACAATAGTCAGTCTACGTCTTCCAATATAAAGCCCAAGGAAGAGGGCTCTCGCACTGGCTCACCACCATGGCAACAACGAAAAGAATGGCAACTACATGTTCGAACTTGGAGAGAATTTGACGCCTCGATGTAAGAACACATCTTTCATCACGATTTTTCTCGTTTGTGATGGGATTTTCCTTTTGGAGTCTTAGATCTAAAGGAGGGTTATGTCGCTGATATTAAAATGTAGTTTATAAATAGCCTTTTGACCTGATCTACTCTACTAATCTGGCAAAAATATCTTGTTGTTTTGTTGACAAAATACTTAGTAAAATGGGTGAAGTTAGGCATTTAGGACTCCAGATTTCTTGTTATTATTATATCTCAACATAGGTAACAGTATATAATTCGTGATCAAAATAAAAACAACAAAGTCTGGAAATCTTACCCATTTAACTCAGCCACCACTAAAGTTCCTGGGGTGAGTTCGATTCCCAAGCTCATGTACTGTTCTTGGCTTAATGGCTATCTGTAATTTGTAGGAAGAGATTGTAATAAATTGATACAATTATTAAAAATATTGATTTAAAATTTGACTGTCATTTGGCATATGCATCTATACTGTATACTGCTACTAGTTTTATTTTTTCCATACGGCAATATTCAGTAGGAGCCAAGTAGCCTTGGCCCATGTAATTTCACTTGATTTCCTTCCCACGAGATATCATGGCTTATGCAAATAGCTTAAGAAATTTCTCTGGCAGGTTGACTAATAATAGTTCTGCAGGTAACTATTTGACTTTATCCCATGAGGTTGCAGGAGCTCCTCAGTCTCTTATGCCTTCCCAAAGTACAAATTCAACACAGAATGCATTTTCGGAATGGATTGGGACTGGTAACTCTGTTCTCACCTTTGTTGTAGTTTCATTTGGATAAGAAGTTTTATTAGTATACGAGGTGTTCTGGCCCTATAAAGTCAACCAACATCTTGCAGTTGGATATATGGATTCTTGGTACAAGAAATCCAGAACCCATCTCCTCATTTTTTCTCATAGGTTTACCTTGAGAAATGCAAAATCTTGTGCCTGTTAAAGACGTTTTCATTTTTCTTCTACCCTATGAATTTCCCGGTGTAAGAAGTTCATAACCCATGGGCATTAGGCCTATTTGAATGATTTTCCATCCCATCTTGATTTAGTTGACAATTTTTACTTCCTTGGCTGCGAGTTACCATCATTTACCCATTACCCATCTGGGCCATCTCTAACTACGTTTCGTGGTGTGAGAAGTTCATAACAACCTATTGGCATTAAGACTTCTTGAATGATATATTATCCCATTTGCATTTAGACAACTGTTTCACTTCCTTGCCAGGCGAGTTACCATCATCTATTCATGATCATATTCAATAAACCCAATTTTATAGACATGATGGATTGGAGGATTTTGAATTTTTGTAATAATCCAAATATTTTACTGCCTCCTTTATGGGATTTGAGTATGGAATCACAAGAAATATGAACTATACTATTTTTTGAGTGCTTTGTTCATGGGTTTTTACCATTGATTTAGACCTAGAAATTGAGCAGACAATTCCACTAAAATTTGCTGCCCTGTTTTTGGGTTTATTACCGGGAATATGAAATCCACTCACGACATTTCCATCTTTCTGTACCATTAAAAATCGAAGAGCCTGTTTGTTTGTTTGTTTTTTTTGGCTTCTTTCTTTTTATGTTTTTACTGTGAAACTCCCCTACTAATCTACTCTAGCGAAGGCCTTTTGTCAGATCCACTTAGACACCCCTTGTATTTAAGAGTGCTGAAGGTAGTTAAGGTTTAATACATGTGCTTTTTTGTTGCAGATGTCAGTGAATCTCTTCTTTATGAAGAGATATGGCATGCATGTGCTGGTCCACTTGTTACTTTGCTTCGTATTGGGGAGAGAGCTTTTCACTTTTCACTGTGGACATTATCTGTATCTTCATATAGGTACAAAGGATTGCATTTGCACCATTTTCAAATTGTTTTATATTTTAGACCCGGTGCCATCTGAGAAATGGACCAAGCTGAGTATCATGATGTATATTTTGTATAACTACGACACATTTGGTGTGGCACTGGCTCTCTTTCCCAAGGGTAATAATCAAATTGTAAATCTCTCCTTGCAGAAAGTTTAAAGCCCTGGTTTCCCTTGTGTTGCACACAGATAGGGCACTCCTCAGACAATTTAATTACCTGCACCAACAGAATTCACAGAAATGGCAGCCTGAATCAGTTATATATGTTCTTTCAAAAATATATGGATTTAATAATGCAAATGAGTGCTTGGTTTATCTCACCTTTGGCACACATTTGAAACAAAATAAGTGGCTACATGCTAATTGCTTCGGCTCCACAATGGCATCTGCACATAGATTTATGGGTAGAAGTTTAAGATTTTGTTGTCTGTTGTTAGAATACAGATAAATCATTGAAATAACAATGTAAAAAAAAGAATATTCTAAGTACCCAGGCATATAGAACAAGTAAGTTCCTTATCGATAGCAGATTTTGATGATGCTTGTGTTCAAACTTTGGAAATAGTGGGCATGTTCCCCATTGTTTTCTTTGTAGTATATAATACTGTTTTAATACCATTGGATCCATTAAGATTTGAAAATGGACTCTCTGGAAGGTTATGTCCATAGCTGTTGCAAGGAAAGAAACTCACTGATCATTACCTTTTTATAATAATCACCAAAACAAAACAAAGTAGCTTCTATTCAACTACTTCCAGGAACCCATTATTGACAGCTTGTTTTCTAAGTAAATCTTTGTCATGTTCTTTATTTTACAGAACTGCAGACTGTGGATGATGGTCTCTACTTTTCTTGATCATCATTGTCCCGCTTAGGCTTATCTTTACCCAATATGATCGGTTGAAGGAAATTTGTTGAGATCTGCATAAGAGGATGAATGAAATTACTTAAATGCAAAGTGACAGTCTCTAGAGAACAGATTGGAAAGTTATCCATATATCAGGAAATTAACAACTTGACATATCCATCCCCAATAAGATTTTGTATGAATGAGTTAAATTTTACTCTCGATGGAAATACTGACGCACTTGTGGCCAGTGGAATGTGTGTCCATGGAGGGTAAGATTTTAGTAACGGTTACCAAACTATTGTGAAATGTATTCCAGAATATCTAGTAAGGATTTGTGAGATTGTCTTTTCTAGTGATGGTCACAAATCATGACCACAACAATGCAATTCAGTCAGATCTTTGAGGACCAATGTTCACAATCTATGTGAAACACCATCTGTATAAATCAAAAATAAATGCCCAAAAGGGTTTAAAATGATATATTGAACGATAAATGGACTGCTGCAACGTTTTAATTTTGATGATAAAATGTAAAATATTTTAATTTCAATTACATATATATTATATATCATTTAACATTTTTATAAATTTTTATGGTTAAAATATTTATTTCATTTCATATATACTTTTTTTGACATTCAAAGATACAATTTAAATTATGAAAATCAACACGTTCTATTTTTCACTCTAAAGAAGTTTGCAGGTGAAAAAATTTGAGATCCTTTTCCAGTGAAAAAAATTGATATTTCTCGTTAGATCGCGTAATTAAAATGGATCTATACAATTTGATTTTTCTTGACTTAGGTTAGATCCGTACTTAAAATAAATCTATGTTAATTTTACAGATCAGATATATTTTTAATAATATAGTAATATTAAAAAAATTCTATCCTCAACTTAATCTAAATCACTACAGCAAATTAACAATCCACTATCTTAAAAAATGTTAACCACATATTTTCAACCCAACCTAACTCAACTCAACTCAAATTTCAACAGAACTAGCAACTTAGGTTCATGGATGGGCGTTAAGATCTCTCAAATGCAGCACATTTCGAGGCTAGGTCAGTTACGGTTCTGAAACCATGAGGAAATTTTTCACGTACTAAAACATGCGAATCTCTAATTGACTCCAAGTTATTCTCCTGAAATTTGAGATTGACCTATTTATACAGAGAAAAAATAATAATATCAGTCGGTCCATGGGAGTCAGAATTTAATGGCCATAATAGGTCGATCAGAGTCAAAAATTTTAATAGGAGCATCACTCTAAATTTCCTCCCTTTTATCTCACAAATAAAAAAAGACTTGTAAATAAAGTATTTAAGTGGTAGCAACCAAGTATACTGATGGATGCCACAACCAAGTATACTGATAAAATCCTTGATGTATCTCGGGGCACTCCTCAGACAATTTAATTACCTGCACCAACAGAA
Organism: Pinus tabuliformis; assembly: GCA_031772625.1. Lineage (NCBI taxonomy): Eukaryota > Viridiplantae > Streptophyta > Pinopsida > Pinales > Pinaceae > Pinus > Pinus tabuliformis. The sequence goes on along the minus strand of CM062820.1, from coordinate 443,451,225 downwards.
TTCACAGAAATGGCAGCCTGAATCAGTTATATATGTTCTTTCAAAAATATATTGATTTAATAATGAAAATGAGTGCTTGGTTTATCTCACCTTTGGCACACATTTGAAACAAAATAAGTGGCTACACGCTAATTGCTTCGGCTCCACAACGGCATCTGCACATAGATTTATGGGTAGAAGTTTCAGATTTTGTTGTCTTTTGTTAGAATACAGATAAATCATTGAAATAACAATGCAAAAAAAAATGATTATTCTAAGTACCCAGGCATATAGAACAAGTAAGTTCCTTATCGATAGCAGATGTTGATGATGCTTGTGTTAAAATTTTGGAAATAGTGGGCATGTTCCCCATTGTTTTCTCTGTAGTATATAATATTGTTTTAATATCATTGGATCCATTAAGATTTGAAAATGGACTCTCTCGAAGGTTATGTCCATAGCTGTTGCAAGGAAAGAAACTCACTAATCATTACCTTTTTATAATAATCACCAAAACAAAACAAAGTAGCTTCTATTCAACTACTTCCAGGAACCCATTATTGACAGCTTGTTTTCTAAGTAAAATCTTTGTCATGTTCTTTATTTTACAGAACTGCAGACTATGGATGAGGGTCTCTACCTTTCTTGATCATCATTGTCCCGCTTAGGCTCATCTTCGTTATTCTCCAGTACCTCAAGCAGGTACCCAAGATGATCGGTTGAAGGCAACTTAGTTTCGACCTCGAATGAACAGAGTAATTACTCTTATTCTCATTAGTTGCATATATATGTTTCAGTTTCTGATCTTATGTCAAATTTAGTTGCTTGAAGACATTTCCTTTGCTGTGAGGAGTTAGTGCTAGAATTGTTTTTTCCCATAACGAAGAATGGCACATGAAATATCGAGTTGATATCCTTCTGACATAGAGTAAAGGGTGTTTAGACCTAGTGTTTAGGGTTGTAATCTAAACATTTGTTTAGTAGTTCAATTTGTAAAATCATCACCCTTAAACAGGTTAGCCCTAAATGCTGATGGTGGATTATGGCAAAATATTCAAAGCCTCGATTGCCAATAATCTATTTTTCCATTAATGAAATATCATATTCTTTGAATATTAGCAAAAGAGATTACATCATATCTCAAACCAAAGCTTCAGTATGCAAATTACCCCTCCCTGAATAGGCAAGAAGAGCCAGCATATCTGCTTTCGCTCCAATACCAAGAGAGTATATAGCTTTCCTGAGAATCACTATCCTAGATGAAATCTGGATTGCAAGATTTGAATTGAAAGCTTTGGTTTCCCCAAATAAAGTGGCTTACCTTTGCATTAAACTGACTTTGTGAAATTTCAAACAATGGATAAATGTTAATGTAAGAACGTGAACTTATTCTTCCTCATTGTTTATCTGTAACTTATTATTGTAGACTTTGAAATTACTACGAGGAGAAGGAGATGACCTACCTTATTGGACCAAGAGGTAATTGACAATGCCCATGGAATTAGATGAATTGATTGAGGATGAATCTGGAGAAAACTCTGGGAGTTGTGACATCCAAACTCATCTATCACTTGCAATGCTTGGAGTTGATGATGATTTGGTATCAAACAGTTGTCCAGATCAAAGTGTAAATCTTGTACATGAGAGCAAAACATTGCAAGATTATTTCTATGGACATTATAGCCGTTCAACAAGCTTTGATTGATTTAAATCTACTTCTCTGATATTCATAATTTTTCTTACTCCTTGCTTCTGTAAAAGCTTAAATATTTTATACTTGGTGTATTACTGTGAGCCAATGCCACTACTTAGCTATGTTCAATTTCAATCACTCTCCATATTGGCTGAAGCTGTGTCTGAAGTTGAGTGGAGTCCATGTAAAGTCCCTTGCCAATTCCTTGTATAAATGTGAAAGCCATTAGTGGTCACTCGTTTTGGTGACCCACTGGTGCTCACTAGAGCTGAAAAATTTTCTTGTCCTTGCCTTTGGAGCAATTGTATGTATGTGGAAGGAAAAGCAATTATGATATCGCTATTGATATGCCAAACCATTGTTATGTACTTTTTTAGGTCTGAAGATGTGTAACTTATGGTTTAGCTTGGTACATTCTCTTGTATACGAGTTTACTTTGAATTTGTCAATATCATAAGCCCAATAGCGATTTAAGTGTATGTCTGCATGGCAGAACTGCATTGCGGTTAAGTGTATGTCTGCATGGCAGAACTGCATTGCGGTTGTAGGCTTGAACCAACATCTCTTCTAGAGAAATTCAACAATTCTAATTTAATAATCCTATCGGCCTCTCTTTGTACCTTTTGAGACAATTGCTAGTTCTAGATGGGACATATAACTCCAATGTGCTTTGTCCTCGTTACAGAGAACACAAAAATATTAATGCAGGGTATAACAACTATACCACTAGCACTACAAATCATTTCTGCTCAAAAAGGGGGATTTAAATCATGCAGCAACTTAAGAGGGGCAGGGTCCAGTTTCAAAAATAGCCTTACAATTGGACTAATCAAAATAAAATCTGATTCGCTTCATAGGCGTAGAGTAAACAGGTACCAATGAGGTAACGTGCAAGTGGACAATTAAATCATATTCAGCACAAGACCAGCCCTCGGCATACAATGCAATTGAAAGTCTTGTGTTATGAGCTCCGAACAAGATCACAAATGATATATTATTCACCAAATTTTAATCTTCCACAAAGAGACAGATTGATCTTCTCTGATTTGTCAAACAAATAAAAAAATACCAAAATTATGCATAGAATCATCTTTGAACTGTAAACACTACAGTATATAGTAACCTGGGAAAGTGATGAAGCACTCAATACCATAAAAAAATAAAATTCCTTAATAGAAGATTCCTTAATAGAAGAAAACACCACTGAAAATTGTGAAAAGCTGCCAAATGAACTTTGCCAATCTTTTAGATTTACAGAAACAAAGTCAAAAAACCTCTTCAAAGCTAAGTGCTTACTACCAGCCACATCCAATAGAAAAGGTTTTATGGGGCCTGATAAGATCAGAACTTGCTTGACCACGGTAAGATAAGCACCGTACCTACCTAATGTATAAAAGAAGACTGATAAGCTGGAGGAGGGGCAGGCAGTCTACTGCCAAAGTGATGGTTGCTGTAATTAGTAGAGGAATTGTAAGAATCGGAACCCAACAACGAAGGCCCCATGTTATCTGATGGATACATATATGGCCTTGAGAGCGAGACTGGAGTCCTATTTCCAACACCATAGCCTGCTCCATATAATCCTTGGTTTGATCTGTCATATGCATTTTGGCCCTGTAGGTTGTAGGATGTAACACCTAGAGCTGCACCAGAATATTGTACTCTATCCAAAGACCTATAAAAGCTTCTGTCTTCACCATTGGAAGAAGCATAAAGAGTCGGAGTTCTTTCATCTGCACTTAACAAAGGCATATATACACCAGCATTTCCTCCATTGGCACGAGGACGCTTAGGTTGAGACTTAACAGCACCTGCAGACCTTTTTCTGTCAGCCTTAGCTTTCTCTAGCTGAGCTACACACTTTTGAAGAGGATCTGGTGAGAACTGCGATTCAAGTTTGTGCTCCTTAATGCACTTTATAACAGCTCTGTAAGCAAAAAGCTCTTTTGTATTTACTTCATTCTGTAGCAGCAAATAAAAATATCGGTCAAAAAAGGAACTTCCAATATAACCAACAATACTAAGCCAAAATGATCATCACATAACAAGACATTTTGTATAACAGTAATACAATCGTACTTGTGCAACAGTAGAGTTATTCCCGCTTTTTAAACTTGCCTGAGAAGCTTTCTTAGCATCTTTCAGATATTCCTTCAACAAAGGAACAGGTGCAAACTTCTCTGTCAGCCCAAATGCATGAGCAAAGTTGACTGCCTCAATTTGTTTTCAACAAAGGAACAGGTGCAAACTTCTCTGTCAGCCCAAATGCATGAGAAAAGTTGACTGCCTCAATTTGTTTTCCACTATTGACCAGGGTTTCTACAACATCTGCATGAAATTGTCACAAAATTTTCAGTTAATCTGAATATGTCACAAACATTTGAAATACCAAAAGACAGTTTACTGTGAAAGAAAAAACAATACAGACAACTTCAACGGATTTGTCAATAAAGATAACAGCTATGCCATCTTGAGACCATTTTCATAAGTAAACAGTTCCCCACTCATGAAAGGCCTTATGACAATTTACCATAGCTGATCATCTTCAGGTGCCTTTATTAATATCAACAAAATAACTTACATACAACTTTCTACCTCATAAAAAGATGTCTACCTAGTAGAGGCCACTCAGTATCTGCCTTGCATATGAAATGTTGAGATCTAAAGAAAAGACTACCAACCCCATCAACTTAGAAACCCGTTCACTGGACTAAACAAAAAACGTTGGGAAGGTTTACTACAGCCAGGATTACCAAAATTTATCTTCAACTCAATCAGCCACAACCAAGTATACTCATAAAATCCACGAGTCCCTCAAAAAAACCAAGCTAGCCATGAATGCCAGAAAAACAACAAAACTATCTACCAAAATGGATGGAAATTTTGCCAGCCTAGCCACTGAGGCTAACATTACAGAACACCAGCCAACCAAGCTAGCATTTTTTATTCAAGTCCAAGGGAACGACAAAGTTCAGTTGTCTGCCTGCACCGTGCAAATGCAAGAACAAGCTTGCATAAGTCATCTTTATCAAACTCTCACGCAATTCCAAAAGTGGCTAGAAGTTGCAAGAAGGTCTGGGCCTCCAACGAATTGCCATTGGCAACATATCCTTCAAGGTTTATCTTCGACTTCCATTCATGTGCAATACTTTTGGCTTGCTCCTTTATATTTAAGGGCAGAACTGGATGTTCAACACCCAAAATAGGATCTGCCAAAACAGGTACAAGAGATTCCAGTAATAATGTACAGGCCCGGCGTAGAGCCGGGAGCCCAGACTCTTTCTTGTCACTTGACTTTTGTTCAAGAGAATAAAACCCCTCCAAGGACTCCAACACTAACCGTGGTGGGTCAGTTGCAGAGTTTAATGCAGAGGGAACCTAATTGCAAAGCCCTATTTCCAATTGCAAAAGTCATTAAGAATGGGAAGAAAGGATTTAGGGATTATAATATCTGAAAATTTCTATTTTTAAAGTATTATAAAATGAGTTTAGATATTTATATAACAATAATAAGTGGAAATCAGAAAAAGAAAAAGAAAAGAAAAGAAATTGATTGGAGATAAACTTTTTATCATTTTGTAAATGTTATTGAGTTCCAATGCTCAAACAAAATATTTATAAAAGGTAATTCACTGGTTTGTGGATGAAGCAAGCGTTTGGAGGCTAATTCGTGAAGTCTGACAATAAAAGAGGTGAAATTAGAATGAGTAATGATAAGACAGACATCCTTGTATAGAAATTGCAATGAGGTTCTTCTTAAAGGTGACTTAATTGTATCACATTGATTTTGACATGACAACATCAGCAAAATGATATAAAAGTCGTTGCAACTAGTACATCTGTGTTTGGTGCATTAATCACTATATGAGATTGAAGGAATCTGGGGCATTCTCTATCAGAACTATTGCTTGATTGACAACAACATGAGTATTGTGTTGTACAACAATTGTATAATTGGTGCATTAATCACTGTATGAGATTGAAGGAATCTGGTGGCATTCTCAATCAGAACTATTGACAACAGCATGGGCCTTGTGTTGTACAACAATTGTATAATTTGATTGTGAAGGATTTAAGGAGAAGTAATGTTGTTTTTTCTGATCCTAGCAAGGATTAGCAAATATACTATTTATTGGTCCATGTGGTATACATTGTTTGGACCTTGTTTTCTCCCTTAATTGTAAGTGCATAAAAATATTAGATTCATAGGACAGGGTACCATTAATCATGTGATCCAATGATCTTGGACGTTTTTTATTGAATTCTTCAAAACTTATTTCCATTTGATCTTCCAAAATGTGAAGATAGTTTTATTGGTTGGAACAATGCTACAACTTACAAGTTATAATAACACAGATTCTGTTCTGCATAATGCTTTCGACCTTGCAATCTTTTTGTGGATATGGTTAAGCAATATTCTCTTCGAGTAAAGAATAAATTATTGTGTGTAGAGTCATTGGGTTTACTATAGTAATGATCGTAACATTTTGTAGTCTTTTGTTTGTTGTTATATGGTTTAGTGGTTGAGACAGTGCATTACCATGTTAATGAACCAAAGTCAAACTTAGAGATCAGAGCCCTCAATTATAAGTTGGTTGAATTTTATGAGATTTATATGCAATATTAATTCAATAATTAAAAAAATATATAGACTTAAGCACCCTAAATAAACTTCAATTTATACATCTTTAGAATCTCATTTATGCTACATATCTGCATCTTATGTACATTTTCCCATTCCTTATGCCTTACGGCGTTTCCTTTGCAACATTTGGTGCAAATGCTAGTTTTAAATATGGTTTAAGTTCAGACAAAACCTTTTGACGCGACTTTTATAATATACTTCTAATTTTCTTTCAGTATTGATTAATAATAAAATATTGATTCTTGTTATAATAGTGTTCAAATATCATCACACACCAATAAAATAATAATCAAATTACATATCCAAATTTTTTTACACATGAATGTAGCATTTCACAAAGAAATCCTTGTACTGTGTGGCAGAATATCACTAATATGGCCGTTGAAATATAAAATAAACAATGTAAAGGGTACATAAAGTGATTGCAGGGACAATAAAATTGAAGCCTAGACATGAAGAGACAATGGTCTAAAATGTAAAATCATATTTAATTATTTCATTGAGATTATTATTTATTTGTAAAATTATATTGATTATTTCATTTTTATTATTAATCATTTGTATTTAAGTTAATTATTATAATAGTTTTTGAAATATGATAAAGCATAAATTTTAAATCAACCACATTATATAATAACTTTATACGTTGTGGTGATTTCATTTTTATATGCGGAAACATTTTCATTCATTTTTGACATCACTTTATCAAATTTATTCATTAGTTGTAATTTACATAATATAAATTATATTTTAAGATACGGCAGAGTTGAATTTACATAATTTACATAATATAGATTATATTTTAATTTGTCATATTGTTAATATCTTTTTATTTTTTTGTGTATAATCTATATTTTTTTTATATATATACTGAAATAAAATCTATATTGTCAATAGGATTTATAACATAATTTAATTTAGATAATAATTCAGGAAAAAACAACTAAAAAGATAAATTATAATTTTAGATAATTAAACATGTTTATCAAGATAATCATTCTTTCAAAACTTTTTTCCTTTAAAGATGGAATTCTATTACTTAAATTTTCTTACTAGGATTTCATAGATACCAAAAAAAACTTAAATTTTCTTACTAGGATTTCATAGATACCAAAAAAATTGATGAAAATGGTCAAATTTCTTTAAAAATTTGATTTGTTTTTTAGTTCAATTTTCTCAAGATATTCTTGACAGAAAACCATTCCATTTTATTTATTTAGCTCCAAATATTCCATAGAATATGTCTCAAACAAAGGGTTTCAATAAAAACCTTGTTATCCAACCAATCAAGGAGAAACTTTGAATATTGAATATTTCATCATTTGTAGCTTACAAATGTTTTAAAAATAAGTGACATATAACAAGGTCCATAATGTTCTAAATTCCCTTTTTTGTGTTTGTACCAAAACCAGGAGAATATCGAAAAAGCATAGGATGATTCTGAAGAAAGAAGTTTTCAACACCAACACCACATCTAAGGAGATGTCCTTAGCTTGCTCCACATATTTCTAAAATCACTTATCCTAATATAGAATATAAAAATATAAAATAAATTATTAAATAGATAAATCTGATTTAAACTATTTGTAAACTCTTGTCGTTGGTGTTATTAGAATTTAGACCTTGATGATAATCCACATTTTACGTTTAGAATCTCAATTGTAAATTTATCTTCAAGCTCAATTGTTCTTCCTAAATATGAGTTTTAAAAAATATATATCTAAAATAAATGTTTAACGGCAACTGTTTATTTTTTAATATAAAAATAGGTTATTTTTTTATTATATAAAATTGTATCAAGAATAAAATTATAATTTTAATGACAATTATTTATTTTTTAATATAAAATTAGAATAAAAAAATTATATAAAATTTTATCAATCATGGAATAAAATTATAATTGTATACCAAATTCAAGAATGCTACATTTGAAAATTTGAAAAGATTAAATAGTTGAATTGAGGTTTTTATGATCCATATCGAGTTTAAGAGAAAATTTTCGGCGTAAATCACATGGTAATACATTTGTGACTCGTTTTGAACCAACCAGCGTGGTTCATCATCAATACAAGTTGAAGAATCAGATCATGGCTACAGAATTGAATAGAGAGAGCAGATCTTCCAACTGCTAGAAAAACAGCTATAATAGATCATACTGGAAAAAACAACTAGAATTTTGACCAAGAAACGGCTAGACTTGACTATTCAAATTGATTAATTATACTATTATTATGCTAAAAAATATTATTTTAATACCCAAATACTACTGGGAAATATTTATAAAAATGATAAAAATGATCACCTAAAATAATGGAACAGGGACATTAACAATTATTAATCAAAAGGATTTGATATTAATTAAAATCCTTTTGATTAAATAGACAAAAAAATGCATTAATGTGATATTCTTGGGTTAGTCACAGGAAAATTAGTCTGAAAAAGGTTAAGGATAAAGTTAGGTTTTATTTGTAACTTAAATTTAAAAATAAATAAATTAGCATATTTGTATAAATTAAATAGGTACTAAACATTAATAATCATCAAAACACTTATCTTATAATACATTTTATATTAAGAAAAAAAAATTAAAATCATAAAAATTACTTAAATTATAATTTTATTTTCAATTATTATTATTATTAATTATAAAAAGAATTAGTCCACTCGGTCTTAGATACGCATGACTGGATGCTCTATAAGGCACTCCTTGATGTGAAGTTACCAGTTCAATTCCCCACCTCAATCGTGGTGATATATTGGACATGATGAAGATGTAGTCCTGCCAAGCTTACAAAAAATATATAAAAAGAATTAATATGAGTTAAACATATATACATTTTAAAATACATGTACCAAGATTCTTAGTCATCAATATTCACTTCCACTTTATAATGGAGATTATTAATTCATAAATAAACTTTCTTATAATAGTATGGCTTATTTAATTTAATTAAAAAAAAAAAAGAATATATATAATTGTTTTTTAGATAGATCTCTAAATTTAATGTGTAATTATTGTACCTAGATGCTCTCTAGTTCTATATGGAAGAGATGTTGTAATGTTATGTAAACATTTTGACTATATCAAATTTCACAAAAATTAAAATAAATTAAATTAAAAATAAAAATAACATAAAATTTAGAAAATAAAATAAAATAAAACTGAGGTCAAATAGTCAATTCACACTGAGAAGTTTTGGACTTCTTGTTATGACAATCAAGGTTTTGGGCATTATATATAACTTGCCTAGATCTATCTTAACTCCTACTCTAAATTACCAAGGGCCAAGAGGGATCAAATCTCTTTTTATTTAAAAAAAAAAATTGCACCAAAAGAAATTTGATTCTATTGGAACTTGATAAATCTAGAATTAAAATGACTATAAACCAATTATTAAAAATATTTCAAAATATTCATTAAAAGAAATCATCATTCAATTAATAAATATTGATAATTAAATTAAAATTTTAAAAACTTTACTTCAAATAAATACACCTATTTTAATTTTATCTATTCCATTATCAAAATATATCAAACACCATGTAGGTTTTAACCCTGTACAGAAATTACCTGCATACGAATTCTTAAACAAAGAAAATAAACAATGTGAGAGCATAACCCATAAAACACATATGCACAGAGATTTTTCCCTGGATCCCAAAACCGGGACTACCAGCTTGATTTTTCATTATGTTCCTTTCAATGTTACAATACATATTTATGCATGCCGAAGCATCCAATACCATGGACCGAAAACCATCGCGTCCAAAAAAACATGTGCGAAAATCATGCACAAAACCATAGGTGGGTCCGCCCAACCTAACATATGGTCCAAAACCAAAATTTTCTGGGGCGCTGCCCCAGACCCCATAAAGTGGGGTTATGAGTGCCCTTCAAACCCCCTATTAACTACGTGGAAAGAATATAACACAACCCAACAATCTCCCACTTGTTGTTTTCTTTCCACAGGGGGCCACAAGAGAGCTTAGTCATTTTTCAGCCCTGAGATTCCTATTGCTTCTCTACACCAAGAGAACTTCTCAGAGCTCACAGATTTTGTCAATGCATCTGCAGTATTCTTCAAAGTGTCCACCTTTACCAGCAACACCTTTCTATCTTCTATCATATCCCTCACAAAGTGATATTGAACATCAATATGCTTTGTCTTTGAATGATAAGCAGGGTTCTTTGCCAAGAAAATTGCACTTTGGCTGTCACAGTCTATTCTTATAGCTCCATGTACTAACCCCATACTTGAACACAATCTCTGCAACCAAACTGCTTCCTTGCTTGCATAAGTGGCTGCCATGTATTCTGCCTCTGTAGTTGATAGTGCCACTACAGATTGTTTCTTACTCATCCAACTAACTGCACCTCCAAATAGGTTAAACACATACCCACTTGTAGATCTTCTTTGATCCAGATCTCCAGCCCAGTCTGCATCAACAAAGCCATGAATATCCAACACTCTGTCCAATCCTGGTCTTCCTTGGTAGCACAAACCATAATCACTAGTGCCACGCAAATACCTGAAAACCCACTTCACTGATGTCCAGTGCTCCTTCCCAGGTTTTGACATAAACCTGCTCAATACTCCCACTGCATGTGCAATGTCTGGTCTAGTACAGACCATTGCATACATCAGGCTACCCACTGCACTTGCATATGGAACACGGGACATGTCCTCTTCCTCTTCTTGTGTCTTGGGACACTGTTCAGCAGATAACCTCACACCTACAGGAATAGGAACCTTCACCGGTTTACTATCCTGCATATTAAACCTCTGGAGTATTGTCTCGACATACTTCCTCTGGTTTAACCAGAGCTTCCTCTTTGACCGATCTCTTTTAATTTCCATGCCCAAAATATAGTTTGCAGCACCAAGATCTTTCATGTCGAATTTGGAGGACAATTGGGTCTTCAAATCCTGGATAATTTTTTTGTCATTTCCAACCAGCAACATATCATCCACATACAAGACCAGATAAATAATACAGTCACCAATTAATTTAAAATACACACAATGATCTGCTTTGCTTCTGGTGAAGCCAAGTCCCCGTATAAATGTATCAAATTTCTAATACCACATCCTTGGTGACTGTTTTAACCCATACAGAGACTTCTTTAACTTGCATACTAGTTCTTTCTTACCCTTCACCGCAAAGCCTTCAGGTTGCTTCATGTAGATTTCCTCTTCCAAATCCCCGTGAAGAAATGTTGTCTTCACATCCATCTGTTCTACCTCAAAATCAAAAGCAGCAGCAACAAATAAAAGTAATCTAATAGAAGTTACCTTGGCAACAGGAGAAAAAATATCACCAAAATCAATTCCCGACACGTGGGAATAACCTTTTTCTACCAACCGAGCTTTGTATTTCTCCACCTTTCCTTCTGCATTTGTCTTCTTCTTGAACACCCATTTGCTGCCAATGGGTTTCCTTCCAGTCGGCAACTCCACCAGATCCCAAGCCTCATTTTTGTGCAAAGATGTCATTTCATCGACCATGGCCTCTTTCCAGAGTTTTCTATCCTCTGAATCCACTGCTTCCTTCACAGTTCTGGGATCATTATCAGTAACATACAAAGCAAAATTTGAACTGAAAGCAGATGGACTATACCTTTCTGGCTGCCTTCTTTCTCGAACTGATCTTCTCACAACCGGAGTTTGTGGCTCTTCATCTTCTGATTCCTCCTCTGCTGCAGAGTCTGATTCTTCCTCCTTTGGCTCAAACTCTATCTTCTCAGGTTCCTTTGGTTGGACTTCATGTTGAATAACATCTTTTACCTCTCTGAACAACACATCTCGGTTGTACACAACCTTCCGTGTGAATGGGTTCCAAAGCTTATAACCCTTTAAACCATCCTTATACCCAATAAAGATGCACTTTTCAGATTTACTATCCAACTTGGTTCGTTTCTCCTTTGGAACATGTACATATGCATCACATCCAAATACCCTTAGATGTGAAAGAGAGGGTTTCTTACCAGTCCATACTTCTTGTGGAGTCTTATCCTCCAACGCTGATGAAGGTGATCTGTTGATCAGGTAACATACAGTATCCACCGCCTCTGCCCAGAATTCTTGTCCTAACCCGGCACCACTGAACATGCTTCTTGCCCTTTCCATCAACGTTTTGTTCATTATTTCTGCGACTCCATTTTGCTGAGGTGTATATGGAGTAGTCTTTTGCCGTGCTATACCACACTTCTTACAAAATTCTTCAAATTCCTTGCTGCAAAATTCTACACCATTATCTGTCCTCAGCACCTTTATCTTCTTCTCTGTCTGATTTTCCACCAGAGCCTTAAATTCTTTAAACCTGTCAAAGACTTCAGATTTCTTCTTAAGAAAATATATCCATGTATTCCTTGAGAAGTCATCTATGAATGATACATAGTACACAGACTTACCCAGTGATGGAACCTTCACAGGTCCAAACACATCACTGTGCACAAGCTCTAATATATGTTTCGTCCTCTTACCACCAGAGGGGAAACTCACCCGATTCTGCTTCCCATATACAAAATTTTCACAGAAATCAAAATCCAGAGAGTTATTATTCATACCTTCTACAATACCTTTACCATGAAGTATTCGAAGGCCCTTCTCTCCAATATGTCCAAGCCTTTGATGCCACAACATGGTCTTCTCTCCAGAAACCACTAGATTCTCTACTCCATTTTCAGGAACCATAGAACTATTGCACCCATCAACAACAGTGCTACCTTGCAGCTTGTACAGAGTTCCAATCCGAACTCCCCGCATTAATATCAGTGCTCCTCGAACCATCTTGCAGGTATCTTTCTCAAACACCGTCTTTACACCTGCATCATCCAACTTGCTTACAGAAATCAGATTTCTGGCCAATGCAGGAATATGTAGAACACCCGGAAGTGTTCTAACCCTTCCACCTTGCAACTTCAACTTTACTTTTCCCCGACCAATGATTCTAGCCTTCCTATCATCTCCTAAGAAGACATCACCACCATCGTATTTCTCATACTCGCAGAACCACTCTCTATGGGAAGTGAAGTGAAAGGATGCACTTGAGTCAATCAACCATGCCTCATGATCTACATGTGTACTTGAAGAAGCCAAGTACACATCCCCACCTTCATCTGAGGTGGTTTTCGCCTCTGCAGAAGGAGCATCATCAAATCCCTTTCCTTTATCAGGAGCTTTAGATTTACAATCCCTTCTGAAGTGCCCTTCCTTTCCGCATTTCCAGCACACCACCTTTGTAGGTTTTCCTGGAGATTTAGATCTCCCTCTAGATTTAGATCTCCCACTCGATGACTTATTTTTGTTTCTGTTCTGGGACCGTCCTCGTACAAACAAGGCATCACCATTCTGGTTGTCCATATTTTTCCGTCTCATCTCCTCCATCAGCAAGGCTGAGACTATTTCATGAAACTGCAAAGCAGTTGCATTGCTACCTATTGCAATAACCAGACTATCCCACGAATCTGGTAGAGAACACAACAGACTGATGCACTTATCTTCATCTAAAATTTTAATATCAACAGATAATAACTGACTTACCACAGTATTAAATGCATTCAGATGCTCTGTTACTGAGTCTCCATCTTTCATCCTCAGGTTATACAGCTTTTTCCGCAGGAACAGTTTATTCACTAGAGACTTAGATTGGTACAAAGTCCCTAACTTGACCCACAAAGCCTTTGTCGTAGCTTCCCCTGATACATTCAGCAATACTGAATCCGAGACACACAATCGTATTGTGCTCTTTGTCTTTCGATCCAACTTCTTCCATTCTTCATCGGTCACTCCCGATGGTTTAGTACCCGGATCTACCGCGATCCACTGATCTTTATCCACCAACAGATCCTCCATCTTGAGTTTCCACAACTCAAAATTCTGACCATTGAACTTCTCAATCTCTATCTTTCCACTGCTCGCCATCTTCTTTCACCACCAGAATCGATCTCGCAGATCTCCCACTGAACAGGGTTTACCACAGGCCCAAGCGAAACCCCTCAGCAACAAAGGCGTCCCCTTGAAGCCAAAACAGCTATGATACCAAATGTAGGTTTTAACCCTGTACATAAATTACCTGCATACGAATTCTTAAACAAAGAAAATAAAAAATGCGAGAGCATAACCCATAAAACACATATGCAGAGAGATTTTTCCCTGGATCCCAAAACCGAGACTACCAGCTTGATTTTTCATTATGTTCCTTTCAATGTTACAATACATATTTATACATGCCGAAGCATCCAATACCATGGACCGAAAACCATCGCGTCCAATACCATGGATCGAAAACCATCGCGTCCAAAAAAACATGTGCAAAAATCATGCACAAAACCATAGGTGGATCGAAAACCATAAAGTGGGGTTACGGGTGCCCTTCAAACCCCCTATTAATTACGTGGAAAGAATATAACACAACCCAACACACCAATCCGAACTTACCCAAGAAATTGCATTCCCTACATCAGTCACCAATTTTGAATTTAGCATGGCTTTCTAGAAGAAAAAAAAATAAGTAGCATATAATATGACCATTTCCATGCCTTTTATCTGTATTAATAATCGTTGCGTGCTTGCCATGCATATTTTTAAATATTTTTTAAGTTCAGACATAACCTTTTGACTTCAAATTCTAATAGATTTGGGGGCCATTCCCACCACTAAAGTATATATTTTCAAATTCCACTTGCTTGTTGTCCTCCAATTGAACACGTCTCGTCTTGAAGGATCGGTTTTCTCCTGTGAATCACCCATGAAGCCATTTTGTATGGCTTAGCAGCTGGTTCAGAGAGCTTCATATTATTTCATGGCGATGATCAAGGTACACGGCCATCACTTATCCACGGCCACCAGATTGGTTCTTTGCTGTTTGGAGGAGAAGCAGGTTGATTACGAGCTCGCTTTCGTAGACCTCTCTACTGGTGATCACAAGCAACCCCAATATCTGGCTCTCAATGTAAGAAAACCCTATTCACTCCCATCTATTCCTAGTGATTTTAAACAACATTGCAACTGTTCTGCTCATTATAAACATTTTATCTTCTGCTGCAGCCATTTGGAGTTGTACCCAGTATCCAAGATGGGGATCTCACTTTATTCGGTAAATGCCTACCCACCCACATAATCTAATCATAGCTTTCTTTTATTTTTATATTTCGTTTCCCAGAGGGAGATCTGATAGGCAGATGAATTTGGTCGGCCATGAATAACAGAATCGAGAGCCATCATCAAATATTTGGCCACAAAGTACAGGGGTCAGGGCACTGACCTGCTTGGAAACAATGTGTCGGAACAAGCCCTGGTTGATCAATGGTGTGAGGTTGAAGGACAGTCTTTCAATCCCCCTGCTTCGACCATATTGTTTCAAACCTTCGTCGTCCCAATCAAGGGAGGCAGAACAGACGAAGCAGTAGTGGAAATGAATTTGGAGAAGGTGGTTAAAGTGTTGGATATTTACGAGGAGAGGCTGTCAAAGAGCAAATACTTGGCGGGTGATTTCTTCAGCTTGGCCGACCTCCAACATCTGCCGTGTACGGAGTACCTCATCAACGGTTGCGGGAAGGGTGATGTGATATCGTCGAGAAAACATGTGAAGGCGTGGTGGAAATACATCTCTTCTCGGCCTGCGTGGAAGAAAGTCACTTAAAAAACGATGGCATAATGAGGAGAGTCGACTATAGATTCCGGTTTCGGGCAGGCAGACAACTAAAGAGACCAGGGCATAAATAAATAAATATGGTCATATTTGGGAAAGCAAATCCTATATTATTATTTTCATATTTTTATTTCTACGTAAATGAAAATCATGTATTGGATAGCTTTTTGTTGAACCAAAGCCTATAAATTTGAAAAAATCATGTATGGGATAGCTTTTTGTTGAACCAAAGCTTGATAAATTTGAAAAATAATAGGAATGGGTTTTCATATTTTATTGCTTTTCAATCTTCTAAATTTGAGAATGTTAAATCTATTTATACGTCCAAAAATATATTTTAAACAATAAAAAATCATAATTATTTTATTGATTTCAATAAAAAATATATTTAATTTATAAATTAAACTAAAACTATTTTACTAATTTTAATTAAAAAATATATTTAATTTATAAATTAAACTAAATCTATATATATACGGTTCCTAGATACAACTTTTGGAATAGATTAGAAGAGCTAAAGATTCCTCTCGAGTTGAGAGCTGCCGCTATAAGGTTATACGAGAATGTAATATCCAAGCTAAAGAGCAATGAGGGGTGGTCGAAAGATATTAAGTGTAACATCGGAGTTAAACAAGGTTGCCCCCTCTCCCCTACCTTATTTGGCATTTACATCGATAAGCTCGAAGGCTATTTAGAGGAAGCAAGATGTGATGGCACGATCTTAGTTGGGATAGTCATCATCATTCTTCTCTATGCTGATGATATTGTTCTTTTGGCAAGGTGCCCATCTGATCTTGATAAGCAACTCAGGCTTCTTAAGGATTTCTGCTCTACCATGGGTATGGTTGTTAACACTGACAAAACAAAAGTTATGATTATCAAATCCAAGAAGGACACTTACGTTAATTTTATGTATGACAATAATAACTTGGAGGAAGTGTATTCTTACAAGTACCTAGGAATTGATATTCATCACAAGCTCAACTAGAACCATAGCATTGAGAAAAGGATTAATGGGGGGTGGAAAGCTTATTTTGGTTTTGAAAATAATTGTAAAACAGCAAACCTCGTAATGTGGGATAAAAAGAAGTTCCTCTTTGAAACTTTAGTCACTCCTGTTATCTTATATGGCTGTGAGGTTTGGGGTTGCAGCATCTCCAGAGAATCATGGAGAAAGATTGAGCAAATCTAGAAGCGTTTTATAACTTATAACCTGAAAATTAAAAGTAATACACCCTATCCTATTCTCCTTATAGAAGCATGTATTTCCCCTATTGAGAGCCTAGCTATGATTAGGTTTCTGTTGTACAAGCACAAACTCAATAACGTAGACGATCATAGACTTCCTAAGCTAGCTTTAAATTCCAGCCAAAACCACCTAAGGCTCAATCGGGGGTGGCATAAAGACACAAGGGCCTGGTTAAACTATTGGGAGATCAATGAGAATGATGCATTGCAAAACATAAATAACATTAAAGATATTGTTACTTCTAAGTTCAAAGAAAAATGTGGTGTGAGAAAGATTTAGCAGCTAAAAGAAAATTAAGTTATTATAAGAAGGTCATCAACCCACCCTAGAAGATCAAAAGTATCTCTCTATTTTAACTAGCTCAAAGAAGAAAATTAATATAGCAAAGATTAGAACGAATTCTCATGAGCTCCATAGTGAAACGGGTCGTTGGGCAGTTCCTAAAACGCCATGGATGGAAAGGATCTGTCATATATGTGAGAATAGGAACATCGAGGATGAAAACCACTTCCTCTTAGAGTGCCCCGCGTACAACCACATTAGATCTCAGTGTCACAATCTTTGTTACAATACTGACCTTCCTCGCCTTTTACAATGTCAAAATTATAGTGAGCTCGGGAGGCTTCTCTCCAAGCTTTTTGAGCATAGGAATAAAATCTTAAATCAAAATAAATAATTTGTTTCTTTAGGTCCGATAAACCAATGTTTGGTCTCATCATCATCATCATTTATTATAATTATATTAATTTATACCTATCTTCCTAAGTTCATGTAACAATATCTCATTCTTGACTTAAGACAATATTTTCATCGGTGATTTTTGTTTTATATTATAGTCGTCATCATCAAAATAAATATTTATTATAATTATATTAATTTATACATATCTTCCTAAGTTCATGTAACAATATCTCATTCTTGACCTAAGACAATATTTTCATCGGTGATTTTTGTTTTATATTATAGTCATGTTAATAAATTAATGTAGAAATATTGTGTTTTTTATTGGAAGTTAAAATTAACTTATATTAACGAGTATTTAGTGTTTACTTTTAGAATAATTGTTTTTTTTCATTATATATATAAAATTAATTTTGATATATGTCTTTTTAATTATATTATAGTCACATTAATAAATTAATGTAGAAATATTGTGTTTTTTATTTGGAAGTTAAAAATAAACTATATTAAGCAATGTAGGGCTTAATTTTAGAATAATTGTTTGTTTTATTATAATTTTTTTCCTTTTCCTTTTTATAAATATATAATTTTGTTATATTTATTTTTAGTGTTATCAAAAGTTGATTAAGGAGATAATTTTGTTATATTTATTTTTAGTGTTATTAAAAGTGGATTAAGGAGATAAAGAAGAATGTTATTATTTAGTGTATGGATTTATAAAAGATGTGGGTTTAGTCATAATTGATATGAATGGGTGTTTAAATAATAATAATAATTAAGTTAGTTTATTTTATATTACATGATGATGATGATGATGGTTAACGTCCACTGAGACCAAACTTTGGTCTATCGGACCTAAAGAAACAAATTATTTAGTTTGATTTAAGATTTTATTTCTATGCTCAAAAAGCTTGGAGGGAAGCCTCCCAAGCTCACTATAATTTTGACATAGTAAAAGGCTAGGAAGGTCAGTATTGCGACAAAGATTATGAAACTGAGATCTAATGTGATTGTATGCGGGGCACTCTAAGAGGAAGTGGTTTTCATCCTCAATGTTCCTATTATCACAGAGATGGAAGATTCTTTCCATCCATGGTGTTTTAGGAACTGCCCAATGACCTGTTTCACTATGGAGCTCATGAGGGTTCGTTCTAATCTTTGCTCTATTAATTTTCTTCTTTGAGCTAGCTAAAACAGAGAGATACTTTTGATCTTCTAGGGTGGGGTTGATGGCCTTCTTATAATAACTTAATTTTCTTTTAGCCGCTAAATCTTTCTCACACCACATTTTTTCTTTGAACTTAGAAGTAACAATATTTTTAATGTTATTAATGTTTTGCAATGCATCATTCTCGTTGATCTCCCAATGGTTTAACCAGGCCCTCATGTCTTTATACCACCCCCGTTTGAGCCTTAGTTGGTTTTGGCTGGAATTTAAAGCTAGCTTGGGAAGTCTATGATCTCCTATGTTATTGAGCTTGTGCTTGTACAATAGAAGCCTAATCATAGCTAGGCTTTCGATAGGGGAAAGACCTACTTCTGTAAGGAGAATAGGGTAGGGTGTATTGCTTTTAATTTTCAAGTTATACGTTATAAAGCGCTTCTGGATTTGTTCAATCTTTCTCCAGGATTCTCTAGAGATGCTGCAACCAAACCTCACATCCATATAAGATAACAGAAGTGACTAAAGTTTCAAAGAGGAACTTCTTTTTATCCCACATTACGATGTTTTTCGTTTTACAATTATTTTCAAGACCAAAGTAAGCTTTCCACCCCCCATTAATCCTTTTCTCAATGCTATAGTTCTAGTTGAGCTTGCGATGAATATCAATTCCTAGGTACTTGTAAGAATACACTTCTCCAAATTATTATTGTCATACATAAAATTAGGGTAGGTGTCCTTCTTGGATTTGATAATCATAACTTTTGTTTTGTCAGTGTTAACAGTGATACCCATGGTGGAGTAGAAATCCTTAAGAAGCCTAAGTTGCTTATCAAGATCAGATGGACACCTTGCGAGGAGAACAATATCGTTAGCATAGAAAAAAAGGATGACGACTAGCCCAACAACTTAGAAATAAAATAAAATACAAATAAAATATTTTTTATATAGAAAAACAATATCTAGTATAATAAAAAAGAAATATATATAAATATATAATTAATTTTATGTAAAGTAATTAGGAGTAAAAAAAAATACGAGTAAAATGTTTAAACTTTATATTTTTCAAAAATATTTTAATATGTGATATTAACTTCATATGTGTCAATATATAAAAAAATGTTAAAAGAAAATATTTTAATGTTGTATAATATAAAACATACAATGTAAATTATAAGTAAAATATTTTAATATGAATTAATATTGATATATATTTAAAAACATATTAATAATAAAAAAAAAACAGTTTAATGGTCAATAAAAATGGCTCAATACACATGTTATGTAATCTCTATAACATTCAAAAACACAATTTAAATCATAAA
This sequence comes from Pinus tabuliformis, assembly GCA_031772625.1. NCBI lineage: Eukaryota > Viridiplantae > Streptophyta > Pinopsida > Pinales > Pinaceae > Pinus > Pinus tabuliformis. Next base: position 443,430,837 of record CM062820.1, on the reverse strand, counting down.
AAATTAAACATTGTTTTTCGTACTTTAAAATAAATTTACACTTAAAAAAATTTATCTCTAAACTCATATCCATACTTAAAATAAATCTGTACTAATACTTATTCAAATTAAAATAATAATTTCACATCTCTTAGAAAAAGAAAAAGTTTTCCTTCATGATTAAAGGATCGGGAAATAAACACTAAGGCCAATATTTAGAATTTTCATGAAACTACACGACGGTGGCAGGAGTCCTTACGACTCGCAATAATCCTGGCCATCAAATGCCTCGCATAATGTGAGGTGGAACGCGCGCAAGTGATTGACAACCAAGTGATTTTAATTGGTTCGTAAAAATGAACTATATTATCGATGGTGTAATTTTGAGTAAGGGATTGTTTTACTATAAGTTTGTTTAATTTTAATTATGATAATTTTATAAATATTTAAAAAAAAATAATAATGTATTTTAATATAATTTTATAAGAATTTTAAAAATGTATTTTCTTCCAAAATCGATTAACAAATGTTATTAGGCTTTTTTTTCTTTAAAGTGAGTTAAAGAAACAGGGTTATTAGGTTTACTTTTTAAAAAAAAGTGAAATAAAGAAACAAAGAGGGATATTATCTTTAGTGCATGGATTTATAAAAGATGTGTGTTCAACATTTAGTTGATATGAATGGGTGTATAATAATAATAATTTTACGGATAATTTAAATAAGGATAATAGTTGTATATCTTCAAAGAAGGTTTTCTTCATGCTTAAGGGATGGGAAATAAAAGGTTAATACGTGTATTTGGAATTTCAAGTAAAATGGTAAATGGAAAGAAAAAATGAATGTTTGAAGGACTTAGGTTAAATATAAAAGGAAACATATAATGGCTTATGCATTGGGATATATGAGGGTATATTAAATAATGGTTATTAATTAAATTTCTCAAATAAGACAATGGGTAAAGTAATTCTTAAATGCTTGAGTTAATGGTTTTTAAATGCTTTTAGGCTTAAAAATCCAAGTCTTTTGTTTAGACACAAGCATTTATAACCTTCTTAGGCTTGAGAGCCATCTATTGGTTTAGAATCTGTTTTTTTTTTCTCAAAATTTTGAACAACTAGGACCAGTCTAGTTTTTTATAGTCGCGAGGCTTTAAAACAAAGCCCAAATATTATATGCCATGGCTTATTTCAAAGACAGAGGAAGTGAAAATTGTTTTGACATTTCTCTTCTCTTCTCTTAACGATCCCCAACCAATAATAGAAGATTTTTTAGTGTTTATTTGCATTCATGTGGCCTAACATAACAAATCCAATTTCCTTTAAAGCACAAAGGTGTTAGTACAAACCATAAGAAAAATGAGGACATCATTCACAAATAGGAGGTGTGTTAAGCAATGGGGGGTAATGTTGATCCCCTTAAACATGCCCCTTTCAAATGCTTCTGAAATGAGCCTCCTTAAGCCTTCTACCACCAATAAAAAGAGTTAGTAGATACAACTTTAGGGATGAGGGCAATAAAATTTGAGTTGAAAAGAGTGAGAATTTGTCTAGTGGTCCTTGAGTATTCAATGACTGAGAGGAGATCATTGCCAATGAAGTCCAAGCAGTTGAGGTAGAACTCAATCAGAAGTCCATCTAGACTAGGTCTTTTTCCTTTTTGAAAATTATGTAGGACTCTTTCAAGTTCTTGTCTTATGACCTCAACCATTAAGGCATGATTTCCTCCTTAGTCAATGAAAATGGGGAACATCCTTTGCTACAATCAAGATTTGTTTAATGGTGGTTATGTTTTGTCAATGTAATATAGCTTTGAATTATGAGTAGCCTCATGTAACAATGTCAAGGAAAGATGTAGCTAAGGAACCCTTTGAGTTTTCAATACCCCATATTAGGTTAATATATTTTATATGATTAGCCACCTGATGAAAGAATGTTGTATTATCATTTCCCTCTTGTAGCTAAAGAGCACAAATTTTCATCTTCCATTCCTTCTTCCTATCCAAAAGGATCTTCCTTCTAGATTTTTCAAGGTTTGCAATTATATCCTTCAGGTTCTTAGGCACATCCAGGGAGGTTTGCAAATCAAAAAGTGATTAAAGATCCAATTTGATGTCAAATAGGGCTTTAGAGTCTACCTCCCTCTTTTGTTTTTCCCATTTGATAATGATACCCTTAGATCTCTTGTGCTTATGTTGGAATTGTACAGTGGTGGATTCTAGGAGATCCGGGGAGAAGTGAGACCAATTCGATTTCAACAAATCTAGAAGGGAGGGTTCTTCGAACCAAGAGAGGTTTAATTTGAAAGGAATGATAGGTTTAGTAGGAAAGGGCTCTAATTCTAAAAAAATAGGGGAATGATCCAAGTCACCCCCCATTGAAGTCCATTGTTTGACTTTGAGGTTGGTTTTGAGAAGGGAATCTGAGATAATGAAATGGTCCAAATGCTTGGCAATTATAACTTAACTAGATCTATTATTTGTCTAATTTGGAAGAATTTTGGGAGGAAGGATATCGCAAAGACTTAGGTTGTCTAGGAGGCCAATAAGGAAATCTAAGCGAGGATTCGGTCTAGTAGAGAGCCCCTAGAATCCAAATTTCTCATCCTAAATTTAAATCCCCTCCTATAAGAACCTTCCCAAAGTTGAAAATAGGAAGAGAAGAAAAGGAGGTCAAAAATTCCTTCCTCTCAACATAAGCAACATATAGATTAACACATAAAAATGGCATGCCCAAATCAGAAGCATGGGGATCCAAAACTAAACCTGATTTGATAAACCAAGTAGAGGAGATTTAGATATGATGGGTATTCCAACCAAAGATAAGACCTCATGATCTTCTAGCTACATCCATTGCCAAAAAATCCCAATCTAGAAGGAGATATAAATGATGCTTATGGCTTATCCCCTTCCTATATCATTTCTTGGAGAAGAATAATTTGAGGAGGGTGTAGGTCTATGAGTATTTTGATTGCTAGTCTTCTTGAGGGATTGGAAATACCCCTATAATTTAGTGAAAGGAGCTTCATTTGACAATAGAGAGAGGGCTTGATGCTCTAAGAGCCCTTTTAATTGAATATTGCTTTCCAAGTTCAATTTTGAGTGAGGCCTTGCTCTGAGCATTGGAGAGAAAAGATTTACTTCTTATTGAACAATTTAGATTGGAGGGTTCCAGTAGAAACCCCAAACCCCTACTAGGATCTGAAGTTAATAGGTTGGAGGAAGTTGAGAGGAGGGGGGAGTAGAATGCCTCGAAGAGTGTACATTTAAAGCAATAGAGGAGGGGGGTAGGGCAGTGGAAGGCAGGGTAGGGGGGAGAGAAGGGAGAGGGAAGCTAGGACAAAGGAAGAGGGAAGGAATGTGGAGAAGGGAGCAAGGGAGAAGAGGGGAAGGGGAAGAGGGGAAGAGATGTCATCTATAGGTTTAAGCATATCAATAAAGGTTGTCCCAAAATTGATACAAGGAATTGAACTAGCATGACTAGAACCATCTAAATTACAATTAAAAACAGGAAGAAAGTTTGGTCAAAATATCTTCACTTGAGGAGGGGTGGCCCTCCAAATGGTCTTTTGTTGCGTCGGAGTCAATCCAAGAGGGGAATCTAAAGGTGTTGTTTCTTCTAGAAGAGGAAAAGATATATTAATCTAAGACTCTTCATATATGCATGCTTCCAGTTGAGTCATGCCTTGAGAAGCATCCTAGTTCAAGATACTGGGATATGCTTGGGGGGTTTTGGAGAGGCCAAAAGAGGGGAAGGATGAGGTAGAGAAATTGATTAAAGTGAGTCTTCGTGCACCCATTTTCTCCTTGTGATTTTCCTAATTTCAAAGTCTTTGCTCAAATGGCCATGAGCATGGTAGCGAGCACACTTGAAAATGATTACTTCATAGTCAATGTTTTGGTGGTGCATAATATTTCCCGCACTAGTAGAAATGGACTCTTGAAGCCCTAGGATTAGATTGAGGCCAACTAGAATGGGGGAAATAGCCATATAACATATTTGTTGAAAGGAAAAATATACATCACAGTAGTACCCTAATATGTTTCCAAGTTCCTTGGAAACGTGCTCCGACTAGAAGATGAGAGGCATTCCTGGAAGTCAAACCTAGATAGAAACAATGTTGAGTCTCTACATGCGAGCGTCAAAATGAATGAACCATTTTTTCATGAATAAGGCTTGAGAGTCTCATCTCCATTTCCCATTCTAAATTTTTCAATGGTTGTTCTTAGGAAGTGGTGCAACCCATCTAGCCCTTTGCTAGAATCATACATTTGGGCATGTAGCCTAATAATCTCTTAAACTTTTCCCAATCAATTTTTATAAGTCTAGCATGGACATGTGTTTGTTGGAAAAATTCCCTACCACTATTGATCTCTCCAATTTGTGTTTATCATTTAGTTGCTCTCCCTTGTTAAGCACCAAGCATGGCTCCTCTGGCTTTTGTTTAATGCAGTTGTGATTATGCTTTGTGGTTGGTCGGCATAGATGATCAGGGTATTTTCCAGACATAGAGGAAACCATACACCACTAAACATTTTCGGTGTAAGGAAACGATTGATGAAACTAGAAGACATGGGGGAGGCACGACAGCCAAAGGAATCTGGGGAAGGGAAACCAAATAGCCCTGGCAAGGGCCCTAAGCAGGGATAGTCTAATGAATAACGTCGCAAGGTGAAAATTTTTGGGGTGAGGGGAGGCAGATAGGTAGGGGAGAAAAAAGGCCCCATGGAGGAACAAATAGGAGGCACATTGAAACCCCCAAATAAAACCATACGAAGGAGTGGGTCAAGTGTCGTGGAGGGATCCTGCAGAATAATAGGTGATGGAAGTGCATATAGTTATGAGACTCATACCTTCGCCTTGAGGTATGGTCTAGTTCAACTGCATAAGATGGTGAGAGAAGCGGGGAGCCAGCGAGCTTTGCAAATATGGGCCTACCTTCCCATGGGTCCGAGGATTAGTCGACCAAGTCTTCAAACATTGTGTCTTATGCTAAAGTGTATGATTCAAGCTAGCAGTTGACAATGATATCATGGTTGTATTCCTTCCCATCCTACAAACCCTGCCCAGGATGAAAAACCAATAAGAACTGCCATAGTGATAGTACCAATTTTCAAGGCCACATTTCAATTAAGTTGTAATTTTAACTTGAAAAATAAAATTGGTGATATTGAAAGCATCACTTTTCAATTTTAGGGTCAATTTTTCACAATGATATTAGTTTTCAATGTCGTGATTTCAAACAGGTAAGAATTTTAACCACCTTCCAAAAAAGTAGTGTCATTTTTTGGAATAGGGATAAAAACGACCACTAAACATGACCTCTAGAAAAATGAGAAATTTAGATGGTTCTCGTCAAGTTGATAACTTTGTTTGATATTTCCAAGTTATTAGCTTTGTGTAAAAAAATGGTTATTATGAGGGGATATTGAAAGTTTGTATTTTTTAATTCTCTTATAATGAAAATTTGTTTATATGATTATCATCATGTATACATATTCATACAAATATCTAATTTTTGTGTTTGCATATTAATCTAAGTTTACAAAATCTTTTTGGGAGTGATTTGATTAACCTAATAATCGAAGATATATAAAAGATTAATGTATATACCCCATTCTGAATTCCATGCAAGAAAAGGCATATGTTTTCATCTCTATTTTTTACCAATGAAATTCAAAGAGAAAATGAACAATAATCATAGGAATTTTAGGCATCACTTATTTGAATATGCAAGCTAGCAATTGATTTGGGAAGGAGCCTTCTCCACCCAACTGTAGGCTCAACTACACCAATTCTCTATAAAGTTGGCAACCCCCTAGCTAAGATATGATACCACAAAAGGAAACATTATACAATAAAAAAAATTGAGGTGGGGTAAGTCCCATTCTCCTTCAAATAAACAAAAACATTAGAGAATTCCTCTACCTACTAAGCCTAAGGTATCCGCAAATCTCATATGCCTCTTAGCTAGCCAACATAACAATACATAAATCTCTTCATTTCTCTATAATCCCTTGGTTATTTCCTAGCCCATTGCTTGTCATATTGGCCCAACATCCATAAATTCATGAACTCTACTACTTAACTAAGTTCTAGATCTCTTTGGTGAGTAATGGTCATGCAAAATTCAATTTGAAAGAGCCCAAAACACACCAGCAACGTTCCAGTCCATAATTGACACTTTTCTAGGTGTATTTGGGTACCTATAACTCTATACGTAAACACTAAGAATAGTCCAACAAACTTCCCACTCAAAAATGACATCCCTCTACTCATAATACCACTACTCTAGGCACCCGTTTATCTTCGATCTCTCTCTTGGTATAGTTTGAATGCACTCATGGATGTCTAATCGATATATTTTTCCCCATTTTTCCATGCCATTCATGGGTCAACCCTTGAATTAAAATATGGGAACTTTCCCATGTTTCCTAATGAATTATGAGAGTGCTCCTCAACCACTGCTCAACCCCCATAAATGTGCAAGTGGTTGTTTCAACTACCCATTTCTTCATTTAATGAATTATGGGTTGGCGGGATAGCAAGGTAATAAAATTTCAAATTCAAAATTTGGAATAGATCTTCAAGTGAGGTTTTCTAGCAATATAAAACATGGTAAATTTCCCATAACCCCCTTACTAGCTCCCACTTGTGGTATCATAATTAGTTTTGGTTCCCCCATTCCTAGTGAACTACTCAACATTTTAAATTATCAAAGAAATATTTACATATGAATCGTTTTTAAATTGTTCAACTTGGTCCATTTCCACAACAATATGTATACATCATTACAAGTAAAAATGACATAATTAGTTATAGTGATTCTAATGTTAAAAATGGGGTTGTTACGGAGTCTTAGGTGACAACGTTAGTATATGATATTCTATAAAAGCATGAGAAACATGCATAGGTTAAAACAACATTTCTAGAAAATACAATATAAATTCAAGAGGAAATGTTACAGTTGCTCATGGTAAATAAAGAGATCCTTAGCTGGACTGAAAAAGGAGGAAAAATTGCAAGAATAGATTGAATATATCAAAGAAATTTAGAAGGCTTGAGGAGAATAAGATCATGACATATGAATATTAACAAATGAAAGTATAGCTAGGGTGCAAGGAGAAATCTTGCAATGGGAAAGACTAGCCGCGAAGCCAAGGAACCAAGTGGTTGAATTAGAATGGTCCATTTACCTCAAATTTTAAGATAAGATTAATCAAGCGATGACTAATCTTTACATACATAGTTTTGTTCCACATAGTGATTTTGGCAGATAGAAGAATTAATGTCAAAATTCCAACAAATTGTGTAGAAATATGAAGCTAACATCAAAGGTATATCTTTAGTGAAGTAAGGTCACATGTAGAAATATTGGGTCGCTAAAGTCAAGATGGTTGACAAGATGAACCTCTTGATTCCTAAAATAGTAATGCACATATGTCATTTTAAGAAAAGAAAGGAAACCTTCAGTTTTCCTATGAATCAACATGCATTCCTACATAGTCATTTATGTGAGGAATTGTTTGTGCAATGGGCTGACTATGATGCTAAGCAAACAACCACTAGTTTGCACGAGTCATGATGATGTTTAATAGTTATTTAAATTGTTTGAATTTCTATATTATTTTTGGATTTATAATTTTTTTAGTTAAAAAATTGTTAATAAATAGAGAATTTGGCCTCTATAGCAACTTCTCAAGGATTGTAATCGAGGATTAATTCAAGGCTTTATTTATGAAATCCTCTTGGAGTCTACACTTTTTGGGTTGTTGAATCTTGTTAGCACTAGGGATAGTCTGACTTGGGTTAACGCACAAATTTTGGCCAAAAAAACCCCACTAGGCACTGTCCCTTTCAGCATCACCTGCAGAGCATATGAAGTCTCACCCGGGGCACCTATGGGGACTGTAGGAACTAGAATTCTGCAGTAGTTAAGGGAAATGAAATTTGTGTGCACACAATCTTCTCTAACATTATACAGTTAAATCTAGTCACAAACATCCATAATATCCATGACATACATCAAACATTAGAAACTTTTAAAAGGAGGTACTTCAGCTTCATACATGGCACAATATCAAGCTTTAAAAATTAAAAAAAAATTCTCATTGTGACTACTTAGAATTATACTATAGTATGCTAACAATAAACATAACCAAATACATTATACAACCAACACATCAAAAATGTAAATTGGGACAAACCAACCATAAGCCATCTTATATTACTATTCAAAAGGTGTTGAGCGTAATATTACAGCATTACCCCCTTACCTAGTTCAACTTACTAGCCCAATCAAAACAGCATTACAACAATCACACTCAGAAATTTACCCTTCAAGTAACAAACACCTAAAAACTAGCCAACCCAAATCCACTCAACATTCACCTACATATAGATAATTATATGGTCCCAAGCCAACCTCATTTACCATGGAAAATATTTACCATGGGAATTAACCATGGGCAAGTAAACTACAATTGTTATTCTTGACTCGATCAAAATAGTTCCAAAATATTTAGTCAAACTTAAACACTTTAGCTCGACCACCTCACATGTAGATCCTTTCTGTGTGCTCTTTCCTTCTGTGACACTCCTACGCGTTGATTATTTTGCAACAATTTTTCGTGTTGATGCTTCTACAATAATTTTGCACTCTAACCCTTCTACATTAATTTTTTTCTCTTCACTTTTGCATGCAACTCTACCAAAATTGTCAAATCCCATCAAAATTTCTCCAAGTCTTCCTACCCAAAACTGGCCCCAGCAAATCTTTGTGCATTAAATATTTATTGCAGATTATTCTTCAATCAAGTTAATGTTATAGGCTTCTCAGAAGAATTTCAATATAGTTATATTCAATAGTTATATTTAGTGAACAATTATTTGCTTTATTATGTTAAAAAATAGAAGTATTGTGGAATTATTTTGAATGTCTCATAGTTAAGTTTTATCTCTTTCTATTGTTAATTAGTTTTTTAGATATTATTGTGTGAGTAATATGTTCTTAATGGAGTTAGTTCTTCGAGAATCTAAAAGTTTCAGATAGTTTCATTGACTATTGCTACAAATTACCCTTAGCATAGACTTCTTTAAAATCATTAGATCACTTATTTTCTACAACTAGTAGTCAAAATTATTATTGCAAAAGAAAAGAATAAAAATAAAACAAAATTTAAATCCCATCAAATGGTTGCAAAACCATTAATATGGAGGATTCTTCCACACCAAACATGGAATAGTCTAATTAGGCCTCTTTCTCGGTTTTTAATCCCTATTGTTGAGCATTGGGAATCCAACGCCCTCAATAGGTTGTAGGTTGAGAATTTTATAGGACCATGTAGAATGGGAATGTAAGGCATGACTATAGGTTGAAAAGTTTATAGGAGTATGTGGAATTAGAATGGATGGCATGGTTGTAGATTGAGGAGCCTCTACGAGTATGAATAAGGCTTGTCATATGCATACTATTTATGACAATTGTATGCATAGGATATTGAATTTTCAAATTTGAGGAGTTTGATCAAATACTGGTTAGTTAAATTAATTATTGTAACCCTTTAGTAATGATTGGTGCATTGGTCATAACAGTGTAGTTGGGTGCTTGATTTTGAAGCAGCATATGATTATGAAACAACATTGTAATTTTAACTTTTGAATGTGAACCTTGTACGTATCTCCAATATGTGCACCTGGCACCTTGAATATTGATAGTTTAACTATTTTAAATGGCGATCTTTTCAAATTGCTGAAGTATTTTAATGGGTAGTAACCTTGCATTCTCATAAATAATTATGGATATCCTCCTAGATAGTTACTTTCAAAATGGAGAATTCATAATCTTGAAACCACTAGAAGAATTAAAATTTCAACCAGCTTGCAATTAGCAAAATGGTATGAAGGTTGCGCTTGTCTTTCTATGGTTTTGTTATAGTCCTTAAGTTGAACCTTTACACTAATAGTTAACCTTTGAAACTTAAATCATGGACTTAATTGCTCAAAGTATAATAAAATTGCTTTCCTAACATATGCCTTGTAGTGATATGAAGTTGAATGCCTTTTTCCATGCTTCAAATATTTAAATCCTTGAAACCTATGCAAAAGACTTAAAAAATAATTAGCAAGATATATCAATTTTCTTTTCCTTGGAAAAAATCCTTTATATTCCAAAAAAGAGAATATACATGTAGCATTCAAAATGGAGAATATACATGTAGCAGTCCCAGTGGACTTAAAAATTAGGTTTTGTACAGTCCTATGCATGCCTAGGCACCACACTACTAGATAATACAAAGTATACATGACCAACCAGTACCAAAACTATGGCCTTACAACAAAATAGATTCATAAACATGTACGTGAAGCATTAACATTTCGTAGTGATATCCTTGAAAATGTTGCAGTCCTTCAAGATGACTTGTGACGATAAAAATTTGGAACTTAGTTGCATCAAAAGAAAATAGTCATAGTTTGAATCTCTTGATCCTCCATAAACTCAGTAACTAAAATTGAGCCCTCATGACAATTCAATGTTATGAAACCAGGTCACAAAATAGAATAAAAGATAGATCAACGACTTAAGAACTATCCTCTTTGAGGGGAAAACCTCCTTTGTGTTACATAAATGAACAATTCTTCGATGATACAAATGGAAATACCTCCTTTGTATATATAGGAGTCTAAGGGGTCACAATATAATCATAGCCTACATAACAATAATAATGTAAGGGCACGACAATAATAATAGTGGGCTTCTATGGGGCATAACAATAACAATATTGGGGCTACATGGGCATAACAATAACAATAAGGGGGCTACACTAAAAATAACAATAAGGGAGCTACATTAGTATTATAGGGACCTAACATGCCCCTCTCCTTCAAAATAGTGTTGTCCACAATGCTTGAGTAGTTTTGGATGCTTCTGTATAAAAATTATCATACTCCCATGTGCAATCTTCAGAGGGTAAGTTCTTCCACTTAATGAGGTACTCTGAAAATGATCGATTATGTAGTTGTCAGGTTCTTATTTTCGTAATTGATTCAGGCTCAAATATGATTTTTTCTTCTTCATCAAATTATGGAAACATTGTTTGAACTAGAAGCTTGTTGATGATAACCTTCTTTAAGCATGAAACATGGAAAACCAGGCATACTCGAGAAGATGCGGGCAACTCCATTTTGTATGCCATAGTACCAATATTTTGCAACACCTTGTAAGGACTGTAGTACTTGGGTGATAATTTATATCCTTCTTAGCTTGCTTGAGAGACATTTGTTTGTATGGTTGTAGCCTTAAAAATACCCAATCACCTACATCAAAACTTCTTTCGTTGTGATGTTGATCTACGTGTTGTTTCATTCAATTCTATGCCAGAGTGAGGTTATCCTTTAAGAGTTGGAGAACTTGTTGTTGATGCTTGATGTGATCTTCCACTGATTTAACCTTAGAATTTTCTCTTAAAGAAGATGTGATGGATGGTGGATGATATCCATAAAGTTCCATAAATGGGGTCATTTTGTTGCATTATGGAAGGAAGTGTTATACCATCATTCAACTAGAGGTAACCACTTGACCCATTGGTATCAAATGTTAGGTATGTGTTATATTCTTTCCATGACTAGTCGCACGCTCAAGGGGTTCACAAGGAAGGATGCATCCCCCCCTGTTGGGGGTTTCAGGGGGGTGGAAGCCCCCCTTCACGAGGTCTGGGCTAGCCCCCCCTATCAAGGGGTTTCAGTGGCATCCAGGGCAGTGCCTCGGGAAAAAAAAATTGGACCCTATATTGGGTGGGCGAACCTACCTATAGTTTTGTGCATGGGTTTTGCACATGGTTTTGGGCATGATGGTTTTCTACTCATGGTATTTTGTAGATAGGGTCAAGGGAACTACGGTTATGTTCTAATCCAGGGTTAATGGATTGGGGTTTATGAATGCTTCGGCATGTATGTATGTATATATATATATATATATATATATATATATATATATATTGTAACATTGAAAGGAATATAATGAAAAATCAATGTGGTAGTCCCGGTTTTGGGATCCAGGGGAAATCTCTGTGTATTTGTTTTATATTCTAGTCATCGTTTATTTTCTATTTTTAGAATTCATCTGTAGGTAATTTCTGTACAGGGTTAAACCCTGCATCAAATACAAAACAACGAAGATATCCTTCCAAACATTTGGTCGCTATCTCAGTTTTCCCCTCAGATTGAGGATGGTAAGATGAGCTATAAGCTGATTGAGCACCAAGACAAGAAAATAATTCCGTCCAAAAATTTCTAGTGCAAATGGGATCTTTGTCACTTACTAATTTTTAGGTTTCCATGAAGCTTTTGAATTGTTTCCATAAATGCAATGGCAACTTTACTGGCTTTAAAAGGATGAGATAATGCACAAAAGTGTGCATACTTGGTAAGTATATAAACTACCGCCATGATGACACTCCTTCCTTCATGCTTGAGTAAACCTGTGATAAAACCGATTGAGACCTCTTCCAAATACTGACTTGGAAGGGCTAAATGTTGTAACAGACCTGGGGTCTTAATTGTCTCAACTTTTTTTTTGTTGGAAAAACAAACATTTTGCCACAAACTTCTAAATATCAGATTTAATGCCATCCCAAAAAAAATCCTTCTTAACCCTATCGTAAGTTTTAAAAAATATTGAGTGCCCTTATGAGGGAGATGTGTGTAATTCCAATAAAATCTTTTGTTTGAGTTGGGAATTCTTACAAAGATATAAGTGATTTTTGTACCATAATGAATCACTTTTCTAGCGAAATGTATTAGATGTGTTAGGATCTTGCTGCAACTTTTGAATGAGTGTCCACACCTCTTCATCATTCTTCCATTCATCCCTTGCTTCGGTTATCCACTAAGGTTGGATAATAGAAATGGCACAAACCAATGCTTCCACATCCTCGTCCTTTCTTGAGAGTGCATCTACAACAACACTTTGCTTCCCTTTTTTGTAGATGATTTCAAAGTCATAACCCAACATCTTTGTCACCGATTTTTGTTTCTCTTCTAAACATAATCTTTGTTCCAAAAAGTATTTAAGACTCTCATGATATTTTTTTACCTTGAAGCGTCTTCCCATTAGGTAAGGTCATCATTGCTTTAGTGCATGTAATATTGCCAATGTTTCCTTCTCATAAATAGGTTTTTGTAAATACTTTCCTTTGATTGGATGACTTTAAAAAGCAATGGGTCTTCCTTCTTTCATTAAAACAACACCAATTCCATTTCATGAGGCATCACATTCCATAATAAAGGCTTTTGTGAGGTCTATTGTAGCTAAGACCGGTGCTTGGCACATTACCTCTTTAAGATGTTCAAAGGCTTTAGTTTCTTCTGGAGTCCAAGAAAATGCATCTTTCTTCAGTAATGATGTTAGAGGTGTTGTTATTCTCCCGTAACTCTTAACAAACTTGCGATAATACCCTGTCAACCTGAGAAATCCTCAAAGATGCTTTATGGTTGTGGGGATTTTCTATTCCTCTATGGTTTTAATTTTGTTAGGTTCTACCTTAACACCCTCATGAGATACAATATGACCCAAATATTCCACCTCATGTACTCCAAAGAAACAATTGGAGGTTTTTGCATATACTTGTTTCTCCTCCAATAGTTTGAGCACCCTGTCAACATGTTGAACATGATCCTTCCAAGACTTGTTGTAGATTAGTACATCATCAAAAAATACTAATTTTATAAGGAAGGTTTTGAAAATGGAATTCATCAAACCTTGAAATGTGGAATGTGCATTAGTAAGGGCAAAAGGCATGACCAAAAATTCATAATGACCCTCATGATTTTTTAATGTTGTTTTCAAAATGTCTTCAATCTTCATTCTAATTTGATGATATCCTAAACAAATATCCAGCTTGGTGAAGTAAATTGCTCCATTTACTTCATCCAACAATTCATCAATGATAGGAATGGGAAATTTATCTTTAATAGTGAGCTTGTTGAGATCCCTATAATCCGGACACATCCACCATGATCCATCCTTCTTGTGAAACAATACTATTGGATCATAGAAATAACTTTGACTAGGTTGAATTATACTAGCCTCTAGAATTTTCGCAACCATACGTTCAATTTCACTCTTTTGGGCATAAGGATATCTGTAAGGCCTGATGTTTGGAGGAACACTTCCTGGAATCAAATGAATAGCATGATCATGATCATGAATAGGTGGGAGGCCTTTAGGAGTCTCAAACACCTTGGAATGATTGTCTAAGACTTTTTGGAGGTCTGGAGAAATAGATGATTTCAATGTTTGAACCTCTAGTGAGAATAATTGTGCAATTACACCTCGTTCTTTATTCATAAACTTTGTCATGCCATTAGAGCTTATTATCTTTCCTAGTTTCCCTGTGATACCCCTTAATTCAACTTCCTTTCCTTCCCAAAAAAATTCAAGAAAAGTTCTTGAAAATTGAAAGCTATTGTCCCCAAAGATTGTAACCATTGGATGCCTAATACAACATCAACACCACCTATTGGAATGGAAAGCATTGGACTATTCAATACATATTCCCCCATTGTTAACTTGATATTATGCCACTTCCCGAGCAATGTATAGTTCCTCCATTTGCAACCATCACTTGACACTCTAGTGCTGGATATAGGAAGTAATTCAATTCCTTGGCTATCTTACAATGAATAAAATTATGGGTACTACCCAAATCAATCAAAACTATTACCTTTTTCTTCTTGATATATCCTTCTATCTTGAGATTTTGAGGAGTGGTAATTCCTACCAATGCATTACAAGATATGGTCATATTCATTTCTTCTTTCTCTGGGGTTGGTTCCTGGTGTATATCCTCCTATTTTGATGTTTCTTGTTCCTTTTCTTCCTCCTCTTCACAATCTATGTAAAATAATTTATTCTCGGCACACTTATGACTTTTAATGTATTTGTTATCACAATTGTAACAAATCCCTTTTACTCTTTTTTCCTCCAATTTTTGTGGTGTCAACCTTGTAGGTTGTGGAAGGCTAGGAACAACAACACTTCCATATTTATAGTTGTGAGTGGTAGACTTCCTTGTTGCCATAATTTTGATTTCAACTTTTCTTGCCACCCTGAATGGCTTATCCAATGAATTAGGTTCCCAAAGGTGAACCTCATGTTGGATGTTATCTTTGAAAGTCCATGTTAAGACATCAATCCTATGCTCCTCTAGAATATCTATTACCTTAATATTCAATTTTCGGAAGTCTTCAATGTGCTCCGCCATTGAACCCTTTTGTTTGAGATTTATCAATTGGCTAAAGAAGATGTTTCACTTTGTATCTTCATAATGTGTTATTATTTCCTCCGTAAAAATTGACCAGGTGATAAGTTGTTTACAAGAAAAAAGCCATCTATATCATACAAATTTATTGGGTTCTAAATATAAAGATGCAATATGTACCTTTTGTGAGGGTTGCACATCTTGTAGATCAAAATATTGTTCCATCTATAGTATCCATGTTACCAAATCCTTTCCATCAAACTTCCTCATATCTATATTTGGAATGTGGTGGTTATTAAACCCCACTTTAGAGTCTCTAAAATCATAATTGATATTATTTTTGTCCTCATCATGATTTTCATGGATTACCTTGTCACCACCAGGAAGCCTTTCTTGCAAAAACTTTGTCAACCCTTCCAACTTGACATTCATCGCATCCATGTCTACTTTAAAAACCTCCATGTTTCCTTTTATACCATCCATGACACCTTTTATTTCTGATTTTAAACCATTTTTTTCCCCTTTTAGTTTATATGTTGTTGCTCTTTGTGAGTGCAAATATTGTTGCATTTAGTTTAGTAACTTTGATATATCATGTTGCAATTCTTCCTCTTCATGCATCATAGTAGAGCTTTCTGAGGGCTTAATGGGTGTAGAATTTTTTTTGTTTGGGAGGCATTTTATAACCCAATACCGATATATATGCTTCAATATGCCCTTGGAACCACTTCAAACTAATTTTTCAAAGAAAAGTTATGCAAATTTTAAAAAAATACACACTTTTTTCTTACTTTTAGGAGCTCGATCTTTAAACGGTTGTAACTATGAAATTTCAAATCTCCAAGGTCTGAAATTCCTTCTTGTAGTAACCCTCTAAGTCTTTTTTCCAACACCACAAACAAGACCAAAATTGGATTCTTCAAGATAATGTTATGTTAAATATCCCACAATGACCTGACTATCGATTGGTTCGGTAAAGAGAAATTGTACACAATGCCACGTGTCATTGTTTCAGCCTTCGGACCTAAAGTTGATAGAAAAGAAACTACAGGTTGTTCTCTTTATGTCACTTTTTATGAAATTCTAACTCGATGCTTGAAGAGAATGTTATGATAATTTTCTCTCAGTCACTTGTTCGAGACTGAATTTTGGAGCATGAAAAACCATAAGTTCTTTGGACCATATCTCAGAAAATATAGCGAACCAAGATCTAAATTCTAGCACGAAATTAATCAAGATTTCGGCTCCACATGGTGGCAATTTCAGATTTTGAATCTTATAGCTAAAATTCCATGATGACATGTTTGAAGCAGTGAAACCCTAGAATCCAAACCTCTGATATGAAATGTTATGCAACCATCTCACAAAATAGAAGAAGAGATAGATCAATGAATTAAAAATTATCCTCTTCAAGGGTTAAAACTCTTTTATATTACATAAATGAACAATTCTTGGATGATACAAATGACAAAACCTCCTTTCTATATATATGAGTCTAAGGGGTCACAATATAAACAGAGGCTACATAACAATAATAATGTAAGGGCACAACAATAACAATAGTGGGCTTCTATGCATCACAATAATAACAAAATGGTGGCTACATGGGCACAACAATAACAATAAGGGGGCTACACTAACAATAACAATAAGGGGGCTACACTAGTATTATAGGGACCTAACATTCAAAGCCCCTTTATATAGTGTATTATAATATTGATTGAGTTCTCTCAATATATGAGAGAAAGAGACATGCTCCATGGATTGAAAATATTGATTGATTTGGGCAAGAATGAAGGCATATCAAAATTGATTTATTTAAAAAAAAATTGCCATTTTTCTTTTCTTATAATAGAACTATCATTTATGGTTTTCACTTTTGCTTTACCTCAGTGAGGTTTTTACCAAGATGATGTAATTTGTATTATATAGGGGATTGTTATGCATCTTAGTTTTTAAGCCAAGATTTGTCTTAGATGCCTCAAGAAAGGTTTTCCTTGTACGATTTGAGTTTTTCCTATTATTATTATTTTTAAATTTGAGAAGATAAAAATTTTAGTATGATTGAAAAGTATTCCTAGTTTCAATTGGATCTAGGTGTCCTTGAAGTTGGAAAGTGAATTCTTCTTTTGACAATGGTTTTTCGTATAATTTGAGCAAGTGTCCATTAACCAAATTTAAGGGGTGTCTTTTCTTCACCTATTGTTCTGATTTTCACTGATCATTATCATAGTAGGTGTTAATTTCACATGGTCCCAACCACCTTGTTCTTAAATTGCACTTGAAATCCTTAAAATTGTAATCATATAGCAAATCTCTGTCTCTTGTCTTAAACATTTTTGTCGTAATATATTTACATTTGACTCTTTGTTATTGGATAATTTGAATATGAAGTTGGGTTGTTGTATGTGATCATCCAGTGACTTGAATTGATTTAACCATATTGATGTGATTTAGAGAGGTCAAAGACTAATTATAGAGTTGTTACGAGTGTTTTTATGTCAATTCATTTGGGAGCATAAGTATATTTCAAGAAACCAACCCATTGGGTGTAAACCCTATAGTTGTCTTATATTCCCATACTATTTATGTTGACCTTTTTTCCAAGCCTTTTCTATATTGCTTCATTGGATTGCTCATCATATTCTCCATTTCTCTATTTTTGACCTCCACTTGGCCATTTGCATGTGGACGATAGGTAGCTAATTTATTATGATGAATTTTGTACAACTCCATTACAATTTTTACTGAGGTCGGAGGTAAATTGAGGTCCATGATTTGTTACAATCTCCCTGGGCATCCCAAAAATTGTGAAAATGTTCTCATAAATAAATGTTCCCACCTTCTCTTCTTTAGTATTCTTCGTTGATTTCTATTCTGCCCACTTTGCTAGGCGATTTGTTCAAACTAATATATGTTATTTTTGGTTGAATGGTGGATTAATGAGCCCTACAAAATAAAATCTCCATTTTTCAAAGGGCTCCATTGATATATATGTTTGTAGTGGAATTTCAAGTTTTTGTTTAGCCTTTTATATCCTTTAAAATAATGAGATAAATATTCTACAACATTTTGTGTAGTATTGACCAATAAAACCCTATATGAAGAATTTTATGGGTTGTCTTTTTTTCAAAATAGTGTCTGCCACATGTTTCATCATGACAAATGATGACATCTGAAATTGTCCTCCTCAGTTGCACATTAAACCATTCCTTTTACCCATTATTTAGCCTTAATCTTGTACTATTTCCTCATATTCCATATTCATCATGGTTGGATTATGTGTGAAAAAATAGTATTTTATAGGAAATTAAAAAAATGGATGTTTTCGTGTGTTGGCATGGATCATGTGTGTGTTGCAAGTTTCAATGGGACACCCATTTGTTTTTATGACTAGAAGAAGGGTTGTAGAATCTCTTTTCAACAACACTTGCTACAAAGGTTTCTAATTGGCAACAATTATTATAGAGTGTTTCATCAACAATGAATTGCTGAGATGATAACAAAATGCATTATAGAGTCTTTCCTCGGCTGTGTAACCCAAGGAGGAAAGGAAACACTACTACACAATCTTTCATCAACAACAATGTAATGCAAACTTGTAATTATTTACTTTTTACCATAGTATTGTATTAACTATTTCTGCCACATCAACCCTCTAGAATTTTGCTTATGTCAATTTGGACCACTCAATCCACTTGGTCGAAGTGTATGGCAGGATTAAATAATAAGTACCACAGTTTATATATTTGGCAATTAAAAAGATACTTATCCATTTTTAATAGAAAATGTGTTACTTTCCTTCATTCAAGGAAAGAATCACTAGAAAGTAGTTAAATAGGTGCATTGTAGTTAGACATTTTTGTATAGAAGAAAGAACTGAAAAGGGTTCATATGTTTTTTAATAATTTCCTTTGAATAAAAAGCAACTACCTACTCCTAAATTCCTTTGTGAGCTAGCTGAGTGTATAATTGTGTGATCACTCAACAAATTGTAGAGCAAGGGCTACACTTTATTTTCTTTTGAGTTGTGTATTTATTTTCTTGATCATTACATATATGAATTTCTATAATTACATTTTTTCATGTAATGTAATTGTTGCTTCTTGCATGTTTAGGACATATTTCATCTTAGAAGAATTTCTTCAGTTGATCTATGCATTCCATAGTAGTTTTAATCTCAATTGTCATAGTTAGTTTCCTTTTAAACGTTGTAGTTGTAGATTTAATTTCTATTATAATTTTGGATTTAACATTGTAGTTGTAATCAATTTATTCAACAATGGTTGTGATTAATTTCTATAGCAACTACAATAGCCTACTTCCAGTAATAAGTTATTAGTTACTATAATTTTCATTTTTTTATAAGTAGTTAGTTATTATTTGAGTTGTTGTAATCAATTTGTATAGTAGTAGGTAGATGAATTAAATTGCAAAGTCTATTCCGTAGCTGGTTAAATTGGTTTAAAGTTATCTTTGAAGTGAATTTACTTGTTAGTGAGTTAATATCAATCATAATATTCCATCTAGAATTTCGAACAAATCCTATACCTAAAACTTGTCAACATTGTACATAAATTTCTTGTGATTAAATAAGGCCAAAGGAATTAAGACTCCAAAGATGCATATATAATAGTGTTTTTAAAGCTTACAATCATCGATTGACATTTTAAGTATGGTTTTTCTTCTACATTATTATATCTTTTCAACAAACCTGTACAATGTCATCTACTTTGTCCTCTCTAATACAACAACGAAGTATGTGGTATGCATCAATTTTTAACAAGAATCCCTTTATCTAGGTATATGTCGTACTTTGTCTTACAACTTTGTAGTAATATTTGTATGAAAAAGTGTCAATGAAACTTTTATGTAGCCAAATAATTTTCTATATATGGATTTTAGGGGAAAGCAACTCTTAGATTTGTTGAGGTTATGGGTGCTAGGTGACATGGCTTAAGCTTGGATTTTTATGAAAAAACACCAATGGAATTTGAACCTAGAATTTACACTTAGCTTCTACACCAATCAAATCATTGTCTTTGGAAAACAAGAAACGTCATTGGGGAAGAGTGAGGATGGCACAACTACACCCTTTCTGTAGCAATTCTTTTTTCTGTTATAGTTTCACATGTCTACTGATACAGGTTGAGGGCTATGCCCTTATGCTATTCACCTTGTGATAGTCTTGGGGATCCTCGTTTGACCTTTCTTTCATCACCCTTCCTGGCATCTGGCGTTGGGTCTTCCACTTGCACATCACGGTCAGTCAGCAGGTCGGCGGTTATGGAGGTAGATCTG
The DNA here is from genome assembly GCA_031772625.1 of Pinus tabuliformis. NCBI lineage: Eukaryota > Viridiplantae > Streptophyta > Pinopsida > Pinales > Pinaceae > Pinus > Pinus tabuliformis. The sequence continues at coordinate 443,410,301 of CM062820.1, read as the reverse complement.
GTTAACTATACGAATGACCTGTATGTATCTGTTCCCATCTGGACTACATCACCCCCTCTCCTATTGGATGCATTGTTGTCTACATCCTTAGTCTCCTTTATCGATTACCCTAGGGTCGTTACACCGAATTTTCCAATTGTCCCTAGCTCCTTATGTCTGGAAGTTTCCCTGCTTGCAGACTCGCAACCTTGACTGGGTTTTGATTACCCTCCCCCTTCTATGGCATCCCTACATTTCTTGGCTACATTCCTTGAATCCACCTCCCCCTCTTATCCGTCGGTTTGTTCATCTATTCCTTATGCAGTCGATTTCCCTCTCATTTCACCATTGGAACTGACATCTTTCCCCCCGGATCACCTCCCTAGACCTCCTCCTCTTCATCCAGAAAACCTTACCCACTTCGTATCGCCCCCTCTCTCATCCAACTACTTTGACAAACCCCCTATCAACTTGGTGGACTATGACTCTGACCATAGGGTTGACGACTCCTTGTAGCCCCCTCCTGAACTCTCCTCTGGTCCCCAGGCTAATAAGCATCTCAAAACAGTGAAGAAGTCCAAGTTTGTCAAAGCAAGGAACAAATACGTCTCTCTCAGATTCGGTGAAGGGATTCAAATGGGGGATGTGGTTGATACAGCAGATCGTGTTCTGGTTGGGCATGTATGCAAGTGAACATATTCCGCTACTAGGCTTTGGAAATGGATCATTTAAATTTGGGGACAAATTCTCTTTTGAACTTCCATTGGTTACCACTCTCTCACGTGTTTGGTTCACCCTTCGGTTTCAGCGTTCAGACTACACTACATGGGTGCTTTCAAAATATTAGCATATCGATCTTGCACCTGTCTTGCTCAAGCGATGGAGTCCCTTGTTTGATCTGGAGTGGGAGCAATTGGGGGTTGGTCCTATCCAGGTGAGGTTACCTAGTTTTCTGCTACACTTCTGGTCTTAATACATCTTCAATCACATTGGAAATGCACTTGCTACCTACCTGGATCATGACAAATCCTTCATTTTCTCCAGCAATATGTCTTTGGCCCGTATACTGGTTCATCTTGACACTAGAGAAGGATTGGAGGAACATATTACCCTTCACTAGAAGCATTTCACCCACATTCAGATCCTCGACTACGAAGGGGTGCCCTTCAGGTGCAGAGGATGACACAAGGTTGGACATCTATATAAGGAATTCCCCCTGCTAATATATGTTCCTCCTACGAAGAATGTGACTGATGGATTAGCGGACAAGTCTGGTTCACAAGAACAGTGGACACCCTCATCTCCTGGTAATCTGTCAAAGGCAAAGGCTTGGGAGAAAAAGCATGTCACCACTCTAGTCCGTCCTCCCTCACCTCCACTTACCAAATCCCAAGTGGTGGCCACTGCAGCACTCTCATCAGGTAACCCTCCCTCCTGTTCTTTTGATTCATCTCTTTCTCTTTCTGATTCTTTTTTGTCATCCTCTTTATCACATTGCATCTCGACAAATGCACCTATATCGCCTCCCCTGTCTTATACCTTAGTACATCCCCCTCATATTTTCTCCAATACGCCTCCTTCCTTCCTGGATCCCCCCCCCCCCCCACCCCCGACTGTCCCTCCGATGGAGGCATCGGGCTCTTCACGCCCATCCCACTCCTACAACCTTCTCTCCTTTGACAAATCCTCTTCCATGGATGTTTGTGGAATTGGTATCATCCCTCACCTTAAGTCCCCTAAATCATCTCAGGGAAGACACTCCTCCATATGCAAATCCATCCATCAAGCTGGTATCAACGTAGTTAAAGGCTGTAAACTCACTATTGATTGTGTTGTTAGAGCACATAGCATCATATCATCATCTCCCCCATGAAGTGGTTATCCCTTAATTGTCATGGATTGGCTAACCCTACTAAAAGACTAGCCTTTAAGAGACTTATGGAAGCTAAATGGGTGGATATCCTATTCCTTCAAGAAACCCTTGGCCTTATTGATATGGTTATACCTATGCTAGAATCACTTGTACAAGGATGGAATTTTCATGCCCTAGATGTTTGAGGGTGATCTGGGGGTATTGCCTTTGGGTTTAATCCTAGATCGATAAGACTATCAAATGTTTGGGGCAAGAATGGCTTCATTGGTGCTGATATTTTCTCATCTGACCTGGGGATGGAGCTTCGACTGATTAATGTGTATGGCCCCTGCCACAACCGAGTTGCATTTTGGGAACAGCTCCTCAATTCAACCCTTTTACAAGCTAATAATATCATTCTGGGAGGTGACCTCAATTTTTCCATTGGACATGTTGAATCATGGGGGCAAAATGGTAAGATTGATCCTTTATATGATGCTTTGGAGGTTCTTCTAGATGATCACCCGCTTATTGATATTCCTATGGCTCATCTTCAGCCTACCTACAGGAACCGAAGGACTGGAGAGGCCATGTTGGCTCGAAGGCTGGACCGTTTTCTCTTCAAGGAACGGCTCATTGGTACCCTCTATAACTACAGGCAGTGGGTTGGATTGGGGGGGCTATCTGATCATTCTCCCATTTACCTTGATATCGTTGGTCATGCTCGCAACCCAAAATCCCCCCTTAAATTAAATCCCACTTGGTTAAAGGATTTAGACTATATCAGTTTAGTCTCGAACTTTTGGAAGACTCACCCTCCTGATTCTAGTCGAACCATTCGGAAGGCTTCTCCAACAAACTTCTTAAACTCAAGCTATCAACCATTGACTGGGCCCATAACAAGACAAACATGGATGATCTTAAACTCCAATCTATTGAGACTGAGCTCGCTAACCTGGAAGATTCTAATGGGATGGGATATTTCTATTGAAGCCAAGTCCCACCTCATTGAATTGGAGATCAAAAGGATAGGATTCTAAAAGACAGAGAGGAAACTTCGCGACTTAGGATTCGAGCCATCTGGCTAAAACAGGGAGATGATAATACAAAAATATATCACTAATATGCAAATGGGCATCGAGCGATCAACACCATCTGGAAAATGACCAATGAAGAAGGTCAGAGAGTTCACTCCTTCAATCATCTCGCATCACTTAGCACCTCACATTTCATAAATCTTTATAAGGCCCCACAGGAAGCAACATTGGTAGAAATTATCAGGGTGGCAGGACTTTTTCCTCGGTTTTTTTATCAGGAAGCAGTTGAGGATCTCTACAAGCAGGTTTCTGTGGGGGAGCTGGAGAACACCTTAAAATGGTTTAAAAAGGACAAGAGCCATGGCCGTGATGGACGGTTGGTTGAATTCTACTTGGCTTTCTTTGAATTACTAGGAGAAGATTTGCTCCATATTATTGAAGATTGTCGAACCAGTGGTCGAATGTATGAGGCTTTCAATTTGACCTTCATTGCTCTCATCCCTAAATCTGATTCCTCTAAGTCCTTCAATGACATTCGCCCCATCTCACTTTGCAACTACATATATAAAAGTATTTCCAGGATCATTGCCAACTGGCTTAAGCCCATCCTATCTGCACACATATCTCCTGAACAGTTTGCCTTTCTTAATCACTGTCAAATTCATGATGCCATTGGTACTACACAAGAGGTATTATAAGAGGTATTACACTCCATCAAGATAAAGAAGTTAAAAGGCATGGTTCTCAAGATCGACCTTCCAAATGCTTTTGATCACACTAATTAGCTTTGCTTGAGAGTACTCTTAACTCATTTGGGTTTCCCCCTAGAATTCATCAATTGATCATGTATTGCATTACCAAGGTCTCACTCAGTGTTATTAGTAATGGATCTGCCTTCCCCTTTTTTCATTTAGAATAGGGTCCTCAACAAGGTTGTCCCCTCTCCCCTCTTTTGTTCCTTCTTATTATGGAAGGCTTGAGCTAGCTCATTGCAGAAGATCACATACTTGGTCGTCTCCAAGGTATCAAGATCACCAACAACTACATCCTTACACATATACTATTTGTTGATGATGTATTAATTTTCCTCAATGAGAGTATCGATGATTCATCAACTTTACTATATTTGATGCAATTATTCTATCGAGCTACTAGCATGGAGTGTAATGCCTGGAAATATACAATCTCCTCTATAGGATGCACACCCCATGAGATTCAATTTGCACACCAGAGATTTCCTTTCTCACTTCTATCATTGGATGATGGATTGAAGTACCTTGGGTTTCGACTCAAACCTCTACAATACAAGATTGCAGATTGGACCTGGCTCGTGGCCAAGATTGAAAGGAGACTTAATATTTGGCATCACAAATACCTCTCTAGAGCTGGACGATTGGTATTAATCAAATCAATATTGGAAGCCACTCTGGTCTACTGGATGTCCATGGCCTAGATCCCAAAAGGAATATTTACGAGAATTCAATAGTTGTGCAGCAGATTCCTATGGAAAGGGAAACAGGATGGTCACATATATGCATGGGTTCATTAGGATTTGATTTCACTTCCAAAGAAATGGGGAGGATGGGGACTAAAAAACCTTGAATCCTTCTCTAAAGCACTTGCTACCAAGATGGGTTGGAAAATTCTCACAGCAAAAAGCTTATGGACAGAGGTCGTTTATCAGAAATACATTTGGCCCCTACACACTCTTGATTGGATCAGACTCCCCACTTGGAACAGGTTGTGCATATCATCCATTTCACGTGTTGTCTTAAACTCTATATCTTACATTCGTGATGCACTGGCTTGGATAATTAGGTTAGGCTTCTCTGTTCGTGTGGGTATGGATCCATGGTCTGGATGTGGTAATGCATACATGCTCCCACCTGACCTCATTCAATTTTTATCTAATGATGGTATTAACTATCTTGATCAAATTGCAGACCCAAATAATACTAATATTTTTACACATGCTTGGAAATCGGCTATACATCTGGCATCCCTGACATTTGGGATCTTGATTGGCACATATTCACTAATTCTCTTACTGAATCACATGTTAGGATTATTGAAGGTGATGATGAACTTATATGGGCACATGCCAAGCATGGTCATTACACTCCCAAGGATGGCTACCCTATTATATATTCAGTGCATAAGCCACCAAACACTGACTGGTGGTGGAGTTTATTATGGAAATTGAAGGCCCCTCCTCACACCAAGCTTTTCATGTGGACTATCCTTCGCCACAAAGCTCCTACGGGAGAGAATTTAATGAAGCGATCCTTCCATGGCCCTACTTGGTGCAACCTATGTCGATAGGCCTCTGAATCTATCGAGCATCTCTTCCCTCATTGCCCCACCATACTGTCTTTATGGTCTTTGATCCTCTCCTCCCTCTTTATCAGCTTTCAATGGCAAGGGAACTCCATCCGTGAAGCCTAGCAATCATGGTGGACTTCGGCCCAGCCTCCTAAAGCTAAAAAAATCCCTCTATTGGTATGTTGGGCTATCTGGCTAACCAAAAATAAATCCATTTTCAATGATATCGAACCTCACTAGACACAGGCCTCTGCATAAGTATTATCAATTTATTCCAGTATTCTTGATGATGATCGACCTGCTCTCCTGCATACCATCACCCCCGAAGTTATTGACAGAAGCATATCTTGGGCCTATTTTTATGGGTTTTCCCAAGCATAAGGTTGGGGGGGGGAACTATTACACCTATCAGAAAACCACTCCTTTAAAATTCAGATGGGATTGGGGAATGCCACTACTAATTTTGTAGAATTGATCACACTCAGACATCTTTTGCACTTTTCTGAAGATAAAGAGTGTAGGCACATTCAAATATTTGGTGACTCCAAGATCATTATTAATTGGTTCAACATTACATCTATCTGTCATGCACACACACTCAGGAATATATTGGATGATGCACTGCATTTGAAATCCCAATTTGACTTCATCGTTTGTCATCACATCTACAAGGAGCACAACCAGATTTCTGATCAGTTATCCAAGGAGGCCGTGATCTAGCCTAGGGGCCTACGGTTAATCCAGTAACAGAGGAGAATGGACTTCTATCAGTACTATCATCACCCATACATCGACCAAAGAATACAGGGGCCTGACACGGGCTAATTTCATAACTTTTTGAGCTACTACCAATACTTTTTTCTCTAGAAAAGTCTTATGTATATATTTATTTTTTGGACATGTAATTATGCACATACTACTAGTATACCCTACGAGGTTTTTTGTACAAGAACATCTGAAGGTGGTTCGCCACAACTTACAGCATATGCTTCTTCAATCATCTACAATATGTAATTTTCAAATATTAATGGAAATTACGATTTTTCCTTGGGGAAATTTTTTTCTATATATCAATAAACTAAGGAGTTTGCACTAGAAGAGAAAACATGTGCTCGTATGGAAAAGAGAGTCATCAATAGCCTCATGTTTTGCCCTTTTTGTTGATTCCCTAGATTACAAGTCTACAACAACATTTTTCTTTCCAATGTTGGATTTTTGTAGCTATTGTCGGTCTTAATATTGTATAATTTATCCATTCAAATATATGTATTGATAAATTTCAAGACTTGTTCTTCATGTTACTTCAAAAGAGAGAATTTGAATTTTTAATTTCAAATATTTTGGCAATAAAGAAGTCAATTCAACCTCCACTTGGTTAAGTCGTCCTAACCCTATGGTGGCACCCATTAGGCCTCCTCTCCTTGACACCATTCCACCAATAGAAATAACATATTCTTATCCAATTAGGAGAGCATAATGAGAAGGATGGAAACAAGAAGAAGCATTTCTCTCTCCAAGTTTGACCTCACACGTGTGACATTCTCATTTTGTTGACTTTGCATGTGTGATGAATTTCTGTGCATATCTAGCAACATGTCTGAGTTTTCTAAGTTTAGAATGAGGTTGAAATTCAGCCCTAGTAGAACAAAGAAGGCTGAGACTTTTGGGTAGCATCTTGACTTGATTTGAAGACACTTTGACCAGGTTTGACCAAGGATCTTTTGTTGGTCTGTTTGACTTCATTTTGACAAGAAAAGATCAATTGTATCTCTTGTTGAATTGAAAGATTTCTCTAATGAAAAGGTCGTTGGGTTTTTCCCCCAAGTAGGTTTTCCTAGGGTAAAATTATGTCTCTCATGTGTTTGGTTGTCTATTTATGATCCTATTGTCATTTATTGTTTCTACTTTTGAGATATTTTGTGTAATTTCTTTATGATGAACATGAACACAAGAAAAGAAAAAATAAACTTAAGAAATCATAAGAAGTAATTATCAGATTAGAAGATCTTTGAAAAATCGACATGGTATCAGAGAGTGGGTTATAGAGAATCCATTAAGAAAATTTCCAAAACCAAGTCTAAACCAAGTTGAAGAAAGTATGAAGATGTTATGAAAGGAAAATCATCTGGTGCCAAGAATAATAATTTTTTAATGAAGCCTAGATCTGTTGGTGGAATCTTTCATGTCTATCGAAAAAGGGTTGAAGCCCTAAGTGTTGGGCCTCATTCCATCTGTTAAATGACTGAAAGACCTCATATTGATAGTACAAAGGCTAAGGATGCCTTAGTTTGGTTGCAGAAGGCCAAAAGGCCTCAGGGCTAATCTGAGGATGGCCAAGAAGGCCTCAGGGCTAATGGTAAAAGGTCATGTGGCTTCATAGATTACCTTAGAGAATCTGAAATGTCACAGTTAATGAAAAAGGAAGCTTACAATTTGTTTTTGTTTGTAATCCTTTTGTGGTACATTCAGTTCACATATTTGACTGATGTTTCATAAGACCATGACAATAAGAAGGCGGGTTACAATCCTAACTTGGATCATTAGAGCATCTTTTTTTATAGGAGCATGAACTTGTGATGGAAGATACCATGTCTTGTACTGATGTGATCATGATTGTATCAAAGATCTAAGCCTCTATGACTAAGGCTGAGGAGTCTCAGGAAGCAACCAAAAGAAGTTCAAAAATATCTATGTCTGAGAATAATCCAGCAAAGTCATCTTTTGTGCATGAAGTATAATTTTAATTCTTAAATTGTGGAAGGGATTGGATGGATGTTTAATGGAAAGTTTGAAGTGTTCCCCTTGAAAATATGTTTTGGCTACCAAGTCTGATAAAAGATACAAATGATATTGTTTAAAGGACTTTGTTTCATACAAATCATATTACACCTTGTTTCCATGCAGACACATTCCAGTGATGAGTTGTTCAAAGACGAGTATGAGGCTTGGAGATACAAACCTATAAAGAGATTAACAAAGCTATAAGTTTGTGGTTTGATGCTTGGAATGAAAGGTATGTATCATCTCTCAAGCTACATATAGTGATTGAGATCAAAGGTTTTACTTTAGGAACATTCTTGTAAACTTCAACTGGAGGAAATTATCGCCATATAGTTTTTTCAATGAATATGCTTGGACTTGTATCAAAGTTGTTTTCATGAGAAATTACATAGGATTGTGATCTAGTCAGATCATAGGAGTAGGTATAATCTATTTGAAATAAGGAAAAAGGATAATTGCATCTAATATATATACTCGAACAAAGTAGACCATGATGGAGCTAGATTGTTTTTTACATAACAAGATTACAATGAAGAAGATATTGAATTCCCTGTCAAGTTTGAAGACCAAAGTCCTATCAAGAAAGATGAGTCATTTGTAGAACTTGATGTGTCCTTATTATTACTACTGCTATGATGAAGGTTAAGCTCTTGGGTTAGAAACAATCAAAAATCAATGTTTAGTTAATTGCAATCAAGCATGGGAACTCTATTGATTTTGATATGAAAAGGAGAATTTTCACATTACAAAGTCTAATGGACTAGAAAAAGATGTAAATTTAGTATTTTAAAACTAGGGTTTGTAAATCCTAGAGTCTTGGATGTGAAAACTCCAGGGTTTGTGGATAAAACCCTAAATATATACCTAGATTAATGTTTTTGTTGAAAGAAGAAATTGTATCTCATGTAAGGAAGGAATGACATCATGTTGATGATGAAGGCGAGGTTGATAAATTTAGAAGATGGATGCAAGAAAGCCAAGATCAAAACGGAGTTGAAATTTCCTTATAATCCTCAAAATATAAGTACTTTATATCTCTCTTACTTGATTATTATTGTCATTATTTTTAGCCTCTTGTCGTTGTTTATTTTGTTGGATCATAATCGTTCTTCCATGGCCTCCTAGTGAATATTGCAGGTACATAGTAAAGGCTACCAAGACTCTAGTAGCAAATGAAAGTAGTGGAAGAATGAAGCAAAGATTGTGACAAGAGGACTCTCCTAGAATCGATGATTTGTGTTGAGAGACATTGTACTAGATGAGATCTGAGTTGAGAGGGAGCAAGTAGATTAACAAATTTAAAGTATAACTTGACTGTGAATAAAGGAAGTTAGTGGTGACTTCCAAATAGAACTACAATATCTAGTAGTAGATGGCAGCATAGAGAGAAATTTGGCGTTAAAGAGTTCTCCCAGAAAGAGGGAGAGGATATTGAAAAGTCATTTGCTCCAATTAACAGGTACATTTATATTAGAATTATTGTTGCTTCTGTTATGGAATTACATTAGATGGATGTAGATTTTGCTTTTCTCCATAAAAAAAATTGAGGAAGAAGTGTACATGGGACCACCTCAAGGATTTGAGGGTCATGAAGGAGTCAAATGACTAAAAAATTGCACCTACGACTTGGATTAATGGATTAAGCTTGATATTATATGATTTGTTTTTTATGAAAGTAGAAGGAATCATCTATCAAAGGGAGAAGTTGTGGTAGAAAGATTTCTTTCATAACAAAGGGAGCAGTCAGGTAACCTTAGCTTCAAAGGGAGTTGAAATTGAGTTCGAGATGAAGGACCTAAATTTGATGCATTACCTCCTTGAAGTATACTATTGAGATCCCTCAAATATTTTGGGGATGATGGATTGTCATTAAGATTGTCAAGCTAGCTAGCTGATATGCTAAAGTAACTAGAAAGCAGTAATGGCAAAGGGAGCAACTATGATTTCCACAACAAGATTAGTTTTGGAAAGAGCACCGAGTTAGAGTAACTGGGAATTAGTTGACTAGATTATGGTTTAGCCAAGGCATATGGCTCAACATATGTTTAAATACTAGCATGGTACAGTTGGTTATGGCACATCCAATTATTATTTGAGATATGTCTCAAATAGTGAATTATAGTTGCATGGGCACGTAGATTTAGATTGGGAAAAGATCGCAAAAGAAAAGAATAGTTCATCAAGATATTGCTTCATTTTGGTCTTTGTTATGATTCCTTGGATGAGCAGGAAGTAGACATTTTTTGTACTCAGTATTGTAGAGGTCGAGAATATTGCATTTGGTTGGCAAGTTGAGAAGCAATATGGCTTCATAAACTACTTGCAGGATTGTTTGATCAAGTGCAGGTGACGACCATGATGACAGGTGAAAGCGTAGTGAGATATAGTACCAATACATGATATAGAAGGAAGCAATATGGCTCCTGTACTATTCTACAATCAAGCATATTGTTGACAAAGCATTTATCCCAACGTGAAGTTGGTATACTTTAGGGACAAGCTTAGATTGGTTGAGAATGCTTCCCTCAATCAGAGAGAGTTTCAATGTTGTTGCATCTGTTAGAGCCTAGATTTGTCTCAGGCTGAAAAGACAAGGTTCTGGTCCACATCAAACCACGCTCAACCTCATAGCTAGCCCTACGAGGACAGGAGAGGGCTCTCTTGTTGATAGAATGGGAGAAAAAACAAGAAAAGAAACAGCAAAGAAACCACAAATGACCAAGACGTGACACTGAAACACAAAACTGAATTGAATGGAATTTTTATTTAACAATGATTCTCCGTGTTTTTATTTCATGGGCATTCGATAGTTTTATATCACCAACTATCGTTACATAACTAATTATTCAGTATACAACTGTCTATTTACATTTACCTAAAGTTACTAATTCGTTGTCAAACTAACAAACTCCACCTTGACAACAATTTTCCCATTCATCATCTTTCCTGCAAGCCAAGAGAAGCTAAACACCACCACAGCTTCTCTACTGTAACCGGCTTTGTGAATATGTCTGCACAATTTTCTCGTGTATGGACCTTTTTAAGAGCTACTTTTCCGCCATAGATCACATGTCTCAGAAAATGATACCTTACATCAATGTGCTTGGTTCTACTGTGATAGGCAAGGTTTGTAGCCAAGTGAATAACACTTTGACTGTCACAAAGTACATTCACTTTCTCCTGCGTTCTTCCAATTTCATCGAGCAGACCCTTTAACCAAATTGCTTCTTTACTAGCATCTGAAGCAGCAATATATTCGGCTTCAGTAGTGGACAATGCAACTATTTCTTGAAGCTTTGACATCCAACTAATTGCTCCACCTGCAAGAGTAAAGACATAACCTGTAGTAGATCTTCTTTTGTCCAAATCACCTGCATAGTCAGCATCTACATATCCACAGACTAATCCTTCACTACCGTTAAAGACGATGCAATGGTCACTTGTGCCTCTTAGATATCGAAGCACCCATTTCACTGCTTGCCAATGTTCTTTACCTGGATTTGCCATGAACCTGCTGACAACTCCAACTGCATGTGAAATGTCAAGTCTTGTATATACCATCGCATACATTAAGTTGCCTACAGCGTTTGCATATGGTACATGAGACATATACTTCTTTTCTTCATCAGCTCTAGGACTCAAAACCGAAGAAAGCTTAAAATGGGAAGCTAAAGGAACATTAACAGGTTTCACATTATTCATAGAGAACTTTTCAAGTACCTTCTCCACATACTTCTGCTGTGACAACCAAAGCTTACCATTTTTCCTGTCTCTGTGTATCTCCATGCCCAAGATATGTTTTGCTGCTCCAAGATCCTTCATATCAAACGTCCTAGAGAGTTGAGCCTTTAACCTGTTGATCTCTTCCATGCTTTTGCTTGCAATAAGCATATCGTCAACATACAAAGCTAAGATAATGAATATGTCATTGAAACTTTTGAAGTACACACAATGATCATACTCACTTCTTATAAAGTTCTAGCTCACCATGAAGGAATCAAACTTCTTGTACCATTGTCTGGGAGACTGCCTCAGACCATACAATGATTTCCTGAGCTTGCAAACAAATCTTCTGGTGCGACCTCGTACAAAACCTTCTGGTTGTTCCATATATATCTCTTCGTTCAAATCACCATGTAGAAAAGATGTTTTAACATCTAACTGTTCTAACTCAAGATTAAGCAACGCAGTTAGTGCCAACACAGTACGTATAGAAACAAGTTTTACAACTGGAGAAAAAATCTCATGAAAGTCTATACCTTCAACCTGAGAATACCCTTTCGCTACCAGTCGCGCCTTATACCTTTCAATACTACCATCAACTTCTGTTTCAGCTTGAAGACCCATTTACATCCAACAACACTTCTCCCTTCAGGAAGCTCTACAAGATCCCAGGTATTGTTCTTGGCTAAGGAGTCCATTTCTTCTTCCATATCCATTTTTCATTTCTCACTATCTGTATCATCTACTGCTTCCTGATAACAAGAAGGTTCCCCATCTTCAGTAATCAAAGCAAAAGATGAAGCAGAATCTTCATACCTTTTGGGAGTTTTCCTTTCGCTTGTAGACCTTCTGAGAGCGACTGGTTGCTGAACTGGTTCGGAAACTTGCACTGGTTCAGAAGCTTCAACGGCTTCCTTTGTGTCTTCAACACCTTTTTCTCTAGAAGTCTCTCCTTCCTTTCGACTATCACCGAAAGGTCTAGCCTCCAACTGAACTCGTTGACTCGACGATACCTGTTCCTATTCAATTCTTTCAACATTTGATTTTAACAAAGAGGATTCATCAAATGTTACATCTCTACTAATGACTATCTTTCGCAATGTAAGATCCCACAACCTATAGCCTTTCACTGCATAGTCATACCCAACAAAGACATAACATTTCGACTTTGGATCTAATTTTGAACGCTGATTTTTCGGAATAAGAGAATAAGCATCACAGCCAAATATCCTCAAATGTGAATAGTCACAAGACTGACCTGTCCAAACTTCTTCAGGAATTTTACAATCAATTGCTACTGAAGGTGACCTGTTAACTAAATAACAAGCAGTAGATATTGCTTCTGCCCACAACTCTTTTTGCAAGTTAGCATTGCTGATCATGCTTCTGGCTCTTTCCATAAGAGTCTGATTCATACGCTCAGCAACACCATTTTGTTGAGGAGTATAAACAGCAGTTTTGTGTCTAAAAATGCCCTCATCCTTACAGTATTGTTCAAATTCAACAGAAGTGAACTCACCACCATTGTCAGTTCTTAGACATTTAATAGATTTGCCTGTTCTTTTCTCTACCATTACTTTAAATTGTTTAAAGACATTTAATACATCAACTTTTCTTTTTATCATATAGATCCAAACTTTACGGGAGTAATCATCAATGAACGTTAAAAAATACAATGCACCTCCATATGACATAACAGGGGAAGGCCCCCACAGATCAGAATGAATGTAGTCTAAAACATCTTTACTATTATGATTTCCAACTTTAAATCTCTATTTACATTGTTTTCCATACACACAATATTTACAGAAATCTAAATTCAAGGATTTCAGACCTGGAAGAGATTTATGTTTCATCAGTATATGAAGACCTTTCTCGCTCATATGACCCAAACGCTGATGCCACAGACGAGTACCTGCTTCTTCCTTTTCTGACGCAACCGCTGCTTCACTGACCTGAGTACTTCCTTTTAACCTGTAAAGATTTCCGACCTTTTCTGCCTTCATAACCACAAGGGCTCCTTTAAAGACTTTCAAGACGCCATCCTGACCTATAAACTTATAACCATCTGAATCCAACACTCCCAAAGAGATTAATTTTTTCTTCAAATCAGGTACATGTCTAACACTAGTTAATGTCCTAACTGTGTTATCATACATCTTAATCCTGATATCTCCCATCCCAACAGTCTGACATGACACATTGTTACCCATAAACACAGAACTATCGTTTACATTTTCATACGAGGTAAACCAATTTCTATGTGGGCACATGTGATGCGAAGTACTAGAGTCTAACAGCCAGGTATCAAAACTGTGAGAGACATTACATTCAGGTGAAGTTTCATCTATCATACATAATTCTTCAGCAGATAAAACTTCGTCTATCATACCTGAATCGACCTGATTCGCTTCGTTCTTCGGGTTTTCGGATTCCTTCCGTTTCCAACAATCCTTCTTCAAGTGTCCAACTTTACCGCAGTTCCAACATTTTGCCTTACACTTCTTGCCCTTCGATTTCGACCTGGAAGACCCCCTTGGTTTTTCTCCTCTTTCCTTTGAGCGTCCTCTAGCAACCATGGCTTCTGATGCACCTGTTTCAGTGCTGGATTTCCTTCGTACTTATTCAGACAGAAGAGCTCCCACGACTGATTCAAACTTCAAAGAATCAGCAGAGCTGAAGCTGATTGAAGTTACGAAGTGATCCCATGATTCAGGCAGAGAACACAGCACAGTTATGGCTTTATCTTCTTCCTGTATTTTGACTTCCATATCTGTTAATTGACAAATTAGTGTATTAAAAACATTCAAATGTTCTGCAACGCTTGAACCTTCTTTCATTCGAAGACTGTATAACTGTCGTTTCAAATAAATTCTGTTGGTTAATGATTTTTTCATATAGAGGTTTTCAAGTTTTTCCCACAATCCTGACACCGTAGTCTCTTCAACAATGTTGAAGAGAACTTCATCCACTAGGCATAAGCGGATGGTACTAAGAGCTCGGCCATCCAAGTCCTCCCAGTCTGAAGTAGTCATGGTTGCAAGTTTCTTAGTTGCCCCATCCAATGCCTTGTGCAACCCTTGTTGCACAAGCAGATCCTTAACCTTCAGTTTCCAAAGAGCAAAATTGCTCTTTCCGGTGAATTTCTCCACCTCGAATTTTGCATTCGACATCTTGGCCATTTTCTAAGACTTTCAATCTTCAGTCTAGGGTTTAAAAAGAATATTTCAATTTTCTTCTTCCAAAAAAAATTTCCAATGCCAACAAAGGATTTCCAAGTTTTAACTCTCCCTACGTCAATCTTTAAAAAAAAAAAATTGTTGAATTTTTTTCAGGGAAAAACCTTTGTTTTTTTTCAACTCAAAGAAAACCCTTTAAAAAAAAAACCTTTTGTTCTCCTTTCCTTAAAAAAAAACTGTCTTCTTTTTCCTGACTTTCTCACATTCACCACTTTATTCAAAAAAAAAATCTGAAACAAAATTTCCTTTAAAAAAAAAAAATACCCGGATCCAGCACGCAGATCCTGCTGGCAGCAACTGGCAGCGAACACGACGAGGTTCTGGCAGCCACTGCAGACCACCCTTCCTCCACGCAGGCGTTCTGGACTTCTACTCCTGACGCCTCACACTGATACACGCAGCAAGATTCGGCTCCACTCCTTGACGCAGAGCAATTACAGCCCTTCACGCCTCACTGGTCTCACGTAGATACAGCCACACGCCCAGCACCACCGGCCAGCACGCAGCAGATACAGCCACACGCCCCCAGCACCACCAACCAGCACGCATCAGATACAGCACCACCGGCCAGCATGCAGCAGATACAGCCTTACGCTCAGGTTTTGGACTCTTTTTCACGCAGGCAGGGTCTTCACGCCTTCACGCCCAATCGCTCGGCCCTGTTAGGCTCCGATACCAATTGTTGATAGAATGGGAGAAAAAACAGGAAAAGAAACAACAAAGAAACCACAAATGACCAAGACGTGAAACTGAAACACAAAACTGAATTGAATGGAATTTTTATTTAACAATGATTCTCTGTGTATTTATTTCATGGGCATTCGATAGTTTTATATCACCAACTATCGTTACATAACTAATTATTCGGTATACAACTGTCTATTTACATTTACCTAAAGTTACTAATTCGTTGTCAAACTAACATCTCTCCGGGTCAATCTCGGCAAAAGGTGATCAATGAGGCTCGAGATGACTAAATTGGCAATTGATCTTAGGCTAGGTATGAAGTACAAGGAGTTTGAGGTTGATTTTTGAGGTTTTTGTTGAATCAAAGGAAAAGGCAATTTTGGGTGCGGGGATGAGACACAGTTTTTGCAGAGGTCTACTTGGGGCGAGGTAGGCGATTGTCTTGATGCTTTAAAGATAATGAATGGCTAGATCTGACTGGTGAGAAGCTAAGGAGAGCAAGAAACTTTCAAGGATTCTCCTTAAACAGACGAAAACATGGAAAATCAAACAAACTTAAAGGCAGAGCATAACAATCTATGGATTCTACCTTAACACTTCATTTGTTCAATTGCAGAAGATGAAAGAAGGAAAATGATACACATTAACAACTTACAATTACAGAAAGAAGCACACCATCAACACACAAAGCCACAAGGATCCCAAACAGTGCTGCAAAACCCTGGTCTTTCCTTTGCCAAAAATGCAGAAGTGAATGTACAATAGAGTGTTAAGCTTTTCCCAAGAGTCCAACCCTTGCTACTGACTGAAAATTTACATAATATAGACCAAGCTAACCCATTCCCTAACCTCTAGGGGTCGAGATCCTCCTTCTAGGAGTAGTTTCAACCAATTCTAAACAAGGAACTGAAATCTAGGTAGTCAAACAACTAACCCCTATATGCTAGGAAATTGATTCATTACATTAAATTTTGCTATTTTGTGGATGAATCATCTAGAATAGGTAAATAAGCACCAAATTTACATCATGTACATTAAATTACATCAATATGGGTCAAAAATCACATCAAGAGGTGAAACTAGTCATGACTGGCCGAAATTCTGAGCTGGAAAGTGAAAAATTGACCAAAAACCTCTATGCGTAGCACCCTAATCTCTATGCGTAGCGCACCTTTCAGCCTGTTTTTGGGGCACTTCCCGACATCCAAATTGAGCTCATGATAGCTTGTTGGAAAGCCTTGGATGTCTACTTTCCAACCCAAGTATGATTTTTCAATTTGGAGCTCATTTTCCCCTCCAAAACTGCATTCTCCCAGAAGTACTTCCTGTTGTTGCAAAAGGTGGCAGGTGTGTAGTTTTCATGGTGTTTTTAGGCCTTTTGATCATCCAGAACTTGATGAAATTCTTCGGAAATAACTGAGCATGCATAACTTACCATGAAAAACCCAAAAATACAAATTTTCCCTCCAGCAAGTGTCCCAATCAAAAGCGAGCGCGTCGACGCGCTACTCGTAGAGCTGAAAAAACTGTTTTTGGGACCAAAAAATTTCAAAATGACAAAAATTTCTCCGAATTTGCTCAAATTCGGAGCGAAGACCCTCCATCATGTATCATGCCCAGCCAACGAAGCCTCGGCCAAAACTCGAAGTGGATCTAGCCTCTTTCACCGTTTTAATGCTCTGCTCAACCTCCTTTTCAAAATCTTCATTTTTGCTTTGCCGACATGCATGCGAGCCCAATAGTGATGTTTCATGTGACATAGCATGTCTTTGTCTCTATTGACCATCGCCAGCAACTTCTCTAAGTGGATGTTGACCCTCTCAAGCCAAAACTCTCGGTTAGCCTCTACCTCCTGCTTATAAACTGAATATGTGTCTGACATGGCTTTGAAAACAAGATGTCTGCAATATGTATGTTGATATAGGTGTAGTGAAATCAAAAGTTCAATGTATGCTCAAAACCTAAACATGTTACATGTGTACTAAAGCATCATAGGAAACAAGCCACAGTGGTAATAGCTCTGTTTAAGTAGATTGGCATAAAATAGTCACTGCTTTGATCACAAGGGAATTTGACAAATGAGCAAAAAGTGTAATGTGCACCCTTTGCAATGTTGGCTAAAACTTTACAAATGAGTATGGGACTGTATTTCACCAATGGAGAATGGGAAAATCTTCACCAAGCCACCCACATGTCTTTAAAAACCCTAAGGAATGATTTTGGTATGTGCATAGGGTTTCACTTTTCTACACCCAACACATCAAATTTCCCACCTTAAACACACTACAAACATTTTAAAATTGACTGAGCAGCCATGAAAAACCTACTTGCAAGCTTTGGAGTCGATTTGGCAAGATCTGGTCGCATTAACAAAAAAAAAAATTGGGGCTGTGACTGAGTGCGTAGCGCCCGAACCCAATGCGTAGCGCACACCTGTATGCGTAGCGCCTTTGTTTTTTTACACTGGCCAGTGAGGCCCAGTGCGTAGCGCACACCTGTGTGCGTAGCGCACAGACCCAACGCATAGCGCATTTTGTAAGAGGCGTTTGGAGGCCTTCCCGGTGTTGAAATCAGGCACAGGATAGCTCGTTGGAAAGGTCTCTGAGTCTACTTTCCACTACAACTAGAATTTTTCAATTTGGAGTTCATTTGCCTTGTCAAAAATCAAATCTCCCAAGACTGGTCAAAATGTGCCAAATGAGGCTGCCTCAAGGCAGAGTGCTGTTGCAGTCAACTTTTGAATGCCTTCCTCAATTCCAAATTGAGCTCATGATAGCTCATTGGAAATATATTTTTGTCTAGTTATCCTTTGACTTATCAAGAAAGTTATTTAGCCAACCAAGCTAAGAGAAAAATCGATTTTCGCAAGGTCACTTCAGAGGTGCATCAATTCTCCCGAGGCGATTGTATTTTTGACATTTATCCAAAACCATTATACTTGTGTAAAAAGTGAAGGAGGTTTTTCTTCTTTGGCCTGTTTTGGAAAAAATCCTGTCTAAATTTTCCCAAATTCATCTTTGATTGCTCAGAAAAATCATTTGAGTAAAACCTATCCCGATGTGTGAAACAAGGGATTTTGTCGAAATGAAGCGAAATGAAGGGGATAAGGGGCTTCTAAATTCTTGGGAAAATTTTTGGAAGTAGGGAGGGATGTTAGGAAGTAGGGGAAAGTGGAATCTTAGAGATCGAGTGAGGGGAAGGGGTCCAAAAGGGCAAAACACAGGCCCAATATAGAAAATTGCCAGGTTGTAGCAAGAAACTAGGGTTTGTGGAAAAATGAGGAATTTGGGGAATCTCAGTGATGCGAAGTGTTTAATAAGGTACATGAAGGATAGAGGAAGGTGTATGAACATCTGGATACAAGTTTTTGCTAATGTTGACCATCCAAGAGAAATTACCTCCAAAACCCTAAGAGAGGGAAATGGACCTTACCAAGGCACAACTGAAGCATGAATAAGTTGTAAAATGACCCAATGGAACTTGACATGATGATAAAAACCATATGAATGATTATAGACTCAGCTGAATAGTGACATAGACTGACATTTGGGCAACTTTGAAAAGAGTGAAAGCAAACCCTAGACCTAATGCCTAGTGACCAAATTTTGCTTGAAGACTCTTTGAAATGACAAAATTGACCTTGACACCTTAAAATCACTTTGTAAGAGCATACTTGATCACTGGAGGAAGGCTACAAAGGCTGACACTAACATTGGCTCCAGTGGGGATGGTAGCTCCTTGGAGGTGCCAAGAACGATAGATCTCTGGAAGAGCTAGACAGTGCCTTCATCCATTGGCAATGAAGTCAAAAACTCAAGCTGAAATGCATGACTGAAAACCGAGACAAAATAACTTAACAACAAGGCTGAAAATTGATTCACAAATGACTCATGACTCAACTAAAAACTGACGTGATACTTAAACACAACCGAAAAATTGAAAATGATGCTCAAAGGAGAGCTTATTCATCACAACCTACTCTAACAGTGTCATTCTTCACCTAATCAAGTGAAATGAAACAACCAGTGCAACCAAGTAAGTATTCCATCTATTGTTCGAATTTTCCGCAAGTTCTCACTTATGAACAACAAGAGAGAACTACTGAAAGGCAACTCCCATGATAACTTAGAAACAGATCTGTTGAATGATATGAATTCTCTATCCGCCTCCAAAAACACTGCATAAAGATCTTGAAATTCAAGCACATTGGAACTTAGCTCATCCAATGGATTACTTCTCTTTTCCTCATACCATGAATGCAAACTTTGATTTGAGCCTTGTGATGAGACCTCTGCTGAAAATGACAAAGAAATCGGCTGCCAGATCAAGTTTGTATCAATACACGTTTCAAGCTCACATATAGTCAATGAAGAGAGACTTTGACTGCAAATCTCATCCAAAGCATCAGCTATTGGATCATGAAAAACTTGAAAAGACTGTTGCAACCCATTTTCTATTGGTTCCAATGTGATTACATGATTGCCTACATGCTGCTCATTCTTCACTGAAGATGTACTATGCAAATTTCCCTTCAAAAGCTGAAATGATTCAAAACAGAAAGGTAGGGAACCTTCTTGTATCATTTGATCATATGTGTCAGCTTCCATGCCTTCATCTGCAACTTGACAATCAATGGCATTCGGGGGCTGCAATTCTGGATATGAGAAGTCTTGAACAAGGTTTTTATTGCTCTCAAGATGGTCCAAATCAAGACTTGTTGACAGCTGATTTCTGATTGCATGGAAGTTGTCTCTGATGAACTGACATGAATCAAAACAAAAAGGAAAATATCCTTCACTTACTTCAAAATTTGTTTCACTTTCCTCGTCACTGTCATAGCTGATATGTGATGGTTGAACATTGTATTCAAGCTGCTGAAAATGAACTTCTTCCTCCCACAAAGTAGCTGCTTGTTTGATTGCAAGATTAGCTTCTGTTTGGAGAACATAATCATCATCATACTTATCAAACTGAGGCAAATCATCAGTATAAAAGACATCATCAAGCATACATGTCATATCAACAAATCTCTCTTCTCCAAGGTGATCTACAAAACAATCATTATCAGATCTATGACAACCAGGATAAGAAACAAAATGTTTTGGATCAACAACTTGTTCTTCTTCAATCAGCGAGCCATGAGCTTGAACATCATAATCATTCCGTGGGGTGATCCTTTGCATCATCTCTTCTACTACACTTACCAAAATGTCAAGCTTTACCTCCAGAGATGTTGATTCGACCGGATCTATGTTTTTCATCTCTTCTTCTTTCAACCTTGCCCGTCGGATCAGCAGATGCATCTCTACATTTACTACATTGTTTTACATCTCATGAAGTGTTGCAATATCCCTTTCTCTCAGCTGAAACTCCATCTCTGGATCAAAGGCACCTGAATAGTGCAAGAGAGTTGATCTAGGAGTAGGCCTTATCTCAATTGGCATTGAATAATAAACTTGATTAAATCTGGCCGAAAACTGTTGTACTGTCTCCCCTGGTAATCTTTTCAGCTGGTTATACTCTTCTATAATCAAGAAAAGGTTCTGCTCGATCATCCACCTGTCGAGAAAAACTTTGACGAACTGCTGGAAATCTGAGATGCTCGTATCAAGCAGGGTTTTGAACAAACTCTTCACTTTAGCTTGAAAAGAAAGAGCAAAAATCCTTATACTGACATCTTCTTCATCAACTTCAAAAAGATCTAGAAAAGACTCAAAATTCTGCACATGTTGCTCAGCGTTGACATTCTTACATTCACCAGCAAACCTCGGCAAGTATAGATCATAGTTTTTGGGGAAAGCATGGAGAACAGAAGGTAAAACAAGAGGTTTATACCGATCTGGAATTTTACAAGGTGTAGGGGTATGTACAGCAGGTATAGAATCAGTTTTGGTCTCTTGAGGTTCATCAATTTGAAGATGGTCATCACAAAATTCGGAAAAAGGATCCTGATCAAGCTCAAAGGCATGCAAATCTTTGGTATTCACAATCTTCAAAGGGAAAGAATCAACTACAGGCTGAGGACCTCTTCTCAAATACAATATACTTTGCAAAGCCTTCTTGACATTCTTGGGAAAAGAGAAGAAATAATTTATGACAAAGAACAAAATGTCTTGGATGAAATTCCAACTTGAGTACCTGATCTTGCCATATTGTCCTTTCATGTTTCTATTGGTCGGGATCATCCTCTAGTGGAGTCTTTGGATCTGATCTTGAAACTGATTTAGAGTCACCAGGTGAATGATTTCAGCCTTGCCAGTGTCTGATCGTTGTCCACCATCAACAATCAGATCTGAACTTGATACATGTACTGGGGTAATTAACAAGTTAAATGTCACGTTTACAAGCTAGACCGGAGATTGACTGAAGCAGCGTTTATCTACTTCCGCTAATGCAAAGAAAAAGCGTTTCGAAGGCTACCTGGCATAACTTCAAGCTCCGTCTGTAGCTATAAAACAAATGACATCAACAAGCAAACCATTTTCTTCCCCGGTATGGTCGCCACTATGTTAGAGCCTAGATTTGTCTTAGGCTGAAAAGACAAGGTTCTAGGTCCACATCAAACCACGCTCACCCTCGTAGCTAGCCCTATGAGGACAGGAGAGGGCTCTCTCCGGGTCAATCTCAGCAAAAGGTGATCAATGAGGCTAGGTATGAAGTACAAGGAGTTTGAGGTTGATTTTTGAAGTTTTTGTTGAATCAAAGGAAAAGGCAATTTTGGGTGCAGGGAGGAGACACAATTTTTGCAGAGGTCTACTTGGGGCGAGGTAGGTGATTGTCTTGATGCTTTAAAGATAATGAATGGTTAGATCTGACTGGTGAGAAGCTAAGGAGAGCAAGAAACTTTCAAGGATTCTCCTTAAATAGACGAAAACAAGGAAAATCAAACAAACTTAAAGGCAGAGCATAACAATCTATGGATTCTACCTTAACACTTCATTTGTTCAATTGCAGAAGATGAAAGAAGGAAAATGATACACATTAACAACTTACAATTACAGAAAGAAGCACACCATCAACACACAAAGCCACAAGGATCCCAAACAGTGCTGCAAAACCCTGGTCTTTCCTTTGCCAAAAATGCAGAAGTGAATGTACAATAGAGTGTTAAGCTTTTCCCAAGAGTCCAACCCTTGCTACTGACTGAAAATTTACATAATATAGACCAAGCTAACCCATTCCCTAACCTCTAGGGGTCGAGCTCCTCCTTCTAGGAGCAGTTTCAACCAATTCTAAACAAGGAACTGAAATCTAGGTAGTCAAACAACTAACCCCTATATGCTAGGAAACTGATTCATTACATTAAATTTTTGCTATTTTGTGGATGAATCATCTAGAATAGGTAAATAAGTACCAAATTTACATCATGTACATTAAATTACATCAATCTGGGTCAAAAATCACATCAAGAGGTGAAACTGGTCATGACTGGCCGAAATTCTGAGCTGGAAAGTGAAAAATTGACCAAAAACCTCTATGCGTAGCGCCCTGATCTCTATGCGTAGCGCACCTTTCAGCCTATTTTTTGGGAACTTCCCAACATCCAAATTGATCTCATGATAGCTCGTTGGAAATATCTAGATGTCTACTTTCCAACTCAAGTGGAATTTTTCAATTTGGAGCTCATTTGCCCCTCCAAAAATGCATTCTCCCAAAAGTACTTCCTGTTGTTGCAAAAGGTGGCAGCAAGGTGGTTTTCATGGTGTTTTTAGGCCTTTTGATCATCCAGAACTTGATGAAATGCTTCGGAAATAACTAAGCATGCATAACTTACCATGACAAACCCAAAAATACAAAGTTTCCCTCCAGCAAGTGTCCCAATCAAAAGCGAGCGCGTCGACGCGCTACTCGTAGAGCTGAAAAAACTGTTTTTGGGACCAAAAAATTTCAAAATGACAAAAATTTCTCCGAATTTGCTCAAATTCAGAGCGAAGACCCTCCATCATGTATCATGCCCAGCCAATGAAGCCTCGACCAAAACTCAAAGTGGATCTAGCCTCTTTCGCCATTTTAATGCTCTGCTCAACCTCCTTTTCAAAATCTTCATTTTTGCTTTGTCGACATGCATGCGAGCCCAATAGTGATGTTTCATGTGACAGAACATGTCTTTGCCTCTATTGGCCTTCGCCAGCAACTTCTCTAAGTGGATGTTGACCCTCTCAAGCCAAAACTCTCGTTTAGCCTCTACCTCCTGCTTATAAATTGAATCTGTGTCTGACATGGCTTTGAAAACAAGATGTCTGCAATATGTATGTTGATATAGGTGTAGTGAAATCAAAAGTTCAATGTATGCTCAAAACCTAAACATGTTACATGTGTACCAAAGTATCATAGGAAACAAGCCACAGTGGTAATAGCTCTGTTTAAGTAGATTGCCATAAAATAGTCATTGCTTTGATCACAAGGGAATTTGACAAATGAGCAAAAAGTGTAATGTGCACCCTTTGCAATGTTGGCTAAAACTTTACAAATGAGTATGGGACTGTATTTCACCAACGGAGAATGGGAAAATCTTCACCAAGCCACCCACATGTCTTTAAAAACCCTAAGTAATGATTTTGGTATGTGCATAGGGTTTCAATTTTCTACACCCAACACATCAAATTTCCCACCTTAAACACACTACAAACATTTTAAAATTGACTGAGCAGCCATTGAAAACCTACTTGCAAGCTTTGGAGTCGATTCGTAAAGATCTGGTCGCATTAACAAACAAAAAAAATTGGGGCTGTGACTGAGTGCATAGCGCCCGAACCCAACGCGTAGCGCACACGTGTATGCGTAGCGCCTTTGTTTTTTTACACTGGCCAGTGAGGCCCAGTGCGTAGCGCACAGACCCAACGCATAGCACATTTGTTAAGAGGCATTTGGAGGCCTTCCTGGTGTTGAAATCCGGTGCAAGATAGCTCGTTGGAAAGGTATCTGAGTCTACTTTCAACTACAACTAGAATTTTTCAATTTGGAGTTCATTTGCATTGTCAAAAATCAAATCTCCCAAGACTGTTCAAAATGTGCCAAATGAGGCTGCCTCAAGTCAGAGTGTTGTTGCAATCAACTCTTGAATGCCTTTCTCAATTCCAAATTGAGCTCATGATAGCTCATTGGAAAGATATTTTTGTCTAGTTATCCTTTGACTTATCAAGAAAGTTATTTGGCCAACCAAGCTAGGAGAAAATTTGATTTTCCCAAGGTCACTTCAGAGGTGCATCAATTCTCCCGATGCGATTGTATTTTTGACATTTATCCAAAACCATTATACCTATGTAAAAAGTGAAGGAGGTTTTTCTTCTTTGGCCTGTTGTGGACAAAACCCTCTCTCAGTTTTCCCAAATTTATCTTTTATTGCTCAGAAACATCATTTTAGTAAAACCTATCCCGATGTGTGAAACAAGGGATTTTGTCGAAATGAAGCGAAATGAAGGGGATAAGGGGCTTCTAAATTCTTGGGGAAATTTTTGGAAGTAGGGAGGGATGTTAGGAAGCAGGGGAAAGTGGAATCTTAGAGATCGAGTGAGGGGAAGGGGTCCAAAAGGGCAAAACACAGGCCCAACCTAGAAAATTGCCAGGTTGTAGCAAGAAATTAGGGTTTGTGGAAAAATGAGTAATTTGGGGAATCTCAGTGATGGGAAGTGTTTAATAAGGTACATGAAGGATAGGGGAAGGTGTATGAACATCTGGATACAAGTTTTGCTAATGATTTGACCATCCAAGAGAAATTACCTCCAAAACCCTAGGAGAGGGAAATGGACCTTACCAAGGCACAACTGAAGCATGAATAAGCTGTAAAATGACCCAATGGAACTTGACATGATGATAACAACCATATGAATGATGATAGACTCAGCTGAATAGTGACATAGACTGACATTTGGGCAACTTTGAAAAGAGTGAAAGCAAACCCTAGACCTAATGCCTAGTGACCAAATTTTGCTTGAAGACTCTTTGAAATGACAAAATTGACCTTGACACCTTAAAATCACTTTGTAAGAGCATATTTGATCACTGGAGGAAGGCTACAAAGGTTGATACTAACAGCATCAAAGGGTATACATTATCCCTATTTGATAACATATATAGGTCAGTATTGAACAAAGACCACAAAATGTGGCTAGGGAGAATGGCCTAGAGAGCATAAATTCCTAGAGTGCTCCTTGGGTGGGCAAGTGAGTGCCTTTAGCATCAGGTAGGAGAGTTACCATTCAATTAACATGCAGGAATGGTAATATCATAGGGTTTTTTTTACTAGGTTCTAACTGATGACTTGGATAGTTGGTGAATTTCTCCAAGTGACAAGTTGTTGGGCATGATGCTAATGCAGGATGCTTTCCACATGTAGTGGATTGACACATCAACATAGCTAGCTCATTTAGGTATAGTCATTCTCTCATGGTCAATTATGTTGACTAGGATTAGGAACAAAGGTCTAATAGAGTATAGGAATTCTTCTTGAGTCAAGATTTTGACTATAAGAATGGTCATAAAGGCCTATAATTACTTAGTTGAGTAGGTTCCTTTTCACATCAAGATCAAAGTACTCTCCAAATAGGTTGAGTGAGCCCATTTAGCATTATGGCCTAGAGTGAGGCCTTTGGATTTGGGACCAGAATACTCAAATAGATTGAGTGTGTCCCTGGGGTTTCACCATGAGTCAAAAAGATTGACCAGGATGATGGTGAACTAGGACTAGTCAGTATACAATGGGTTAGAGGCATCGACTAGATTCATGGTGACTAGTTGATGATAATGATGAAATATAGGTGAGAGGTACCAAAAAAAATTATGGTTAGAGGTACTGACCAAAGTTATGGTGACTATTTGATGATATTTGGTTGAGCATGAGTCAGAATGACTAACGAGGACTATGGTAATTGAACGATGTTGATGTTAGTGATGAGTTGTTATAAAGTTTTCTTAGATAAAAATTAAAAAAAAAAAAAAATAATAATAATAATAATAATAATAATTTAAAAGATAACATCTGAAGATGTCATTATGAATACCTCCCTAACTAAGAGGGAGTATTGGATTTTTGTAGCTATGGTCAGTCTTCATATTGCTTTATTCAACCCTTCAACTATATGTATTAATAAATTTCAAGACATGTTCTTCATGTCTTTTTCAAAAGAAATAATTTGAATTTTTAATTTCAAATATTTTGGCATTAAATAATTAAAGTCGACCTCCAGTTGATCAAGTTGGCCCAATCCTATTGTGGTATCCATTTGGCCTCCTGAGGAATGTGTGTGTGTGTCATTTGACCTCCTCTCCTTGACATAATTCGAACAAAAGCAATAACATCTTATGATCTAAGAGAAAGATAAACAAAACAAGAAGGATGAAGACAAGAAGCAACATTTCTCTCCCCATGTTTGACCATGCACATGTGACATTCTCTCTCCATTGACTTCATACGTGCGACAAATTTATGGGCATATCTGGTAGCAGGTCTGAGTTTTCTTAGTTCAGGAGGAGATTGAAATTTGGCCATAGAAAACTAGAGCTAGCCAAGACTTTTGGGAAACATCTTGACTTGATTTGAAGACAATTTAACTGGGCTTGACTAGGGATCTTGCTAGTTTGTTTGAATTCATTTTGAATAGGAAAGATCAGTTGTATCTCTTGTTGAATTGAAATATTTCTCTAAGGAAAAGGTTGCTAGGTTTTTCCCCCAAGTGGGTTTTCCCAAGGTAAAATTTTGTCTCATGTGTTTGGTTGTCTCTTTATGATCCTACTACGATTTATTGTTTCTACTATTGAGATCTCATGTGTAATTGCTTTATAATGAATGTGAAAAGAAAAAAAAAATAACTTAAGAAATCATAAGAAGTAATTATTAAATTAGAAGACCTTTGAAAAATCAACATTCAGGCTTGTTCGGTATGATTAGGTAAAATTGTTGTAGTAATAATAACCATTTAATAATCCTTCCATTCAAAAATGGATTGTCATTTAAATATTTTATTGTTTTATAGTTAATATGTACAAATAATTGGTAGCCAGTGATATAACGTTTGAATTTATTCATTGTATAGGCAACAAAAAGCAATTTATTTTTGTGACTACATAATTTAGTTAAGCTCCTAAGAGATTTTCACTGATATAATAAATGACATATGGTTATTTGAACTTTTTCTATGCAATAATCTCTCTTAGTGCTCTATCAAAGGCATCAATGTGGTTGTGAAATGGAAAAGCTTTCTTAGTTCCTTGTGGGATAGGAGCTAAAAGATTGATGTCAAATGCCTTTTGACATTCTAATATCGAATATAATTTTGCATTTTTGGATGCAAGAGTAAACAAAGGATTTTCCCTTTTACTAAAATCTTTGACATGTCTTCTATAACAGCCTACATGGCCAAGAAAAATAATATATTTTTGTTTCTGAAGTGTTGGTAGTTGATGAATTATGGTTACCTCAGTAGGGCCCATTTCAATATTATTGAGAGAAATATGATGCCCTAGAACTATCCTCTCATTCATGAGCATAAATCATTTTTTATTACTTATGGATATGTTCATTCCTTGACAACATTTAAGGATTTGTTAGTGCTTCCTGAAATGTGTCTCCATAAGCACTGGAATTATTCATGTATATTTCCATGCTACCACGAATGAAATTTTAGAAAATGTTCAAAATATATCTTTTAAATGTAGTGGGTGCATTACACAATCCAAATGGGACTACCGTATATACAAATATACCCAAGGGAAGATGCATGTAGTTTTAACTTGATCTTCTTAGCCAATCTAAAATTGATCAAAAAGATTTCTTTCTACATAAGGCACCCACCACTCGGTCATTGAATGGTAGGAGGAAATGATAATTTCTAGTGCCTTTGTTAAATTCTTTATAGTGCACACAAATTCTCCACTTCCCACTTTTCTTAAGAATAATAACCACAAGAGAAACCCATTCATTATTTGAGTAATAAAATGTACATCAAAAAGTTTTTGTAGTTGAGTTTTAACTACATATTTGAGTGTAGGATTCATCCTCTTCTAGGGCTACATAATTGGCAAAAAATAATCCTTGATGTAGATATGGTGTTTATAGTAACCAAGATGAATGCCTTGTCACTATTGTCCCAAGTAGAAGTTAAACAATGAAAATTGTGAATATCTAGTAGTTGTTGTTTTTTTATAATGGTTAATTTACTATTGATTTTTAGAGTTTTGGTATGCAGAATATCCATTATTTTAACTAATTATTGTTTCATTTTAGTAGTAAATAAATATTTCCAATAAGTCTAATTTGTCATTGATGAGCTTGCTCACTCTTCACCATTTCCATTGTTAATGTCTTCCAAAATATGAACAAAGTTGGGATACAAATTTTACATGTAGTTTGAAAGGAATGTGTCCTCATCCACTTCTTTCAATATTAAAGTAGTGTCAATAATGAGAATAGTCTAGATCATACTATCAAAAACTTATTCATCTTCCCCTTGTCCTATTCATAGTGGTATTTTGATTTCAATAAAAGGCTTAGCGAGGAATATAGAGTGAGTCTCTTTTGTCATTGACCATTTCCAATAGTTCTATCACTTAATATACACCTAATGTATACATCTACTATAGCTAACCATTGTCTACCAAGTATGAGGGATATCCATTAAGTTTTACCTTAGTCTATAGAACTAAAAAGCTTGTTGGATATTCTTAGGAATCTAACAAAACTATGACATCCCCTAGCACTGCTTCCATATTAATAATAGACATGTCCATTGGTCTTTGGTCAATGTGTTAGGGATCAAGCACTCATTAACATAAACATCTATAATAGATTTACCTATATTAAATTATTTAGGAATACGGATATTCTCCAACATGAGGTCAGTAGGCTTGCCCATAACATTGATGGTTGGTGGATTTTTTTCTTCCTTCTAGCTCTATATATGTAGAGTTACTTGATGGTTTTGCTATAAATGGGGAATCGTTGATAGCTTGTAGAAGAGGGATTTTTGCATACATATTTTTGGGTTCTCTTTGAAGTTCATTTTTATATTGCGTGCATATTTTCTTTTGTTCTAACCTCTTTAGATAAGATTTGTTTCTTTTCTAAACATATCAATGAGAGAGCATATCGTATTGAGAGGGTCATTAGTTTTTCTCTTAGATTTCTCGTTCTTCATGGAGTCCATCTTCTACTGATTTAGTGATTAGAGGAGGTAACAGGAGTTGCAACTACTTTTCCTAACTAAAAATGTAACTCATTTAACTCCAATAAATACAACTAGGCTGGATAGTTTGTCATCTCATGACTATAAACTGGTTCTAACCTAAATGTCATCGAGGTTTCATGATAGTTAGACAAGAATTCGTGCCTATTTAGATACCTACTGTGTATTATTTTGTGTAAGAGAAGGAGAAGGAGACATTAAGGCTTGTTGTCATTGTCCTTGAGGTCTCAAAGGCTATGGAGGGTTAGACTATTGTCGTTGGGACTACTATGGGGGATTAAATGGAAAGGGCCAAGGTTGAGAAGGATAGACCGTTGGCCTTGGGATTGTTGTGTAGGTTGAAATGGAAAGGGCTAAGGTTGAGGAGGATACTACCATTGTTGTGGCATATGATTTTACATCTTCCAAATCAACTAGGCAGAGGAGTACCATGTTATAGTAGGGGTATACATCTAAGTATTATTAGTAAAATTGAAACAATAAGGATGTGAATAAGAGATACCTTCTTGGAATTGTCTTGGTGGTATTTTCCTTCTTTGATTGATGGAGCATGACTACTCCATATTCTCTTATGTTCCTTGGTACACAACATTTAAACCAAATAAATATTGGCATTCGCTCATTTAATGATTCTCCTCATAGATTCCATAATTTTTTATATCTTTTAATATGCACTCATCCCTGGCATGCTTCCTTGTACATTGAGGGTATAAAACAACTTGCCTTTTTAACCTTTTCCAGTTTTCTTTTGATATTCATGATATCTAATTGTATAGATAAATAATGTAGTACATCAATCAAGTTACCTCTTCCAAAAATGCAAATTCTTGATAGAAAGCATCCTAACTCGCCCTTATTTTGATGCATGCAACCTATTTAATAATATAAAATGTTGAAAACATATCATAGAAGTAAGGACAGGACAAAAATGGCAATAGATGTTGAGGCATGCCAAAGGAGGAAAACAATATGGAACATAGAAAATGATAAGGTCGTGAAGGCTCAACAATTATGGACAACATCACATCGATGACAATTTTTGGTCTGCCTTAACCTTGGCACATAGGAAGATCTCTTTAATGTAACCTCTAATTACTAAAATAACCACTCTTATCATAAATTGCTAAGGCAAAGCATGAAAAATGCTTCTATAATGCATACTACAAAAAAAAAAAATAATAATAATAATAATAATAATATTAATATTAATATTAATATTAATATTAATATTAATATTAATAATAAAATAAAAATAAATAAATAAAATAAAATAAAATAAATAAAAATAAAAATAATAAAAATAAAAATTCTATAAAAAAAAATTAAATCACCCAAATAAAAAATTTAGCAATTTGCTCAACAAATTATGTGAAAAAAAATTGGTTGAATAACTATAACAATAGATGTTAAAATACATAACTCATTTCAAGTTATCAATTGAGGATCATGCAAACTTATGAGGTGTTGTGCAATGTAGATACAAAACTACATCAGTATGATCTATTCAAAATCTTGATGATGTTGTAATAAGATAAATTATCAACTATGAACAACTCATTTGACTTTACTCCATGTAGCATAAGATAATAGTTTTAGCGTCCAATCCTCCTTTTATTCATGCAATTTGAGAGAAGATGGATATGAGTAAGACGAAATATTAGTGAAATAAGGGACTACTAAAAAGAGAAGACTTCATGGAATAAGTGAGCATTGTCCAAATATCAAAATAAGGAAATATATACATCATTAACCATCATATTTATAGAGATTCACAAGGCCCACATTTCATAGCATAAATTATTGCAACTAAGAGAATAAAAGCGATGATAAAAATGCATTAGATTGAAAAAATGGTTATAAACAAAATTTCAATGATATGTAACTAGTGGAAAGAAAATAATGTCTATGGAAATATAAATAAATTCAAAAAATGGAAATAAAATGGAAACAATAAAATAAGGATTATTGTGGCCTCCTCTTTAGTGAGCCCTACTCAAGAGAGTTATTGGAATCATGTAGAACACTTAAGGAAATAAAACCAAATTAAATATTTATTCATATGTTCAAAAATTTCACATAACAAAGTAGTACATAACTCTCCTCCTTGAAACAACTCAAACAATCTAGTACAGGAAGATAGAAATCAAAATGAAAACTTGGGAATCTATCTCTACTATCCTAGTCTATATAAATAATGAAATTGTAGTAGAGAGCTCTAACTAACTTAATCAATTAAATCCTTGATTGTTAGAGCCTATCTACCCAGTTGTCCTTCTACCCAATCCAACTAAGTTCCAGAGGTTTATTAATCCTCCTCTAACTAGTTAAAATTTCAAAATGCATTGAGATTTGGGGGGGGTTGAACTGCTTCATGAGTGAACTACCATCCTAGCATTGGTAATTTGGTGGTCACCTTCATAATTAAGAAGCACAAGATCCTTTGAATTGTTTGTCTCTTATACCTTGATTGAGATGTGCTTGATATTGAAGATGTACAAATCTAAAATCCTCCACCATTGCTAAAATAACTTTTTATTTGTCAAACCAAATTACTCCATACAATTCAAATCAGAAAATTAACTTAAGATGTTTAGAACATCAAACGTTCATGACATTTTATTGAAATTGCACCAAACATATTTGTGTCTTAAAAACTCTTAAATTTATAAAACAATAATATAATACTTTATGATAAAAAGTTAGATGAAGAATTCACAACAAATTGATAACAACAAATGATAATCTAAAAAAATTATACATACCATAGTTACTCTTAAAATATAATTTTATAACAAAAAATAACATGCATTAATTTTAATATAAGTTGGGATATGCATTATTAAATACTTTATAATATTGTGGATTGTCTCAAGAGACAATCCACAGTATCAAACAATCAAACAAGAAAGGAGCTATGATTAAAATTGATTTGTCAAAAGCCTATGACAGGATCAGCTGGACATATCTGAGGATGCTGCTAACTCATCTGGGGTTTAATCTGGACTTCATAAATTGGGTAATGGGATGCATAACTAGTGTCAGTTTTGCAGTCTTAATCTTTCAAAGGACAAAGGGGCCTAAGACAGGGATGTCCTCTGTCGCCACTGCTTTTTCTTCTAGTGGCTGAGGGCTTAAGTCAACTGATCCTGGAAGCCAGAAGAACAGGTTTGGTAAAAGGTTTGGAAGTTGTTGTAAATATGTTCATTTCTCACCTCCTTTTTGTAGATGATATTTTATTGTTTACAAATGGGAGCTTGAATGAAATTAAAGAACTAAAAAACATTCTTGATTTGTTCATGAAAGCCACAGGGATGCAAGTAAATTTTAGGAAATCTCAGCTAATTATGGAAGGATTCAATAGACATGAAAAGAGCCAGATTTCCTCTATCCTGCCCTTTGAGGTATACAATTTGGAGAATCCTTTCAAGTACTTGGGCTTCTGGCTGAAGCCAAATGCATACAAAAAACAGGATTGGAACTGGCTGGTGGCCAAAATAGAAGCAAAAATCACACATTGGAGTTTCAAGTGGCTTTCCAGAGCTGGTAGATTGACCCTAGTGAACTCAGTACTGCAAGCCATGCCGGTATTTTGGGCAGCCCTGACTTGGATTCCAAAAGGGATTCTTCATAAGATAAGGAAGATCTGCAGCAGATTCCTTTGGTCTGGATCAAAGGAGGACTTCATTCTTCCCTGGGTCGCTTGGGAGAAAATTGCAAGGCCAAAGGAATGGGGAGGATGGGGAATAAAAAATCTTTATGATTTTAGTCTTTCCCTGGTAGCAAAATCTGGGTGGAAAATCATCAATTCTGAAAATTTGTGGACGAGAGTGGTGAAGCGAAAGTATGTAGATCCTATACCTCTAGAAGAATGGATCCGAAACCCAAATAAGAAAGGAAGGAATTGCTCGATGGTATGGAAAGCTACCACTGAGGCGTTTAAAATTATAGAGCAAGGATTGGCATGGCAGGTAGGGAATGGCGAAAACTTGAGAATAGGGAAAGATCCGTGGGTTGGTTGCAATGGACAGTTCGCTTTATCCCCAGGACTGATCAGACATCTGGAATCAAAGGGCATTATATATCTGAATCAGATTGAGAAAATAGGCCAGTCCACAATCTGGGGGCAAGCTTGGAAAACAGGTGAAGATTTAGATCTCAGACCTTTTTGGTGGAATGAGTGGAAGGCTTTCATCCAAGAACTTACCAGATCAAATGTAAGATTGAAGGATAGCCCGGACCTTTTGGTATGGGCTCATGCAGATTCAGGAGCTTACTCCCCAAAGTTCGGCTATAAATTTTTAATGTCAAAAAAAGGATGGGAAGAACCGGAATGGTGGGCCAAACTGCTATGGAAACTAAAATGCCCAAAAAAAGCTAGGTTGTTTTTCTGGTGTGCACTAAAAAAGAAAATTCCAACATGGGACACTCTCCAATCTAGATATAAGCAAGGGCCAGGAGATGCCCTTTATGTATAGCTGACTCTGAAACTATCAATCATATGTTTTTGGTCTGTCCTTTTGTCAAAAGAATATGGGGAGAGGTGCAAATTCTCTTAAAAAAGCAGTTAAGTTAGGAAGGTGAAAATTTACCCGTGGCTTGGGAAAAATGGTGGAGGCAATACACAGAAGGGAATCTACGAAACCTACCCCCCATCATCTGCTGGGGCGTTTGGATAGCAAGAAATAAGGTTATCTTTACAGACAAAACTACCTCAGCTGAAATTATTGTGATCCAATGCACAGCAACTCTATCCAGTATCCCTGAATCAGAGGAGGCAAGGAATCCAAATCATAGCAGAGAAGAACAAATCAAAGCAGGGATACCATGGGCCTATTTTGATGGGGCTTCTCAGAATAACTCAGCAGGGGCAGGGATAATTATTCATTTAAATGAATCTCACACCTTAAAAGCTTCAGTGGGCCTTGGAACCGGAACAAACAATTTTGTTGAACTTTCCACTTTAAAACTCCTTCTATGTTGGCTTATTCACAGGAACATCTTCACAGTTCAGATCTTTGGGGATTCTTTAAACGTTGTGAAATGGGTTAATGGTCAAAGTAGATGCCAAAATTACATGTTGAGACCTCTACTAGAAGAAATATTGAATCTAAAGCTTTCATTAAATGTTTTTTCAATTGGCCATATTTACAGGGACCGAAATGAAGCAGCGGACAGGCTTTCTAAAGATGGTTTGCAGCAAATTATGGGCAGTTGGAAATTAACAGAACAAAAACACGAACAGATCCGTGTGTCGGATCATCCTCCATATGACTAGACTCAATCTTTATTTTGTTGTTTTTGATATTTCATATGCTATATAAAACTGATGTAAAATGAATGATTATGCAGTCTTGTCTCTGGACAAGCTGAAGTTTTGTTTTTTTGCTGATATCCAAGATATCTAGTTTCCATATGTGGGTTGTTTTTCTCTATGAGGAGACCCAGGATTTGAAACGTGACCTGGATATTTCGTTTTTTTGTTGTTTTTAAAGGATTGTTTGCAGAAAATAGCTGGAATGGGTGATGATTTTTTGACCCAGGTGACCAGAGTCTTTATCCTTCCCAGTTTTTGTACAGAGAAGATAGGCTCTTCTCTGGAGTAGCTGTAGGATCTGTTCTTACAGCAAACTGAATGCTTCGCATATACTTGTAACTTTTTATCTTTTTATATAAAAAGTTCGCTTTTTTCTTTGGAAAAAAAATACTTTATCATATAATAATAAATATTATATAAGTTGAGATATGCATATTAAATACTTTATAATATAATAATAAATATTTTATAAATTATATTAGGTATAAATAATTTATTAAATTATTATTATTATATAAATTGAAATATTAAATATAAATAATTTATAAAAATAAAGTATAAATTATTTTAAATGTAACAACATGTATTTCAATCAATACATATTTAAAAGAATACATGTTAGATATCATTTTCAAGGTTAACAACATAGAGTAAGTTACTAAACTATAACCATATCAATGAGTATTAGTTTCAACTGACCAAATTTTTCATGATTGTGAATAGTCCACATAGCACTCCTTGCATTGGGTAATGCTCATAGGGATGAAGAAGTGGGATTGATAATAGAGAAATAAATCATGTAGCATCAATCACCACCTATGAGGCTTGCACCGGTAATCAGGGCTCCCCATGAGGTCACCCATTCCAAGACTCCTTTGGCCTAAGCGCACTTAACTGTGGAGTTTTCCCCACAATCAAGAAGCCCACTTAGCTTGCTACCCCATTTGAAAAAGCTTAGCAAGTATTGTAACATATGAACTATTTAGTTAGAACTCCCTTCACTATTTTCATTAAGCATGGAGCTTTCATAGTGCAACATATTAGAAATCATTTTTGGGATTCACTGAATAGAGTAAGTCATAGAACTATGACAATTTTCATGAATATTAGTTTCAATCAACCAAATTTCTCATGATATTGAATAGTCTATATGGAACTCATTGCATTGGGTGATGCTCATAGTGGTGAAGAAGTGGGATTGATAATAGAGAAATAAATTTCATAGCATCAATCATCACCTCCAGGGCTTGCACCTAGTAACCAAGGCTTCTCGAGAGGTCACCCATCCCAAGATTCCTCTATCTCATGCATGCTTAACTTTGGATCTTTCCCCACAATCAAGCCCACTTAGCTTGATACCCCATTTGCAAAACCCTAGCAAATATTGTAACATATGAACTATTTAGTTAGAGCTCCCTTCACTTTTTTCATTTAAGCATGGGCTTTCACATGGCAACATATCAAATATCGTTTTTAGGATTATTTGAATAGAGGAAGTCAATAAACTATGACCATATCCATGGATATTAGTCTCAATTGACCAAATTTCTCGTGATTTTGAATAGTCCACATAGCATTCATTGCATCAGGTAATCTCATGGGGGTAAATAAGTGAGATTGACACTGGATAAATAGATCATGTAGCATCAATCATCACCTCCACAAGTTGCATCTAGTAACCAAGACTTCCCAAGAGGTCAACCATCCCAAGACTCCTATGGTTCAAGCACGCTTAATTGTGGAGTTTTCCCCACAATCAACCCTACTTAGCTTGCTACCCCATTTGAACCTTAGCAATTATTATAACTTATGAACTATTTAGTTAGAGTTGCCTTTATTCTTTCTATTTAAACATGGGACTTTTGTAATACAACATAATAGATATCATTTTTGGGATTAATTGTATAGAGTAAGTCATTAATTAAACTATGCCCATATTCATCAATACAGTTTCAACTAATTAAATTTTTTGAATTATCCGCATATCACTCATTGCATCAAACGATAGTGACAAAGATGAAAAAACAAAATTAATATAAAAATATACAAGTCTAATATGAAATGTTATTGATTAGTACCTACCTCTTATGCAAAAAGCAATTGATAGCATAAGTTATTCTAACTAAGATAAAATGAAATTTTACGATATTTCAAAAATTGTTTTTTCATAATTTTGCCACTACTATCAGTTATTAGAATATCAACCTTCAAGGTTATGTGTTATATATGTTAATGTTCTTTTCAAGTGGCAAGTTGACTCTTACACTTAGCTTGCCAAGCTACAGTGAATTCCTTGGCACCACATATGTTTTTGAATAGTGCAGCCTAGCGTCATTGAAATATCAGTCATAGGAAAAAGATTAATTATTGGCAAGCTAAAAAAAGGATCATAATTAGAAAGACACTCATTAAAGAAAAATTTAAGTTTTGAATGGAAGTTCGATCACATTCTCCTATAGCGCCAATGATTTCAAGCAATTGAATCGGTTGATCAACAAAGAGAATGCGACCTCATTTTAAATTTTGGGATACTAAATAGTCTACTAGTCTGAAGTGAAGGTTTATAAGGAGATTGATATTTTTAAAAGAATTAAATAAAGGAATTTTCTTCAGGAGCATCATGTGGTATTTACAAAAAAAGCAAGAGAGGGGAGATAAGTTAATTTAAAATTTTCCCTTTTTCGGATAGTAATCAAATAAAAAAACTATAAAATAAACATGAATGATAATTTGAATCTAACGAAGTAGTAGATTTGGAATTTTAAAAATTTAACTAAATATTGATAAATGCATAATGATTATTCGATCTTGTTTAAGTTGGATTTATAGATATTTATGAGAAAATAAACAAATGCAAGTTTATGGATTTTGAAAGAATAATGTCTAAATGTTTTCCCTAACTATCATATGCACAACATCCTATAAAGTAATTTGGTGCATTGGTCTTAATTTATACTACATAACCACTATGTAAAATACCTATTAGATGCATTGTGGCAATGCAAAATTCCCCTTTGAACCATTTGAGATGTGCTTGTTTCCATGGCTTTGCCAGTTTTAGTTTTTGGTAAATGCAGAGGGCTTGTATGATGTCTAATGGAAGCAAGATGTTGATTTTAATTTTGATTAGTGCAGTTGTAGAAAAACATTTGAGCAATGCATGGGCCTTACATGGAAGTCAAGAACTGACTGAGACCTATTTTGCACTTAATCTGCTTGATTTTTCTCTTGATTTATGTCCAAGATGAGAGAAGGATTTGGAACTTAAAGCACGAGCATTCTTGTATCCTAGGAAATTCAAAGATGTGGCAAATATGTTGCAAGAATATATCCCAAGCGTGAGGCTTAGGGAGATAGCCCCATTTGAAACTACACTAGTGTACAAAGAGATGTCAAGAGATCAAGTGAGGTTTCTTTTGAACTATGAAGAGAGTAACAGACCTGGGACCAATGTCTTTCTCAAAAGATTTTTGGTCTCCAAATTGACGAAAAAGCTTTTAGCTAGGTTTTCTAGGTGATACGAGAGGGAAGAATGAAGATATTTGGCTCTTAGACAAGGTTGTTTCCATTTAGGAATGATGGAGGATGCATTGATTTTACTCCAGAGTGGAAAAAATGTTTCTTCTACCACCTTTAGAAGAGAAAGCACATCTTGCAAAGATGATAGATTTTTCTCTGAGAAATTTGCTTTAGAATCAGAGATTGTTAGCCATTTGCTTGGTAATAGAAAACTTTTATTGAGGAGAAAAGTAGTTGTTTTGGTTGCATTAGATGCTAGTCTTTGCTCAAAATCAGGAAGGCATTTTTAAAAAAAAATGGATGTAATAATAGGCACCCCTCGCGGCTTCATATCATAATGTTATATGTTGCGAGAAACAACTTATTAAGTTGCAATATGGGTGAGTGATTCAATAGTTGATTGCAATAGGACACTTCCATTAGATCATGTTTGCATTGAAGCTTTAACAACACAGGTTAACCTGTTTGAAATTGCAAGATGCTTCTCTGAGAGCTTGCAAGATCTGGAACATCTAACACTACTTTATGAGTCCACTCTTCACTAACAAAAGTTTCCACGAGTTGTTTGGAAGCCTCAAAAACTGAATTTTAGGGATATCTATGGAAACCTTCAATTTTTGAATTCTAAGATTCTTACTATGAAGCAAAGGCTATCAATTCCTTTTACAATTGATTATTACACTCTTATTGAAAAAGTTGCATAAGGGTAGATGTCAAAGGTGGACATATTTTAATTTGCATAAGGCATAGGCCTGATAAACTTTGTTGATCATTACGAGTGTGTGGAGTTGATTGATCCCTCTGATATATAGTTGGATTCCTTGGGTGTGCAAGTGATGACATGGAGGTCGATTATCCAACTTCAACAATGGTATTTTTTGATTGGGAATGTTGGAAATATTGGACTCTGTCTCGCATTTGTTTATGCTAGTATATATTAAAATTTCGCAATTTTAAATTTTCCCATGGTAGGAATAGGCCTTGTTGTTGAACATCCAAGAAGGTAGTTAGTAGCAATGATGGATATAAAGATCAAAGACTGAAGTTAAGTCAGTGGAAGATCCAATAAGGTAGTTAATAGTGATGATGGGCATAAAGGTGACTCTTACATCCTATCTTAATCACAATTCAATGCATATTCATAAAAATGCTAAAATTCTACCTATTATGTGCATTATGACAATGAAAAATGCCCCTTTGAAGCATTTGAGATGTGTTTGTTTTCATGGCTTTTTCCAATTTAGTTTTTGGTAAATGCATGGTGCTTATTTGATGCCCTTCTTTATAATATCTAATGGATGTAGGATGTTGATTTTAGTTTTGATTGGTGAAGTTTGCAGAAAAACATTTGAGCAATGCTCGAGCCTTACTTGGAAGTCAAGAACCGACTGAGATCTATTCTGCACTTAATGTGCTCGATGTTTCTCTTGATTTATGTCCAAGATGGGAGAAGGCTTTGGAACTTAAAGCAAGGGCATTCTTGTATCTTAGAAAATTCAAAGATGCAGCAAATATGCCGCAAGAATATATCCCAAGCCTAAGGTTTAGGGAGATAATCCCATATGAAAGTCCATAAGTGTCCAAAGAGATGTCAAGAGATCAAGTGAGGCTTCTTCCAAACTATGAAGAGAGTTGCAAACCTAGGGATCGTGTTTTTCTCAAATGCTTTTCGATCTCAAAATTGAACAAAAAGATTTTAGTTGGGTTTTCTAAGAGTTATGAGAGGGAAGTATGGAGATATTTGGTTCTCTGACAAGCTTGTTTCCATTTAGGAATAATAGATGATGCATTGGTTTTTCTCCATGATGGAAAAACGGTCGATTTTTCTGGCTTTAGAAGATAAATCGCATCTCGTAATGATGATAGCTTTTGCTCTAAGAATTTTGCTTCAAAATCAAAGATTATTAGCCATTTTCTTGGAAATATAAAACTTTTACTAAGAAGAAAAAAAAGTGTTGTGGTTGCATTGGATGTTGGTCTCTACTCAAAATTGGTAAGGCATTTCTCAAAAATTATGGATGGAAGAATAGGCACCAATTAAGGCTTCATATTAGAATTATATATGTTGCAAGCAACAACTTCTCAAGTTGTAGGATGAGTGAGTGATTTAATAATTGATTGCAATAGGACACATCCATTAGATCCTATTTGCATTAAACCTTTAACCACACAAGTTACCCTGTTTGAAACTGCAAGATGCTTCTCTAAGAGCTTGAAAGATATGGAACATCTAAGACTGCTTTATGAGTCCACTACTCTAAGATAATCTTCATATTTCTTTGTTCTATGAATAAAGAGAAAGAGGGTACTCCATTGGCTTAATGGAAATCCATTACAAAGCCTAAGGAGATGTGGGGATGGAACCTTCAAAACATAATTTTTTTGGAAGGCTTTAGTTGCCAAGAGTGTCAAGAGGTTTATCAAAGGGTATGATTTTTAGACTCAAGCCCTAATCCAAAACTACATAGTTAAATCCTCATTCTAGAAAGTATTCAATAAGGAGCCCAACCCACTCACAATGTTTCTACCATATGGAAAGCCATGGTCAATGCCTTCATTGTGATTGGCAATTAGCTATCCTATAGGGTAGGTAATGGAGAGAGAATTAGGATTGGAGCACACCCTTGTGTGGGTAGTGGAATTGATTATAATATATCTAAGAACCTCCCTTCAAAGGCTTGGTATTTTTAGTCTAGATCAAGCAAATTATTTAGAAGCATCTCCAATCTAAAGTTGATATTGGAAACAACAGATTTTTTAGGTTTAGAAGGGAATGAAAAGGAATAGTGGGAGGCATTCACAAACAAGCTTAATATGTGTCATGTTCATACCAAAGAGGCAAATGATGAACTTGTATGGTCCAAGAATTTTGTCTTGGGCATTGTATTGCAAGACTAGGATACAAAACCATGTATACTCCTGACAACCCTGAGGCTCCATAGTGGTGGTGGAAGTGACTTTTGAAGATCAAATCACCTCTAAATCAAGTATATTTATGCATCTTTCTATCATGAATAAATCCCTCACTTGGGACATTCTGCAGAAAAGGAATAAGCAAGGTCCAAATAGGTGCTCTTTACGTAAAAGAGAGGAGGAGAGTATTAGCCACATACTAAACCTATGTTTGTCAAAGGACGTTTGGGCAAAAATAGACGTTCTAACAAGATGTGAAGGATAGTCGGGAAGGGGAGACTATGGTTGAGTGTTTCAAGCACTGGCAATAAAGGGTAGAATTAAAATAAATTAAATATTTTCCTTTGATTGTTTCATGGGGTATGGTTGGCTCATAATGTGAGTATATTTGAGGTTAGATTTATTCCTCCTTTCCAATATTCTACTCAAGCTAAGAACATTTTCTTAATTTATTAATCTACACTTTGAGGCAACTCTCTTAACCTCGTGTAGACAAGTTGGGGGTTTGGTGGTACTTAGAAGGTGTCAGTAGCCCACTTTTCTCTGAGGCAGGTAGCATTTTCTATTTAAGTGAGAACCACTTCATTCATTTTAAAGCTAGTTTAAGAGGGATCTTTAAAAATTATGTTGAACTCCTTGCCTTGAAAAATCTCTTTAAATTGGCCGCTTAAAAAGGTATATCCAATATTCAGGTTTTGGGGGATTTTCGGGTGGTAATCAATTGAATAACTGGAAAAAATAGATTGTCTAACATGTTTCTAAGCCTTATCTTTGAGGAAGTGAGGAATATTTTATCTATTTTTTATCAAATTTATTTTTCTCATGTTTTCATAGAGCTCAACTTTGATGCCAATAAGCTCTCAACAGAGGCTCTTAATTTGGTTGTTAGGTTGTTCTCTTAGAAGGAATCAAATAAATATTTTGCAGGATCACATCATTTCTATTTTTCTTTGAGGAGGTGAAATGCTTAGTCTTTACAAGGACGATTATTATCTCTATCTTGATTCATTTATCTACTCTTGGATATGGCAGACCTTACTAAATGCCCTTTGCGCTATCATCGATCCAACTGGGGTCAATATTTTGCAAATTTTTGGACAATTTTTTATGTATTAATTTCCTAGCTAATTTGGTGGATTTGCTTGTTGACCTATATAGGGTAAAGTCCTAGCATATCTATAGAATATTTTATATGGAAAATCTATAAGAACGGTATAGGGTTTTTTACACATGTATGACCTTTCCCAGTCCCTTATTCAATGCTCCAAGAATAAACAAAATTTAATTCTCTTCTTATTGAATAAAATTCCAGTTTTTTCCAGAAATAAACAATTCAAGTGGTCTTGAAGCCATTAATCATAGATCTCCATACAAAACACAAAACCTTTAGTTTACCAATTGGTTACTGACAAAACACAGTTCAGGATGGCATGACATAATGAATGCAACATCTTGAGCATGGACAGAAAAGAGCAGCCTCTTTCAAAAAATCAAATGAATTAAAATTTTTACATAATTACATTTGTTGTACATGTGGTTTTTTTCCCTTAAGAAGGGAGAAGAGATTAAGCTCCTAAGTGCAAAAATTTTCTGATGATGTATGGTGAGTGAAGAGTTCTATAATTAGAATTTCAAGGAATGTCTAGTCTGAATCGATATGAGTCAAAGAAGATCTCCTTTTTCTTACATTAACATTTACCATTAGCGTGTCAGTCACTAATATGTAATATACAATGTAATAAATAGAAACTAATAGGATTCCTTTTACCCTTACATATCAAGTTAACCATGTTCATTATTTCTAACGGAATACAGTAAAATTAAGATATTACACTATTAATGAATATGAACCTTAGAAACATAATGACCATTACTAGGGCTACCACTATGAGAAACTAAGAGGATATGACTCTAAATTGGGTTTAACCTCATTAATATAAGAACTAGAAGTGGAGTAACATAATTACACTCCTCTTACTAAGAGCGTCACAATTACGATCATGTAATGGTAACTCATATCATACGTATTTATTACTTTGAACTCAGTGAACCAAATAACAACCATATTCACCTATTATTAGACTATTCTTATAGATTGTCATTAGTTATTTTGTACATTATATAATGCTTTATGATCAAGTTCATTGCACCATTCAAGTAAGTCTTATAGGTTAGTGATGGTAAAAAAATAAAATCATAAGGGTTTGTTTATGCAAGATTACAAAAGTTTGTTTAATGTTACTAAGAGTAAAGAAAAAGATACAAAAAAAGTTGTGGCATAAGGATTTTCTCTGGGTGGTCGGTACTTGCATTTTTTTCCCTTGAGTAGGCAAGTCTTGAATGACTATTTGAACCATTCATGCAATTGAGATTTCTTTGTTAGCATATTTGCATG
This sequence comes from Pinus tabuliformis, assembly GCA_031772625.1. Taxonomy (NCBI): domain Eukaryota; kingdom Viridiplantae; phylum Streptophyta; class Pinopsida; order Pinales; family Pinaceae; genus Pinus; species Pinus tabuliformis. The sequence continues at coordinate 443,366,360 of CM062820.1, read as the reverse complement.
ATAAAAAAAAATCATGAGGAATATGAGAAAACAATGTTTAGGAACATAGTACTTACAACAATTTCTTTCATGTGGTGAAATTTGTTTCTATATCAATAATTACATCATCATGATTGAGTATAAATTCTCCTTGAATAGTGAAGTCGCACAACAGGTAGATAACAACACTTTTTTCTTTTAGATGGTCTTCATAGGACAAAGTTGTCAAATTTGGCAATAATATGCTTAAAGCAATATCTCGAAGAGTACATGGTACTTTTCCAACTTCTTTGTTCACTATTGTGCACTTTAATTGGTGTTGGTAGGTAAAAGCAGTTTGTGCCTCACATTTGGTACAATGCAACATCTTTCCTTCTATAGAACCAAAGTTTTCTACTGCTAAGTTGCATTGTGAGAAAACAGGCTGAAAGGGATTTGAATATATATTTTCTATCACTAGCATACTGTCAACCTAATTGACAAACAACAATGTATTTACTAATCAATACACATATTTTTGGCGAAAATATGTACAATATGACATAAAATGTCCTAGTTATAATGTTTCACCTTTTTGTAGACATGAGCAATAGTTTAAGATCTTCCAAAGACTTTTTTGTCTTCAACATTGTGATGATATTTGAGTGGCCAGTGCAGAGTGTGTCATGTACTCCTTTTCGTTTGACAACATCTCTAAATAACATGATGGGAAATTCTTTCTTCAAGAGTTGATTTTGGATGAAGTTGAATTCTAGTACAAATGATGGGAATAGGTATAGCTACATTATTATAAAATATATCCACTATTTTTATTTTCTTTATGAATTAAAATGCAATCAGATTTCATTACAAATTATGAAAAAATTTACAAATCCATAACAACAAGAGATAAAGTTCTAGAAAATCAAAGATTTATTTCTTTATTTTTATTTTAGGCAACATATGGAGTGGAAGAGTAAGACTTATACTGGCTTTTTCATTTTATGAATTTACATCCTTGATTACCAAAGTATATTGCAAACCTGATTTCTTTGCACTCGTGACAATTGCACCTATTGTCCCATGTGCATAGTCTTCATTTATTGCTAGAAGCCTTTTGATTGATGTGTTTGGGATGAAATTGTACTCTTTTCATACATGAGCAATATTTTCTATGTTTTTGTATTTGTTTACAAGTAATATACAATTAGACTCACCATGATCATAGGTTGTTTTTTTTGCTCCAATTCTAAAATATGTTGTACAAATACCTATACCAGGAAGAAATTTTTGTTCATGCTCATTAATAAGATTTCCACGAAGATTCAAGGTGATTGTTAATTCACCTTTAGCATTTTTCAAATCCACTTAAAGAATTTCATTTGTTTTTTTGGTTTCATCTAGTGTTCTTTTATATGTGCCAACGATGTTTCCATGGAACATCTTCCCAAATTACAACTAGTCATCTCTTCAATGCTTACAAGTATGCATGGTACTCATTTGTGTCTGTGAATGAAAGAACTTTGTGTTAGGAAAAAATAAAATGAAAGACAATTTAAAAAGCAATTGGGAGACAATTTATTCGAATTGTAATTGAAAATATTTACCTTTTTTCTTATGTTTCCAATATTTGTATTCTTGTTTCACTTTCACACGGTCTTTTCATCACATTGTGAGAAGATTTACCATGTTAGAAATAATATTAAAGTATGCAAAAATCTAATATAAAGAAACTTGTATATTAGAAGTAGTTCAAACTAACCAATAGTTAAAGAAAACAAATGATTGTTTTATTGCTTATAATCTATTTGGGAAAATATGAACAAGATGTTAAGAATTATAACCAAATGAAAATAAATTGTTAGTGGCATACATATAAGGTCAACAATAAAAATGGAAAATTAGCCTATATTGTAACATGAAAAAATGCAAGCCAAGAAAATTAATTTCAATTTGGTGCACAAAGTGAAATAGTCAGATATCGATAGATTATTGTCAAGCAATTTCTTATCTAGAAATTGTTGTGAAGCAATGAAATGTGAATTTTAGAGAAAGACTAATAGAAGATGAGCTACAGTTGTGTTCAATCCAATATATGTTTGATATGTGAACTGGGATTTTTTCAAGTTGTAAGTTTGTTCAAATATGATAAATGATGAGATTTATTTTTTGAGCAAACCTATGTGTAATTTCTTGCATTTGCAAAGAATGCATATATTCTTGTAGCAACTTTGTATTTTGATTGTTTACGCGGATATTGACATTAAAATCGCCAATTACTATAAAGATAGAGTCCATGTGTAGTAGTTCAGTGCTTGTTAATGTGATTGTGTCAATTATTATTGGTATAGGTGTGAATGGTGCAACATAGATGTTGAATATGACAATTGATTGTCCAACATGTATATTTGTGACAATGAGTTCGATTTTGTCATTGCAATAGTTTTTTGTTCTATTTATTTTTATTATTTTATCAACAGAAGTATGAACTCCATGCACAGAATGTGTTATGTTGAAATTGAATTTGCTTAGTTGATCAGTTGGTGGTGGTTGTTGTAGATGAGTTTCTTGAAAGCAAATAATCATGCTTTCCATTAAGTCTTTGTCTTGCAAAATATCCTCAAGATGATTTTGGAAGCTACGTGTGTTCAATGTAGAAATTAACAAGTTTTTGGAGGATATTGATCTATGTATTTGTTTTACTAGCCATGGTGCATTTGTTGTTAGATGACTCATTTCATGTGATACTTTGTTTGTCACATGAAAGTTGTTTTGTGATAATTTATTTAACAAATATAGTGAATCGATGCTTTTCACTCTTGACAATGTTGTGTACACAAGTCCATGTCATGTGACACCTGTTGGGTCAAACGCAAGAACATTTAGAGTCAGACCTTGTGTTCTATGAATTGTTCGAGCACATGCTAATTGTATTGGAAATTGCTTTCGAATAGTTGTTTGAGTTTTGTTTCTAGAAATTGCATTTGTTCTTGTTATTCGTAGTATTGGTGTCCAACTTGATTCAATGCTTTTATCATATAGCTGACATTGTTTAATTATTTATGATTTTCCTATTGCTAGATCTGTAAATTCTATCCAGATGACACTAGATATTTTTATTTTCTTGTATATTCTTTAAAGATTCCATCGGCATCATTGACTAGACCATATTCTATGTTTTAGTTGTTAGCATATAGTTCAACCAACATATTTCGTTTAACTAGTATTCTTGTTGGCAATGGTGTTGTTTTTCATAGGTCGACATCATGTCTTGATTTGTTTCAAGTTCATCAATAGCTTCAATGGCTATTATTTATGCATTTACTAGTGAGAGCATTTTCTCATTATGTCTATCTACATCTTTGTTTCTATAAAAAAAGATGTGGAAACAATGGATCCATTGGTGTTGCTTTATACTAATGGTTGTTTATGTAACTGGTGTCTTCATATGATTGTTCGTTAAGCTCATTTTGTTTAAGATCCTAATGAAATCGATCTCTGTTTGTATCATTGTGGTACGAAATTCATAACACTTGATTTCATCTTCCCAAAATGAGCATTGCGTCATTTGTTTATCAATGATCAATTTCTGAAATATGAATGAGTCTTTTATAGGTTTTCTTTTTTTATGAGAAAAGTATTTTGGCGTAAATCACATGAAAAAACATTTGTCGACGCGTTTTGAACCAACCAGTGTGGTTCATCGTCAGGACAAGTTGAAGAGTCAGATCATGGCTACATGTTAAATAGGGAGAGCAGATCATCCAACGGCTAGGTTTGACTAAAGAAACGACCATATTAGGCCAAACTAGACTAATGGCTATAATAGACCCAGAAACGGCTAGATTTGACTATTCGAATTGTTTAATTATATTAAAATGTTAAAACTAATATTATTATAATATTTATCATGTGTTATCATAAGTAAAAAGTTAATCACACTACATTTAGGGAATATTTAGTAATAGAAGGGAATTAATATGTAATAAATAATATTATATTATTATTATAATAACGTTACAGTAATAATCTTCTTATTAATTCTATTTTATTTTATTTTATTTACTTTATTTATTTTTATTTATTTTTTTACTTTATAGGTTTTCTTTTCTCAGAAAAGAAAAAACATAGCTTTAATTAATAAAAGTTGTTACAGATGCATTGTTCTTCATCTTCTTGCATCGAAAATCCCTACAAGCCTCATGTAATATCCTATTCAGATTATCTTCTTACCTCTATCCTTGAACTAATAACACAAATTGTCTTTTAAAACAAAAATTAAGGAAGCAAAATAAACCTCATCAGAAACTATTATGACTCATATCTTTGTAGTCATTGTACAAAAACATGGCTTAAACATAGCAATTGATGGCTATGTCACCATTTTTGACTATGCAAAAACAAACAGGCTCAATAAAAACAGAGGCCACAAAATCCTGTCAAAACTAGCTCTTAATAAAAAGTAAAACCAGACTGTTGTACGGAGCCATTTTGAATAGGAGTAAATTTAATTTGGCTTGGCTCAATGTTGTTATCGTCCTTGGAAAGACCATTTTCTGCTTGGTTTTGGACACAGTATATGTGTGAGAATAAAATCCTCTTAAAACACCTTATCGGAAGTCTAATCCTCTACTTTTATAGGTTGTATCTAGTACAGGTCTCCTGAAAGTATTAAGTCAACATTGCCAAAGTAACTTGTTGGTGTGCAATTTATTTGTCACAAATGCTTGACAACTTCATATAACAGTGTTGCTCCAATTAGTGATGCTTTGTTGATGAGAAATACACAAAGTTGTTGAGAGTACTTTATCAATGCATCCAACTTTTCACTACTTAGTGGCAAGTAACTTGATTTGATAAATGGCGTATAGAGGGTAGATTGCAATGTGACACCTCTTGCATTGAATGTTGCTTTTGAAGTATAAGCAGTTAGAAGCCCTTTTAACTGTGAAGAGTCATAATGCATATCTCTATTGTAGAATCGAATCAGTGACTGGAATACTGCTATAATGGTGAAGATTTTTCCAGTTCCTGCACCTCATGTTAGAAATAAGTAAATTGGTTTGTTTGGATTAGATTTTTTTGGCTTATTATGTCCTTTACTACTTGGTTTAATTTCCTTATATTGTTAAAGAATTTTGTATCATCTATTATGTGTGGTTGTTTTACAATTTGAAAAGTTTTTTCATTTTTTATTATTTATTTTTTGTTCTTTGAAAGTGTTGTAAGTCACTTTCAAATTTGTATTCGATAGGTTCTCTTGTTTGGTAAAAAACGTCTACATTGAATAATTGTTGTTCTTTGCATTCAATCTAATGTGTTGCGTCTTCAAGGTCACCCCATGTTGCGCTTGTTTCATATGAAAACTTTCTTTCATTATTCTTTATGATTTCTATCAGTTAATTGAAGGCATTGTCCCATGTAGATCATTATTGCTTGAAAATATTTTCATCTACTCCATATGGAACAAACAACATCATTTTTTCTTGACGGTAATTATCGGGGTCTTATGCTTGTTGTATTTTATGTATCTGATGACATATGGGTTGGCACTATCTCAGCGTTTTATTCCTTTTTTGTATAAGTTGATGCAAATACTGATAAGCATATGTGGTTGATGTTGATTTAGACATTTTGTTCAAATACACCTCTGGGTCACTAATTTTGTGCATTTTCATCAAGGAGAAACTGTTCAGCTCAACTATGTAAGAAGTCAATGCTTCATCATCTCCTTTTTCCAAACAAGTCCTAAAATGTTCTATTATACCTTCTCTTATTTCTTTAGATGTGCATCTAAAGTGCAACAATACTTCCAATGCATTAAATAAATAGTCTCCTACAATGTATGAGAAGTTTTTCAAGTGAAATAAGTCATATTTTTCTAGAATAGCATTGATATAAACTATGGGGTTGTTGTCATCTATTTTCATTTTTTTCTAAGGCGACAATTTCCTTGTTAAATTTTTCATTATAGTTACTGTTGTGCTTTTAAGTTAGTTAAGATATGACAATCCTAGTTTGATGGTTACTTTCGCATTAATCGTGGTAGAAAGTGAATAAAAAAAGACACAATATGTTTTTTTCTTCTTCTTTCTTTATAGGTAAGTAGAGAACACAAAATGCTGCAAACAATTCAAAGAAATCATCAGTTTAACTATCACTAGAAGTTTGTGCACCTGATGTTCTATGATAGTATATTGCTTGATTAAACCACTAAGGATGCTCTAGATGAAACTCAATGATGCAAATATCTGTTACTAAGCTAAAAATTCCCACAATAAAGCAATATTCAAATGTGTAAATAATATTTTCTACTTTATTATTTAATATTATATATCATCAATAAGATACAGAGGTGTCAACCACCTTTTTTAAGGAGAAAATTGGGTATTTTCAACATAGATAAAAATAGTCATGGAAAGACTTTAGTGTTGAAAATGTAACTAGGTTCAGTATTCATAATTATCATTGTATTTGTATCAATATGTATTTCATGTAAAATAAAAATAAAAAAAGAAAAAGAAATTTATTATTATTATTATTATTATTATTCTAGTCAAAGCATGTTCTTCATGCTTCTATGGTTTATTGGTTCTAAAAGAAAATATGTCATGTGTCAAAGTCCCATTTGGAATATTTGTATGAAAAAAGAAAAGAAAACAATTAGTCAAAAAGAGTCGTTTTGTCACCACAATACCAAAATGACCCTGCCTTCACAAGTCAACCTAGAAGAGGCACCTATTCAACCTCTTGGACAGTTATAAAAGGAAGATATTTTGACCTCATTTGATCAATCACTCACACAAATTGATCTTTGTGCAAGATATAAGAAGAAATAGAGTGAAGGCCAAGGAGATGAAAGAAGAATCCAAGGAAGAGAGAAAAAACGAATTTTCACTTGTTTCTATTCACACGTGCAAAGGTGTTAAGGAAACTCTACGAATTAAAGGGTCAAAATTTATGTTTTTGTTCATATGTGTGAAGGTGTTGAGGCAACTCTAAGAAGTTGCAGGTCCAAAATTTTGTGCTTGAAGAGGTTAGGCCGACTTTGATTCTTGTTGACATTATTCTAGTTAGAGGAGATCTGAAGGAGGGTTGACTCGGTTCCTTGTGGAGGTCTTGGTTTTGGGTCTTAGATGTCTCACTTTGATCTGATTCTATAAGAAGAGAATTTTTTTGGGTTTCCCCCTTGTAAGGTTTTTCCTTGTCTTGGAGCCTACATATTGTGTTCTTTATCTTTTGTGATCTTCGTGCATTTCATATTTTGGAAATTGCTTGATGAGGAAGACATAATAAAAGTAATAAAATCCAACATACATTCACAATTAATTATCAAGTAAGAGGAATCAACCATAATATACTAGCATATTGACTTCTCAACATGGTATCAGAGCTAAGGTGAAGGAAGTAGAGATTAAGGATCACTTTTGTTAACATTCTTGTTTGAAGACATTATTGAAGAAACTATATTATCTCTCCCTCTCTAAATGGCAAGATACATGAAGGAAGGTCTCGAGACTCTTAGGAGTCTCCTTGAATCTATCAAAGTTTGCATCATCAAGTTCATCTCCAAGCTATCTAAAGGAATCATGGATGGAATTTTTTATTTTTCTCTTACATGGTCATATGAAGACGATAATACATGGGTAATTGATAGTGGAGCTTCAAGGCACATGGCAAGGGAATATGGTCAACTCAAAACTCCATCAAAAGGAAACTCTTCTCACTCAGTGGAACATGGACACAAGAACAGCTACTCGGTCAAAGGAATTGGATCTACCTCCTTGGAGCTGGAATCCTATATTCATCTCAACAATATACTCTATGTTCCAAGTTTGAAAAAGATCTTACTTTCTTGTTTAGAAAATAAAGGTGATAGGGTGGCATTTCTTGATGGCAAAGTTATTATGTGGGCTAAGGGATCTAGCATTGAAAATTAAAGGATTATTGGGATTCATGAGGGGAGGTTGTATATACTTCTAAATCCTCCTCTCAATCTATAGTGCATTTAGACATCAACCCTTGTGAATTATGGCGTAAAAGGTATGGTAACCTTCATTACAAGATATTGCCATCATTGAATTAAATGGTTACTGGTATACCTCAATTGAAAGAAGAGCATGAAGGAGTCTGTAATGGATGTGATCTTCGCAATAATGTGAAGAAACCTTCTACTAGCAGTGGCACAAGATCCAAGGAAATTTTGGATCTCATACACTCCGATGTTTGTGGACCTATGGCAGAGAATTCACTTGGTGGTCATCAATACTATGTAACATTCATTAATGATCACTCTAAAAAGACTTGGATATACCTCCTAAAGTCTAAGGATGAAGTATTTGAAGAATTCCAAGATTTCAAGGAAGAAGTAGAAAATTTGACAGAAAATAAAATCAAAACCATAAGATTAGACCATGGTGGAGAATATACTTCCAGAGAACTTGTATCTTTTTGCAAAGAAATGAGAATTAAGAGAGAGTTGATAGTTTCCTGCAATCCTCAACATAATGGTGTGGTTGAAAGGAAGAATAGATCCATTGAAGAATGTGTTAGAGCCATGCTACATGACCAAGGCCTTCCCAAGTTCTTATGGGGAGAAGCTTTTGTAACAACAATATATATACAAAATCGAAGTCCTCACAGAAGTCTTCACAAGAAATATGCCAAATGTTGATCATATTTGAATTTTTGGATGTCTCGTATACATTAGACAAAAGAAAGAAGTTGGACCTGACAAGTATAAAAGGAATATTTGTTGGATATCGCGCTTCATCAAAAGCATACATAGTCTACATCAAAGAAGAACATCATATTGAAGTAAGTAGAGATGTCATTTTTCTGAAAGCATTGAATACAAGAAGTCCAAGGATATTACCATTTATTTTGATGAAAAGAAGAACCTATATTTACTAATGAAGAAGTTTCAAGGCAAGACAAAACTCTAAAACCTACAACTAATCATGAAGAAATTGAAAGACCAAGGGAACCAGTGTAGCAAGTCATCATTCTATAAATTCGAAAGAGGCCAACTTGGTTCAGGTCAACTCTACAAGAAGTCGAAGGACATGTAGCAGCAAACGAAACATTCAGAGAAAGAAAGAAGCCTAAGAGATATTCAAGTTATGCAGCTTACATGACTAAACTTATTGAAGCAAAACCTACCACTTATGAAAAGGCAGTCAAACATCAAGAATGGAAGAATGAAATGCAAGAAGAATATCAGTGTATAATGAAGAATGATGTTCAGGAAATTGTTCTTATACCTAAATATAAATAATTTTTGACTTTTGAATGGGCGTATAAGATCAATCATGTAGTTGATGGAAGTGTTGACAAGTATAGACAAGGTTTGTGGCGAGAGGATTCTCTCAACAGGAAGGAATTGATTACGAAGAAAAATTTTCTCCAGCGAAAAGATATACAACCGTTAGATCACTCATTTCTATTATTGCTACTATGGGATGGAACATCCATCAAATGGATGTAAAAACATCCTTTCTGGATGGGATGATTGATGAAGAAGTTTACATTGATAAACCTCAGGGATTCGAAGTTCATGGTAAGGAAACATGTGTTTTCAGGTTGAAGAATGATCTATATGTCTTGAAACAAGCCCCTAGAGCATGGTATGCTAGGATGGATGCATATCTACTAAGACTTGGTTTCTTCAAAAGTTTTATATATCCTAATCTCTACATCAAGGTGGTAAAGAATGAACTTATGATCATACTACTATATGTGGATTACCTACCAATAACAAGTATGGAAAATTGTATTCAAGAATGTAAGAAGAAACTTGTAGTTGAATTTGATATGAAGGACCTTGAACTAATGCATTACTACTTGGGACTAGAAGTATGGCAGAAACCTGGTGAGATCTATCTTGGTCAAGGGAAATATGTGATCAAGATAATGCAGAAGTTTCGTATGATGGATAGTAAATCGATGACAAGTCTAATGATCACTAATTTGAAGAAGTTAAGGAGTTTAAATCCAAGCCTTCTTGATCCAACATCCTACCGGCAGTTGATTGGCTCCTTGATGCACCCTATGAACACCCGGCAGAAATATGTTTTGCAGTAAACATTCTTAGTCAATTCTAGATGGATCCAAGGCACGGTCATTGGATAGTAGCTAAACATATTTTGAGAAATATTTGTGGGACTATACATAATTGTGTGAGATATGTTAGTAATGAGATACAATTATTAAGCTATACATATTTAGATTAGGGAGGTAGTGATGCAGATGGAAAGAGCGCAATTGGTGGATATTTTAGTTTGGGATCTTCTATGATTTCATGAATGAGCAGGAAACAAGATTAAGATGCATTGACTAGTGTTGAAGCCAAATATATAGCAACTAGTGAAGTTAGTAAAGAAGTTTTTTAGCTCTATAAGTTGCTTATAGATTTGTTTAAAGGACCTTTGGACCCTACCACTATATATTGTGACAACTAGAGTTGCATAAGGTTCACAGAGGACCTAGTTTTTCATGTTATGACAAATCATATCAATAATAAGTACCACTATATTAGAAGCTTGGTACAGGATGGGGTCATGAAGCTATAGTACATCTCTACAGACAAACAGATACCTGACATAATGACGAAGTCTCTTCTAAACAAGAAGCTTGAGTATTTGAGAGACAAGCTTAGACTTATGGGTATTTCCTCCCTGGTTGAGAGGGAGTGAGGATGGACATTGTATTCTCAATGTGTCATGCATTAGGTCAGGACTAATAGTCATAAGTCTAGTGAATGCATTGGTAAGGAGAATGGAGTATTGGATAATCATATGGGACTCCTTAAGGAATGGTATCCAAGATAGGAGTAGTCTTGAGGATTGATAGTCTTTGAGGATAAGGTAAGGTATCCAAGGTAAGAGTAGTCCTGAGGAGGACCAATATTATTTGAGGATTGGGAATCCAAGATAAGAATAGTCATATAAGGACATACTTGGTGAACATCTGGATGGGGTATGTGTCTTGAGAGGCGATGGTGGTGTCCAAACATATGCCTCCCAACATTGTGCTCTAATCCAGTGGAGAGTTAGAGCATGTCAATCAAGGCATTGTTATTTTGTAATTGAAAATGTTGGTTATGATGATGATTCTTGATGATGCTTATCAATCTGAATTCTCCTTATGAGATTATCTCAATTTGAGTATTCTTGTATCTTGTTGTGTAATTTGAATACTTCCCTAGTTAAGAGGGAGTGTTGAAAACATAACTAGGTTTGGTCTTCATAATTATCATTTTACTTGTATCATTATGTGTTTCATGTAAAAGAAAAAAGAATAAAAAGGAATATTATTATTATTATTATTATTATTATTATTATTATTATTATATTCAAAGCATGTTCTTCATGCTTCTAGGGTTTATTGAGTCTAAAAGAAAATTTGTTATCTGTCGAAATCACATTTGGACTATTTGTAAGAAAAAGAAAAAATTATTTTTAGTCAAAAAGAGTCATTTTTTCACCATAATACGAATTCGACCTTACCTTGACAAGTCGGCCTTGAAAAGGCACCTATTCGACGTGATGGATAGCTATAAAAGGAAGATACCTCGACCTCATTTGACACCCACTCACACACATCGATATTTGTGCAAGATAGAAGAAGAAATAGAGTGAAGACCAAGGAGAGAGAAGAAGAATCCAAGGAAGAGAGAAAAATCAAATTTTGACTCGTTTCTATTCACACATGTGAAGGTGTTGTGGAAAATCTGCGAATTACAGGGTCAAAATTTATGTTTTTGTTCACACGTGCGAAGGTGTTGAGGAAACTCTATGAAGTTGTAGGTCCAAAAATTTTGTGCCTGAAGATGTTTGACAAACTTTGATTATTTTTTATTTTGTTCTAGTTGGAGGAGATCTAAAGGAGGGTTAACTTGGTTCCTTGTGGACGTCTTGGTCTTGGGTCTTGGATGTCTCACTTTGATTTGATTTTATAAGAAGATAAGTTGTTTGGGTTTTCCCCCTTATGGGGTTTTGCCTTGATTGGAGCCTACATCATGTGTTCTTTGTCTTTTTTGGTCTTCATGCATTTCATATTTTGGTAATTGCTTGATGAAGAAGACATAACAAAAGTAATAAAAGCCAACATACATTCACAAATAATTATCAATAGGAATCGACCCTAATCTACTAGCATATTGATTTCTCAACATTTAGAGTTAATGAAGTTGGAAACATATGTGCGAAGGAAAAGTATATGTCAAAGCTTGAGGAAAAAAAAACAAAAAGAAATTGTAAAATTAGATTAAAAAATATTCAAAATTCCTAAATCAACAAAAATATTTTAGTGGCAGATTATTTAAACATTATAACGTTAATTATAGGTTTGCAACACTATAAGTATCTAAAACTAACTTTTGTTTACTGTTATTTTACTATATGAAAAATAATTCTACTTCCAATGCTTAATGTCTTACACCAAACAATTGAACCTTAATATTATACACAATATTAAAGGACCATTATTTTAAGAATGGTGCTTTCCTCATGAATTTTGGTGTCAAAGTTTCAGCATACTTCGGAAGCCCATTTGTGTTTGTTAATCTCCTTCCTTAAATGTCATTCGTTGTTGACAATTTCTCCCCATTTCCCACCAATGGACACCATATTTTATAGATCCCCTCTTGGAAAGGTGTGGTTCTCTGTAAGGAACCTCCTACAAATAAGGTATTTGATGAGCCTCCATAGCCCAGGTCAAAAGTGTGTATAGTTCCACAAATGGAAAGTGGATAATTTAAGAAATCCTTAACTTTTGTTTTACTTTCTCGGTGTTAGTTCTCTTGTCATCCAAGCTTTAACCTTCTTCTCATCCTAACTTTCCTTGCACAATTTAGTTTTATATTTATTTTGAAAAATGATGCCCAAATAATAACCACCAGCAACAAAACTTTCATGGAAATATTCCATATATACACAGTTGGATGTATATGCACAAAGATCCAACTGTGTATATACTACCATTAATATTCGCTATTTGTGCTTATTGTTTGCTTAAACAATAAGCATTGAGTAGTGCAACATTAATAATAATTTATTGTGGATACACATCATGAGATATGAGCATTTCACATCCAAAGATGTATGTCTCAAGATATATTAATGTTAATGTTTCACTGTGAAGTGATTATTGTTTTTACAAGTTATACCTCACACTTGTAGTAATCTTGTACAGACCATTTTTTGTTAATAGATTGCCCAGTATGCTATTGATTTTTGGTTTTATCACTGTGCAAGCATGGAAGTGAACTCTTCACTCATCATGAGGGAAAACTATATAACAACAACAATGTGGGAAAACTCATTTTCCTTGACGATGATTCAAGGGTTCAGTAAAAACGAAATGCATTGCTGAAAAAAATTACAGTCTAATAAACCAAAAATCAATAACATCATATCTCTCTATGCCTCCATTCTAATAGACTGTACATTTTACAATTAACATACAACAAAAAATGCATAAACGACTAACAAAATTGTAAATTTGAAAATAAATAGGAAAAAAATTGCAAAAAGTAATTGATATCATAAGTTATTGTAACTAAGATAAAATGAATACTATGATATTTCAAAAATTGTTTTTCAATGATTTTGCAACCGCTATCAGTTATTAAACTATCATTCTTTAGGGATATGCCTTATATATGCTAAAAAAAAAAATCAAGTGGCAAGTTGACTCTTACACTTAGTTTGTTAAGTTGTAGTAAAGTCCTTCGCACCACATATGTTTTTGAATAGTGTAGTCTAGCGACATTGAAATATCGCTCATAAGAAAAAGATTAATTGTTGGAAAGATTAAGAAAAATACCCATAATTAGAAAGATACTCATTAAAGAAGAATTTAAGTTTTGAATGGAACGTTGTTCACATTCCTCTATAGTGTCAATGATTTCAAGTAATTGAAATGGTTGATTAACAAAGAGAATGCGACCTCATTTTAAATTTTGGGATACTAAATAATCTCTTGGTCCAAAGTCAAAGTTTCTTAGGGAATGGTATTTTTCAAAGAATTAAAGGAAGGAAGTTTCTTCAGGATCATCATGTGGCATTTAAAAAAATCAAAAGAGAGAATAATACAATATGGTTTTAGCTCCCTTTTTTAATACCTCTGCTATTATATCTTCATTTGCTTCATCATTTATGAACATGGTGAAGAAGGAAGTCGTTTTGGTTATCTTTGCTATGTGGGTCATTGGGGGATCTTATAAAGTTTTTGGAAATTTACAAACCTTAGATCTTCCAGGCCTTGAATTCCCTTATTCGGATTCCATCTTCCTTGTTTATTTCCATATTGTTTCAGTGCTTTGCATATGCATGAATTTTTTTTTGTATTCGCATCACCCTCATTGAGTTAGGTTGCCCTGCTTTTCTTTTACCATTACTTTCTTCCCATCCCACCAAGTTCTTATTTTTTTCCTTTGAATTTCTAAGTTTGTTTTTATTCATCGCTGTAAATACCTCAGTAAAATTATGGTGTAACAATAAGGATATTTACAGTTTTAACTTTTACGGCATTATTATAGAATTGAAAGATGGTTGAACCTTTAGTATCATCATTGTAACGTCTCTAGTCTTATATGATTAGGGACATACACTCGTCTTCTAACCACTCATGATTTAAATGGCCAGGATTTCCATTTCACCCTTTTCTGTTTGTTTTATGAAGTAACAAGTTAGCATAGATTTCATAGTGGATGGTGCCCATGTTTTGAACTTCAAAAATTTTCTCCTTGAAGAGGGACAAATTTTCTGCCATTAGATGATCAAAACTCATACAAGTAATTAGGGGGCTTACGGTGAAAGAAGATCCCTAACCATGCTAGTTAAAAGTATAATGTAATCTAGTGACATCAAGTAGCAAGGTCTTCCACATTAACATAGTCTTCCACAACTTTTTATACACTTTTCCTTAACCAAGTCATCCTACTTTTATCAGGCATATCAATTTCACTTTGAGCAGCTAATGGTTTCTTGGAAGGTGTTAATTTGGTACTAGAGGGAAGTCAATACTAATATTGAATCTTTTAAAATATTACACAGGAGATTGGTTTATTTGATATCCAGTCCTTTGATCCAAAGCTTGGGATAACTTTGCAAGAAAGGGATGCCTTTGTTTGTAGAAAGAAGTTCCTAGAATAATTGGTTGATGATGATGGGAAGGAATTATCTGATTTACTATTTTACAATTTGAAAGTTGAGGATCTCAACATATAATAAATCATGTATGACAATTCAGGAGTAAATTTTCTGAGGATTTCATGTAGCTCCTTTATTGGTAACATGGTAAGTAATGAGTGCTTCTATTGATAGATAGATTGGTGCATATTTCTTAGGTGGAATTTATTATGCATTAAACTCTTTTATGAATTTTGGTTTTCTTGTCATGTTGATTGATTTCCATTCCTTTTCATATGTCAAAAGTTTTATCATGACGAATGCAAGTCTTTTTCGTGTCTTATACGCTTGCTATTACAATGTTCTATTTGACTAGGTTGTCTAACTAAGGTTCTTGTCTCACTCCACTTGTCACTTGACACAAGTCTCAAACTTTGTGAGGTCATACTATTGTATCATCCCCAGAACTCCCTCTTCTAGAAAGTAGGGAACCTACTAAGAATAGAAATTCTCTCCAAACTATGCAAAAAATTGTCTCAATCATGATTGAATCAAGCCTGAGGCTACTCATCCTCGGAACCAATCTGCAACATGTATCCATATATGTATTTTGAATTCTAACTAAATGATATATGCTAGTATTTAACCCTCTAAATTTGCAAGGGGTAAACTTGAGGGGTTAATACACTTTGAATTTAGTTGCTCTGCATGATTATTGACTGCTGATAATTTTGTATGTTTTGCATATGAATTTGCCTATAATCCAGGATAGGTTAACTACCATAGGCCAACACTCTGCTTTTCTATGTAGTGTTTCATAGTATATTTTCATGAAAATCGTATATTGTCCTTATTGTTTGGTTTATTCCGTGCTCTAGGAAAATGTGCAAAAAATTAAGAATTTAACAATTTCATTGACCTTTAATATATCCATTTGTTGTTTAGTGAGTTGTTTTAGAAGAATTCAATCCCTTCGTGTAGGGAATTGGTGTAACAACCCCTGGTTGATTATCCATGTAAATAAAATTAAACCAAGGTAATGGGACATGTATTCCAAGTTAAATGGTGGGTAAACATTATAGTGGACATCACTTGTGGTTTATTAATGGTTATGAAAATTGGCAAAGGCATTGACAAAGGCAAAGAGGCAATAAATAGAATTTAATTATGAGAAATAAAGGAAAATAAGAGAAAAAGGAGATGAAGAGACACAAATTTTCATGCAAAAGAAATTAGAGTAAATTGAAGGAAAGGGAAAGAAAAGGGAAAAAGGAAATGAAGAGGAAGAGACTGGACATCAATGATAAAAAGACATCACAAAAACAATTCATAGCTTTTGTTAGTTCTAGCTTTGGTCAGTTTAGTTTTAGCTCTCTTCTTCCATACACTTACACTCTTGCACACTTAGAGCATTCTTGGAGTATTATAGCATTCACTTGGACTTGACGAAAGTAAGCAAAGAACAAGAAAGGAATTGGAGGACAGAGGAAAAGAAGGTTGGATCAACAACTACAACAAGGATACTTTGCAAGTAACAGGTTGCATGTGTGATTTCCTTGTTGGTTTCTAGATGCATGGTACTTGCATGTTGTTCATTGGTTATTTTGTCTTCATTGGCATGGGATTTTCCTGAATTGACAGTGGTTTCAGCCTTGCCTTACCATTTCCTGGATAGCCATGGTGTTGTGGGTGCCTTATGCTAGCTTAACCTTTGGATTTCCAATTGAATTTGGATCCCTGTGAGGTGGTCTCAAGAAATTCCCAAGGGTTAAGGGTGGATATGGGTTTTCTCCTAGAAGTCTTGATGGATGGGTGGAGACAGGAAAATTCCTCTGGATGTGGTGAAGAAATTTAGAGGCATCCAAGCTTGTTTTGGTTTTAGTGATTTGTAGATTGGTTAGGTGAAATCATTATGGTTGAGGGTTGAGGTGGTTTTGCCTCTGGAAGCCCTGGATGGTTCTATTTTGATTCATGCTTTGAATATGACACAGGGGTGATTGGTTTAAAGATAGATTTGGTTTACCCCAATCTATGGTTAGGCGATACGTGGAAGTCCCTAACTTGGTTTGTTTTTGTATATGTTAATAAATGTTATTTTCTTATTGTAACCTATGAGCACTTGTATTGATCATTAAGTTGATTTTATGGTTGATTTCCATGGATTCTACTATCGTTATATGTTGGTTACGCTATAAGGAAATTACCTTCTAGCGGAGGTTATAATAAGGTTTTTAGTGTTATCAAATTAGCAAAAATTATCAAAAAAACCTCCAACATCCGTTTGTGGCGGTGAATTTTTTAGTGGAGCTGACAACGGAACTTTATCGCAACTAAAAAAATTTAGGCATTTGGAGGTTTTAGCATGTGTTTTTTGTAGTGTGTTTAATGGGAAAAAACACCAATGCACTAACACTATAAAAGTACTAGTATTGTAAATTTAAATACAACCAGCAGGGGTTGAATGCAAACAACATCGGTGCCTAGAAAGTATACCTCGTCGATGCTTATGTATTAAACAAATGCCCTGGAGTACCTTTTAGGAACCACACCGATGCAGGAAAAAAAATTGCAGACCCAGTGCTTTTATTTAAATTTACAGCATTGATGCTTATGTATTATAAAAAACGTGTCAGTGCGCTACTAATATAAAAGAACCGGTGTTATTAATTTGAATAATGCGTTGGGGGTGGAAAATTAATTTTGAGCAGCGAGGTGTTGGTGCTATGAAAGCATCAGTTCTTTAAGAATTACAATGCACCAGAGTGTTAAATGAAAATGATGTCGTTGCTTGAAGAATATAACGCCTTGGTGAACGCCCCGACATTGTAATGTTCAAAAAAGGCATCGGTTCGTGAAAATAGTCTTTCCCCGTCAGTGCTTTTACATAATATAATGCACCGGTGCGTATTTGTTTTACAAACACACCAAGATTTTTTATTATTATACAATTTTTACAGACATACCATTTTTTATTATTATAAATATTAATGCTGAAAAATTCGATATTTGGAGCGGTATGTATTAATATATGATGCCTCAATATCCATTTTATTTTTTTTAGAAACATCGACCTATGATATTTTAATTATTGTGATTTTTAAAATCTATTATTCATCGAAAAATCGACATATATCTTATAACAATATTAATATAAATTAATTTTTTGTTAGTGCATATGTATATGATGTTTGGATTAATTTATTATATGATTAGATTTCGCATCTCTTCATTATAATATTTAATCATCCATACATTTAATTGGTGGTGTAACATTTCACGGTGACATTGGACAGCGCAATAAAATAAATTAAAATGTACTTTAATATATATGAATAAGAGACTATTTTTCATACAAAATGAGATAGTTATTGGTAACCCCTTGTCTTTCAATTTGGACACTATGTCCATTACATTAAACCGAATGTTTGATTTTTACAGACAATTATTTCAAAAAATACAACAACTTGCATTGATATCCAAATATATCATCATTCTTTTTTGGAATTATTGTCAGTACTGCTCGAGCTACTTCCATAACTTGGTTTATTTGGATGGATGTTTTGTTGAGTGCATCAATTGTTTTCGTCTTCTTCTTGTTCCATTGGCAAACATAAAAATAAAGTGCAATGAGTGTATCTACATTGGTGAGTAATGAAAATAATGAAATTAATAAATATATGCATCAATGTAAATAGAATAGCAATGTACCGTAGCAAGAAGTGACTCGTGAACTGTAGACATGGTTTCAAAACCAAGTCTTATGCCTTGTTGCAATAACTCTTATGTTGGCGTAGTTCCATACTTTGTTTCCTACAAGTTTCGTAGATTTAATATAAAGGATTTTTTTGTTCTATTAATTATAAACTCAGAGAAGTAAAACAATATCGATACTTACAAAATCCATAATTATTTTTTGATATGCTAACATATACTCACAACTCATATTTAACCCAATGTCAATCAATTCTTCTGATGGCTCTTCTTTGTATGTTAGCACCTATTTGAAGACATTCAATGATGGTTGTTGTAAAACAACTTAACATATAAGAAAATGAAATATTAAGTTCTTATAAGGAAATATTAACAATTACTCACAAACTTTGATATCAACCCTTCTTTTCTTTTTCGTGTTGTTTTATGTATTTAATGGGTTCCATTTTGTTTTCTTTCTGCAAGAAAATACTTGAAAATTAATATTTAATGTTAAATTATTTGTTTATATGTACCTAATAGAAAATTCTATGGTTACATACATTTGAAGCATGTAGTTGTTGAGATGGTTTCTCCTGTGATGCAATTATGTCCATTTCTTTGACCATCTCCTTATAGACATTTTTGGACATTCCTAATGTGTTGGATATCATTTCATTTATCCTTTGGGATTTTCATAATCTTCTTGCAAAAGTAATAAATTATTTTTATACTGATATATGAAAACTAAATATAACAAAATTGATATTAATAATTGAATGCTTTGTAGCGATATATACATATAATTCCAAAAAAAAACATTTTAATTAGGAAGATTACTTTTTGAATGATTCTTTTTTGTTGTTGTATGTTTTTGTTGTTGCAAGTCTCACATGTCTCATTGACCATTGCTCTGGAAATGCTTTTTGTAGTTTTAATATAACTTGGTTCTCAGATTCATTGGATTGATTTTTGTATTGGAACTGGAAACTATGCTTATACGTTTGTTCCATTATATCCCTCATAGTTCTGTTAAAAAAAATCCCCTTTTCATTAACCTCCAGCACCACTCAAGATGAGCTAAGGATCATTTCATTGTCATTTACATATTCTATAATTATTTTTTCTTAGAACAACATTCTTTTCCTTCATTGGTGGTTTCTGTAGAGCATTAAACATATGTGAATTAATAGATTCCTTGAAAAATGTTATATAATATTATTAAGTATATTATTAATGAACATTCAAAAAAAAACTCATATTGAATAATATTTTTTCATTCACTTAATTCATCCTTTTGCAATTTTTCCATCAGGACTTTACGCTCTTCTGCACTTAGATTAGAAATAATCTTATCGAGCTTCCTCATTTTGTCGCTCTGCATGACACACACTAATCAATACATATTAGTTAAACTTACATATAGTTCAAACCTATTAATTTTGTAAAGAATTTACAAAGAACTTGTCTTTTCTATTTTTTTTATATGTTATCATTGTGTTGATCAGTGATTTTGCCAATTGACAACTTCTTAGACACATTTTTTTAATAATGTGATTAATCTTAAAGACAATCTCACTATCAATATAAAACTTGTACCATTAAATACAGAAGCCATTAAATATATTTAATAAATAAATCACATAATTTTAAGCCAAAAAGAGCTCTAGAAATTAGTGTGATTATGTGAACAAAACACATCAGTGCATTTAATTCAGTTAACACGACAAACATTTAATTATTAAGCACTGATCATGATTTTTTTAACTTTAAATTATGACATTGGTGCGATATGTAACGATAAAAGCATTGCCATCACAGTAAAAATGAAAACAAGAAAATAAAAACTTGTTTTTTGACTTAATGATGTCATTTGTCATAGGTGTTCCAGTGCGTTATATAAAACATGGGGCATCAATGCGTTATACTTTAATAAACGCATCAGGAATTTAATTATTGAGCACTTACATCGAAAATTTAATTTATAAAAAAAATGCATTTTGACTTAATGGTGCTATTTGACATAGGCGTCTCGGTGCTTTGTATCAAACATGAAGCACTGGTACATTTTTTAAACCATAGCACACCCATAAACAGAAGTTGTTTTTTAGAAAAACGGGTAGGGCTGATAGAGTTTGGATCCCATTCAACAACTGGTCCCGATGCTTTACATGTGAAATGCCTTATATAGAGTAATACATAAACCCCTTAAATCTAAAAACCCTAAAATGAAAAGCCCTAATTGTGAAGTGGTAGAGAGATTCAAGCCCTAAGGTGAAATTTTGCAGTCACATGAGGAAGAATAAGCAAGGGTTTAAGGTAAGTATTGATTTTTTTCTTCTGAATTTTAATTAAATATAAATAGGAATAAAGATTGTAAGAAAATTTATTAGTAAAATCAATATAATTTTTTTTATGCAGGGTTTTTATTAAATATAATAGAAATTGTAAAATTTATTTTTAGTAAAATCAACTATAAAAATTAAATTTTTAACTATGCAAGCGTTTGAGTAAATCACCATACATTTCAAACTCTGATCTTCTGAATAGTTGATTTGATGTTCCAAAGTATTTTGCTGCTCCACAGTTCTCCCAGTATGTCTCTCTTGCAAATCTCTTTTTTAATTAAATCTAACAGAAATTGTAAAAACAAAATATTAGTAAAATCAACATTTAAATTTAAAAATCTTACTATGCAGGGTTTTGTGTGAATCACCATACCTTTCCACTTCTGATCTTCTAAATAGTTTCTTGTTCGAAAGTATTTTGTTGCTCCATAATGCTCCCAATTTGTCTCTCTTGCAAATCTCTCCCTTGAAATTTTGGGAAAATAATGAAATGGTGAAAACTTCTTACTATTTAAAAAACTTTATGAAATTAGATTTTGAAAAATCATTTACCATTGATTTTTCAATTTGAA
This sequence comes from Pinus tabuliformis, assembly GCA_031772625.1. Taxonomy (NCBI): domain Eukaryota; kingdom Viridiplantae; phylum Streptophyta; class Pinopsida; order Pinales; family Pinaceae; genus Pinus; species Pinus tabuliformis. Next base: position 443,344,658 of record CM062820.1, on the reverse strand, counting down.
AAAAAATAATCGTGGTTTTCTTTAATGAACATTGTTGTGCTTCAGAGGGAAACACACTGGTCTGTTTTTGTGTGACGTGCACCAGTTAATATAACTTATCAGTGCACTAAATTTTTATAATGCATTGATATGATAGAATTCCTTTTTTTATTTTCGGAAGCCCAGAAATCGGTGCGATTATTAGTGAAACGCATCGGTGAGATGACTTTTATAAGGGCACCGACATGATAGAATTCCTTTTTTATTTTTGAAATCCTAGAAACAGTGTGGTTATTATTTTAACGCACCAGTGTAGTTTTTATAGAAACACATCGGTGTGATTAGTGTTAGAAGAGAACTGATACTATAGAATTTATTTTCAATTTCGAAATCCCAGAAATCGATGCGGTTATTACATTAATGCATCAGTGTTATTATTATTGAATGCATTGGTGCGTTGAAATTTACAAGAACACAAATGTGCTTTAAAAGTTATTTGAATTCTTTTTTTTTCACATAAAATGGCATATAATCTCAAATTATCCTTTAGTATGCATCCACATGAGTTATAGTGATTCGTAGTATACATTTTTTGCTTAAAGTCACCTTATTCTTGAAAAATGGTTTGAAAACTATATTGAAATTCAAGTTGTGGTTATATGGTTCTTGAAATTAATTTGAGGTATGTACACAAAAAATTATTGTTGAATTCTCTCAAATGCAGGGAGAAAATCTCATAATACCAAATGGTCAATTCTTCATATTCCATCTCATTCCATATTGCTCAAAGTCCTTGGCGAAGTTCTCCCTTTCCATCTCCAATAAGTTCACATTTTATTTATATTTCGATTATCTAATTCAATTTTTTTTTTTTTATCCATGACAATTTAAATAAAAATATATCCAAATTTGTATGATCCTAGTTCAAAATCAAGTTCAGATGTAGAAAATATTCCTCCATTTCAAAAACGTTGGAAGCTCTTATTAGGAGCAGCATAATTCAAGCAATTGGTAGATGAAAATGGACAGTCGCTTCACCCTGCTAATTGGAACATCGCATCTTCCAGCATCAATCCTAGGTCAGAGATGGTAATAACTATTTGGTATAATGTAATTTCAACAAACTAATTGTATTGTGATTACTAATATAATTGATGTACTAATGCTCAATATTTTTTGAAATTAGGATTCTAGTGATGACGAGTGACCCACCTACCAACTTCTAGAGCACCCCACTACAATGAGAAATAGAGAGAAGGCTACATTAAGGGAAAAACTCAAAGAATAAGCATACAAAGTATGGTTGAATCAACCGCCTATTCAATTCCCACTACATCCAAATTCACCAATTAGGAATGGCTACATCAATAGTAGTTCTTCATCACAAGTTGCAAATGGAGGCAATCAAATAGAGGTTGTAGGTATGGATGATTACTTATGGGATGTGACTGCCATGGAGGCAATATTGTTAGATGCATCCCCTAATGATGAGCTAGCCGATGATGCCCATATTACTGATACCTTATTTGAAAGCCTAAAATATGCTTCCACCACCTCTCTCTTCAGACCTGACAGCTAGTCAGCCTACCCAACTGGGAACAATTATGTTACTGTACAACTTGAAAGCAAATTTTGCATGTCGAATGCATGTTTCTCAGTAATATTGAGGTAATTGACCATGATCAAGTCCCTTATATTTTGAGATCAAATCTTGTCACACAATGAACATTAAAAATGGTTGATTTTATGAATGTTAAATATTGACATTGTACATTTATAGTGCCCACCAACAACAGGTTATTCAAATATAAGGTTCTTCCAAGTGATAATGTATTTCCCGGTAGCTGCAAAGATGTTAATCAGTTGTTGAAAATGTTGGGTGTTGAGTACATATGATATCATGCATGTTTGAATGAGTGTATTCTATATAGAGGAGAATATGCAAACAAAGATATATGTACAAAATGTGGCAATGACAGGTACCATAATAAAAAAAGGGTAAATCACATGGTCCTCCTCATAATATATTGAAGCACATTCCTATAATCCCAAGGATTCAAAGGTTCTTTTGTTTCAAAGAATTAGCTATGTTGCAAGGATGGCATGCCTCACACATAAGTGACTCGAGAGTTATGTGAATCCTAACAGATTCAATAGCCATGAAGCATATAAAGGATACATGGCCCGAAAAATTTAAGGATGAAGTACAAAGTCTACAATTCAGCATATCCATGGATGGCGTTAACCCATATTCCCTCCAAAACACCAACTATTATGTTTGGCCTATAGTAGTGATCAATAATAATATCCCCCCATGGTTGTCCGTGAAGAATGAACATCTTATGTTAACTCTCATAGTCCCTGGCAGAAGACAAGTGAAGAATATTGATGTCTACTTACAACCATTGGTAGATGAATTGAAGGAATTATAGGAATAGATACATGTATACGATGTATCAAGACCCATTGCAAAAAAGAGGAGTTTTACGTTGTATGACATATCTGCTTACACCATACATGACTATCCAGGCTTAGGAGTTTGCTTTGGTAAATTACATGTTTATTGATTTTTTTATATATGTAATAATATTGTTTCACTGTATATTAATTTAATTTGTTGGAATTGTTTTGATGTTCATGATCTCTAACGTGCCCTGTATTATACAATAATTTTGCAGGTCTTGTAACAAAGGGGTATCATGGATGTAAATGTTGTGGACCTTCTCTAAAGGCTAGGTGGTCCAACCACCTACGAAATCCAGTGTATAACTGCTCCAGGGTATTCCTACCAAAACAACACCCTTACAAAACAACAACATCCGCTTTGAATGGTAAATCAGAGAGAACCCAAAGGCCTGCAATACTGACACGGTTGAATAGCTCAGAGTATATGAGAGAGAGAAGGAGAAGGAGATTACATAAATGTTCGATTCAAATGGGGAGCATATGTTCGATGATTTGGAATTCTTCGACACCTATGTTAAGAAATTACCCACTCGAATGAAAAGGAAATTTGTCTTTTATGAGCTCCCTTATCGGGAGCATCTTAAGATTGCCCACTTAATAGATCCCATGCATATATTTAAAAATGTTTCATATTATTTACGGAGGCACATATCATCGAAATAAAATGACACATTGGTTGCTAGGAGAGATCTTATTTATTCAAAAATTAAAAATAAACAATGTCCAAGACAAGTAAGTAGAGGAGAGGTTAGTCCCACTTGGCCTTTCATAGAAGGTGATGTCCCATGGATTTTAACTAAAGATAATCTTTATTTGGCAAAGGAAGTTATAATGGGTGTGAGGGTGCCTTCTTTATATGGTTCTTCACTACGACGTTGCTTCACTGTGGAAGATCATTTGTCAGGGTTGAAATCGCATGACCATTTGAACCTTGTAAGAGTGCGTATGTTAAAAAACATGATTTTATTATTTTCTATTATTTTTATGCAATGGGATAAAATATAATTAATTTTTGTATGTGTTTACGTTGTAGTGTCATTATCCTTAGTGTGTGCGTAGGTGTGTAATCCATGACTTCCCCGAAGACCTACGATGAGCCATATCTAAATTATATGCATTTGTATGTTGGATCACATCAAAGAAAATTCATATGGCTAGCATTCCATGATGGCGTCAAGAGATAGCTGAGATTGTTTGTGTGTTTGAGAAGGAACTACTAACGAGTTTCATGGACTTGCAGGTTCATCTTCTAATTCACCTAGTAGATGAGGTTGAATTAGTTGGGGTGGTTTCTTGTCATTGGATATTCTTCATAGAGAGGTACATGAAGAAATTGAAAAGTTTTGTTCGATAAAGGGAAAAACCTGAGGGGCCTATGGCAGAGGGGTACATATCGTATGATTCTTTCTATTATGCCAGTTAGCGCAACAAACATATCGACAACACACTAAGTGTGGTAATTTGGGACAACGAAATGGATCAAGACAAAAGAGAAAAGGTGCTTCTCCAAATGAATGGAAAAAGGTGCATGATAAAGAGTAAGTGACTTGTCATTTGTCAAACTTTTACATGGTAACTATTCACACTGAACTTCATAATTAAGGTAATATATTTTGATCTCATACGTACTATATATGTTGGTTTGATTTCATCAATGAATTATGAAATTGAAGCAATCAACAAAGTCATTCTTTACAATTCAGAAGCAACACAGTTGTGGGTCATATTATACGAACAGAAGAGGAGGAAATGGGACAGTGACATGAAATAATTCAAATGGTTGAATGGTAGAAGCATGCCTTATCCTAGTCATTTAAAAGAAAATATGTCAATGACATGCCCTAATAGTTGGGTCGTTGATCAAGTCAGAGAGAAAAGCAGTGCATAGTCATTACCCGCATGTTGGCGAGGATGCACTAAACATAGGGATTGGATGCAGCAACTAACTAATAATCTCTTTCTGTACATTTTTAACTTCATAATGCACATTTAAATTGTAACGCTTATATTTTATATTTTAATTATGTTCAAGTTATTAAACACATTACACAGTGATTTTTTCACTTTTTTATATGTGCATTTGTTCCCATATGTGTGGGCATATGGACACTAGGTTCGCACGAAGGATGTCAATGATGGATGCATGGCACATCAGTGGGGAGTGGAAGTTGATTTTAACCAATCTATTCGTGCTAGCCACCGCGAACAAAACCTAATACAGGGGACATTAGGTTACATCGAAAATATACAAGAGATCATTGAAGTGGAATAATGTTCATTCCACTGTGTTATTTTTAGGTGCAAGTGGTGGGACACCTTTGATCGAAATAATGTAACAGAAGATCGCGATAGTGGGTTGATATATATCAACTCTAGAAAGATGTGGCATGAAGCTAGGAAGCCTTATGTTTTCCTCAAACACTACAACCAGGTGCTTTTTTACCCATATGTGTTGGATAGGGATTGGTGGTTCGTATTAAGACACGACCCTAGATAAAAACATATTTTTAGAATGACAGTGTTATCATGCCAAGCGAGGAAGATAATCAGGGTGATGACAACGGAGTGTGATATGTACTTGTGTTATTTCACCATGTATACTATTATGGTATGTTTTAGTTTCCTTTATTTCGCTAATTATATTGTTTTTTATTCATCTTTTTGGCATTTTATATAATTGGTAAGATTCACAAACGTTTTTACACACTTTTTTCCAGTGGAAAGATTTTTACACTTAAAACTAAGTATTTCCAATTATGTAATTTATAATTTAAAAATTAAAATTTTAACATATTTGTTTAATTTGTTTAATTCTAATTTACAGTAGACTTCTTCTATAGGCTTTGGATAGACATCATGATGGATCAAAAGATTGTAATTCTAAGCATGAGTTATCAATTTTGTACTCTTTTTTCATACTTTTGTGACCCCAAACATATATTTCTAATATAAAACATTTTCTACTCTAGATAATGTAAAAGTCCATTTTGAATCCTAAAGGTGAGCACTCCATTAAGAATGCTTATTTATAACTATATTTTTTTTAGATATCAACCTAAGTATACTCTTTATCTCCTTTCTCAAATGACATTGTATCAATCTAAAATAACTCACAAAGTGATAATCGAAAATGGAGAAGGAAAACCATATTTGTGTTATATATGTGTACTAAAAGGCCTACTACAACCATCACCTTTTCAACATAGTAAAATAATCTCCCTTATTTTCATTATGCAACATATCTCCATATATATAAATGTTTAAAACATGGTACAGAATATCTATGATAATAAGGATTCAAGGTGACAATCATTCTCAAATAGGAAAATGTGAATAATATCCTAAAAATGTGAAAATAGGGAATTTGGAAACATAACATTGAATATTTATTCTAGAAAGGTTCACAAGAGAACTCCATGATTTCAATAAAATAAGTCGATTCTTCCCTACTTGACATAAAATGGTTGAGATGAAGGAATTAAAGAGAATGAATGTATAATTAGATGTTAGATACTTATTGGTTTATTAATCATTTCAAATGTTTTTTCTTCGGGTTTATATCAAAATCAATATAAATCATGTAGTGATAAATCTATGAGGACTTTAACAATGAAAAATTTGTGTATTAATATGTAAGATTAAATTCTTGACATGAGAGGTAAACTCATGTTTACATTATTTAAATTTCGGTTCTTGCAACATTAAGTAAACTAAAAGGAGGTCTTATCTTCATGTGTCAAATGTTGATTACGTCTTTTTATGGACCATATATAAGATAAACAAATGGGCTTACATGGATGCATGAGAGGTTTTAATTGTTTCTTCATGGATAATCGAAGATTTTTTACTTTTCTTTTCAATGGCAGTTATCAATAAAAGTTGAATTAATAATTATATTAATACTAAGAATTAAATGATAAAATAGTGTGATGCGATTAAGAGGCATTTGTTTGACTTTCTAATAGACTTGGTGATGCATTTTTCTTTCCAATTTAGATTATGTAAAAAAAAAAAAAAATTATGTATTTAAAAGTAAATTATTTAAAGTAGACATGTCTTTATCATTGTAAACATGATGTATTAGCTAAGAGAAATGTTGGAAGTAATGCTTCCATGTGTTGTTGTGAGTTGTCATTGTGAGTTCCCAAGCGTCAATCTAGAACTTCTTGTTTCCTATGTATGAGTTGTAGTCGTGATCTAAATGTATCAAAGTTGGTGATTTATGTCTTATATATGTGTAACTGTTGTGATCAATAAAGATATAATAGTGTGTTTGGTGTTGCGTGTAATCACTCTTTGATCTCTCAATTTTTTTTGTCATGGTATCAAAGCTAGTTCATCCCTGACTCTCTCACGACAGGAGCTGAGACCATGAAATTTTAGCAATGATACCCATTTGTACATAAATTAGTTTAATAGAGTGTTTGATCTATTATTTGATTTGTGTGTGGATTGTGGATAGTTGAATGAAAATAAGAATTGTGAAGATTTAGTGTTGTTGATGTTGTGTGAAGTTCCATTCTAGACAAATATTTGTAAAAGAAGAGGAGATATGCTTGTGAAGAAGTTGGATCAGCATAGATTTGGTTTGATATAGTGTGGATCTACAATTGAGAGCAATGTATACATGTTTTAAATGGTGCTTCTCAAGATTATCAGATGGTGCAAGATGTACAATTGTGGCATGCAAGTGGAATGTTGGCATTTCTCATTTTAGATCTGAACTAATAAAATATTTTGGTATTTTTTATCCAAAGATCGAGATCCAAACGTTGCAGATTTGTTGGAAAATACCAATATGCAAAGTTCTTATTATTATATTTGATCTAATCTGCACATGTCAATAAAGAGCAGTCATTGTTTTTGTCTCTGTATGTTTTGGTGGTTGATGTTTGTGCTTTTATTGGTTATAAAAAGGGTTGGTTGTTCTTAAACTGGAAGCCCTAGTGTCTGAAACATCAATTCTTGTGTGTTAGTAAGGTCAAGTTCTTTGATCAACTTTTGAACACATTCAGTATCCAAAGCTACATCCCAGCAACTAATGGATAACTGAAAGCGAAATATCCGACAGATGGTGGTTGTTCCATAGGATGGTTCATTACTTGAAGGCTCTTATCACGGAAACCCCAACGAGCTTAGGTGTCAATATTGTTGATCTTACAAAGTTCATCAACGATGGTCAGAGGCGGTTACGTTTTAAATGGAGGCCAAGTGAAAGATTGAAGATGTGGTGGTGAAAGCGTGGTGTTTGCGATATTCCATAGTGAATGTGAGCGTTGATGAAGACTAGTCAGACATAGATTATCCTTGTTCTTGCAATATGTGTTTTCAATGTTTTCCATGTAAGCATTAAGGGAGGGTGTTGGAAGTAATGCTTCCATGTGTTGTTGTGAGTTGTCATTGTGAGTTCCCAAGCGTCAATCTAGAAGTTGTTGTTTCCTATGTATGAGTTGTATTCGTGATCTAAATGTGTTGAAGTTAGTGTTTTATGTCTTATATATGTGTAAATGTTGTGATCATTAAATATGTAACAGTGTGTTTGGTGTTGTATGTAATCACTCTCTGATATCTCTATTTTCTAACATGGTAATTATAAATAAAAGTTGAATTAATAAATATTTTATGGCTAAGAATTAAATGATAAATAGTGTGGTGGTGATTAAGAGGCATTTGTTTGAATTGAAAATAGACTTGGTGATGCATTTTTCTTTCCTATTTAGGTTACGTAAAAAAGAATATCAATTTTTATGTATTTATAAGTAAATTTTTTAAAGTAGGCATGTCTTTATCTTTGTAAACATGATGTATTAACTAAGAGAAATGTGAGAACATGAATTTTAGTGACTATCTCGTGATAAGTATGTGGAAAAATTAATATTTCTTGAGTTCTTCATTAAGAAATAATCAAATATATTATTTGTCAAAAAGTAAAATGTAATATAGTATAATTTTTGTATTATTTAAGTATAAAAATATAAATTTAAACCACAATAGCAAATAAAGAACCAAATTAGCACCAAATTAGCATATGACCTGAAATGATCATGTGTTAAAATTGAAGTAGAATTGATTATGCCAACAGTGAAATGAATGTTAACTTAAAGTGTTGAAATAGTGAGAATTGCTTGAGAAGAAAGACTTTATGACAGATGATAAACATAAGCAAGATGCAAACAGAAGTGAAAATAGTAAATACACAGCGATACCAGATAGCAATATTGATTACGGAGTTCGTCCCTGATGGACTACGTCTATGGTCCGCTTTCAAGATGGGCGACCGCTTTATTAGGATTGAATCTGAGGAGGTCGATTACACAAAAAATTTACCAAACTGAATGTGCACACAGGCACTTCTGGTCATTTTCATAAGAAAGCTCTTTGAACCAGCTTCTCAATGCCTATCACGGTTCCCAATTCCAACTCCCGATGCTCCTGTTACACTTAAAACAAAACAGCCTATATCCTCCAGAATCTGCACTTTAAAACTCAAAACCACTCATTCTCTCTTCAATGAGAAAAATGGCTTTTTAAAGCCCTGCAAATACATTCGAACTTCTTCATCCAAGTTTATGGATGAATTGGCTGACTTTAGGGGTTAAATTTAGGGTTTATGGTTAAGGAGTTAATGTTATTGGGTCTTAGGATTAATCAAATAACAATATTCGACTAAAAAACCCACTCTCCAACCTTATAATAAACTGAAATTGTTAATTGATTTCTAATCGGGCAGAGGAGGGAGGTTGTTAACATGTGACCAACCACAGTCTAACCGCAGGCTGCCACTCGGCGTTGCTCTCCGACGATTCTGGCTTGCGGTGCTCTGGCGGTTGCTATGTGACAGCTATGGTGCAATTACTGCTTCCGACTTGTGGTCTAAACTATTGCGGTAACGGTTTCATATAACCTCCCAACTGCTCACATGAACAACGAAAACTCCTATGACTCCGATGGTTAGTCCAACCACTGATTGTTATGGTTATCTCTGCCCAATGAACGTGTTCACATTCTCCTACCTCCGCTGTAGTCTCCATACCCGCGGTTAGGACTGTTTTATGATTTTTGTAATGTTTATTATTGTTTACAAAAGGTCTAAGAGTTATTAGACTTAGGGAACTTATGCATTGTAATGTTTATACAAAGGGTTAAGAACTTAGGTTTTAGGTATTTAATGTATGGTTTAGGTTAGGGTTTTAGTGTTAGGGTTTGTCATTAGGATTGAAGCTTAGGTTTTACATTAGGTTTATTTTAAAATAACCCATTTACAACCAAATGTCACAAAGCGAAATTAGACGATATCACATGACAACAAACCCGTTGACAACCAAATCCTACAAGGCGGATGACAACCCATGTCAACGACCAAATCCTGGCGGAACTGACGACAATCACATGTCGACAACCAGGTATCAAACCATATACTTTACCGGACAACGTGAACCATAAACATCACTGTTGAAGTTGACGACACCAGACACTGAATGATGACGACAAAACTGAACCTGTGTAATTAACTTGACAAGATCCTCCTGGATCAATCCTCTCCACTTGAAAGCTTTTGGACTACAAAATTTTGACTAAACAGATAATAAATGAGGGTAGAGCTCCCTCACTATCCCCCTGGCCCTGATGATGTACCAATACATTCGATCAACCACCTGAAAGTGATGACCCTGATGATGCTGACCATGGCACATTTTGAATCGGTGACCTGTTCCATCCATCTGTAGTATGAAAAACTTGTGAAGATGGTTAAACAACCCGTTATGAACATGGCAATTGATTTCTTTCCATGAAGTACCATGAATTAGGGATTCATACATATCTTTGAAAGCAGTCTCTACAGGATATTGTTCAATACCTTTTACATGTATTAACAATATATATTGTGGAATGACAGAGACAATCAAAGACATTTTTGACATCATACCAGCTACTTGATTTGATATACTTTCCTAATTCCTGATTACTAAGTGAACTTGCTGCAATAAACCCATCAAACTGTAATATGAAAACTGTTGCAACTTAGTTTGATTTTGAAAGTATTGAAATGGCTATTGATTTGTTTGAATCATTGTTTATTTATTCATTAAATGATTTTTTGATTGATTAGCACTTTCCCCTTATGCATAAGTTTCCCTTAGATGTATTGGATACTTTGACACTGCTTTAGAAAAGGCTTTGATATGAAAACAAATAGGCTTCCTCTCCACTTGAAAAGAGGCTTCCAAACTATTTGAAACATGAAATGGTGACACAATACAAGAGAAATTGAACACTGACTTTCCCCAATACTGACTTGCATCCCTGTAACTTATAACTTCCAAACTTGGACTGAATTAATTCATTCTGACATTAGGAAGAGGAGCTTTAGGCATCAACTGTAATTCATGTTGTATTCCCTGCTTATGAGTAAGATGTTTGGTTTTAAATAGAACTGGAGAAGTTTCTACTTCTTTGATCAAACTATATTTAAGCTGAGACTCGTAACTTGAACAAACATCATGTTGATTCTTATGTTGTTCCTTTACACACATGATTAGAAATATCTTATTTGAACTTATTAATCACTTCATCTGATTAGCAACAACTAAATTCAAGTGATTTTTGTTTTGATGTGCCCTGACAATAAATTCAACCCCATCTTTCTTAAGGTGATATTTATGCTCTCTCCTGTAAAATACTCCCTCACGATCATAAAGATAAGGACTTCCTAAGACAAATCCACATATGTCTACTGGAACCACATCTAATTCCACTTCATCAATGTAATTAGTTGTAATGGCAAATCTTAATCGACATTGTTTTGTGACTTTTATCTGAGTTGAATTTTTAGCCATCCTAATGGGTAACGTCTTGGATGATTCCATGTCTCCAAACCCAAGTTCTTAACTAAATATTCAGATATTAAATTTTCCTGTGATCCATTGTCAAACATTGTATCTATCTTTGTATGCTTAGAATTTACCCTTATGTTAAATAATTCAACTCTTTTATCCTCATTTGAATGATTTATGTTTCATGAAGATGCAATAGTATTCGAACTTGAACCAGTGCCAGAAGTTTTACCTATCGAAACTATGGTAGTTATCCTCCTTTCATCACCTGAATCGGAACCTAGATCTTGCTGGACTGTTGTAATTGCCTTCTTTTCATCCTTCTCTTTAAGGAACTTTTTGGGCTTAAGTTCTAGATGAAGTTTCCAAGACTTAGATTCATCATGACCGATTCTCTGGCAATGAGAAAAAGTAGGTCTTTCCTTCTGAGCTGTCGCTGATTTATTTCTCTTCGAATTGTTCTTCCCTTTACTGTCATTGGAATATTTGATTTACAACTCTTTGGATGCTTGCGCTGAAAACTTGAATGGTCTTCCACCTAATTCAATATGTATGGCTTGAACACACACTTCATCAAAATCATTAGGATTAAACATCAATAATGTATGTTGCAAATATGAATGTAAAATGTTGATGTATTTTAACAAAGTTTAACGTGTAGCCAATGAAATACCAAGCGCCAATGCTTTCTTTCTGAACTCTTGAGTAAACTCTTAAACACTATGCCCTTTACCTTGCCTCAAGTGTTTCCAATCAATAACAGCTTGCTTCATGTATCCTAAAGGATAGAATTGTTTCCTAAGAGCTTTTAAAAACTTAGACCATGAAGAGATGACTTTACCTTTCTGCTTTACATCTATTTGAGTTTTACTTTCTCACCAGATTAAAGTTTTTCCCTTCATTCTAAGTGTAGCTAACTGAATTTTTATTTTATCATTAGAAATGTTCTGAATACGACAATACACTTCTAACTGCTTAATCCAATTATCTAGCTTTTCAGGATTCATTTCGCCATCATAAATAGGTAACTCAAATTTTACATCAAGTTTCAAAAGAGATGTTTTCTTAGGTTTCTTTTCTGTTTCAGATTTTGCACTGGAAGAAGAAGAAGAAGATGATGATGATGGAGATGATGGGGGTGAAGGTGGTTTATCAGCCTTGCCTTTACCTTTGTCCTTCTTCGATGTCTTTGAAGAAGAAGCTACATCTCTCGCCTTCTTATCTTCATAGAGTTCTCCCAACATCTGCTGCATATTCAAGAATGCTTGTTGAAACTGTTCATCACTCATCTTAGTTTCTGGCATTTCACCTGCATCAGATCCTGTCATGGTCGACTTATGAACGACTCTTCGCTTTCCAATTTCTGGATTAATCTCCTCGAGGATTCCTTCTCCACGTTGCGACTTTGACCTAGTTAACATTCACTGACAAATTCTACAAATGCAACCTGCTCTGATACCAAATTATATGATCTGAAATGATCATATGTTAAAACTGAAGTAGAATTGATTATGCCAACAATGAAATGAATGTTAACTTAAAGTGTTGAAACCGTGAGAACTGCTTGAGAAGAAAGACTTTACGACAGATGATAAACATAAGAAAGATGCAAAACATAAGTGAAAACAACAAATACACAGTGATACCAGACAACAAGATTGATTACGGAGTTTGTCCTTGATGGACTACGTCTCTGGGTCCGCTTTCAAGATGGGCGACCGCTTTATTAGGATTGAATTTGAGGAGGTCGATTACACAGAAAATTGACCAAATTTAATATGTATGTAGGCACTTTTGGTCACTGTCATAAGAAATCTCTTTGAACCAGCTTTCCAACGCTTGTCACGGTTCCCAATTCCGACTCCCGATTCTCCTGTTACACTAAAAACAAAATAGCTTATATCCTCTAGAATCTACACTCTAAAACTCAAAACCACTCATTCTCTCTTCAATGAGCAAAACAGCGTTGTAAAACCCTGCAAATACACGAACTTCTTCATCCAAGTTTAGGGATGAATTAGCTAACTTTAGGGGTTACATTTAGGGTTTATGGTTAAGGAGTTAATGTTATTGGGTCATAGGATTAATCAAATAACATTATTCGACTAAAAAACCCACTCTCCAACCTTATAATAAACTTTAACCTTTAGTTATCTACTAACGGGTGGAGGAGGGAGGTCGTTAACATGTGACTAGCCGCGATCTAACCGCACGTTGCTACTCAACGTTGTTCTCCGACGATTCTGGTTTGCGGTGCTCTGGCGGTTGCTATGTGATAGCTATGGTGCAATTACGGCTTACCTCTCGTGGTTCCGACTTGCGGTCTAAACTGTTGTGGTAATGGTTTCATATAACCTCCCAACTGCTCACATGAACAATGGAAACTCCTACGGCTCCGATGGTTAGTCCAACCGCTGACTGTTATGGTTATCTCCACCCGATGAACGTGTTCACATGCTCCTGTCTCCGTTGCAGTCTCCATACCCACGGTTAGGATTGTTTTATGATTTTTGTAATGTTTATTATTGTTTACAAAAGGTCTGAGGGTTATTAGACTTAGGGTTATGCATTGTAATGTTTATACAAAAGGTTAATAACTTAGGTTTTAGGTATTTAATGTATGGTTTAGGTTCGAGTTTTAGTGTTAGGGTTTGTCATTAGGATTGAAGCTTAGGTTTTACATTAGGTTTATTTTAAACTAACCCATTTACAACCAAATGTCACAAAGTGACATTAGACGACATCACATGACGACAAACCCGTCGACAACCAAATCCTGCAAGGCGAATGACAACCCATGTCAACAACCAAATCCTGGCAGAACTGATGACAATCACATGTCGACAACCAGGTATCAAACCATATCACCATGAAAACCATATACATTAACGAACACTGAATGTTGACGACGAAACTGATCCTGTGTAACTGATCTGACGAGATCCTCCTAGATCGAGAAAAAAGTTCAATTGCCTCTTTAAGTGATAACTTCCAATAGAGAAAATCTCTAACTACAAGTAACTTCACAAGCCTTGTTTTACATTTCTTCCTCATCTTTAGAGAGAGAAATTTCTAATTTAAATTGGTAAGAATTGCTATAAATAGTAAATTTAAATTGTTTGAAAATCTCATAACTTTAGTGATAAATTAAATTTTATTAAAATAGAGCTTTTTAAGTTATATTAAATGTAAATTAATTATAACAAATTCTGACTTAAGTTTTTTTAAATTTAACAATAAATTGAATTTTATAAACCAGTAAGATCCATCTTAACAACGAATCTACCAAGAGCCAAGAGGGATCGAATCTCATTATATGAAAAATCTCTTTTTAAAATGCAAAACTTGAAAAAAGATGTACATGCTAGAAGATTTAATCTCTTTAAATGCTTCAAAAATATATGATTAAGATGGATCTATAGTGATTTTTTATCTCTATATATAGACCATGTGTAATTTTTCATTGTTTAAATTGTATTTTTGAATAATTTATTATTATTAATATTTTGTATTAAAAATTGAATGAGTTACACATTTTCATCTTATTATACCTGCTGTTGGCAGGATATATAACGTATTCAATTTTTCATTGACTTGCTACTAGTTTTTCTTTGACTAAAACAAATTAAAATCTATCCAAAGTTTAACATTATGAGATTAAATTTATTATTTTTAAATAAAATTTATTTCTATTTATCTCAAATATGATTGGTTGAAATGTCTCCCCTCTTATTGTGTAATGATGGAAAGAAATGGCTTTTGTTTACTCTAGTATTAATTACTATGTACTATATCACTAATGACTATGTACAATAAATATAAATAATTTGAAAAATAACATTATATATTAATTACTATGTACCATAAACACAAATGGTTTGTAATTATAAAAAATCCATTTTCTCATTGGTGTAAAGTATTGAATAGACAATTTTTATGAGTTTTATTTTTTAATTTACAAAAAAATAATTTAAAAAATATAAATTTGAAAAAAACATGTAAAAATAACATGTGTGTAATTTGTACAACTCTCATTATATCAATCTATACTCTAATGACATGACATGTGTACTATAATATGAACATTATATAAAAAAATTACCATCATTCAATATTAAATAAATAATTATTAACTTGTTATCATTCTCTTCAATGTCAATTATATATATATATATAACCGTTATTTACCAAAAAAATGTTTAATTATATTTTAAAAATTAATATAAAAAGGTTAAACAAATATTCATATAGCTCATTTTACAATTTTATTATTGTTTGGAGTACATACAACACATCATAACATTAAAATATTTTATTAAACTAAGCCGAAGGGAACGCTAGCTATATGGCTTTGTTAAGAACTAACTAAATTATTTTACCTTTAATTAGCTTTTCCGTGTGAGTATTGAAATATTTTACTAATTAGGTTATAATGAATATGTATGAACTATCTAAGCAATAGAAAAATATTTACGATAATTTTACAATAATAGTTTCAACCATATTAAGCTTTGTAATTTATAAAAATATCTGTGCATTTTTTTTTAAGTAAGTCGTTTTGCACGTAATTTCATATATAAAATGTTAATATAAGTTCACCAATACATAATCTATAATAACTGTCATTTCATAAAAATAATCATGATGATGATAACCAGCTAGCAAACATAATCATCATTTAAAATACACATTCAAATTTGCTATCTAATTATATACACCTCTAGCACATATGAACATCATTCGCTAGCACACAAATCTAATAATCTAACAGGACATCATGGTCATGGTCACATCTAACAAAACACAATATTGTATCTAATATCATCACCACACATCCTCAAATGTACATCTCAAGTCAAATAATTGTTATCACGTACACATATATCTGCAAGCACATTAAATGAACGTATCGAACAAGACCTAACAATATACACATCAACACCAACATATAAATTAAGTACATTAACATGAACAAAAAAAATGCACCATATATATATACAAACACACACAAACAAGTCAAATAACTACATGATCAAGTGAAATATCTAATACAACAATAATAGTGGCAGTCTGGTCTATATCAGAATACGATGGATGGTTAACTGCCTCAATAGTCGAACTATGAGGTGGAGGAGAAAGTGACTTGTTTGCTCTCTCATGATCAAAAACGTGAGGCAATAGTGGGTGATTATGAGGTGAATGATGAGGAGGTGGAGTACTACCACAAGGATCATCGGTGTCGTGATCATGCTCCGATGGGGTAGTACGTCTAGGTGAAGATTGTGTATATGAAGGACCATAAGTAGGATCACCACCCTCATCACCAGAAGGATCATCACCCTAACCATAATGATCTGTTGGGGTAGGACTAGGTGAAGACTCATTTGTATATGTTGCATGCCCATGATACCTCCTCGTTGCTAGTAGCCTAGTAGCTCTGATGATATGACGCATCAAACTCATCATATTGCGTGGACAATCCCTCAAGAGCTCCACGAGCCTAGGATCTTCCCTGATATCTCGAGTTGTCACAGGGTGGACTCGCTCCTCAACCAACAGTCTAGAGAGTCAGTCGCAATAGTCCATCCTGAATTTGAGACATCCCTACGCGTCTGCATGCCCGCACCCATCTACATCTGAGGATATGTCTCACCCTTTGTGGCCTTGTCCATCTCCCTTCGGTGGGGGAGGAGGCATGTCCCCAATGAAACTGTTGATGTCTACAAAATATACAGTACACAATAATAAGTAGACAATTTCTTTAAACAATTTAATAAAAACAAGTTAAAGAACGTAATAGAATAAATTTTGTTCTAATTAATTAAGACAATAAAATGAAACTATATTAATTTAAAGAAAACACTAATATTACCTCTATCATTTACAGGCTCATCTAGTGTGAAGAGGATGTTGGGACACTGTCACCAATCCTTCCCCACATAAGGACATGGTACCAAGAAAAACATGGGGTCATCATCACTGCCTAATAGTCGCATTTCCTCAGTGAAAATCTTGGCTAGATACTCCAATAGGCCCCTCTTGCGCATCATCTCACCTCACATGCATATCTGCACCTCAGTCATTGGCCTAGGAGGGTGACATTCAAAAGTAGGCCTCGTCTACAGAAACCTCTCAAAAAATAAACAAAAAAGCTTTGATGCAAAAGGGAAGTTCGCCCTCCCATGTATCATAGCATGACATCTATCTAAATCCATGCAAATTACTGCAAAAATATGGCAGACCATCTAATACATCATGGCCTCTGCACCAAAGAATCGATATAATAAAAAAAAGAGCAACTAATGCATTGTCGATCACTAGTATAGTGTGAAATGGTACTCATTAATAGTGAGAGGCACCTAACCTCCTCAGCACCAAAAGAAGTGATTTGTAGTTGTCCACCAAACATCTGAAAATCTAGTGCATGAACTACAGGATCCCCAACATATCTCTGAGAGTAGACAAGTTGACTATCTGTTGCAACACCATGAGGGACATCAAGGAACTGGGGAAAATCCTACCCTCCCCTCAATAGGCAGTAATGAATATATGTCCTCCTCAGTGGGCCTATACCACATGTTAGGACCGACATGAAAAGCATGTTGGTGGGCATCCCACCAACAAATTAGTTGTGCCAACAACTCAGAGTGCCCCTTTAGGGATGTAGCCTCCTCATAGTACTTAAGGAGGCCTACATTCCTCAAGAGGACTTGGGTCGCTGTGGTAATAGGGTGAGGGTATAAATCTCGCTCCCTCTCTTGTGCCTCCCATGGTCATACCACATTGTATTGGTCTTCCATTTGCTCATGTTGTTTTTGCTCCTCCCTTTATTGATGTATTTGTTGCATGATTGACATATAAAATACATTAGACTCATAAAAAAAAAAAAAACAAACAAACAAACAAACAAAACAAAAAAATAATATATATATATGAAAAAATCGCTTATAAAAAGGTAAATATAACTTTCAATAATAATAAAAAACATCATCGATGCACCAAAAAAAATTGTATAAATTAATAGAAATTTGCTACTATTGATATATTCGAACTGAAAACAAGAGATTCCAAATTTCCTCTATTATTCTGCCGAATGGAAATCACAATTTAGAAACACATGCAATGACATGCAACCATTAAAACACCACAAGAACACAATGATTTACAGGGGAACCCAACTGGGGAAAAACCCCTCTGCTACTTTTCATTAATCAGATGAGAATGAGAAATTATTACAATTTTTGCTTCGAATCTAAAGCACACCCTACATTGTAAACATGATCTCTTGCTGACTGTCCTGCTCTGGCCAAGACTTAGCCAATTCAAGGCCCTAACTTGCTCCAGTTTCCTTGCGCAATCTTGGAGGAAATTAGCTCCTAAAATATAGGAATTTTCTCCTATTTTCTTGCGCAATTCCAAGGGAATGATTCACTTTTTCAATGACAAGCTTTGTACACTCAAGTAGTATAGAATTGAAAATTACAATGTGCCTTTTCTTCCACTCCAGCTAGGTAATTCAAATTCCATGCATGTCTAGGCTATTTTTAGTTGATTGACTAGTTTAACTGAGAGATCACTAAGCTAACAATAGTTCTACTACTCAACTGGCCTTCAACTAACTCAACTAGTTTGTTGAGCTTAGTTAACTGAGTCAAACTGAAAATTACTAGATTAGATTACTAAATTTTAGCAAACATCACATGCATAACTCTACTTCTAGCCTATAACTCAAATTTACTGAGTAAACTAGTAGACAAGGGCCATGTCACACAAGTTAAATGCCATCCAAGTCGGCCCGCTAACGTTGAAAATTAAATTACTAAATTCGAATAAGGAACAAGTCAAATTTATCCTTTCTTTGTTATACTTTCTAACACTCCCTCTTAGTAAGAAAGGGATTTTGCACCACCCCTATCCTGCACTTGCAGAATTTGAATTTGGCTCTTGAAAATGCCTTTGACAAGATATATGAATCATGTTCCTCAATTGGAATGTACTGTAGCATCATAATTCTCCTCTACACACATTCTTGCAAGTGATGGTACCTGATATCAATGTACTTGGACCTGCCATGAAATACTAAATTCTCACAAAGCTTGATACAACTCTAATTATCACAATAAATCACTTTCGGTCATCTGCTGACTAAAAAGACCCACAAGTATTTTCCTCATCCATATGGCCTCACATGTTGCTTGACTTGTAGCCATGTATTCAGCCTCTACCAAGTTGAGTGCCAAGACTTCTATTTCCTGCTATACCAGGAA